>CM036775.1:2356892-2986892 GCA_020796225.1 Arion vulgaris | reverse complement strand
TGGGAATGAAGATGCTGACAGACTTGCTAAAGAGGGAGCAGGAATGCCACAAGATGACAATCTGGTTAGCTATGAAGAAGCAAAAACTATCGCCAAAGGGCACTAAAAAGCAAAATGGGATAAAGAACACCCAAAACACAACAAGAATGATGGATATTACCAACTGTCCAGAAGGGACCAGGCAGCTATACTTCGCCTCCGGACGGGTCACAACAGAATGAGACACCACCTGTACACTAAATTCAAGATAGGCACCAACGACCTGTGTCCCTGTGGCTTGGCAAGTATGACAACAGAACATATCCTACAGAACTGTCCCAGTATGCAGACCTGAGAAGAAAGAGGTGGTCCACTTACACCAGCGTCCAAGACAAACTGTATGGCGTGGCTGATAATCTGAGGCAGACGGCGGCCTTTATTAGAAAGTCCGAAATCCCAATCTAGTGAGAACGCAGAAGAAGAAGATGATCCCAGTCTGTACCAGTAGTTAGACGCGGAGTATAGTATACATGTTTTATCACACGCCTTACTATCTTACAGATAACACACGTCAGCTCAGATGATAACACTCCTCAACAAGAACAGGAACTATTCTGACAACATTCACTCACAATGTTTCGTTTTATGAAAAAAGGACAAGAGAAAGACAAAGAAAAGAAAGAGAGAAAGAAAAGAGAAAAGGATGAAAAGAAAGAAAAAGAGGGAAATAAAGAAAAGAATAGCACTCAAAAAGAAGAGAAGTCAAAACTTAGAGAAATGAAACAAGGATTATTCAATAGATTCAGTGATAAAGACAAGAGAAGTAACTCACTTCGAGAAAAGACCCGCAACTCTAACATATTTCCAGAACAACCGTGTCGACTTGTTGGTGAAGATGTAGGCAATAGATCACCTATTGTACGTTTCAGTTCAAAGATTGAAGTGAAATCATTAACTAAACTAAATCCGATTCCTAACCAACATTTATCTCATTTTGACTCAATGGCTGAAACACATCCTATGGATCTACCTTCATCATCAATCAAGGAGGTTCTGGTGCAACCACATTCGACGGTTTTACCTCCAGAAGAAATCAAAGAGGTCTTGGCTGAACGACATCCTGCAGATTTACCTCAAGCAGTAATGACCGAATCACATTCTACAGATTTACACCAAGCAGTCATGGCAGAACCAAGTTCTACAGATTTGCCTCAATCAGAAATCAAAAGTTTCCCGAATAGACCACATCCTGAAGATCTAACTCAACCAGCTATGAAAGGGACCCTGTCCGAACCACATCCTGTAGATTTACCTCAACCAGCAATGAAAGGGGTTCTGACTGGACCACATCCTGAAGATCTAACTCAACCAGCAATGAAAGGGACCCTGTCTGAACCACATCCTGTAGATTTACCTCCACCAGAAATCAAAAGGGCCCAGAATGGACCACATTCTGTACAGTTACCACAACCAGCAATGAAAGGTATCTTGAAAACAACTAGTAAATCTACACTGCACTCCAAAATTGTCACAGTAAACGACACCAAACTAAAGACAGAACACACGAGAAACAATGACAAATTGCTCACAAAAATATCATTTGCGGACACAGCACAACGACCAATACTAATAGATCAAGCAATCGCATCATCTTCCTCTATGAATGCACCATCTACCTCTACTAGTGCACCATCTTCCACTATGAGTGCACCATCTGCCTCTACTAGTGGTGCACCATCTTCCACTATGCGTGCACAATCTACCACTATGAGTGCACCATCTACAACTATGAGTGCACCATCTACCACTATGAGTGCACCATCTAGCTCTATGTCTACACCATCTACACCAAATCATGAATTACTTTTGGAAATCAAATCCATGAAAACGTACCCATTTGAATCCAAACTGAAGTTGCCAAGTATCCTTCCTTCAAATCCATCAAGGATTCGACAGATAACAATACAGAGGATGCAGTCAGGCAACTTCGGGTTTAGTCTTAGAAAAGGTGTGATTCCTGGATGTGGATCCTCAAGTGTGGTCACTTTTGCTGAGCCAAGAAATGGATCCTGTACTACACAAGCTGGACTTACACCTGGGGATAAGTTAGTGGAGGTGAGTGCACTTGTGTTTGTGGCTTTGTTTCTCAGTTTAGTTTAGTCGTCGGATCATCATCACTGCACGTCGAACCAATTAGTCCATAAGTGCTCCGATCTCTCCCTCAGTATGTCTCTCAGCATATGGCGACTAACAACACCTGTTCATTGTTGGTTTACTATTCTTCTTTAGCTACCAGTATAATGTTCTTGTCTAGCTACAGCACACATCTGACTTGACTTGGAATTTGTGCCTTCTGGTTAGTGTTGTAGATTCACCACTATTACTAGAATCATGTACACGGCCTCTCTCCCTAGAAAATTTATATATCAGCTGGCCATTAGTTCGCCCGCTTTTACACAGCCATACCTGAAAAGGAACCCTCAGAGCGTCAGACTCACACCTGCATGCCTGGATAATAAAATGTTTTTGCAGCAGACATCTTAAAACCCCACAATACCACACCATATCAAGCGACCGAGCGAACATTATCTCGGAAACCGATCATCAGTTAAACCTGCTACGCCTAGCGGCAAAAAGCAGAGAAGGACAAAAGAAAGAAAGAAGATACCTGCAATCCTTTCGGCGCATTCATTTCTCCTTACACCTGCATGCCCTGGCACAAAAATAAAACTGATTTTGTCAGCTTAGACCTCCCCAGCGACATTAAAATCTATTTACGCCGATGCACGACTCTTTCAACCTAAGAAGGAATCTTATTGTGGTTATATCAGAGCGTGTAGGCCAACAAACATAAAAAATAAGAATTAATTCCTTTTAGAGAATCAAAGTTTGTCTTTATCTTTCATATGACCTGTAACTCGTCTTCTTACTTCTCTTTGTCGTCACACTGCTACCGGGTCGTTGCCAAGTGTCGTCCATCACGTCGTGCTGTCGTCACACTGCTACGGGTCGTTGCCAAGTGTCGTCACACTGCTACCGGGTCGTCTGCGCATGCAGTCGTCGTCACACTGCTACCGGGTCGTTGCCAAGTGTCGTCACACTGCTACCGGGTCGTTGCCAAGTGTCGTGCTTTTCTGTTTTTGTCATACATGTGGCGACTTTGTGTTACCAGAGCCAGACATGGATAATGAACAAGGCGCAGTCACAGGGAATAACTGCATGGGAAATGCAATGTCTGCGAGGAGTTACCAACAGCGCCAGAGAAGACCGTCACCAACATCAGCATAAGAAAGAAAGTTGGCACAGAACCTAGCTTGAATTACATTGAGAAACGTGGAATGAAGTGGTTTGGCCACTTAATAAGAATGCATCCAGGCTCCACAGTATACAAAGTCTTCTACAACAGAACATCGGGAAAGAAGGCAAGAGGAAGACCACGAAAAAGATGGTTAGATGATATAGCAGAATCCTGTGAAATAGCAAAAATAACAATCACCCAAGCACCAGAACAGCGCAAGACAAAACAGAAAACACCACGACACTGGGCAACAACCCGGTAGCAGTGTGACGACACTGGGCAACAACCAGGTGCAGTGTGACGACACTGGGCAACAACCCGGTAGTAGTGGATGACAAGAAGAAGAGAGTTACAATGTCTCTTTTCTTGCGTCAGCTACGGTGTGCAGTGTCAACTGCTACCTGATGTTACAGTGTCTCTCTCTTCTTCCCATGTCGTCATACTGCTACCTGGTTGGTGCCCAGTGTCGTCATACTGCTACCTGGTTGTTGCCCAGTGTCGTGGTTTTCTGTTTTTGTCATATATGTAATGATTTCTTACGCCGCAGCTTCTTCTTCTTCTTTGCGTTCGTTCTTTACGACCAATTTTAATCACTCTTGTGATATGTTTGATCTTTGCCAAGAACGTGTATACGTTGCACATTGGTTTGTAGGCCCCTAAACGCATAAGACATCTACACGTTTAGGACACATACATCCGATTTCAGCCAAACCTCCTTAGTCGCCTCTTACGGCATGCGTGGCAGGTAACAGTGGTTCTATTCTTTACATCCCAAATTTGGGCCCCGGTAACCACTCGGGCGACGCCGCAGCTTAGCAGAAGGGTCAACCGATCCCAACCTCACAGAATGATCAACGAACTCCAACCTGGATTCTATAATCAATTTCCTGCGGTCTCTCTGTGGCGTAGAGGTTAGGTTCTTGCCTCTCTTTCCAAATGTACTCTGTTAGCTCCTTCGTTGAGCCATTGAACTATTTTTCTAGAGTTTCCTGATCTTAGTGTAGGTGAGATCGAGTTCTTAGTCCTATCGGAGACGAACGATAAAACGGTGCCTTGTTCAATATGGGAGCGCAAAAAGAACCCGTGGCAATTCAAAATCGATAAGAGAAGACTGGAAAGCCGCTACCCGGACAAAATTTATTAGAAAAAATTAAAAATAAAACTTATGTAAAGTATTTTCATCATCTTCAAAATTACATCGGAGACCTTCGCTGATGCTACGGAGTTCGTGCACTTCCATTGAGATCTTCCTTTGTAAGAAAGAGATTGGAGCACACATGGTTACACACCGAAGTGCAATGTTGAAGAGATTCAAACAAACAAACCTGATATTTAAAAGCACCGAGGCATTAAGCAATGAAAGAGTTGAGCACACATGGAGTTTTACAAACCAAGATATTGCAAATGGAAATTAGTTGTAGACTCAGAAACATGGCAGAGTCAACAAGTAAAAGAGATTGAAATCATGGTTGCAGACCGAACAGGCAACAAGTTGGAGTCATAATCAGACCTTGCAACATATTTCTTTAGAAAATGGTTGATAACTTGAAACACAGACTGAGTGACATTAAGGCCAAGATTGGGAAAGAACATGACAAGTATCTCATGATGATCCATTCTAGAGGAAAAAATGCAGATTGTTGTTCTCTATGAACCGACACAGGTCAGTGTCAGGAAAGATTTGTAGAAGCAAGGAACGAAAGAGGCATCTACAGATGAGATAGTCTTTTCAACTGGCTCTGTTATCTCTGAGGTCCATCTTTAGAACTGCCAGAGCCTTTTTAGTAAATTGACAAACAACGTTAGCTCTTTAGGGATGTCTAGAATGAATTGTAAGAGCTAGAAACCATTTAATTTGTTGTTTCTATCGTATCTATCTATCTGATCTATCTACCATCCACTTTTTCTCCTCCATCATCATCCATTCTCATCCATCCATTCTCTTCATCCTCCATCCACTCCATTCATTCTCCATCACCACTTCATCCTCCTCCTTCATCCTCATATTCTCCCTCCATCCTTTATCTTTCACCATCATCCAGTTTCCACCCTCTTCATCATCATCATCATCCATCAATATTGTATCTATATCCCTTACTTTTTTTATCTATCATGGTACTATCTTTACATCTCTAATTAGCATCTTCATCTATCTCTATCATTATTTGCTATTGTTCATCTATCTATCAATTTCATTATTATTATCTATCCATTTCTATCTATCATCAGTATTAAATCTTTATCTTGATTTATTAATTATCTATCGAATTTTATATATCTTTCCATCTCTATATCATCTACTTCTATCTTTTCATCTATCTATCTATCTATCTATTTTATTATCATCTAACTGATATCTGTTGATTTTTCTCTATCATCTTTCTTCTGTTGTTATTATATTTCTTGATCGTCTGCATATATATCTATTTAAGACTTCTCGATTCTATTTCTTCATCTAGTTTAGCTATCTTTACAACTATATTTCAATCTACTATTAACTATCTAGTTAATACCAACCTTTTCTTACTCTGACCTACTAAACTTTTATCTATCATCTATCATCTCTATTTATTTCTAATATCCATTGGCCTATCCAGCCTACACAATATTCTTACTAAGTTGATTAGTTATCATTAATCCTCTCGTGTTGATTGTAGTTTCCACAAGCTTCAGTGCCTATCTCTGCCTCGAACGCTTTCCCTGATTCCTTCAACTTCACGTATTTTTTCCAAGTTTCGATAGTCCTTTCTTCCACTCACTGTCTCTGAGAGCGTATATGCTCTGCTACAGCTTTGTAATACGATCACAATGTCAAAACTCATTTCATCTCTTAACACATGGCTACAGTCTAGTTCGTTTCAAAGCTTATGTTTGATGTTTGGCTAGAAACATGGCGAGTCAAACCATTCATAAAACAAATTATCTTGTTCAACAGAAAATTTGTTGACAGCGATGGTTTCTAATTTCAGATTATGAAAATGTCAAACTTTCGAGACTGACAATGGTATGATAGGTTGCAACACAGACTGAAATGGTAATGATATTAAGAACTCACAGACCTGTGGATAAGATTCGAGCAAGATCCGATGATGGATCCTGTGAGAGGAAAATGGCGATTGCATCGAGGTGATACCTATGGAAACACAGTCGAGTGTCACTAGACAAGCTTGAGTAGAACCTTGCAAGGAAAACGAAAAGAGGACATCCTAAACAGACCTGAAGATGAAGTCTTCTTGAGGAACTGAAGAGTGCTCGACTATCCTGGGAGACCATAAAGAAAACTGCCAGAGGCCGAGAAAATTGACAAACAACTGTTGAGACCCTATGCTCCACGAGGAGCATAGAATAAAAAGTAAGAGAAGTAAGTAAAACACTTGACTAATGTTATGACTGGTGGCGATAAATGTTTCTATCTATCTATTTATCTATCTATCCATCCATTCATCCATCCATTCATCCATCCATCCACCCACCCACCTACCCACCCATCCATTCATCCATCTATATATCTATCTATCTATCCATCCATCCATCCATCCATCCATCCATCTATCTATCTATCTATCTATCTATCTACCTATCTATCTATCTATCTATCTATCTATCTATCTATCTATCTATCTATCTATCTATCTATCTATCTATCTATCTATCTATCTATCTATCTATCTATCTATCTATCTATCTATCTTATCTATCTATCTATCTATCTATCTATCTATCTATCTATCTATCTATCTATCTATCTATCTATCTATCTATCTATCTATCTATCTATCTATCTATCTATCTATCTATCTATCTATCTATCTATCTATCCATCTATCTAGCTATCCATCTATCTAGCTATCATCTATCTACATATCCATCTATCTACCTATCCACCTACCTACCTATCTACCTACCTATCTACCCACCTAACTACCTAACTAACTACCTATCTACCTACCTAACTACCTACCTAACTACCTACCTAACTACCTACCTAACTACCTACCTAACTACCTAACTACCTACCTACCTATTTATCTATCATCTATCTATATCCTCTTCGTGTCCTGATTGACACATAAGGCTTCCACAAGAGACTTCTACTGTTGCCGTTCTGCTGCCTTTCTACCAACCGTCTCCCACGTCAGGCCATACTCCTTCAACTCTCTCTCCACCGTTCTTTTCCAAGTTTCCTTTGGACGTCCAGACCTTCTCTTCCCATCCGCTGTCCATCTGAGAGCTGTCCTAGCTAATGCCCTCACTGACATACGACATACATGTCCCAAAACCCCCTTCATCTTCATCTCTTAACCATGGTCTCACAGTCTGTTCGTTTCAAAAGCTTCTCATATGTTATGGTGTTTGTGCGATGGGAGCACCTATGGACGGCAACCCATTCCTTTAAAACAAATATCTTGTTACGGAAACAGAATCAAGAAATGTTCTGTTGACACGCGATATGGTTTCTAATTTCAGATTAATGGACAAAATGTCGAGAATCTTTCTCGAGATGACATTGCTGATATTATTAAGGTATCGCCAGACATAATCAATCTGAAAGTTCAATCAATTAAAGAACTCATAGAACTGATCGTTCGGCCAAATCGAGATGGCACCGTCGCAGACGTGCAAAACGACATATCATACCGAGGGACTCTTAGAAGATTTGACAGCTTGGAATACCAGGAAATTGTGAGTATATTTCGTATATATGTCTTTGTCGTTTTCTGTGTACACTTGTTTACTTAATTCTTCTTCTTCTTCGTCGTCTTCTGCTTCTTCTTCAAACGCTTGATATCGACAACTTGTCAACCACTCTTTGTAATTTGTATGTGATCCAAGCCTAAGAACAATTGTACGTTGTGCAAGTTATGCGCCTACAAGTAGGCCAGCAAATCCGATATCTGCGATGCTTTTTATTTACTAGGGGAGCTTTTAGGCCCCTACATCAGCCGCCTCTTACGACATGCCTTGTAGGTCGCATTGTTACTATTCTTTGCTCCTTGCGAGCCTCAGCAATATACGGCCAACCCACGTTAATTACTAGATTGCAGGAGCTGGGATTGAAGATTGGAGTAGCTAGAAATTAACAACACAACAGGTATATGAGTAGGCTCATCAATCAACGTTCAACTCGTATGGTCAGTCGCTGGACACTGTCGGAGATATTGCGAACGAGATCGTAGCACCTATGGACATGTCCGGAGTGCAATAAAGATATTCCAAACTGAAACTTATCCCTTTAGTTGCTAAGGACGTGTATAGATGTTTTTCCCATTCACTGCTAAAGACTCAGGTCTGTTATTATCTCTCCTCTGAAGGCTAAAGACGTGTTAACACGTTATACATTTCTAGTGCCACTACTATAGGCGTACATTCACGTTTGTGACCTAGAAACAGAGTAGCTATTTTTAGCTTCGTCTTCGGAAAGTATGTAGCAGCGAAAGGGTTAAATTAGCATGCACAACTTAAAGTAATGATATCGGGAAAACCCAGTACATCTCGAGCACATCTGTGCATCATTTTGTTGTAAAAACAGAACGTTAATGGCGAGTAAGGTTGTTTGTTTGTAAACAATGTCAACATGAAAAGGCATAAAGACAGACGACTAGAACGTTCTAAGAAGAAGGCTATTACTAAAGGATTATGGATACTAATCACACAGTATAAGGTATTGTAACACATGCTCTTGTCTTTCTCTAACCCTGTTTACTTATCAGAATTGACTCAATGAGTATACTCAGGAAGATTTGACAAAGGTTGCAGAGAGGGAAATCCCGTGGCGTTGAATGCAGACGTCAAAGTCATTATCTATGAAAACTGCAATGCAGACGACGTTGTGATCTACACGGATGGATCGGTAGTTCGTCACGAAAAGTCTGCATGGACCTTCTCTGCAAGCTCATGTGGCAGAATAGTCAAGGAAGCCAGTGGTGCATTCAGTATGACAACAAGCAGCATGACAATGGAGGTACTGGCGGTGACCAATGCACTACTCTGGCTGGAGTCACAAAACTACCCTCATGCGTGCATTTTGAGTGACTCATTGAGTATGATCCGAAAGGTGGAGGCCGGTTCGGTGCGCAGGCAATGGACTGAATCACTGCAGGCGTCAACAATTTGCAGAATTACACTTGTCTTTGTTCCGGGGTACATGGGTGTCGTTGGCAATGAGAGAGCAGAAGCTGCTGTGCCGCTATATCAGACGGCCAGCCAATGGACAGAGCTGACATCGTGAACGCCCTCATAGAGCGTGGCCGCAGAGAAGACCTTCATCTCAACCAATCCACATCAACTACTAGATTGCGAGAACTGGGTTTGAAGATTGGTGTGGCAAGAAAAGAACGGTACATCAGGTATACGAGTAGGTTCATCAATCAAAATAGAACTGGTACGGTCAGTCGCTGGACGCTGATGGAGATATTGCGAAGGAAATCGGAGCACCTATGGACATGTCCGGAGTGCAATGAAGATATTCCAAACTGAAACTGAAACTGAAAATCAAGAAGATTGGGTTTGGAAAACAATGAATATATAGTCGTCGCTGTAGTAAATTTTCTGTGTTTGTTCGTCTTGTTTTTGTCGATTTTCTGATTCATGGACCAAACTAAAAGAAATGCTAAACGTGCTAACTAATTTTATTTTAAATGCTAGATTTCCTGCTAGATTCAAATTTGTAATGCTAGATCTCAAAAATTAACGCTAGATCTAGTATTAAAGATGATAGATTGCAACACTGGTCACTGAGATCTAGGCTATAAAATGATATTTGATACATAATTAACGCTACAGTTCTACGGAAAAGGTTAAAGCATGCAGTGACCGGCATGGGTACACCTGGTCACCTAAAGGTTACCACGGCATGGTACCACGCATAAGTGTAGGCTTTTAATTTCACGCTAATGTGTACCACGGCATGACAGGGGTGTACCGCTGAAGGTACACGGCATACAGGTGTACCACGGCATACAGGTGTACCACGGCATACAGGTGTACCACGGCATACAGGTGTACTACGGCATACAGGTGTACTACGGCATGAAGGTGTACACGGCATAAGGTGTACCACGGCATACAGGTGTCCCTACGGCATACAGGTGTACACGGCATGAAGGTGTACTACGGCATGAAGGTGTACACGGCATGAAGGTGTACCACGGCATGAAGGTGTACTACGGCATGAAGGTGTACCACGGCATGAAGGTGTACTACGGCATGAAGGTGTACCACGGCATGAAGGTGTACCACGGCATGAAGGTGTACCACGGCATGAAGGTGTACCACGGCATGAAGGTGTACCACGGCATGAAGGTGTACCACGGCATACAGGTGTACCACGGCATACAGGTGTACCACGGCATACAGGTGTAACACGGCATGAAGGTGTAACACGGCATGAAGGTGTACCACGGCATACAGGTGTACCACGGCATACAGGTGTACCACGGCATGAAGGTGACTACGCATACAGGTAACACGGACATGAGTTTGTACCACGACATGAAGGTGTACCACGGCATCAGGTACACGGCATGCAGGTGTACCACGGCATACAGGTACCACGGCATCAGGTGATCAACGGTGTACCACGGCATACAGGTTCTACGGCACAGGTACCCGCATACAGGTGTACTAGGCATAAGGTGTACCGCGCAGTGTACCACGGCATACAGGTGTACCACGGCATACAGGGTACCACGAATCAGGTACACTGCAGGTACTGGCATGAGTACTACGGCATACTAGTACCACGGCATACAGGTACACGGCATGCAGGTGTAAGAAATCAACGCCGATGTGATGCAGGTGTAAAGAAAATCAACCGATGTTCTTGCAGGTATGCCCTGTAAGCAGGAGCATGACATTATTTTGCTAAATAAATTAATGATTTGTATCCGAATACTGTTGTAGCTCTGAAGATTTTATTAACACTTCCTGTCTCTGTAGTTAGTGGGAGAACGAACTTTTCCAAATTAAAATTAATAAAACATTACTTAAAAAGTTAAATAAGCCAAACAAAACTTAGAAATCTGTCGAAGACTTCGAATTTTGAAGACTTGCATCATACTTAGAAAATATGCCGCACGGTCCTGCGTGGCTGGTTACCTGAGCCGGGGATTGTACATTCATGCTTGCCTCAAGGCTGTCCTCTTTCACCAGTCTTATTCAACACATACAGCGGGTCATGTATGATATCTGAACTTCATTACGGAGACTGTTCGAACAGAGGATTCAGGTGGTGATTTGGATTCTACACGACTGCAGGAACTTGGAAGTCCAACATGCCGTTGCTAGATTTAAACACTACAAATGGCATATTTTGACTTTACAGAAGTTCAGATAGAAAGTGCTTTACTGTAACAATTTTTTAGTTTTGCTTTTCTTTCTTCCTTACAGCTCATCCGTCTCCCTTTTTCAAAACATTCCGCACCATGTTGTTTTCCACATAACTCGGTCACCAGCTAGATTTGCTTATATCTGAACAGTGATCTGCCTTGAATCCTCTTCTCTTCCGAAATTTCATAGAACAACATTTGTTTAAATACAATACAGGGAGTAGACGATATTTTATTAAAGAACACAAGACTGGAACTGTGAATCGTCGTACATACTCAAGATGAGATCACAGCACGCATAAACTAGTTTCTTGTGTTTTGAGAATGATCTGATGACTAACTAACTAACCATTGTATAACTCTTGCCCATGTGTGTTGTGAATGATCTGATAACTAACTAACTAACCATTGTATAACTCTCGCCCATGTGTGTTGTGAATGGATCTGAATAACCTAGACCTAACTTCTAACCATTGTAAACCTCGCCCATGTATAGGGAATCGGATGCTGATACTTATACGCATGCACCCATGTATGTTGTGAAGATCTGATAACTAACTAACTAACCATTGTATAACTCTCGCCCATGTGTGTTGTGAATGATCTGATAACTAACTAACTAACCATTGTATAACTCTCACCCATGTGTGTTGTGAATGATCTGATAACTAACTAACAAACCATTGTATAACTCTCGCCCATGTGTGTTGTGAATGATCTGATAACTAACTAACTAACCATTGTATAACTCTCACCCATGTGTGTTGTGAATGATCTGATAACTAACTAACAAACCATTGTATAACTCTCGCCCATGTATGTTGTGAATGATCTGATAACTAACTAACTAACTAACCATTGTATAACTCTCGCCCATGTGTGTTGTGAATGATCTGATAACTAACTAACTAACCATTGTATAACTCTCGCCCATGTGTGTGTAATGATCTGATAACTAACTAACTAACCATTGTATAATCTCGCCCATGTGGTTGTGAATGATCTGATAACTAACTAACTAACCATTGTATAACTCTCACCCATGTGTGTTGTGAATGATCTGATAACTAACTAACTAACCATTGTATAACTCTCGCCCATGTGTGTTGTCGGGACTCACAAGGGGAGCATAGAATAGTAACACTACGACCTACAAGGCATGTCGTAAAAGGCGACTGAGGTAGAAACCTAGGGAAGCTACCCTAGTAAATAAAAAGAGGCCCAGAAATCGGATGTGCTGACCTACTTATCGGCGCATGACTGGCACAACGTACAATCGCTCTTAGGCTTTGATCACATACAAATCATAAATAGTGGTTAACAAGTGGTCGATATGGAGCGTTAGAAAAGAAGAATATACCTCTGACAGTGTCATTGATTTGACATTGATGTCATCCACTCTGTTATGTTTTTTTCTCGTTTTTGTTTTTGTTTACCCGTTATGAATTCAAACGTTGTCATCAAACCTAATATTGCTATTATGATTTCTTTTTATGTGAAGGCTTGCTTTCCTTATCACCAGTTCTGGTAGCCATTCAGACGAGCCTTAGTCCGACTTAAGATGTGCTATTGTAATTTGAAATATGTTCAATAACAAAGCTATAATCAATCAGAATCGATCACACATTATATATATATATATATACAGAGTGTTCAAGATAAAAGTAGCCCCATTAACAAATCAAAAGTTGCCAGTTACTTATTGCGCTGTCTATTTACTATTTAAACCGGTTCTGACTAGCTCGCCCTACGTCACATTTGTTCATCGCCCCTTCCCGCACTGCAATTACACACCGTCACACAACCTTGACCTATACTACGTCATAACTGAACCTTCTCATTTTCATAAATATTTACCAGATTAGCTCCATTGATAGGCCGCTTTATCTTGAACCCGACGACATCCTCGATTGATTTGAGCGCAGCAGTAGCGTAGTTGTTAGTAGCTCGCTTCTTATGCTAGTGGTCGGGGTTCGATTCCACAGTAGTCGGGGCATATTTTTCCTACCGGAACGGCTCTCAGGTCGGCCCAGCCTAAATAGGTACCAGGAAAAGTACTGGGAAGTAAAGGCGGCCAGATTGATGTTGACCACAACACCCATCGTGTGCCGACAATCAATGAAAAATACAACCCTAACATCGTATTACTCAATATACCTCGAGCAGTGGCGGCTCGTCATTAAGGGCCAGTGGGGCCGGGTCCCACCAAAAATAAGGTGTAACATGTATTTATTATTTTATACATTAAAATATATCCTAACCGAAACCATGATTTTTCCAAAAATATCTGTCTGGCCCCACCAACAAAATGATCACGAGCCGCCACTGACCTCGAGTTATGAAAAATGGTTCCTTTCCTTTTTTTTTGTTTACTTGATAGGCTCGATCAGAAGACGATGGCAAATCCCCAAAAGAGTGGCAGCAGGAGACAGAGAAGGTGTGGCTTAATCATCGTGGAGGGTTTTCCGAAGCGTACCTGTCCAAGTCAGAGAACACTGTCCTGACAGAAGGCCGTGTTAGAGTACGGTTGGAGTCGGGAGACATTGTTGAGGTAGATGAGGACGACATTGAGAAAGTAAGCTCTGTGTTATGCTATGTTATGTCATGTTATGCTATGTCATGTTATGTTATGTTATGTTCTAATATTACCTGTATATCATCACCAAATACCATGTCCTGAGTAGAGCTTTGTCCCCCTAACAATTTTTCGGAATTTCTATTTCCCAAAGGCCAGATGTCCCGCCTCTGCATCCGGCATTTCCAAATCATCAGTTACATCCTGAATCCACCTTCTTCGTGGGCTTCCTCTTCTCCTCTTTGCAGGAATGCCTTCTTCAATTATGGTCTTCTCCAACCCTTCATGTCTTTATATGTTCAAAATATTTCAATTTTCACTTTCTTATTTGTAGCATCAGCCAGTTTTCTTTGATTTTGATTTCTTTCTGGATTGATCTATTTCTTCTCGTCTCTGTCCATGATATACTGAGAACTCTTCTGTAACACTTATATTCGAAAGTACATATATGTTTTTCCATTGCTTTATTAAATGTCCATGCTTCACACCTATATGTTGCCACTGGGACTATGCATGCACTTAGTATTCTGATTTTGTTTTCCTATCAGTTCCGTTCCATACTGTTTTTAGTTGTTGACATACCTAGGAATAGATCATATTTTTCAGCAAACGGAAGAATAACTAACGAAATCCAACATAGATGCAACAAAGCAAATCAAATGATAGAACAAATGGCGTCAATTTTGAAATGCAAACATGTCAACATGAACACTAAAAGAGTTTTGTTCAACACAATCTTTCTCCCCACATTATGCTATCATTGCCAAATCTGGACGCTGACAACAAATGATAGAAGAAAACTAGTCACGACAGAGATAACGTGTCTACGCAGAATGCTGGGAGTAACAAGAAGAGACCGTTTTAGAAATGAAGACATCAGAAACAACAGTGGGTACGACATCAGTACTAGACTTCATCAAGAAACAACAACTTAAATGGTTCGACCACATAAACAGATTACCAACAAACAGTGCACCACAAATAGCAATGTTACTCTGATACAATGTATACAGAGTTAATGTCGCCTACGATTAACCATGCACAAAATAGTCGATCTAAGGTAACAGAGGTCTAGGTAAAGAGGCAACTTCGGCTTAGCAAGTTGCTTACTATTGAAAGAGTCTAGAAATTATTCCAAAACAACATCAGAGCTTCTTCGAACGCTCCATATCGACCACTTGTTGAACAATTCTTTGTGATGTGTATGTGATCTGACCCTTCTTCTTCTTCTTCTTCTTCTTTGTGTTCGTTCTTTACGACCAATTTTAATCCCTCTTTGGGATATGTTTGATCTTCGCCAATAACGTGTGTACGTTGCACATTGGGATCTGAGCGTAAGCGCGAATGTACGTTGTGTCAGTTGTGCGCCTACAAGTATGCCAGCACATCCGATTTCTGCGACGCTTTTTATTTACTAGGTAGCTTCCTGGCCCTACCTCAGTCGCCTATTAACGACACATGCCTTGTAGGTTACAGTGGTACTATTATTTGCTCCTCTTGATGGCCCTAGCAACACACGGGCGACCTTGACAACCGCTACATTGAATCTACTTTCTTAGCAACCGCTTCCTTGACAACCACTTCCTTAACATCTACTCTAGCAACAGCTTCGTTGACAATCGCCTACTTGATAATCGCCTACTTGACAATCGCCTACTTGACAATCGCCTACTTGACAATCGCCTACTTGACAATCGCCTACTTGACAATCGCCTACTTGACAATCGCTTCCCTGACAACCGCTTCCCTGACAACCGCTTCTTTGACATCTACTTCCTTAGCAACAGCTTCGTTGACAATCGCCTACTTGACAATCGCCTACTTGACAATCGCCTACTTGACAATCGCCTACTTGACAATCGCTTCCCTGACAACCGCTTCTTTGACATCTACTTCCTTAGCAATCGCTTACCTGACAACCGCTTCCCTGACAACCGCTTCCCTGACAACCGTATCTATTTAATACATCACACACACAGATAAATTACTCTGATATTCTAATGTTATCCAGGCAAACCCAACCCAGTTTGACAAAGTGGAAGACCTTACAATCTTGCCGTGTCTCAACGAGTCAAGCATACTACACACCCTGAGACAACGCTACGCCGCTAATCTGATACACACATTTGCTGGATCGCACCTGATAGTGATCAACCCAATGCAACAGCTACCAATCTACGCTAATAAGGTAAATTAGTTCTAGTCTTCCTTGCAGTGGCGGCTCGTCATTAAGGGCCAGTGGTGCAGGGCACCACCAAAAATAATGTGTAAAGTGTATTTAGTACTTTATAAATTAAAATATAACAACCCAAAACCATGATTTTTCCGAAAACCATTTGTCTGGCCCCACCAACAAAAATGATCACGAGCCGCCACTGCTTCATTGTCATTGTCTTCCTTTCGGGAAACTTAAGAGCATAAGAGGTGGAGCGTCTGGTTGAATGGATTGGAGCTAGGGGTCCTATTCGGGAGATCCAGGTTCAATCCTCGGTAAGGCCAATAAGTTTTTTCTGCCAGGGCATAAAAAATCATAACCTGAACAGATTCGATACACTTTGAGCAAATTCGAGAGGCGTTTAACAAGAAGGGCCCTTTTCTGGAACCCACATGGAAAGCGAAAGAGGGGGAATCCTAGAAATACTTGGAGAATATGTTTGGAAGATGGAATTTACTGAAGAGCTTTAAGGATATAAAGAGATAGCTTAAGATATGAAGATTTGGCTTGAGTTGGTTGACGCCTATGCCCAACTGGGATTTAAAAGGCAAACGAGAGAAAGAGAGAGACAGAGACAAAGAAAGAGAGCAAGACAGAGAGAAAGACACAGACAGACACAGAGAGAGAGAGATAGACAGACAGATACATAAAGAGAAAAAAACAGAAAGATAGAAACAGACAGAAAGAAAGACGGAGAAAGATACAAATAAAGAGACAGTCAGAGACTCAGATGAAGAAAGACACAGAGAGAAGGAGACAGCAAGAAAGACACACAGAGAGAGGGAGACAGAGAGAAGCAGACGTAGCGAAAGATACAGAGAGACAGAGAAAGAGATAAGCAGACAGAGTGAAATACACAGAGACAGACAGAGAGAAAGAAAGAGAGAGAAAGTATGAGAGAGAAAGAAAGAGAGAGAGAGAGAAAGTAGAGAGAGAGAAGAGAGAGATAGTAAGAGGCAGAAAGAAAGAGAGAGAAAGTAAGAGAGAAAGAGAGAGAAAGTAAGAGAGTAAGAGATAAAGAGAGAGAGAAAGTAAGAGAGAAGAGAAAAAAAGAGAGAAAAAGTGAGAGATAGAAAGAAAGAGAGAAAGTAAGAGAAAGTAAGTGAGTAAGAGCGAGAAAGAGAGAGAGAGAGAAAGTAAGAGAGAAAGAAGAGAGAGAGAGAGAAAGTAAGAGAGAAGAAGAGAGAAAGTAAGAGAGAGAGAGAAAGTAAGAGATAGAAAGAAAGAGAGAGAGAGAAAGTAAGAGATAGAAAGAAAGAGAGAGAAAGTAAGAGAGAGAAAGTAAGAGAGAGAAAGAAAGTAACAGAAGTTTATGTGTACGGGACAGCTAAAGTAACAACGTTTTATGAACAAAATTAACATTTAACAACAAGACAGTCTAGATCAATGGTTCTCAATCTTCCTAATGCCCCGACCCTTTAATACAGTTCCTCATGTTGTAGTGACCCCCAACCATAAAATTATATAACAATATTTATTTCTAATTATGATAAATATGTGTTTTGCGATGGTCTTATACGAAACGAAGGTGGAAATATTTAAGTCATGTTCTTAGATCAGACGAAAAGAGACTAAATCGACAAGTCCTTTTGTGGTCACCAGTTGGGAAAAGAAAACGTGGAAGACCAAAGACCACTCTTCGAAGAACAATCCAACAAGAAAGTAAACTATTGGGATGTAAAATCATACAAGATCTCCAACTGCTAGCAACGAACCGCATCACATGGAGATCTAAAACCTCTCCCCTATGTGCCGCCTTTGGCACGAAAGGAACAAACTAACTAATTAACTATGCGACCTCTGTGAAATGGTCGTTAAACCCCAAAGTGGTCGCGAACCACAGTTTGAAAACCACTGATCTAGATACTGATGTACTTGCTTCGCTGTATACATATTAAATATGATCTCTCCAACCATCGCCAGATTGCCCAGATGTTGAAGGGCAGCCAGCAGGAGAACATGCCTCCTCATATCTTCTCTATGGCTCAGATATTATACAGAGATATGCTAAGCAGCAAGAAGGATCAGTCACTTCTGCTGATGGGGAAAAGCGGTAGTGGAAAACTTTCAAGCCCAGCGCTTGCTTCAGTACCTCGTCACGTCTGCTGGAAGTGTTAATGCTACCTTAACAGGTAAGCTCATGTTTCTGAAATCATTTTTGCTTAGAGGCTTATCATCATCCTTATCTGGGGGTCTCTGTGGAGTAAAGGTTAAAGACAGACAGAGAGAGACAGAGAGAGAGAGATAAATAGAAAGACAGAGAGAGGGACAGGAGAGACATGAGACAGAGAGAGAGACAGAGAGAGACAGACGGAGAGAAATACAAAGAGAAAGACAGAGAGAAAGACAGAGAGAGACAGATAGAGAGAAAGACAGATAGAGAGAAACAGACAGAAAGAAAGACACACTGAGAAACAGAGAGACAAACAGAGAGATACAGAGAGAAAGACAGAGAAACTAAGAGAGTGAGACAGACAGAGAGAGAAAGAGATAGAAAAACAGAGATAGACAGAGAGAAAGCGAGACAGAGAAAGAGAGACAGAAAGATTTTAAAAAAAAACACAGAGAGACATAGAGAGAGAAAGACAGAGAGATAATTGTACCTTAACGTTGGGGATAGCAGGAGAGAGAGAGAGTACCTTAACAGGTAAGCTGATGTTTATGAAATCTGTTATGCTTACAGGTATATCATCATCTTTATCTGGGTGTATCTGTGGCGTAGAGGTTAGGTCCTCGTCTCTTGTTCCAAAGGTACCAGGTTCGCTCCCTCGTGGAGACATCGGAATATTTTCCTTAACGCATTGAGTCTTTCCGAACAGAGGAGTTTCAGGATTGTGAATCCCACTCGCTGACCAGACTGAGAGAGTCTTTCCGAACAGAGGAGTTTCAGGATTATGAATCCCACTCGCTGACCAGATTGAGAGAGTCTTTCCTAACAGAGGAGTTTCAGGATTGTGAATCCCACTCGCTGACCAGACTGAGAGAGTCTTTCCGAACAGAGGAGTTTCAGGATTGTGAGTCCCACTCGCTGACCAGACTGAGAGAGTCTTTCCTAACAGAGGAGTTTCAGGATTGTGAATCCCACTCGCTGACCAGACTGAGAGAGTCTTTCCGAACAGAGGAGTTTCAGGATTGTGAGTCCCACTCGCTGACCAGACTGAGAGAGATGGGTGTCGATATTGGTACAGCCCGAACAGAACGACATACTAAATATGCAAAGAGATTGATTAATCAACATTGAACTCGCTTGTTGGGCCTCTGGAAGCTGCTGGGTTTGTTGAAGTGGAGATCGGAGCACCTATGGACATGTCAGGTGTGCTTTTATGATATTGTTCATATAACTGATAACTCATAGCTATCCTGACATGCAAAATGAACTGGGAGGTAAGGAACTGACAACTTTACACAAAAACTAATGCAGATCAGAAATAAAAAACAGAATAGGGCAGCCCACAGCAGCGTTACAACATTATATGCACGAAGTCATTGTTAATTGAGATCAGAATGAGAGTTATACAGTGCTACATAGAACCAATACTGACATACGGGTTCGAATCATGGACAATAAACACACCTAAAGAAAAACCTCTAAGGTCCACAGAGATTTGGTTTTACAGAAGAATGATAAGAATCTCATGGACTTCTAAAATGACTAATATTGAGGTGTTGAATGAGGACAAGACACAGAGAAAGCTTATCATCAAAATAAGAAAGAGGCAGACATTATTTTTAGGACATGTGATGAGAAAGGGAGGTTTAGAAAACATTGCAGCAACCGGTAAAATCAAGTGAAGACAAAACAGAGAAAGACAGAGAGATAAAATTTTGAATAGTCTAACTTCATGGTGCGGAAGAGCTTCAACATCTAAAATTATGCAAACACCAGAGACAGAGTTTTGTGGAGATCCATGACGACCACAACAGCCGGAAAGGCACTTGATGATGACATAAAAAAACTAGTCGGGTGCTTCATATTAGTCGTCTAAATTGAAAACACAACAGCCGGAAAGGCACTGATGATGACAAAAACTAGTCGGGTGCTTCATATTAGTCGTCTAAATTGAAAACAGACGAACGTAAAAACATTTAAAACCATTTTTCCTTTTTGAGAATCAATTAATACTGTCACTTTTTAAAACTTTCAGTTGAAAAGTTGAATTCTGTGTACACTTTGATGAGTGCTTTTGGCACATGTAAGACAAGATTGACAAACAACGCAAGCAGGTTTACTCATATTTTTACAGTTGACTTCGATCAAGGAGGTCAGATTTGTTCAGCATTTGTGAGGGTAAGGTTGAAAAACGTACTGAATGTAGATTATATTTTAATTTTACCAAAATGGTTGATAAACCCTACTTTGATATCCATATCTTCTTCTTCCAGCGCTCCATATCGACCACTTGTTAAACCACTCTTTGTGATTTGTATGTGATCTGAACTTACAAGCGGGAGTACGTTGTGCTAGTTATGCGCCTATAAGTGGACCAGCACATCCCGATTTCTGCGACGCTTTTTATTTACCAATGTAGCTTCCCTAGATGAGACTACGCCAAAGACATCCGTTGACAAATGTCTGAACCTTATTTCTGTTTAACTTGATGACTCGCTATGTTATCTGAGCCATACAGCAACACATATTTCACATTTGTATTTAACTTGATGACTCACTAGTTTCTGATCCATACATCTACACATATTTCACATTTCTGTTTAACTTGATGACTCGCTATGTTATCTGATCCATACATCTACACATATTTCACATTTCTGTTTAACTTGATGACTCGCTATGTTATCTGATCCATACATCTACACATATTTCACATTTCTGTTTAACTTGATGACTCGCTATGTTATCTGATCCATACATCTACACATATTTCACATTTCTGTTTAACTTGATGACTCGCTATGTTATCTGATCCATACATCTACACATATTTCACATTTCTGTTTAACTTGATGACTCGCTATGTTATCTGATCCATACATCTACACATATTTCACATTTCTGTTTAACTTGATGACTCGCTATGTTATCTGATCCATACATCTACACATTTTTCACATTTCTGTTTAACTTGATGACTCGCTATGTTATCTGATCCATACATCTACACATATTTCACATTTCTGTTTAACTTGATGACTCGCTATGTTATCTGATCCATACATCTACACATATTTCACATTTCTGTTTAACTTGATGACTCGCTATGTTATCTGATCCATACATCTACACATATTTCACATTTCTGTTTAACTTGATGACTCGCTATGTTATCTGATCCATACATCTACACATATTTCACATTTCTGTTTAACTTGATGACTCGCTATGTTATCTGATCCATACATCTACACATTTTTCACATTTCTGTTTAACTTGATGACTCGCTATGTTATCTGATCCATACATCTACACATATTTCACATTTCTGTTTAACTTGATGACTCGCTATGTTATCTGATCCATACATCTACACATATTTCACATTTCTGTTTAACTTGATGACTCGCTATGTTATCTGATCCATACATCTACACATATTTCACATTTCTGTTTAACTTGATGACTCGCTATGTTATCTGATCCATACATCTACACATATTTCACATTTGAGCTGAATATCTTGAGCTTTGTTTTCGTTGAGATGGTAGTAGACTTCCACACTTGTGTGCAGGATAGCAAAGGCTTGCCCAACAATCCATATTCTGGGTAAGGTAAATTGATTATGTCTTAGTTTCTTAGAATACACAGATAACTCTCCCGTTGAAGCTTAATCATTCACTATTCTGCTGTGTTACATTGCAGGCCCAGATGTGAAAGACAAGAGTTATACAAAGAACTGATGGGAACAGACATTCAATGTTTTCATTTTACTGCTGGCAGGATCTGATAACAATCTCAGGTAAAATATCTTTCTTTTTTTAAAAATCAATTTATGAGAGAATCTGATAACAATCTAATTGTCCATGGAATTTTCACCAGTAGCGGCTCGTGATCATTTTTGTTGGGGGTCAGACACAAATTTCCTGAAAAAGTCATGATTGGGGGTATGGTTATATTTTAATTCATAAACAAATAAACGTTACATATTATTTTTGGTGGGGCCCGGCCCCACTTGCCCTTAATGATGAGCCGCCACTGATTTTCACCATTCTTGTGTAAAGCTACATCTCTGTGGCTTCCAATGATCGTATTGGTTGTTTGTTCATTGTCCATGATTCACTGCCATACAGAAGTATTGGATCAATATAGCACTGGAGTACTCGTTTTCGCAATGTCATTGGTTGTGAATTCATGCATAGTGTGTTTTCATTTTCATAAAGATGCTTGAGCTTGAGCTATTCTACTTCTAATCTCTGTTTTACATCTTCCATCTGATCAGTGGCGGCTCGTCATTAAGGGCCAGTGGGGCCGGACCCACCAAAAATAATATGTAACCGTTTATTTATTATTTAATAAATTAAAATATTCCCTAACCCAAAATCATGAGTTTTCTGAAAATGTGTGTCTGGCCCCACCAACAAAAAGGATCACAGCCGCCACTGCATCTGATGTTAGGAAATGCTGTTACATGCATGATATTAATTAGAAGTCTTTATTTCAGAGAGGACCTACTGCTACAGAATCTGAATGAGTCAAGCGTATTTCTGGCACCACAGCAGAAGGTCAGTGAATGTTGATAACTTTTTGTACTACTCACTCAGAATGACAAGGTAAAACTAGCAGCAGTGGCGGCTCGTCATTGAGGGCCAGTGGGGCCGGACACACCAAAATAATGTGTAACGTGTATTTATTAGTTTGCAAATTATTTATTCATAATTATTACTTTAAAAGTGATGCTGATTAGTATTGAAAGTTTAATATATATAGCGCTAAAATATCACATAGTTTTCTTTATCTCTTCTTTCGATCAATCTTCACGGCCAATTTTATCATTCTTTTTGTAATATATAATTGGTCCTTTGACAGAAACGGGGTGATCTACGTGGAGTCGATTGTGCACCCATGGTGACTAGGCTCTCCCATCCGGTTTCATCCAGCTTTTGATTTACTAGGGTGAACTTTCCCTAGGGTACGAATCCTTTCTGCCGACTATTTCGGCTCGGATCTACGCCTTTTCGATCAGCTTTCCGTATATTTGGGTTTTGTGATCTACGCCAAGACAGTGAGTTACGCTGTTGTGCCCTTTCTGACTGTGAGGTCGTTCCGGATTAGAAACATTTCTCGGTGCTTGTAAGCTTGTCCTCGGACGGCTTCTTACTCGTATAAAACACCGTGTAAAGTATCGGCCTTCGCCAATGTTCGGATCAGGACATCCTGTCAGATCTTTACATTGTCGACCTTAGTTTACCGTTCAGTTTTGAGTTTGATCCGGAGTCGGAACATTGTTAGCCTTTTCTAGACGCGTGTCGGTACGTGGCAATTTGCAGTTAGCCTCGAAAAAACACCGGCCTGGGGCTAAGCACAAATAATGTAGAGGTCGTTTCAATCGGTCACATAGTTTGAAACTCAGCGTCTTTCCTCCATAATTAGTATATAACTTCTCGGAATAGACAAATAATAGTAAATACTTAAATATAATCTAACCCAAAAACCATGATTTTTTCCAAAATTTTTGTCTGACCGCACCAACAAATATTATTACGAGCCGCCACTGACTAGCAGAAAAGAAGAAAAAAACCGTAGATACAACACATGGACATGATGAAGTGTCTAGGCAGAATGTTGGGAAAATCAAGAAGAGACCCGTTTAGAAATGAAGTGTCTACACAGAAATTTAATAAAAAAAACAACAAATGAAATGGTTTAGCCACATAAGCAGATTAACAACAGACAGTGCACCTCAAAGAGCAATGTTGCTCGGATACAAAGCAAAAGGCCGGCCAAGCAAAAGATTGATCTTAGAGATAACAGAGGCGAAGTAAGACATTATTTATGAAGCGCACACAAGGGCTCGTTCTATAAATCTCTTCTTATCCTGACACTGTGAGGCAAATCAGGATTTGAGAAAAGAAAGAAAAAGGACAGAAAGCTGGTGTATCAGAAGAGACCAGTTTAGAAGTCAGTTTGAAATAAGTGTCTAGCAAAAGCTGGAGTTTCAAAGGACCAGTTTAGAAATGAAGTGTCTACGCAGAAAGCTGGGAGTAACAGAAGAATCAGTTAGAATGAAATGTCTGCAGAAAGCTGGGGTATCAAGCATTGTTTGGAAAAAAGCCTCGTGCAAGCGAGATTGAACCTGGAAGTGACAAAGTTAAAAGTGTCTCCAGGGAAATCTCCGTCCGTGGCGTAGAGGTTGAGTGTTTGCCTCTCACTCCAAAGATTGAACCTGGAAGTGACAAAGTTAAAGTGTCTCCAGGGGATCTCCGTCCGTGGCGTAGAGGTTGGGTGTTTGCCTCTCACAAAGTTAAAAGTGTCTCCAGGGGGATCTCCGTCCGTGGCGTAGAGGTTGGGTGTTTGCCTCTCACAAAGTTAAAAGTGTCTCAGAATCTCCGTCCGTGGTAGAGTTGGGTGTTTGCCTCTCAAAAGTTAAAAGTGTCTCCAGGATCTCCGTCCGTGGCGTAGAGGTTGGGTGTTTGCCTCTCACAAAGTTAAAAGTGTCTCCAGGGAAATCTCCGTCCGTGGCGTAGAGGTTGAGTGTTTGCCTCTCACAAAGTTAAAAGTGTCTCAGGAAATCTCCGTCCGTGGCGTAGAGGTTGGGTGTTTGCCTCCAAAGTTAAATTTCTCCAGAAATCTCCGTCCGTGGGTAGAGTTGGTGTTGCCTCTCCTAGTTAAAGTGTCTCAAGGAAATCTCCGTCCGTGGCAGAGTTGGTGTTGCCGTCACAAAGTTAAAAGTGTCTCAGAAATCTCCGTCCGTGGCGTAGAGGTTGGGTGTTTGCCTCTCACAAAGTTAAAAGTGTCTCCAGGGAAATCTCCGTCCGTGGCGTAGAGGTTGGGTGTTTGCCTCTCACTCCAAAGGTACTTGGTTCGCTCCCTCGTGGAGCCATCTGGATATTTCTCCAGAGACCTCTGATCTCAGTGTAGGTGAGATCGAGTTCCTAGTCCTATTAGAGACGGACGATAAAACTGAGATCCCGTGCAGAATTTGAGCAGGTAAAAAAACCATTGGCAGTTCAAAAATCAAGAAGAGCAGGTTGAAAAGCCACTGCCTATGCAAGATTCATTATAAAGATTAAAAATAACATTCCTACAAAATACTTACCATCTTAAAACTAAATTGGTACCTCGATGTACGTTTCGTGACTGCGCTGAGATCTTCTGTGTCAGAAAGAAATCGGAGCACCATAGTTCTAACGAGTGCAATGATATTGGTCCTATCAGATCAAATCAATCAAACCGAGTAGCTCTCGTTAGAAAGGAATGTGCTCTCTGCTATGAGAAAATGAAATTCACATGGGAGTAAAGTTTGATGAGTGCGGTGTCGTGCAGATAGGTTAGGAGAGTAAAGTTCTGATGAGTGCCGTATCGTGCTATGATACAGAGAGGCGTCGACATCAGGTGGAACGGTAATTGGGCGCATAAACAACGAAATGCAAATACAATTTGAACCATTTAATAATGAAAAATCTTTACGCAACGTTTTCTATATTGTCTACGTTATTCCCGATATTGATATATACGATTTATCGCACGTCTCTGTCTAAGCGCTTTAGGTGAACCTTGATTTATGTTTCTGGTGCAGGTGCATCGTTGGCGAGCGCTCGCCGAAAGACGTTTGATCTGACAGCGCAAAGCTATTATTTTTATTAGTAATATACCGTGCGGCCGCTCTTAAAAGCTGAGGCGGCAATTATCACAAAAGACAATTGCTCGTGTTACGTGTTGCTAGTTCTGCTTTGAGCTGACAATTATTGACAATATTTATCAGATGAGAGAATTATTGTTTTCTACAGCAATTATAGTTACTTATTATCATTGACAATGATTATGTTATGACAATAGGGACTCGAATTAAAAAATAGCAGTTACATGGACTGGGTATATCTCAGGTGCGAAACGTGTTCCTGTGTGTGATAGAGAGAAAGTTATTTATGTAATATTGTGTTTCTTTGCGTTCTGTGTTTGACAGGGAGATAGATATTTGAAATTAAAAAAACATTTAAGAGTCGTATTTCGAAGACTTTCATCATACTGAGAAAATATACCACACGGTCCTGGTTATGATCAGGACAAGCTCCGAGAGAAAGAAAGCTTTCACGCAAAAAACCAGTCAAATGCGCAATATTATGCACCACGACTACGCCAGAATTCTTAGCGGACTAAGGAAAAATCAAATCAAAATCAGTGCCGTGCGGTATATTTTCTCAGTATGATGCAAGTCTTCGAAATGCCGCCCCTTAAACGTTTTTCCTAAATGACAATCGATTGTGATTGTTTTTAGTGACAACATGTGTGAATACTACATCGTATACATCAATATCGTAATAACATGGACAAATATAGAAAAGCGTTGTGTTAAGGTTTTTAATTAATGAATTGTTCAAATTGTATTTTGATCTCACTGCTTATGCCGCCCTCTTGCGGTACCGCCTGTTACGATCGTCTAGGCACGGTCATGATCAAAATAATCAAAATGTATATCGGCTTTTTTCCCCCCACAGTTTGATGACAAAGAGAAGACATCAGATGGTTGGGCTAAATTGTTACAAGCTTTCGATAATTTGAATGTTACTAATAATGAAGTAACAGCCATCTTGATTGTTCTGGCAGCCATCTACCACCTGAGCGTGGCAGGTGCGTCTTCAGGTACAGTTAAAGGTAAATTTATTTTGTTTACATTTTTCTTAGACAGTAAAGGGTTTGGTTCAAGTCCCATTTGGAGCTTCTTCTTCTTCTTTCCTTTAATCCTGCTTAGCCTCACATCATCAGGATAAGAAGGGTTCTCATTGGCGAAGTGGTTAAGTCGTTTGTCTGTCGTACAGAAGGTTGTAGCTTCGAATCCGGACCGAGACAAATGTGCAATTTTGTCATGAAAATCTTAGGATTACTGACGGAGCTACGGAGTTTGTGCTTTGTGTAATGCTCTCAGTAGAGGAAATGCCATCTCTGCTGCCAGAGTCGGACCATATGGGAAACCCGGTGAATGAAGTCAATCCTTCGCCTTTGGACCCTTTTCTTTATCAGAATAAGAAACGATTTCTAGAATGGGCTTTTGTGTGCGCTGCATAAACGGTGTTTTTCGTCGCGTCTGTTATCTCTGAGGTCCAACTTTTGCGTGGCCTCCCTTTTACTTTGTATCCACTGTATCGGAGTTGCATCGCTCTTTAAGACACACTGTCTGTTGGCAATCTGCTTATGTGGCCGAACCATTCAATTTGTTGTTTCTTGATGAAGTTTAGTACTGATGTTGTACCCACTTTTTCCTGATGTCTTCATTTCTCAACAGGTCTCTTCTTGTTACACCCAGCATTCTGCGTAGACACTTCATCTCTGTCGTGACTAGTTTTCTTCTATCATTTGATGTCAGCGATTGGGCAATTTTTTGTGATTCCCTGACCTAACTGTAGGTGAGATCGTGTTCCTAGTCCTTTCGAAGACGGACAATAAAACGGGAATCCTGTCTTGAAGTTGAGACTTTCGCTGCTACATACTTTCCGAAGACAGATCTAAAAATAGCTACTCTTTGTTTCTAGGTCACAAACGTGAATGTACGCCTATAGCAGTGACTATAGAAATGTATAACGTGTTAACACGTCTTTAGCCCACAAAAGAGAGATAATAACAGACGTGTTAATGCATCTTTAGCAATAAATGGGGGAAACGTCTATACACGTCCTTAGCAGCTAAAGAGTTTTAAAAACATTCATCATCATCATAATAGCTTAGAATGTCTCAATATCTAAGTGGTTGAAACGGTTAACTGTCGTTCTGAAGGTTGAGGATTCGAATCCTGACCGAGTCACATGTGAAATTTTTTCATGCGATCCCTAGGACTGCTGCAGAGCTACGGAGTTCGTGCTTTGTGCAACACTCTCGGCAGATGGTATGCAATTTATGTCGACAGGAATAGAACCATATGGGAAATCCCGGTGCAATGAAGTCAATCCGTCGCCTTGAGATCATTTTTTCAGCTACATAGTTGGTCCTGAGCAGAGCTTTGCCGCCGTGATCTCAATCATAAAGATAATGGCTACGGTCACGGACCAGTATATGGTCATTACTTGATTGATTGATTGGATTGGTAGGACCATCATCATTGCACTTTGGTTAGTAACCATATATGCTCCGATCTCTTTCTTACACAGAAACATCTCAGCGGCAATGCACGTTCTCCGTAGCACCGGCGAAAATCCGCGATGTAATTTTGAAGATGGTGAAGATTTTTTAATAGGAATATTATTTTTATTTTTTCCTAATGAATTTTGCTCAGACAGCGGCTTTCCAGCCTGCACGTCTCGAGTTTGAACTGCCATGGGTTCTTTTAAGTGCTCAAATTGAACACGGGATCTACGTTTTATCGTCCGTCTCCGATAGGGCTAGGAACTCGATCTCACCAACACTGAGATCATGGATATCTGAAGAAAAAAACCAGATGGCTCCACTAGTTCACGAACTGAGTACCTCCTCTGGAGCAAGAGGCGAGCACCTAACTTCTACGCTTAAGCCCTCTGTGATTGCGGGTTCAATTCCGAGGGCTGGCAGAAAAGCCACAGGTTCTCCAGATTTACGGTGTTCGTGGCACCGAACTGAGGGGTTACGATGTCCATGGCAGCGAGCCGAAGAGCTGAAAGCTCAAGTGCTTCTTGATCGAGAAAAAAAACCAGAAAAAACTTCTACGCTACAGAGACTCCTAAATTTACCAGAAATGAAAAGTAATGGATGACAAGCTTCCAAGAAGAAATACAACAGATGGCAGTAGAAGATCAATGAGAGCAGTAAAAGAAGTCGTTGGCGTATAACGGACAACATAAAAGAACAGAGAATTTAATAACCACCCGAGTGTTGACCGGGGCCCAAATTGGGATGTCAAGAATAGATCCACTGATACCTGTTACGCATGTCGTAAGATGCGGCTAAGGAGGTTGGGCGTGGGGCTAGCTACCCCACCCTGTAAAAACACTAGATAGCTACAGAAACTACAACCTGGAAAATTCATAGCTTGCCACCCGAGGAAGAAGAAGGACTCAACAAGGAGGGACTCATGGTAAGAAAATGGGGATATAGATGAGAAATCTGGAAAAGATGGTCTTGGATATGCAGGCTTGGAAGGCCTTGGTTGTGGGCCTATTCTTCCGTAGGGGCGAAGGGTGAAGAATAAGAAGTTGATGCCACGCTTCACAAGTGATCACGGGCCGTGGAAAATCCAGCTTTCGAGGACAACTTCAGCCAAAAATTCTCAATGTGCGCTCAATACACTGTTATACTAAAGGCTTCCTGAACCTTTACTTGGGGATGTGTAAATTACAAGCACTTCAGAAGTCAAAGTAACGCTTGCCTGAATGGCAAGGGAGACTTGTGATAAGAAAAGCATACCTTGGCGCAAAAATTCAGCCAGGTGTGCCATATTATGTTCCATGACTACGCTTGCACATATAGCACACGCCCGTATATTGCCAGGGCTCGCAAGGGGAGCAAAGAATAGTAATACTGCGGCCTGAAAAGCATGTCGTAAGAGGTGACTGAAGTAGAAGCCAGGAAGCTCCCTAGTTAAAATAAATCGTTGCAGAAATCGGATGGGCTGTCCTACTTGTAGGCGCATAACTTACGCAACGTACAATCGCTCTTAGGCTATGATCACATACAAATCACAAAGAGTGGTTAACAAGTGGTCGATATGGAGCGTTGGAAGAAGAGAAACACATCTCGGGCAAATGTTTAAAAAAAGCTTTATCTGTTTAGTGTTTTAGATAACCTGTTTAAATCATACATATTTCAGGAACTTCCAACAGGCTGCAATTTTTAAGACCAGCCTCAGCACAAAAAGCTGCTGCCTTACTAGGGACAACTATTTCAGAACTAACCACGTCCATATTTTCCAACGGAGCTGTATCACCTCATAATCTCACAACTCACGTCAGGTAATACTAATCCAAGATTAGCTAAAACCACCCGGCTTGAGCTTGTATTAGTTTTAAATGTGTTATATCTCTATCGCTGACATAAGAACAAAATCAACTTCTCATGGGTAATGTGAGCAAATGGACTTTGGGATGGCTGCTGCAGCGGAGGACAGAGCATGCATGGGAATGCCCAATGTGCCGTGACGTCGATCGCATAACATAACATAAGAACAAAAATCAAATGTTTAAAAGCCTGCGTTTTTCTCAGAGCCAACTATAAACTTATGGACTCCTAGGTCTATGCCTTGTAGGTCGTAGTGGTACTATTCTTTGCTCCCCTTACGAGCACCGGCAACACATGGGCATATGCTATGTGTGTTCAAGCGTAGCCATGACACATAATATGACAGCTCTGACTGATTTTTGCGTGAAGGCGTGCTTTTCTTATCACAAGTCTTCCTTGCCATCAGGAGAGAGTTAATTTGACTTCTGATGTGCTTGTAATTGACATCCCCATGAATAAAATTATGGACGGGTAAAAATTAGGGGAAATCAGACCACAACAGGTCCCGTGATCTCGCATTCCATTATTCTTGTATATAGACGAATTCATTTTAAAATCAACACAAAATGCTAAATCGAAGTTATATTATGCAAGTTAAGTTTTTAACAATAAGGAATATCAATATTATGAATATTTTTCATCAATAAATAACCATAGGATCCTGCACAGATCAAATATCGACGCTGCGTATCATAGTGGAGCAGAGCATCGAGTGGAACTCATCCCTCTACATAAACTTTGTGGACTATGAAAAGGCATTCGATAGCCTAGACGGGGAAACACTCTGGAAACTTCTACGACACATGGCCCCCAGAAGCTAACCAATTTAATAAAGAAAATGTATGAGGAGACTACGGCTAGAGTACTGCATGAAGGAAAACTGACAGAGGCCTTCGAAATAAAGACTGGTGTGCGACAGGGCTGCCTTTATCGCCCTTCCTTTTCCTGCTGGCTATTGACTGGATAATGAGATCAACAACTGTCAGGGGAAGAAATGGAATACAATGGACCATGATGAGTCAATTGGAGGATCTGGATTTTGCAGATGATCTAGCACTCCTCTCTCACAACCATCAGCAGATGCAAGAGAAAATAACAAAACTAGAAACAGTCTCACAGCAACTAGGCCTGACTATTCATGGGGAGAAAACAAAGATCATGAGATTAAATGCTGGTTCCAGAGACCCAATCTTATTGAGAGGATCACCACTAAAAGAGGTGGACACATTTACATATCTGGGAAGTGTCGTCAACATTCAAGGTGGCACAGATGAAGATGTTAAGGTTAGAATACAAAGGCAAGATCAGCATTTGCCATTCTGAAGAACATATGGAGTTCAAGAATGATTAGGAATAAAACTAAGATAATGATATTTAATTCAAATGTCAAGTCTGTCCTTTTGTATGGAGCAGAGACATGGAGAACAACTAAAGGGAACACCAAAAGTTGCAGACATTCATCAATAGATGCCTACGCAGGATACTCCACCTGAGATGGTACGACAGGACCACAAACAGAGAACTGTGGGATAGGGCAGAACAACGGCAGGTGGAACAGGAGATAATGAGCAGAAGGTGGAGATGGATAGGACACACACTGAGGAAACCCTTGACAGCATCGTGAGACAGGCTCTCCGATGGAACCCCCAGGGCAATAGAAGTAAGGAAGACCCAGAAACACCTGGAGACGGGAGTTAGAGATGGAATGCAAGAGGACGGGGAGAGAGTGGCGAGATATGGAAAGGATGGCCTTGGATAGGCGGGCTTGGAAGGCCTTGGTTGGACCTATGCTTCCCTAGGGCGAAGGGTGAAGAAGAAGAAGAAATAACCATAGACTCACAGAATTGAGTAAAATTGTAAAAATGCTTGCAGTGTTCTATCAATAAATATGTAAATTTCACCACGCCCCCATCCCTCCGATTCCATCTAGGTCAGTTGTCAGGCCTAGTTATTTAGAGTTGGCTGTGGTTTTTCCTTGGCAACATATAGTTGCAGTGCCGGATCGAGCCAGCGCGGGGCCTGTAGCAAATGTTACCAAGAGGCCCATTTAACTCCATTCTCATTTAGTCAGTTCTCAGTAAACGCATAAATTATGTTCCCTAATTCTTATAAAGGTCTGGATTGTATTAACCTGTATCTCACGCGGCTGTGCTCTAATAAGAAAAATTAAAATTACAAAATTTATCAGAAAATTTATCTTTTGTTGAAAAAAAGCTAGATCTGGAAAAAAAAATGTTTAAATCGAAATTTTACAAACTAAACATTTTCTGCTCTAGGAGCGAAGCTTCCAGAAACGCGGGGCTCGTAGCATTTTCTTCTTCTGCTATATGACTAATCCGGCACTGTACAGTTGTGAGCCACGGAACCTTGACAAAGCAGTGGAGAAGATTATGCAATCACAGTAAGGATGAATGCAAATGTTACAGAAGAGTACTTAGAATCAGTGGCGGCTCGTGATCGTTTTTGTTGGTGGGGCCAGACACAAATTTTCGGGAAAATCATGGCTTTGGGTTAGGTTATAATTTAATTTATTAAATAATAAATCACGTTACACATTTTTTTGGTGGGGCCCGGTCCCACTGGCCCTTAATGACGAGCCGCCACTGCTTAGAATATCATGGACAGAGAAAATAATAAATGCCTCTGTTCTGCAACAGCTTGATATTAAAGAGAGTCAGTTATTAAAGAGCATAAAAAAACAAGGAAAATTAAATATTTTGGAAAACATCAAACGACATGAGTGCCTAGAGAAGATAATTTTGGAGGGAATGAGGCCTGGAAGAAGAATGAGAGGAAGACCTAGAAGACGATGAGTGCAAGATGTCATTGATGATCTGAGAATGAATGCTGCTGACGCCGGTCAACTTGCACATAATAGAGAGTTTTTAATGATTGCTGTCATGGGAGCCAAGTTTCGGAAGGACAAGCTACTTGATGATGATGATTACTGTCGTGTTCAAATAAAACATCATATCTTGTATCAATTTTCATCTTTCTCTCTTTTTGCTCTCGTGTTCAACTCAATCACAACGATATTGTTTCATCAATCTTCATCTCTCTCTCTCTCTCTCTCTCTCTCTCTCTCTTCTTCTCTGCTTGTCAACTCAATCACAACGATATTGTTTCAACAATCTTCATCTCTCTCTCTCTCTTCTTCTCTGCTTAACAACCGTGGGAAGGCTGCGGTAATGCTGTGTAAGTTGGCGGTCAACGAGACAACCATGGGAAGGCTGCGGTGATGCTGCGGTGATCAATAGAACTAATTAACCATTTTCCAGAAAAAAAAAATCATTTTTAGGAGGAGGGAGGCAGATGAATCTCTCCTCTACCTTAACATATGGACCCTACAAGCAAGTGGTCTCTCTCTATCCCGCTTGCTATCAAATTTTCAATATTGCTTTTTTCCAACTTTCTCCATCTTTTTGTAGCAGGTCTCTCAATACAATTAAACAAGGCAAGGGGGATAATCCAGTTTTATTTAAACATTTCAGTGCTTCCAGTGTCATAGATGGACAAGATTACTTCCCTTCAAATTCGAACACAACAGGGCAAGAATGTCTGGACGCGTTTGTTATGGGCCTGTACGCTGACGTGTTCAACTCTGTGGTTTCTTTAATAAACAGGTGAGAATATGATTGACGTGTTCCTTGTGTATCATTAGATAACAGAGCCCGTGTTATTGCCAGGGCTCTCAAGGGAGGCAATGAATAGTAACACTGCGACCTACAAGACGTGATGTAAGGTGCTGCGACTAACTCAAGGGAGGCAATGAATAGTAACACTGCGACCTACAAGACGTGATGTAAGGTGCTGCTACTAAGGTATGTGCTTAGGGAAGTTACCCTAGTAAATAAAAAGCGTCACTGATATTGGATGTGAATTTGGGGTACTTGTCGGCGCATCGCATACCTGGCACAACGTACAATCGCTCTTAGGCTCGGATCACATACAAATCACAAAGAGGGGTTAACAAGTGGTTGATATGGAACGTTTGAAGAAGAAGAAGAAGATATATTAGACAACATAGGAGATCATCATCATCAACAACAACAAATAGCTTGTCCTGACCAAAACAGTCCTTCGGAATTTCTCTCTCTCATAGGCCAGATGTTCCGCCTCTGCAGCAGTCATGTTCAAACCATCAGTTACATCCTGAATCTCATCTTCTCTGAGGTCTTCCTCTTCTTATCTTTGCCGGTAAGCTTCTTTCCGTGATGGTCTTCTCCAGCCCTTCATGTCTTTTTATATGTCCAAAATATCTCAATTTTCTCTTTCTTATTTGTAGCATCAGCCAGTTTTCTTTGATTTTGAGTTCTTTCTGGATAGATCTATTTGTTCTCTTCTCTGTCCAAGATATACAAAGGACTCTTCTGTAACACTTATATTCAAAATCACATATATGATTTCTTACTGCTTATTAAATGTCCATGCTTCACATCCATACGTTGCCACTGGGAATATGCATGCTCTTAGTATTCTGATCTTTGTTTTCTTATCAGTTCCGTTCCATACATCATCAGCTTTCATGACAAATATTGAAAACACAATATCTACACATCAAGTGTGCGCTCAGTCTTACTGTATGATGGATCATAGACATGAAATGAAAATTCGCCCGAGTGGTTACTGGTGCCCAAATTGGGGTGTAAAGAATAGAACCACTGTTACCTGCCACGCATGTCGTAAGAGGCGCTAAGAGGTTGAAAGTGAGGCTAGCTACCACACACCGTAAAAAACACCAGATGGCTACAGAACGGAGAGCGAACCGAGTAAACGCTGGCTGAAACTGGACACATCGCTGAAGGATAAGCACCAGAGCTCCAAATGGTGCTGAAGATGTGACGTAAAACACACCAATGCTAAGACTGCAGGAATCAGATTTCCACATGAATAGAATTTATGGGGATGTCTGGTACATCGGTCTGGGCGGTGATCACAAGAGAGAGAAATGAAAAATTGTCCCTTTGTATTTGAATTATTCTCTTATTTATTTATTAACCAAAATGTACAATTATTACACCATAACTAGAGACATGGCGTCCAACATCCAAACAGCGAATTCCATTACTGTGGTTGACTGTCCCGGGTTCCAGAACTCAGGATCAGGTTTAAGTTCTGGGAGATGTTCTGGAGCCACTTTCGAGGATTTCTGTTACAACTACACAGAGGACTGCAGGTTTCCATACTGACTGTCACGAGAGGAGTAACTGGCAGTGAGTTTTCTCCGATACGTGACTCTTGTACTGCCACTGCAGCAGTTTACTACAACTATATCTTAAGTATGTACACTGCTACACTACTACTACTCTACTACTACTGCACACTCACTACTTACTACCACTGCTCACTATGCTCACTGCTACTCTACTACTACTGCTACTCTACACTCTGCCACTACTACTGCACTACACTGCTCTACTACTCACTCTACATCACTACTACTGCCACTACTACCCTACTACACTACTACCACTACTACTACTACTCTACCTGCACTACGCTCACTCTACTACTACTACACTGCTACTCACCACTGCTACACTACTACACTGCCACTCACCTACTTCGCACTACTACTGCACTACTGCTACTACTACTCCTACACTGCTACCGCTACTACTGCTCACTGCTACTACTACACATGCACCTACTGCACTACTCACACTCTACCTACTGCTCTACGCTACTGCTCACTGCTGCCACTACCGTGCACTGCTCACTCTACTCTCTCTACCACTGCTACTCACCTGCCTACTCTACTACTGCTACTCTCACTGCTACTACTACTCTACTCTACTACACTTAACATGCTCAACTACATCTTCTACTCATACACGCTTACAGCATATCATCATCACTACTGCACTCACTAGCTAGCCACTACTCACTACTACTGCTACTATGCACACTCCACTACCACTACACTCACTACCACTCACACTACGCACTCTCACTGCTAACTACACCACTACACACTCTGCAACTACAACTTTACTGCTCTAGCACGCTCACTACACACTACCACACTGCACTACTACTACGCACTGCACTCACTACCACTACCACTGCACTACTACTACCTACCACTACTACTACCACTCGCACTACACTACACTACACTACTACCTGCCACCACTGCTACACTACTCACTGCTACTACCATCACTACTGCTACTACTACACTACTGCCTACTACCACTGCTCACTACTACACCACTCACACTACTACTACTGCTCACTACTACACTGCACACTCTACCTACTGCTACTACTACTCACTACTACTACTCATTGCTACAACCACTACTACTACTACTACTACTACTGCTCACTACCACTGCCACCACTACTGCTACTACTACTGCTACTACTACTGCACTACTACTACTACTACTACTACTACTACTACTACTACTACTACTGCTACAACATAAAACATTTGCACCATGCGATTGATTGAAGCATAGGACCATCATCATTGCACTTCGGTGAGTAGCCATGTGTGCTAGATCTCTTTCTTATGCAGGAAGATCCCAGCGGCAGTTCACGAACCCCGTAGCACCGGCGAGGGTCCTCAATGTAATTTTAAAGAGGTTGAAAATGTTTTGCAAAACTTTAAAAAAACATGTTTTTAATGAATTTGTCTCTGGCAGCGGCTTTCCAGCCTGCTCATCGATTTTGAACTTCCAAGTTGTTTTTTACTGGCTTAAATTGAACACGAGTCTTGTGTTTTATCTTCCGTTTCCGATAGAACTAGGAACTCGACCTCACCTACACTTGCTCGGGGATGTCTGAGAAAATATCCTGATCGCTCCACGAGAGAGTGAACCGAGTACCTTCATAAAGGGAGGCGAACACCTGACTTCAGTGCGATTAGTTTCATCTATACTGTGTCACTACTTCATCTCTGAAGCTTCCAGCTAACTACTAAGACTGTATAGCTGTTCTCTGGACCAACTTTTGCCAATTGATCGGAGATTTGCCCTGTGCCGTCGGGACTCGCAAGGGGAGCAAATAATAGTAACACTGCGACCTTCAAGGCATGCCGTAAGAGGCGACAAAGGTAGAAGCCTAGTGAAGCTACCCTATTAAATAAAAAGCGTCGCAGAAATCGGAAATGCTGTCCTACTTGTATGCGCATAACTGGCATAACGCACGATCGCCCTTAGGCTCAGACCACATACAAATCACAAAGTGGTCGATATGGAGCGTTCGAAGAAGAAGAAGAAGACTGTAGTTTGAATCCTCTAGCTGGTTCCAAGTTTGATCAAATATACATCTCATTACTTCCTTAGGAGAACATTGTTCTTGACTTTGAGGATGTCAACTCTATCGAACCTTCCATGGTCAACTTGCTGGACAATCCTCCACATCATGGATTCGTAAGTATTGGCATAATTACCCCCTTTTGCCAGTAATTACTCAAATATTGCCAGTAATTACCCAAATATTGGCCAGTAATTATCCAAATATTTACAGTAATTACCAAAATATTTACAGTAATTACCAAAATATTGACAGTAATTACCCAAATATTGTCAGTAATTACCTCCATATTGTCAGTAATTACCTCCATATTGTCAGTAATTACCCAAATATTGACATTAATTACCTTCATATTGTCAGTAATTACCTCCATATTGTCAGTAATTACCTCCATATTGTCAGTAATTACCCAAATATTGACAGTAATTACCTCCATATTGTCAGTAATTACCTCCATGTTGTCAGTAATCTACCTCCATATTGTCAGTAATTACTCCATATTGACAGTAATTACCTCCATAGTGTCAGTAATTACCTCAATATTGTCAGTAATTACCTCCATATTGTCAGTAATTACCTCCATATTGTCAGTAATTACCTCCATATTGTCAGTAATTACCCAAATATTGACAGTAATTCTCATATTGTCAGTAATTACCCATATTGTCAGTAATTACCCATATTGTCAGTAATTACATATTGTCAGTATTGACTCATATTGTCAGAATTATTCATATTGTCGTAATTACATATTGACAGTAATTCACTCATAGTGTCAGTAATTACTCAAATATTTCAGTAATACCTAAATATTGTCATAATTACCAAATATTGCTAGTAATTACAAATATTGCCAGTAACTGTACATACCTGTTGAATGTCGATCATGCTAGCTGCATGTCACAGTTATTCCTTGTGAACGGAGACAGAGTAAGTCACCATGACCAATACAGTTACTGAAAAGTCTTTCTAAAGCGCTAGAAATCTCTTACTCATCAATCTGTGAGTTACTATTTGAGAATAGCCTTAGACTGACCACTGCTTCCTTTGAGAATAGGCTTTGACTGACCACTGTTCCTTTGAGAATAGATTTAGACTGACCATTGCTTACTTTGAGAATAGCTTTAGACTGACCACTGCTTACTTTGAGAATAGCTTTAGACTGACCACTGCTTACTTTGAGAATAGCTTTAGACTGACCACTGCTTACTTTGAGAATAGCTTTAGACTGACCCCTGATTACTTTGAGAATAGCTTTAGACTGACCACTGATTACTTTGAGAATAGCTTTAGACTGACCACTGTCTTCTTTGAGAATAGCTTTAGACTGACCACTGCTTACTTTGAGAATATCTTTAGACTGACCACTGCTTACTTTGAGAATAGCTTTAGACTGACCACTGCTTACTTTGAGAATAGCCTTAGACTGCCACTGCTTACTTTGAGCATAGCTTTAGACTGACCACTGCTTTTATACAGGGTGTTCAACTTAAAAGCAGCCATGAATGGAGCTAATCTGGCATATATGTATGGAAATGGGAAGGTTCAGTTATGACGTAGTATAGGTCAAGGTTGTGTGATGGTGTGTAATTGTAGTGCGGGAAGGGGTGATGAACAAATGTGACGTAGGACGAGCTAGTCAGAACAGGTTTAAATAGTAAATAAAGACAACGCGATGGGTTATCTGGCAACTTTTGATTTGTCAATGGGGCTGCAATTATCTTGAACACTCTGTACAATTTGATATCAGAGGTTAAAGCTGTCTATAAAATAGCCTTAGATGTATTAGAATCTACATATGAAAGGCGCCCGAGTGGTTACCGGGGCCCAAATTTGGGGTGTAAAGAATGGAAACACTGTTACCTGCCACGCATGTCGTAAGAGGCGATTAAGGAGGTTTGCATGAAATCGGATGCATGTGTCCTAAACGTGTAGAAGTCCATGCGTTTAGGTGCCTACCAAACCAATGTAAACGTATACACGTTCTTGGCAAAGATCAAACATATCACAAAGAGTGATTAAAATTGGTCGTAAAGAACGAACGCAAAGAAGAAAGGGGACATATGAAAGGCAGCTACACAACTTTATAAGGCCACTGTTGGTAATATATTTGGTTGTGTACAATTGTCCTGTTATGTCCTCCATAAATGAGGACACAGGACACTAATAAAGAGAATGAATTGGTTGATTAATAGGACCTTCATCATTACACTTCGGTGAGTAACCAAGTGTACTCCGATCTCTTTCTTACACAGGAAGATCTCAGCAACAGTGCACGAACACCGTAGCATCAGCGAGGGTACCGGATGTAATTTTGACGATGGTCAAGATATTTATGTATGAATTTTATTTTAAATCTTTTCTATTGAATTTTGACTGGACAGCGGTTTTCCAGTCTGCCTCTTCTTGATTTTGAACTATTAATGGTTCTTTTACATGCTCAAATTGAATACGGGGCCTATGTTTTATCGTTCGTCTCCGATAGGACTAGGAACTAGATCTCACCTACACTGAGATCAGATACCTCTGGACAAATACCCAGATGTCTCCACGTGGGAGCGAACCTGGTACCTTTGACCTAGAGACGAGCCCTAACCTCTACGCCACAGAGAGCCCTTAAATAAAGAAAATGGATGTAATGCAGTGGCGGCGCGTGGTCCTTTTTGTTGGTGGGGCCAGACACACAATTTCAGAAAAATCCTGGTTTTAGGTTAGGGTAAGTTTTATTTTATTAAATAATAAGTACACATTACACATTATTTTTGGTGGGGCCCGGACCCACTGGCCCTTAAGGACAAGCCGCCACTGATGTAATGATTGATGCCTTCTTACTATCTACAGAAGATGTCTCCAACGAATGACAAGAAACACATGGACAAGAAGGGGCTGTTGTGGATTCTGGATGAAGAGGCGGCTCTTCCCGGTGGGACTGATGACAATCTCATAACGCTGTTTCTTCAACAACACTGTGATCCGCCTGTCAGAAGTGAGTATTCATAGATATTGACTTGTTTGGACTATTTGTATGTTTGGAAGTGAGTATTCATAGATCTTGACTTGTTTGAACTATTTGTATGTTTGGAAGTTAGTATTCATAGATATTGACTTGTTTGGACTATTTGTATGTTTGCCTGTTTGTTTGAGTTATTTTGAATGAAAGAGTACATTGAAATATGTTGAACTCTATTTATATTGTCTTTCAGGTCGATGATAATTAGTAGTCCACTTGCCGTTAGCGAGTGGAGCTTTAATTTACGTTCTTGTCGATAAGTCGTTCATGTTGTGTTATATCCTGTTTATTTAGTGTCCTGATATTGTCTATCCATCTTTTCAGCTCTATACTGATTTATTTTTATTGTATGCGCTATTGCTGGTTGATTGTATTTCATTCTCATTAAATTTCCACAACACTGCATTTGTTGTCTTTCGATGTATTCGTGCATGAAGTAGCCCACTCATCTAGTATCTTCGTTTGACTATCTTCCTGGTGACTCCACCGCCTTCCTCAAGCATTTCATTACATGTGACAAGTTGTGTGGCGAGGAAAAGTTTGGACATATCTGTTCTGTCATTCTCAGCATTCTGATCTGATAACAAATTGACCAGACACTCTCGTATATATTAATCTTGGTCTGTCTGTATTGGGCATTCAGAACGTCATAAGAATCAGGAACACATTTGTGCCTAAGCAGTCTGCTTAATGTGAGATCAACTCCTCCTTCGAGTTATGGCATGGGAATGCTGAAAATTAACAATGAAATTCAAATACTAGGAAACATATTCACAGAAGGTGGAAGACTAGACAGAGAGATAGAGGCTAGAGTGCAAAAGCAAATGCTGTAACCTACCAGCTAGCCCCATTGTTAAGCACCCAAAACTTTCATAGCAGCTAAACAACAGATGTCAACAGATTTTCTTCTACTTTGATTACCAGTGCACAGGACAATGGTAAGCACAGTGCAAAATAACTATATGTGAAATTGCCTACGAAAAGTTCCAACAACACTAGAACGACAGAATCACCAAATCGGCATAAGAAAGAAGTTGGGACAGAACCTGTTTGAATTACATTGAAGAACAAAGAATGAAGTGGATTGCACTTAATAAGAATGCATTTAAACTCCTCCGTATCAGAGTCTCTACAACAGAACATCAGAAAGAAGGTGAGGAAGACCATGAAAAGATGGTTAAATGGCAGAGCAGAATGCTGTCAAAAACAAAAATAACTATCCCCAAGAACTAGGGACATAAGACAAAAACAGAAAACCACGACCTGTGTACCTCAGGTAGCAGGTGACGACAAAAGATGAAGACACTGCTAGATTTGTTGAGTGAGATCGGCCCATATGGACATGTCGGAGCCCATATGGACATGTCGAGCCATATGGACATGTCCGGAGAGCTAGATGATATCCTCAAATAACTTCAGATATTTAATAAATTCATCAGATTGAATATTCCATACAGAAACAGCCTGTTACGTAAGGATCTGTTGAGATACATTTATATTAATCACAACAAGGACTGACTCAATAGTATCAACGTCAGGCTGGTTAAAGTCATTGTGAGCCTCTTCCTACAGGAATGCAAGTTTCATTCTTCAGAACTCTAAAATGTGAGTAGCCATTCTACAACTGAATTGTATTTCTAATAACCAACGATGTAAAGGCAGGTTTGTTTTCAAATTGTCACATATCTGAGATTAGTAGTGGTGGTGGGGGTGTCTATTTTGAACAAATCGCTCGAGATTTATTTTACTTTTCGCTGCCCACAGTGAATTCAGCGTAGACAGGCGCATAATGTCACCTGGACTGATTTGTGAAGGACTGCTTTTCTAATCATGAGTATATCTTATCATTCAGGCAAATATTACTCCGACTTCTGAAGTACTTGTAATTTAGATTCCTAAGTAAAGGATAAGGAAACCTGTAGCCCAACCGCGTATCGGTACACACTAAAGATTTGTTCAGCAAATGTGGGCCTCGAACCCAAGACTTTGATGCTTCACAAGATCCAGAAGGGCAGGTTTCGGTATGAGTGGATGTCGTCTATAGAAGTTTCTAACCTCCAGCGGCTTACGTGGATATACTGTCCTGGGCATGCGGGTGTTTACGGTAATGAGAGAGCGGACAGGCTTGCATCAACAGCATCGATTGTTGGGGAGTTGAAGATGGATAAGGGGATATTCTTCGGTCTCTTCGCGACTGCCTGTTGGATGAGGACACTAAAATCGATGTTGAATCGATCCAGCGATTTATGCAGTTTGGAGTTACCCGTTGTTCAAGTCGAACTGGATGCCTGAGAGGCAGAGTGAGAGGTGTGTTTAATCAGCGAGCCACAGGAACCATCAGAATGTATACTCTTCGTTATCTGTTGGGGGAGACTGAGCACCTATGTGTCTGCCCGGAGTGCAATGACGTCAGTTTAGTAACCAATAACCAATAAAACCGCGATGAAAGACACTGTTTATGAAGTGCACACAAAGACACGTTCTATAAATCTCTTCTTATCCTGAAGCTGTGAGGCAAATCAGGTCGCTGTGAAACTCACTCCATTTGTCTCATTTTTCGACCTGTAGCTGATAGGCAAAACAGGATTAGAGATAGATAGAAGGGTGTAAACCTTAGTACTCAACTGCTAATATTCTTCTTCTTTTCATTACAGATTCAGTATAGCAGAACTGTTTACTAACTTACCAAGGCAGAGGTCTGGAGCAGCTACTGTATCTTCAATGAACTCAGAAGGGTTGCCTTCCCATCGCAAATTGACATACATACGTAGGGCTTTCACTTCAGAACGATCAGTACTACATAAGTCGATATGTTTACAAGTTATGGACAATGTGGTAAGTTGATGGTAATATTTAATTTTCTCAATGTTTACTCCTGTTAAATGTTTACTCCTGTTAAATGTTTACTCCTGTTAAATGTTTACTCCTGTTAAATGTTTACTCCTGTTAAATGTTTACTCCTGTTAAATGTTTACTCTTTAAATGTTTACTCTGTTAAATTTTCTCCTGTTAAATGTTTACTCCTGTTAAATGTTTACTCTGTTAAATTTTACTCCTGTTATCTTGTTTTCTTCTTCTTCTTCTTTGAAAGTTCCACTTGTTAAACCACTCTTTGGGATGTATATGTGATCCGAGCCTATGTATTATGTTCCAGCTGTGATTCATTTCTTTTAGAAGATGTTCTCATCCATGCTGGGTGTCTGTGTCTTAGAGGTAAGGTGCTCGATCTCAACCCAAGAATATCTGGTTCAAACTCTGCGACGGGCAGTTTGAAAGCTTCTTCTTCTTTTTCGAATGCTCCATAACGACCACATGTTAAATCACTGTGTGATTTGAATGTGATCTGAGCCTAAGAGCGAGTGTACGTTGTGCCAGTTATGCACCTACAAATAGGCCAGCACATCCGACTTCTACGATGCTTTTTATTTACTATGATAGCTTTCCTAGGCCCCTATCTGTCTCGCCTCTTACGACATGCCTTGTACGTCGCAGTGGTACTACTTGCTCCCTTTCGAGCCCCGGCAATATACGGACGATCCCTGTTCTGAACAGTGTTCTACCTTGAACCTCTTCTCTAACGAGCTTACAGAACAACAGCTGTTGTTGTATGCTCATTTTCCTTCTTCTTACACTCCTGGACATCTTAGATTATTTCTCAGCCTGTGTTGCAGGCTCAAGGGAGCAAGATTAGTAACACTACACTCAAGGCATGTCAAGAGGTGACTAAGGTAGTGGCCAACGAAACCACCTAGCAAATAAAAGAATCGCAGAAATCGGATGTTCTGGCTACTGCAGACGCATAACGGCAACATACAATCGCTCCTAGGCTCAGATCACATAAGTTATCAGTTATATGAGGACTATCAGCATAGCACTCGAACATGTCCTAGGTGCTCGATCACCGCCTCAGCAAATCCAGCAGCGTCCAGCGACCGAACACGCCAGTTTGATGTTGATTAATCAATCTCTTTGCATATTTAGTATGTCGTTCTTTTCGTGCTGCACCAATATTGACACCCATCTCTCTCAATCTGGTCAGCGAGTGGATTCACAGCCCTGAAACTCTTCTGTTCGGAAAGACTCTCTCAATGCGTGAAGAATGTCATTTCGATCCATGGCATTCAGATTGTTGAAGGGGCCCTTTGTTAGTGATATATTCGGGTGAAGGGTTCTATTCCATCTTCTTTAACCCCCTTCAAGATACTTTTGATGATGTTACTTTGATTGATGAAGTATTCAGACTGAGGTGTTACATGATGATTCACAACCCAGTGGACACGCAACGACACTGAACTCCATTTGATATTGTCATATACATGTTTATTTATGCTTTGACAGAGACTTCTCAAACACGTCTGTCCATGTCAAGTGTAGATCTAGGAATCTTGTTTACTAACGTTTCTAACTAACTGTTACTACACAACTACGTAGTTTTTATTACGTCAAATGTCTGTTGTTATGTGTTGCGCCTCTGCTTAGAGAGTGCAACACATAGTCTCAACTATTAAATATCTAATTACATATTACACTAACTATCTGACTAACTGTCCATTCCTCCGTGCCATCTGGGAGGGCTATGACAGATCACATACAAATCACACAGATTGGTTAACAAGTGGTTGATATGAAGCTTTCGAAGAAGAAGATTTATGAGACAATACTCCTCGATATGAAGGTCTTGTAGGATGCCTTAGTTTTTCTTTAATTAGTATAACATATTTCATCTGCAGGATACCATAATAGGTATACTTAAGAAGACACAAGTCCATTTCGTCCACTGTGTTTTACCACAGCACTTTGCCGTCTAAGGGACAAGAAAGACCTGCTCAGGATGACTTCATTATCGATGTGCCACTGATGAGAGATCAGATTAGAAGCTTCGAGATTCTTGATGTCTTAAAGTTGCATAGATTCAGTAAGTATCATCATCATCATGTTGCGTGTATTATGCAGAAAGTTGCTCTCATCGCATTTTCTTCTTTCTTCCACCATTGACTCTTTATAGAGGAGGTGTGGGGTTTTAAGCAGTGATCTGTGTGTGCTTGTTCTTCTTCTTCTTTCACCATTGACTTCTTTATAGAAGTGTTGGGTGGAAACGTAGTGATCTTGTGTGTGCTTGTTTTAAGTCACTTTGTAAGCTGATATTCATTTTCGTAAGGCTGTTCTTGATGCCGTCGCTCCATCTTTTGCGTGGTCTTCCTCTTGCTTTGTACTCATTATACTTTTTCTGTGTGGCTCTCTGTAGTAGGCGATATCAGGGCATTCTTGTCAGGTGTCCAAACCATTTAATCTGTTGTTCTTTTATGAATTGTATGACTGGTTTCACATCCTGTCTTCTTCTGATTTCTACATTTCTAATCTCATCGCAGCACCTCCTTAGAAACTCTCAGGCTTCAGCAAGTTCTCCCACCACATCCAAAGTCATGCTGAATGTTTCTTAAATGTCCTGTTGACACCGTCATCTTGGTCGTTCCCTTCAATGAAACATGCCTTCCTTTACTGTTCTCTCCATCCCATTAAGTTTAAGTTAATTGCATATCCTTTACAGGACTTTGCGAGTCAACCCCAGCTTTTTAACGCTGTTTGTGATTTTCTAGGCATTATTACGTTCAGTAGTTTGCCATTGCTTCTGAACGGTGGTGCCTCGTCCTTTAATAAAAATGCATGAACAACAATTTGCAACGAAACTATCCGCAGCGTGATTCGAACTCAGAACGTCGGCTTTAGTAGACCGAGTCACTATCCCCTACGTCACAAACGTCACCTATTACGACAACAAAAAATGTCAGTTTTCAAAACATCGTCTTCTCTCTAATCCTGGTACTGAACTATAGTGTCCAGGGAGTACACCCTGCATATAATCCTGGGATTGAACTGTAGTGTCAGGAGTACACCTGCATATAATCATGGGTTAGTGAGCCCGGCGACAGAAAGCTGAAGACAACCAAGAGTAGGAAGACTCCAGACAAACACAGGAAAATAGATCTCGTCAGCAGCGGACTGCAACTGTGAAGAGAACAAACTCAAAATACAGATGTTATCAGAAACAGAATGTGTCAGCCTTTATTGGCGGGAAGGAATCGCAATACGAATGACTCAATGGCCGTATGACGGGGAACGCTGATAATAAAGAAAACTCATTCAGAAGCGCCTTGACTACGGTTGAATTCAGGCAAACGCAGATGAAGAAGATCTAATTCTTTCGTATCTTTCACCAGATTGTTCTGACTCAATGACCTTTGCTGAGGTCATCAACAAATACGGACCTCTTGTTGGTGATCATAATCACGACAGTCACAGAATAGGCGATCAGAAACAGGTATGTACATGTTTGTTTTATTTCAGAACTTCATTTATTTTACCACTATATATAATTCTCTATGGTATGTATGACCTTTTTTTTCATCTTTACAGACAGTCAATTGACAAGTGTTTTACTGTGACAACTTCTGAGTTTTAGCTTTTCTCTCTTGTCGTTCAGCTCGTATATAAGTCTCTTCTCAAAGACTTTGCCTTTCGTAATTTGGCTTTCCACATACTCTGTCATCAGCTAGTCCTTCCCATGTGCTGGGACCTATAGAAAAGTTTTCATTGAGGCTTTGCAGACATCTTTATATCTGAGCAGTGGTCTGCCCTGGTGTCTCTCCCTCCGAAAGTTCACAGAACAACATTTGTTTTGGTATGCGACAAGTTTCCATTCTTCTCACATGTCCCAACCATCTTAGTCGTCTACTGCTGAGCATGCCCATGATGGAAGGCAGGTTTGCACGTTGCAGTACTTCAGAGGTGGTTATCTTGTCGTACCACCTGATGTTCATAATCTTGCGGAGACATCGAAGGTGAAAGATGTTAAGTCTCCTCTCGTGCCTTGAGTGGGTTGTCCATGTTTCTGAGCACTCCATATCATATATAATGGATACTCTATCTGCGATGGTATGACAGGACCACAAACAGAGAACTGTGGGGACAGGACCACAAACAGAGAACTGTGGGATATGGCAGGACAATGGCAGGTGGACCAGAGATAAGGAACAGAAGGTGGTGATGGCTAGGGCACACACTAAGGAAACCCCTAACAGCATCACGAGACAGGCTCTCCAATGGAACCCCCAGGGCAATTGAGGTAAAGGAAAACCTAGGAACTCCTGGAGACGGAGACGGAATGCAAGAAAATAGGAAGAGAGTTGAGATATCTAGAACAAATGGCCTTGATAGGCGTGCTTGGAAGGCCGTTGTTGTGGACCTATGCATCCCTAGGGACGAAGGAAGAAGAAGAATATATGATACTTCACACGAGGAAGGGAGGGAGAATGTTTCTCTATTGATTGATTGATTGATTGATTAATTGATTGATTGATTTATAAGACCATCATCATTGCCCTCTTGTGAGTAACGATGTATGCTCCTATCTTTTTCTTACACAGGAAGATCTCAGCGGTAGTGCATGAACTCCGTAGCACTGGTGAGGGTCCCTGATGTAATTTATAAGATGGTGAAAATATTTTGTATCTCTCTCATCAATTTTGCCCAAGGCGAATCTTTTCAGGTTAGGACTTATATTTATGCCCCGACAGAAAAAATGTCCTGCCTCACCCGGGGTTTGAACGCGGGTGTCCACCATCGCCAGATGCTCCACTACACAAACAGATCTTCTTCATTGCGATCGCTATTTTGATGATTATACCATCAGACATGTTCTTATGATGAAGTCAACTGTTGTCTGGAACTCATCTCTGGTGCCATGTAGTTTTGATGATTATACCATCAGACATGTTCTTATGATGGAGTCGACTGTTGTCTGGAGCTCATCTCTGGTGCCATGTAGTTTTGATGATTATACCGTTAGACGTGTACTTATGTTGGAGTCGACTGTTGTCTGGAGCTCATCTCTGGTGCCATGTAGTTTTGATGATTATACCGTTAGACGTGTTATTATGATGGAGTCGACTGTTGTCTGGAGCTCATCTCTGGTGCCATGTAGTTTTGATGATTATACCGTTAGACGTGTTCTTATGATGGAGTCTACTGTTGTCTGGAGCTCATCTCTGGTGCCATGTAGTTTTGATGATTATACCGTTAGACGTGTTCTTATGATGGAGTCTACTGTTGTCTGGAGCTCATCTCTGGTGCCATGTAGTTTTGATGATTATACCGTTAGACATGTTCTTATGATGGAGTCGACTGTTGTCTGGAACTCATCTCTGGTGTCATGTAGTTTTGATGATTATACCATCAGACATGTTCTTATGATGGAGTCTACTGTTGTCTGGAACTCATCTCTGGTGTCATGTAGTTTTGATGATTATACCATCAGACATGTTCTTATGATGGAGTCTACTGTTGCCTGGAACTCATCTCTGGTGTCATGTAGTTTTGATGATTATACCATCAGACATGTTCTTATGATGGAGTCTACTGTTGTCTGGAACTCATCTCTGGTGTCATGTAGTTTTGATGATTATACCATCAGACATGTTCTTATGATGGAGTCTACTGTTGTCTGGAACTCATCTCTGGTGTCATGTAGTTTTGATGATTATACCATCAGACATGTTCTTATGATGGAGTCGACTGTTGTCTGGAGCTCATCTCTGGTGTCATGTAGTTTTGATGATTATACCATCAGACATGTTCTTATGATGGAGTCGACTGTTGTCTGGAGCTCATCTCTGGTGCCATGTAGTTTTGATGATTATACCATCAGACATGTTCTTATGATGGAGTCGACTGTTGTCTGGAGCTCATCTCTGGTGTCATGTAGTTTTGATGATTATACCGTTAGATGCGTTTTTATGATGAAGTCGACTGTTGTCTGGAGCTTATCTTCTTTATTCTGTCATCTACCATACCTCATCATCATCATTAGCTTTACCTTTATTTCAGACTGTCATCCAACTACTAGATAATCTAGGCATGGACAAAGTCAATTATAAAATCGGTAACACAAAGGTAAGTCACAACCAGTCTTTCAGTATTCATTTAGTCTTTCAACTTGCATTATTTACTGCGTTGTCCAAGCATGAATGCCGGGAGTAACAAGAAGAGAACGGTTGAGAAATGAAGACACCAAATGATAGAAGAAAATTAGTCACGACAGAGACGATGTGTCTACGCAGAATGATAGGGGTGTCAAGAAGAGACCGTTTGAGAAATGAAGGCATCAGGAAAGAGGGTACAACATCAGTACTGGACTTCATAAAAAAATTAAAAATTAGATGGTTCAGCCACATAAGCAGATTACCAACAGACAGTGCACCTCAAAGAGCATTGCTACTCCGATTCAATGGATACAAAGCAAAAGAACGGACACACAAAAGATGGATCTCAGAGGTGCACATGTCTGTTGGTAATCTGCATCATCATCATCAAATAGCTTGTCCTGAGCAGAACTTTATCACCCCAACAGTCCTTCGAAATGTCTCTCTCTCATAGACCAGATGTTCCGCCTCTGCAGCCGTCATGCTCAAACCATCAGTTACTTCCTGATCCATCTTCTCCGTGGTCTTCCTCTTTTTCTCCATTCCAGTATGCCTTCTTTCATAATGGTCTTATCCAGCCCTTCGTGTCTTTTTGTATGTCCAAAATATCTCAATTGTATCTGATTATGTGGCCGAAACATTTACTTTGTTGTTTCTTGATGAAGTTCAGTATTGATGTTGTTAATTACACCCTTATTAGCTATAAATACGCTCCACCACTCACACACCACCACTCACACTCACCACTCACACACTCATCATTCACACTCACCACTCACACACTCACACACTCACACACTCATCATTCACACACTCATCATTCAGACACTCACCACCCGTTACTGTCATGTTCTAGTTAACTCATCGTAATCATCTCGAACTGAGGAACGCTGATAGCGAAGTCAATAACCCGCTTAGCTAGTGACCCCATGATGATCTAAGACTTGGGTTCCACCCAACATTTGCCTTGGCCTCCGATAACATACGGCTGACGGGCTCAGGTAAAAATTCTAGGAGATCAGACCACAACCATCGCGTAACCTCGAATTCCAGTATTGTTAGATAAAGAGAAATTTATTTAAAAAAACAACACAACATGTTAAATCAAGATTATATTATGTCACAAATTCAGTTTAACAATAATATCAATATTATGAGCAGTTTTCATCAAAAAATAACCACGGACTGGTAGAATTGTGTAAAATTGCAGAAGACATTACAGTGTTCTGTCAAACACTTATAAAAATCAGCCCCCATTAAAAATGAACTTTATTTTTTCCCGTCTGAGCTAGTCAACCTTATGTTGCCGGGTTCCACGGCTTGTCGTACATCAAGGGTTAATATTGTTACAGTCGGCCTTATGTTGCCGAGTTCCATGGTTTGTCGTACATCAAGGGTTAATATTGTTGCAGTCGGCCTTATGTTGCCGAGTTCCACGGTTTGTCGTACATCAAGGGTTAATATTGTTACAGTCGGCCTTATGTTGCCGAGTTCCACGGTTTGTCGTACAGCAAGGGTTAATATTGTTACAGTCAGCCTTATGTTACCGAGTTCCATGGTTTGTCGTACAGCAAGGGTTAATATTGTTACAGTCGGCCTTATGTTTCCGAGTTCCACGGTTTGTCGTACATCAAGGGTTAATATTGTTACAGTCGGCCTTATGTTGCCGAGTTCCACGGTTTGTCGTACATCAAGGGTTAATATTGTTACAGTCGGACTTATGTTGCCGAGTTCCACGGTTTGTCGTACATCAAGGGTTAATATTGTTACAGTCGGCCTTATGTTGCCGAGTTCCATGGCTTGTCGTACAGCAAGGGTTAATATTGTTACAGTCGGCCTTATGTTTCCGAGTTCCACGGTTTGTCGTACATCAAGGGTTAATATTGTTACAGTCGCCCTTATGTTGCCGAGTTCCACGGTTTGTCGTACAGCAAGGGTTAATATTGTTACTGATGTCATGATAATTCTATTCTGCCTCAGATATTCTTCCGACCAGGATGCTTCTCACAGATCGATAGAGGAGCCAAGGATGAGAAGTTTGTTGACTTAGTACGACAGTTCCAGGCAGTGTGTAGAGGCTACCTGCGTAGAAAACTACTCAGGAAATTACAGGTATCCTCTGCTTCTTCTTCTTCTACGTTTGCTCTCTGACATACATAGTGGTCTCTATGGCGTAGAGGTTACGTTATCTCCTCTCTTGTCAATGGTACAAGGTTCGCTCCCACGTGGAGCCATCTGGATATTTTTCCAGAGATCTCTGAACTTAGTGTAGGTGAGATCAAGTTCCTAGTCCTATCGGAAACGTAGGTCCTGTTTTCAATTTTTGCGTGTCAAAGAAGCATTGGCAGTTCAAAATTTAGAAGAACAGGCTGGAATGTCGCTGCCCGGACAAAATGCATTAGAAAAGATTAAAAATAAAATTCCTTCCAAAATATCTTCACCATCTTCAAAATTACATTGGGGACAACCGCCGGTGCTACAGAGTTCGTGCACTGCCTCTTCTTCTTCTTTCTTCTTGCGATCGTTCACTACGGCTGTTTTTATCATTCTAATGTGATATATAAACAGCCAGACATCAAGACGGTGTACGTGCACAAACCTTCAGTACCAATTAGAGCTCAGCTACTTATCCTTCGGCGGTATGTTCGGTTTCAGCCAGCTGTTTATTTACTAGGGCAGCTCGCCCTAGGGTACGATCTATTCTGCCGTATATTTGGCCCGGATCTACGCCTTTATGATCATCACTGATCTAAGCCATGGTGCTTGGACGTCATCTCACTCTGTGTAGGATGATCAGCGTCCGAAAAGTATTGCCCTTAGCCAATGTTTGGGTGAAGCCTTTGCATTATCGGCCTTACTTTTCTATCCACGGTGAGTTTATCTTGAGTAGGAGTATTCTCAGCCGTTTCAGGCGCGTGTCGCACTTGCAAGTGAAGTGGAAAAATGAGGAATAAGGAGGAAATATGAGGAATAAGGAGGAAATATGAGGGAATAAAGAGGAAATATGAGGGAATATGAGGGAATAAGGAGGATATATGAGGGAATATGAGGGAATAAGGAGGATATATGAGGGAATATGAGGGAATAAGGAGGATATATGAGGGAATATGAGGGAATAAGGAAGATATATGAAGGAATAAGGAGGATAGATACAAAAATATCTTCCTCTCAATTCTATACCCTTCGTCTGCCATTTTTTTCACATGCTAACATGATTCGTACGGGCATACGCTATGGAAGACACAGTCGAGTGTCACTAGACAAGCACTTGAGTGGAACCCGCAAGGAAAACGAAAAGAGGTCGCCTAAACACACCTGGCGACGAAGTCTTCTTGAGGAACTGAAGAGTGCTCAACTATCCTGGGAGATCATAAAGGGAACAGCCAGAGACCGAGAAGAGCGACTAGCAACTGTTAAGTCCCTATGCTCCAGTAGGAGCGGAGAGGAATACATAAGTAAGTAAGTTAACATGATTTGCACCTGTCAAATTATACACACTTTAACCTCATGTTACCTGTTCACAGGTACAGCAAACAGCAATCATGTGTATTCAGAGAAACGTACGCACATGTTTACAGGTGCGCGAGTGGGCTTGGTGGAGGCTTTACACAAAGATTAAGCCCATTCTCAATGTACATTTCCCGGGAGATGTGCTGAAACAGAGGGAGGTGAGTGTGCTCAGAAACACGCCCTCGCGTGCTTGGGATGTGTATGTAGGTGTGTGTGTATGTGCCTGTGTGTGTGAGCGTGTGTATGTGAGTGTGTGGGTGTGAGTTTGTGTACTGTGAAATGTTGCCGGAGCTGCGAAGTTCGTGATTTGTAAAATATTCTCGGAAAGTGACGTCTCACTGCTGCAGAGAGGGCTGAACCTTGTGGGGTAAAACCTGGTGCAATGAGGTTAATCCTTAGGCTTATGGCAGACCATTTTAGACAGGGAAATTCCTAGTTGTACACTTTGTGAACAAGCAATTAAAGAATCGGATCAAAATATATTTGCTTTTCACATTTGAGACAAATTTAGTTATCCGCTTTTTTCTTCTATCATTCAAACAACAATAATAATAATTCCTTCGTACCGTTATGCGTTAAATAGGGCCTGCAAGTAATTTCTCCATACCGCTCTATCCTGGTCAACTCGCTCAATCTCCTCCACTGAACTGAGACCGACATTCCTTGCCTCTCTCAGCAAAGTTCGTTTCAGGGTCTCCTTAGGTCGTCCTCTCTTTCTTGAACCCTTTGCATCCCACTTCAATGCCTGCTTAGATATTCGTTGATCATTTCTCCTCAAGGTGTGCCCAACATATCTCCATCTTCTCTTTCTTATAACAGTTGTCACTAGTGGTTGACCAGACATGTCTCTGATTTCATCACTTCTCCTGAATTCGTTTCATTTTATATTCATTATTTTTCGCAGACATCTATTTTCAAATGCATTCAACTTGCTTTCTATATCTTTAGTCATTTTCTAATTCTCGCTGGCATATGTTAGGATTGATACAACAACTCTCGCTGACATATGTTAGGATTGATACAATTCTCGCTGGCATATGTTAGGATTGATACAACAACTCATGCCGGCGTATATTAGAATTGGTACAACATCTCTATAAACTCTATAAATATCAATAACTCTATAAATTCTATAAATATCAATAACTCTATAAATTCTATAAATATCAATAACTCTATAAATTCTATAAATATCAATAACTCTATAAATATCAATAACTCTATAAACTCTATAAATATCAATAACTCTATAAATTCTATAAATATCAATAACTCTATAAATTCTATAAATATCAATAACTATATAAACTCTATAAATATCAATAACTCTATAAACTTACAGGCAGAGATTGAGGAATTGAAGATCAGAAATGAGAAACTTGAGAAAGAAAAGACAGAGTACAAAATGATGTGCAACACATTGGAAAATAGAGTAAGTAAAATGTGTTTTCTTTGCTGTTTCAACGTACATCTTCTTGTGTTTATTTGTTTTATATGTGAACCCACTGAACCGATGATATTACATTAATAGGTATACATTGGTAGCAATACTATACAGACAAATTAGGTAAACAACATACTATACAGACAAATTAGATAAACAACATACTATACAGACAAATTAGATAAACAACATACTATACAGACAAATTAGATAAACAACATACTATACAGACAAATTAGATAAACAACATACTATACAGACAAATTAGATAAACAACATACTATACAGACAAATTAGGTAAACAACATACTATACAGACAAATTAGGTAACAAATACTATACAGACAAATTGAAGGTCACATACTACGATGGCCCAGAGAACAATATTAGAGGGCAGGGTCCCAGGAGCAGAGGCAGACCAAGAAGAAGATGGCTACAAGATATTAAAGAAACCATGAATATGACCATCGACGAAATGGGTGAACTGGCTAGTGACAGAGTGAATTTCAGATGCGCTGCAAAGAGAGCAACGTCATATGAAGGATACGTACCTTGATGATGATGATGATGATACCCATAGATGCTCAGTCTCCCTAAACAGATGAGATGGGTATAGTTATAGATGTTTTGCAGGTCTTGTATGGTGTTTTCTAATAAGAATATCATAGATATAATATAAGACAAGCATGGCGAGCGGCGGTAAAGGATGGCAGAAAAAAAAGAAGAAAAGAAACATCATCATATCTGGAGAAAAAAGAAAGTCTGAGACAACATCATATATATCAGATACGTCCATGTGGTGCCGGTGCCTGCAAGGGAAGCAAAGAATAGTACCACTGCGACCTACAAGGCATGTTGTTAGAGGCGACTGGTGAAGGACCTAGGTACGCTACCCTAGTAAATAAAAAGCATCGCAGAAATCGAATGTGCCTCCCTACTTGTAGGCGCATAACTGGTACAACGTACAATCACACTAAGCTCAGATCATGTATAAATCACACAGAGTGGTTAACAAGTGGTCGATATGGAGCATTTGAAGAAGAAGAAGAAAATGTATCAGCTCCAATCTGCAGTTTGACCTGCAACAACTGTAGCAAGGATTGTCACTCTAGAATAGGTCAGTACACCCACAAGAAACATTGTGATTCTGCTCAGAACAGACTAAAGTTAACCCTTTAGCTGCTAAGGACGTGTATAGACGTTTTTCCTATTCAGTGCTAAAGACGCATTAACACTTCTGTTATTATCTCTCTTCTGTGGGCTAAAGACGTGTTAACACGTTATATATTGCTACTGTCACAGCTATAGGCGTACATTCACGTTTGTGACCTAGAAACAAATAGTAGATATTTTTAGCTCCGTCTTCTGAAAGTATGTAGCAGCAAAAGGGTTAGTTATTTAAATTGCATAGTAAGTAAATTGCATAGTAAGTAAATTGCATAGTAAGTAAATTGCATAGTAAGTAAATTGCATAGTAAGTAAATTGCATAGTAAGTAAATTGCATAGTAAGTAAATTGCATAGTAAGTAAATTGCATAGTAAGTATTTACAAGCAATTTAGATTGCATAATACGGGTCAATTTCATTGTAGGTTAATTGCATATCCTTTACAGGACTTTGCGAATCAACCCCAGCTATGTAACGCTGTTTGTGAGTTTTCTAGGCATTATTACGTTCAGTAGTTTGCCATTGCTTTCTGAACGGTGGTGTCATCGTTCTTTTGTAAACAATCCACGCGAAACAACTTGCAATCAAGTTGTCCGCACCGTGATTCGAACTCAGAACGTTGAGGTTAATAGACCGAGTCACTATCCCCTAAGCCACAGAGGCCACACAGAACAGACTACGTGACGCAATACCTAATGTCTCATGAGGGAAAGATGCCAATGAAGAAATAATGAATATGAGAAGGTAGATAATGTTATCAAGAAGGTGAATGAGAAGAGATCGTTTGTAGAACGCAGAAATAAACAACATATATTTGGGCATGTTATGAGAAGAGAAAAGTTTGAATATCTTGCGTGATAACTGGCGAGATACCGGGGGTGGGGAATGAGGTGGAGGTCGACAAAGGAAAAATATTGTATTCAGTTTAACATCATGGCACAGCACGGAAACAATATCGGAGCTCATAGCTAGAACAAGAGACAGAGAGTTGTGGATGAATATGATAAATCTATGACTGCTTGCATGGCACTTGATAATGATGGTGATGATGATGAGGATCATGATGATGGTGATGATGATGGTTAAGATGATGATGATGAGGATAATGATTACGAAAGTTATTAATGATGATGATGATGACGATGGTAGGGGTGGTGGTAGTGATGATGTTGATAATGGTGATCATGATGACGACGACGCTGATGATGGAGATGATGTCGACGACGATGATTCTCACTATCATCACGATGATATTAAACATTAGAATGTTTCAAGTCAATTTCATGTCAATTTCATGTCAGTTTCATCTCAGTTTCATGTCAACTGCACATTTCTGCTACCCACAGCTGTCCGACCTAACAATCAAACTGACAGAAGATAGTACAGCCTTAGCCACAACAACAATCTTGTTGGAGATGGAAACAGCTGACAGAACTAGGTTAGAGAAGGAGCTACGGGAGCTACAGGTATATGTGTCTTCTTCTTCGAACGCTCCATATCGACCACTTGTTATTTGTATGTGATCTGAGCCTAAGAGCGATTGTACGTTGTGCCAGTTATGCGGCTACAAGTAGGCCAGCACATCCGATTTCTGCGATGCTTTTTATTTACTAGGGTAGCATTCCTAGGTCCTAAATCAGTCGCCTCTTACGACATGCATTGTAGGTCACAGTGGTACTATTCTTTGCTTCCTTGCAGACCCTGCACCACATGGGCGGGTACATTTGTGAAGTTTGTTTGTTTGTTTGCATTCATTCATCATCATCATCCTCTTTGTCTCTCATGGTTCTCTGTGGCGTAGTGGTTAGGAGCTTGTCCCTGTGCCAAAGGTAACCGGTTCGCTCCCTCGTTGAGCCATTTGGATATTTTTCCAGAGACTGATCTCAGTGTAGGTGAGGTCCAGTTCCTAGTCCTATTAGAGATTGTCGATAAAACGTAGGTTCCATTTGAGCACGTAAAAACCCGTGGCAGTTCAAAATCGAGAAGAGCAGGCTGGAAAGCCGCTAACCATGTAACATTTATTAGTAAAGGTTGAAAATAAAATCCCTACGAAAATGTTTTCACCATCTTCAAAATTACATCGGGAGCGCTCGCCGGTGCTACGGAGTTCGTGCACTGCAGCTGAGATCTTCCTGTATAAGAAAGATATCGGAGCGCACATGGTTACTCACCGCAGTTCGATGATGATGGTCATATCAATCAATCAATCAATCAATCAATCAATCAATCAATCAATCAATCAAGTGGCAGTGTTACTATTGTTTGTTCCCCTTGTAAGCCCTATCAATACACCAGAGATCCTGATTGTAATATGTATCCTTCTTACGTTTGTCTTTCAGGCCATTTGTCTAGATGTCAAACATCACAGTGAGAAGTTGCAGAGTGAGGTGATGAACAGTGAGATGACGCAGAGTGAGGTGACGCAGATTGAGGTGACGCAGAGTGAGGTGACGCAGAGTGAGGTGATGAACAGTGAGATGACGCAGAGTGAGGTGACGCAGATTGAGGTGACGCAGAGTGAGGTGACGCAGAGTGAGGTGATGCAGAGTGAGGTGGCGCAGAGTGAGGTGATGCAGAATGAGATGACGCAGAATGAGGTGACGCAGAATGATGTGACGCACAGTGAGGTGATGAACAGTGAGATGACGCAGAGTGAGGTGACGCAGATTGAGGTGACGCAGAGTGAGGTGACGCAGAATGAGGTGACGCAGAGTGAGATGACGCAGAATGAGATGACGCAGAGTGAGGTGATGCAGAGTGAGATGACGCAGAGTGAGATGACGCAGACCAGACTGTCGCCAGCGGAGACTGTTAATAATGACAGAGAAGAAAATGAAGGTAAGAAATTCACAATCTATAATCAAATATGGGCGTAGTCTATCACGTGATTCTATCAACCAATGAAAGGGTAGTCTATCACGTGGTTACAATGCTTCAATGTGCAAGTTGACTGTCACGTGATTCTATCAACCAATGAAAGGGTAGTCTATCACGTGGTTACAATGCTTCAATGTGGAAGTTGACTGTCACGTGATTCTATCAACCAATGAAAGGGTAGTCTTTCACGTGGTTACAATGCTTCAATGTGCAAGTTGACTGTCACGTGAGACTATCAACCAATGAAAGGGTAGTCTATCACGTGGTTACAATGCTTCAATGTGGAAGTTGACTGTCACGTGAGACTATCAACCAATGAAAGGGTAGTCTATCACGTGGTTACAATGCTTCAATGTGCAAGTTGACTGTCACATGATTCTATCAACCAATGAAAGGGTAGTCTATCACGTGGTTACAATGCTTCAATGTGCAAGTTGACTGTCACATGATTCTATCAACCAATGAAAGGGTAGTCTATCACGTGGTTACAATGCTTCAATGTGCAAGTTGACTGTCACATGATTCTATCAACCAATGAAAGGGTAGTCTATCACGTGGTTACAATGCTTCAATGTGCAAGTTGACTGTCACATGATTCTATCAACCAATGAAAGGGTAGTCTACCACGTGGTTACAATGCTTCAATGTGCAAGTTGACTGTCACATGATTCTATCAACCAATGAAAGGGTAGTCTACCACGTGGTTACAATGCTTCAATGTGGAAGCTGACTGTCACGTGATTCTATCAACCAATGAAAGGGTAGTCTATCACGTGGTTACAATGCTTCAATGTGGAAGTTGACTGTCACATGATTCTATCAACCAATGAAAGGGTAGTCTACCACGTGGTTACAATGTGGAAGTTGACTGTCACATGATTCTATCAACCAATGAAAGGGTAGTCTACCACGTGGTTACAATGCTTCAATGTGGAAGTTGACTGTCACATGATTCTATCAACCAATGAAAGGGTAGTCTACCACGTGGTTACAATGCTTCAATGTGGAAGTTGACTGTCACGTGATTCTATCAACCAATGAAAGGGTAGTCTATCACGTGGTTACAATGCTTCAATGTGGAAGTTGACTGTCACATGATTCTATCAACCAATGAAAGGGTAGTCTACCACGTGGTTACAATGCTTCAATGTGGAAGTTGACTGTCACGTGATTCTATCAACCAATGAAAGGGTAGTCTATCACGTGGTTACAATGCTTCAATGTGGAAGTTGACTGTCACATGATTCTATCAACCAATGAAAGGGTAGTCTACCACGTGGTTACAATGCTTCAATGTGCAAGTTGACTGTCACATGATTCTATCAACCAATGAAAGGGTAGTCTACCACGTGGTTACAATGCTTCAATGTGGAAGTTGACTGTCACATGATTCTATCAACCAATGAAAGGGTAGTCTATCACGTGGTTACAATGCTTCAATGTGGAAGTTGACTGTCACATGATTCTATCAACCAATGAAAGGGTAGTCTACCACGTGGTTACAATGCTTCAATGTGGAAGTTGACTGTCACATGATTCTATCAACCAATGAAAGGGTAGTCTACCACGTGGTTACAATGCTTCAATGTGGAAGTTGACTGTCACATGATTCTATCAACCAATGAAAGGGTAGTCTACCACGTGGTTACAATGCTTCAATGTGCAAGTTGACTGTCACATGATTCTATCAACCAATGAAAGGGTAGTCTATCACGTGTGACAATGCTTCAATGTGGAAGTTGACTGTCACGTGATTCTATCAACCAATGAAAGGGTAGTCTATCACGTGTGACAATGCTTCAATGTGCAAGTTGACTGTCACGTGAGACTATCAACCAATGAAAGGGTAGTCTATCACGTGAGACTATCAACCATTGAATGGGTAGTCTATCACGTGAGACTATCAACCAATGAAAGGGTAGTCTATCACGTGAGACTATCAACCATTGAATGGGTAGTCTATCACGTGAGACTATCAACCAATGAATGGGTAGTCTATCACGTGAGACTATCAACCATTGAATGGGTAGTCTATCACGTGAGACTATCAACCAATGAATGGGTAGTCTATCACGTGAGACTATCAACCAATGAAGGAGTAGTTTATCACGTGGGGCTATCAACCAATGAAGACTTTAGTCCATGGGTTCCCAAAGTGGGCGGTAGCGCCCTCCAGTGTGCGCTGAAGCCTTCCAGGGAGGCGATAGTGGGTTCAGAAGCATTTGGGGGAGTTTTTTCGTGATTTTGCGATTGAATAATCATTAACATTTGAATTCTGCATTTAAATTCATCTTATGTCCATCTTACAAGATCAATTTTTCATCAATTTTCTATTTCAAGTATATAATCATTTGAAAATTGACCATGTATGACAGAAATAAATATGAATTTTCTATGTCAAAGTGAAAATAGAGCATATATATATTTATAGGAAGGGGTGGCGTTGGCAAACTGTTATAATGAGGGGGCGTTACAAAGTTTATCTCGTGCAAAGTGGGCGGTGGGCCGAAAAAGTTTGAGAATCTATGATTTAGGTGTTACCTTCCACTTGAGGCTAGCCTCTAATGTAGAAATAATGAGAGAGTAATTTAGAAATCAGTAATTTAGATGAAGACTAGGAATGAAACCAGTTATTCACTTCATAATAGAATCACCGATTACATGGTTTAGTTACATGACACGACTGTCCTTGTATCATCTACCGCAGAGAGGAGTCTGTTTGAAAAAATAAAATGAACACGTAAGTAAAGGAAGACCACGTAAAAGATGGAGCGACGGTATCAAGAACAACTTCAGAGAAATTAAAATTAATTACTTCAGGATTATGCTATGTTATGTTATATGTTATGCGATCGACGTCACGGCACATTTGGCATTCCCATGTGTGCTCTGTCCTCCCCTGCAGCAGCCATCCACAGTCCATTTGCTCACAGTACCCATGAGATGTTGATTAGTATATCTTCTCTCTCTACCACGAAGACGACACTGTCTGGCATGTCCACACTAAACGCCTAATTCTCGAACTCGCTCCAGTGTCTGAGACTCGCTCATATCACATAAGTGAGAGCGTACCGCATTTATGACATCGGCTCTGTCTATACTTCTGCCCGTTTGAGTCGGTGCATTGTTTGCAAGAAAGTCTGCACGCTCGTTGCCCTTCACTCCAGTATGTCCAGGTGTGTACAACCAAGTTATTTTCTTGAGATGTGATCTCCGAATGATGTCCACCCATTCCCCGCGCGTTGTCCTTTATACGTTACATAGGGCTGCAAGCGTTACATGAATCTGCAAGCGTTACATAAGTCTGCAAGCGTTACATAAGTCTGCAAGCGTTACATAAGTCTGCAAGCGTTACATAGGTCTGCAAGCGTTACATAAGTCTGCAAGCGTTACATAAGTCTGCAAGTGTTACATAAGTCTGCAAGCGTTACATAAGTCTGCAAGCGTTACATAAGTCTGCAAAAAATGCACTTATGACTCCATTCGGATTCGAACCTACAACCCTGAGAACGCCAGGCACACGTTTAACCACCTCGCCGTAGAGATCTCATCAGAATAATTGTATTAACTAAAAATCTTCGACAATTTTATATAATAATATAAATAATACAATTTACAGCAGCCTTGTTAGACCATAGGGTATGAAATGCTTGTCCCTTTACATTTTTAAGCTCTAGTATGCAGGAAGTAGGGAAATTCCTTTCCTCACATGCAATTTTATAATAGTTACTCTTTTCTAGATGCTGATCTTATGTACAAGCCCAGATATGAACGAGTTGTCAAGGAACTTCAGAGTACCAAGAAACGGCTACAGAAACAGCATGAGGAGGAGATGGAACAGGAATTGCAGACCAGAAAGCAGATTGAGAAGCGAGTAAGACATTTTTTAATAGTATAGTTCTCACTTGTTTTGTACCTGTAATGCCATTGTCTCACCTGTGTTATACATGTATTACCTGTAATATCATAGCTCTTACCTGTGTTGTACCTGTATTGTGATCGATCTCATTTGTGTTTTACCTATATTATCAAAGACCGTACCTGTGTTGTACCTGTGCTGTCATTGATATCACCTGTGTTGTACCTGTGCTGTCATAGCTCTCACCTGTGCTGTACCTGTACTATTATTGATATCACCTGTGTTATACCTTTACTGTCATTGCACTCACCTGTGTTGTACCTGTACTGTCCTAACTCACCTGTGTTGTACCTCTACCGTCATTGATCTCACCTGTGTTGTACCTGCACTGTCATTGCACTCACCTGTGTTGTACCTGTACTGTCATTGATCTCACCTGTGTTGTACATCTCTGTAATTGATCTCACCTGTGTTTTACCTGTACAGTCATTGATCTTACCTGTGTTGTACCAGTATTGTCATTGATCTCACCTGTGCTGTACCTGTACTGTCATAACTCTCACCTGTGTTGTACATCTCTGTCATTGATCTCACCTGTGTTTTACCTGAACAGTCATTGATCTTACCTGTGTTGTACCTGTACTGTCATTGATCTCACCTGTGCTGTACCTGTACTGTCATAACTCTCACCTGTGTTGTGCATCTCTATCATTGATCTCACCTGTGTCGTATCTATATTGTCCGATCAAAGACGACAAATCGAAACAACAGGTAGAGTAGACTTCCAAAGTCCACCATGAAACTAAATCTTCGTTTCGAGCAGGAAGATTTTATCAAGAAATTCTTCTTTCTTCTTCTGCTTCGAACGCTCCATATCAATCACTTGTTAACCCTTCTTTGTGATTTGTATGTGATCTGAGCCTAAGAGCGACTGTACGTTGTGCCAGTTAAGCGCCCACAAGTAGGCCAGCATATCCAATTTCTGCGACGCTTTTTTATTTACTAGTGTAACTTCCCTGTGCCCCTACCTCAGTCGCCTCTTACGACATGCCTTGTAGGTCACAGTGTTACTATCAAGAACAACAAAACATATCTCTCACAAATGAAAGTCTAGTCATAAATATGTTAGATTTTTGCGTTACGGCTTGCACTAGTATTAGTTATAAGTTTCTAACCTCCAGAGGCTTACATGGATCTACTGTCCTGGGCATGCGGGTGTTTACGGTAATGAGAGAGCAGGCAGGCTTGCATCAACAGCATCCATTGTTGGGGAGTTGAAGATGGATAAGGGGATGTTCTTCGGTCTCTTCGAGACCCTCTGTTGAATAGGGAAAACTAAAATCGATGTTGAATCGATGAAGTGATTTAGGCAGTATGGAGCTACCCGTTGTACAAGTCGAACTGGATGCCTGAGAGGCAGAGTGAGGAGTGTGTTTAATCAGCGAGTCACGTGAACCATCAGTATGCATACTCTTCGATATCTGTTGGGGAGACTGAGCACCTATGGGTATGCCCGGAGTGCAATGATGTCAGTTTAGTAACCAATAACCAATAGTTATAAATGTCTTCGCTTCTTCTTCTGTTGGTGTCAGGCTCTATGTTATTGAATGATTCATACCGCCCGTGTGTTGCCGGAGCTTGCAAGAGGAAGCAAAGAATAGTAACACTGCAACCTACAAGGCATGTCGTAAGAGGCGACTGAGGTAGGGCTAAGAAATCTACACTACTAAATAAAAGCGTCACAGAAATCGGATGTGCTGCCCTACTTTTAGGCTCATAACTGGCACAAGGTACAATCGCTCTTAGGCTCAGATCACATACAAATCTCAAAGAGTAGTTTAACAAGTAGCCGACATGGAGCGTTCAAAGAAGAAGAAGATTTCATATGGCTATCATTATTGCACTTCGGTGAATAAACATGTGTGCCCTGATGAGCATAGGAGTCAGGTGTCAGCTGCTAAGAATACATTTGTACTTGTTTCAGTTACACGAAACGGTAATGGAGGCTGAGGAGCAGAGGAGACATCTACAGGCGGCTAAGAAGAAATTCCAACGACTGACAACAGAATTTCAAGACCTTACACTGAATCTTCAACAACAGATGTCACGCAATACTGAGCTTGAAAGGAAACAAAGAAGGTTTTTTGCTGTCTTTTTATTTTTATTTTCTTTCCTGCCTTTTGTTCACTTGAAATATTGTCTATATATTCAATGTTGTCTCTTGTATCCTTCCTTTCTTTCGTTCGCTTAAAATATTGTCAATATATTCAATGTTGTCTCTTGTATCCTTCCTTCCTTTCGTTCGCTTGAAATATTGTCTATGTATTCAATGTTGTCTCTTGTATCCTTCCTTCCTTTCGTTCGCTTGAAATATTGTCTATATATTCAATGTTGTCTCTTGTATCCTTCCTTCCTTTCGTTCGCTTGAAATATTGTCTATATATTCAATGTTGTCTTTTGTATCCTTCCTTCCTTTCGTTCGCTTGAAATATTGCCTATATATTTAATGTTGTCTCTTGTATCCTTCCTTCTTTCATTCGTTTGAAATATTATCTATATATTCAATGTTGTCTCTTGTATCCTTCCTTCCTTTCGTTCCCTTGAAATATTGTCTATATATTCAATGTTGTCTCTTGTATCCTTCCTTTCTTTCGTTCGCTTGAAATATTGTCTATATATTCAACGTTGTCTCTTGTATAAACTTCACTGTCTTTTGTAGCTCACACAGAGGTCTGTGTAGTTTTCTGTCGAGTGTTGTTTCGTTAGGCCAGTGAGATTGTCCTTCACGAATTATGTGCACATAGGGGCTGCAGGGTTGATTGTGTCCTGTTCTGGGAGCACAATACAGAAGAGAGAGAGAGGCGAGAGAGAAGAAAGTAAAGAAAGAGAAGAGAGAGAGCGAGAGAAAGAAATAAAGAAATAGAGGAAGCACAAGAAATAGAGAGAGAAAAGTCAAAGAGAACGAGAAAGAGAGAGAGAGAGAGAAAGAAAGAGAGAGGGAGAGTACGAGAAAAAGAAAGAAAGAGACAGAGAGCGAAAGAAAGAGAGAAAGCAATAGAAAGAGAGAGAGAGGGAGAAAAGGTAAAAGAGAACGAGAAAGAAAGAGAGACAGAGAAAGAGAGGAGATAGAAAGAAAAAACGAGGGAGAGCATGAGAAAGAAAGAGGAGAAGAGAGAGAGAGAGAAAACGAAAGTACAAAATTAAGGAAAGAAAAATAGAACAAGAAAAAGTGGAAGAGTGAGAGAAAAAAAAAGAGAGAGAAAGAGTGAGAGAGAGAGAAAGAAAGAGAAATGAGAAAAAACCATACTGTTTCTATATATCCTGGTTATTCAATTCTCTCATTTATGTTTCTTCTAACTCAGATCTGATAATGAACTGTCTATAGTTCACGAAGACATCAAGAAAGAGAGACATGAAAGAGAAACTGCAGAGAGAAAGAGACAGTCTCCTATCTGATAAACATTCTCTAGAACAGTCTCTTCATGTAGGTACAATATTGATGTTGATGGTTGGTTGTTAGTTGTTGTGAGGCGGTGGTGGTGATGATGATGATGATGGTGGTGGAGGTGGTGATGATGGTGGTGGTGGTGGTGGTGATGGTGATTTTGGTGATGGTAGTGATGGTGGTGGTGGTGAAGGTGATGGTGATGGTGATGGTGGTGGTGGTGGTGATGGTGATGGTGGTGGTGGTGATGGTGGTTGTGGTGAAGGTGGTGATGGTGGTGATGGTGGTGATGGTAGTGATGGTAATGGTGGTAATGGTAGTAATGGTGGTGATGGTGATGGTGGGGGTGATGGTGTTAATGGTGGTAATGGTGGTGGTGGTGGTGATGGTGGTAGTAGTAGTGGTGGCGACGGCAATGATTGTTGTTGTTGCTGTTGTTATTGTCAAATCCACATGTATTTCAACCTTTGACCTATATGATTTTGTGCCTACTTTCGATTTACTAATTGTTTTCTGGTGTTATCCATATGATTTTGTGCATAGTTTTGTTGAAATAATTGATAAGTCCTTGTAATATCCATATGATTTTGTGCATAGTTTAAAAAAAAAATACTTGTAACTATTTTCACTGCCTGTAATACTACTTTTTATTAGGGCGCTGTAGGACAGGAGGGACATGAGACTGAGGAATATATAATTTCCACATGGCTAGTACAGTCACCACGAAACTGTTCATGTTACGATTTTTTCTTTATGTCCCCAATAGAAAAAAAAACTCCTTAATTTTACCGGGAAGTGAAGCCGGCTCTCCCGAATGGGAGACCGTCCTCTAATCCATTAGGTCAGACTTGTGGTATCCATATGATTTTGTGCATAGTTTTGATGAAATAATTATCTTTTCTTCTTATTCTTTGCGTTCGTTCTTTACGACCAATTTTAATCACTCTTTGTGATATGTTTGATCTTTGCCAAGAACGTGTATACGTTGAATATTAGTTTGGTAGGCCCCTAAACACATAGACTTCTACTACACGTTTAGGACATGTGCATCCGATTTCAGCCAAACCTCCTTAGTCGCCTCATACGACATGCTTGGCAGGTAACAGTGGTTCTATTCTTTACACCCCAAATTTGGGCCCCGTAACCACTCGGGCGTAATTCTCTCTAATATTGTACACTTCCAGCACGAAACATTGAACAAGCAGAAACTACTTGAGAAATGTGACCAGCTTGAGGAGGAGATCAGTGATCTGCTACTGATGAGCAAAGACAACAGTCAGGTAAATTTATGGTTCTTCTTCTTTCGCGTTCTGTCAACCCTGTCGCACTTTTTATTACGCTCTTTCAATCACTCCCAGTACATCGGAAGTCGGAGAATGAGAGAAAAGAGAGCGAGAGAGAGAGAAAGAAATAAATAGAGAAAGAAAATAGAGACTCGCCTGAATGGCGAGGGACACTGATAAAGTCTTCACGCAAAAATCAGTAATATGTGCTATATTAGTAGCTCTGACTAAGTCTGAATAAATAGCGTGCGAACGAAAAAATTTTTAAAACGGTTTGCAATGAATATAGACGATCGAGAATCTCAGAGAAAGAACTAAACAGATACCAGTGGATACAAAATTGCTAAGGAAGAGACGCTGCCGATGGATAAGACACATATTGAGAAGACCAACCGGAAGCATTGCAAGACATGCACTGTTTTGGAACCAACAGGGAAAGGGAAATAGGGGAAAGCCTAAAAATACATAGAGAAAAGAGCTGGAGGCTGATATTAAAAAGATAGGGAGAAGGACGTCGTAAACAGGCCATGGAGACGAAGTCTTCTTGAGAAACTGAAGAGTGCTGGACTATCCTGGGAGACCATAAAGAGAACAGCAAGAGACCGGGGAAAAGAGGCGAATAACTGTTGATGTCCTATGCTCCACATGGAGCGGACAGGAATAAGTCAAGTAAGTCAAGTCATCGCATGACTTTAGATAAAACATAAAATACAGGCCTAACACATTATCCCTCATTATACCCCAGGGTATGAAAAGGGGTTCTCTTCAACTTGAAGGCTATCTCTGGCGTAGAGGTAAGGTGATCAACTCTCACTATAAAGGTACTCGGTTCGTTCCACACGTGAAACGATCATGATATTTTTCCATGTATCCTTGATCTTAATGTAGGTGAGATCAAGTTCTTAGTCCTATCGGAGACGGACGATAAAACGGAAGTCCCTTGTTCAAGACGAGCAAGTAAAAGAACACGTAACAGTTCTTTTTCTTCATGTGTTCGCCTGCTATAAATTCAGGCCTAGTAAGGGCGTCTGGTATGACGATTCTGAATGAATTTTTGCGTTAAAGCTTGCTTTTCTTATTTTCAATGTTCCCATCATACAGGCTTCGAGCATTCTCCGACTTAAAAGGTACCTGTAAGAATTGAAAATCGATCAGAGAAGGCTGCAAAGCTGCTGCCCGGGAAAAATGTTGAAAAAATTAAAATATCTACAAAATGTTCTCCTCCTTCTTCTTTGCGTTCGTTCTTTACGATCAATTTTAATCACTCTTTGTGATATGTTTGATCTTTGCCAAGAACGTGTATACGTTGCACCTGTTGTTGTTAGGTAGGCCTCTAAATACATAGACTTCTACACGTTTATGACACGTGCATCCGATTTCAATCAAACCTCCTTAGTCGCCTCTTGCGACATGCGTGGCAGGTAACAGTGGTTCTATTCTTTACATCCCAAATTTGGGCCCCGGTAACCACTCGGGCGACAAAATGTTCATCTTAAAAATAAATTACATCGGTAACCCTCGCCGGTGCTACGGAGTTCGTGCACTGCCGCTGAGATCTTCTTGTGTAAGAAGTAGATCGGAGCACACATGGCTATTCACCAAAGTGCAATCATGATGGTTCTATCAAGGAATCAATATACTTGCCTAAAATCGAAGGATTGACATCATTGCACTGGGTATCCCCCGTATGTCCTCCGTCCCTGTCAGCAGTGATGGTATGCCATCTGGCGAGAGCATTGCATGAAGTACGAACTCCGAAGCTCCAACAACAATCTCATGAAAACATAAAGATTGTACAGACTAACACTTGACTACAAGATGATTTGTTTTATCTGTTGTTGAATCTCCAGGATGTAGCTCTAAAGAAAATCAAACGTGAGTTAGAAATGAAGATAGAAGAACAAGAAGAAGAACTGGATGACCAGGCTGGACAAATACAACTGTTGGAACAGGTAATGTTTGTATTGTTTTTCCGTGCGTCCTACTCGGAATGTTGTGACGATGAACCTCACTAATTCTTCTTCTTCTTCGAACGCTCCAGATCGTCCACTTGTTGAACCACTCTTTGTGAGTTGTATGTGATCTGAGCCTAAGAGCGATTGTACGTTGTGCCAGTTATGCACCTACAAGTAGGCCAGCGCATCCGATTTCTGCAATGCTTTTTATTTACTAGGATAGCTTTCCTAGACCCCCTACCTTGATCGCCTCTTACGACATGCCTTGTAGGTTACAGTGTTACTATTCTTTACTCCCCTTGTGAGCCCTGGCACACACGGCAGAATCACTATTCAAAGTCTCACCTCTGTTCTTTCAGAATTAGTCTAATCTCGCCTGCCCAGCGTGTTCGTAGCGCGTTGGACTACGGGTGACTAGCACTCTGTGTGTGCGGGTTCAATTCCGCGGGCTGGCAGGAAAGCCACAGGTTCCCCAGATTTACGGTGTTCGTGGCACCGAACCGAAGGGTTACGATGTCCATGGCACCGAACCGAAAGCTGAAAGCTCAAATGCTTCTGGATCGGAAAAGAATTAGCCTATATTGCTTTCAAAAATAAATACACTAAACACTGATTGACTGACTGATTAACTGATTGATTGAGTGATTAACTGATTGATTGATTGATTAACTGATTGATTGAGTGATTAACTGATTGATTGAGTGATTAACTGATTGATTGATTGATTGATTAACTGATTGATTGAGTGATTAACTGATTGATTTGTCATAGTTCCCCAGATGGCAGCGGAGGAATGGACAGTTAGCCAGATAGTTAGAGTAGTATAATTAGATTATTTAATAGTTGAGACTATGTGTTGTACTCTCTATGCAGAAGTGCAACACATAACTAGAACACGACGTTTTTGTGTAGTAAAATAGTGACGGTTTAGTAACAGTTGCTAGGAACAATTAGTAAACAAGGAGACGATATACATTTTTGTACTGAATGGACGTGTTCTTGGTGTATCGTCCATACTTGTGTCATCAACCTTGAAATTAATAAATGTATTATGGAAAGATCAACACGGAATTGTGTTTACTTAAAGTCCTATGTTGGCCAATAAATGTCTGTTTGCACCATCATCGTAACAATATAAATATAAGAAAGGATGTCAAGGAATGAATCAATCAACAATGGACATGTAACTTAACAAAGAATTGTACTATCCAAACTAATGGGAAACGGACTCTCAAGCTATGATTACATCAGGAAACATTCTATTGTACAGCAACAAAACAACAGAATAACAGAATAGCAGAACAACAGAATAACAGAATAATAGAATAATCATGACATCACGAAGCATATCGCCAATAAATGAATAATAGCAACACCCTATCCTAAACAACCACGAAGAGGGGGCACCCTACTTCAATGGTGTCAGAAAATTAAAATATATCAGCCCACCCTGTCAACGGTAGGATTCGTGGACCAGAATAAGCTGTTTACGTGAGTTGCTAGTTTTATACATTGTTTACCACGCTTCGATTTGTATGTACGTTGCCTGCTGGTCACCTTGCCTTCTGACCAGTATGCTGGGATGATCTTTATCATTTGCATCCTTGGGGCATAACACTTGCTAATTGCTTGCTCACGTTCCTTCAATCAACCTTGTTATGCATGTCATTTAAGTCTTCAATCAACATTAGGGCATAACACTTGTCAATCGGTTGCTCACGCCCCTTCAATCAACCTTGTTATGCATGTCATTCCAGTCTTCAATCAACATTAGGGCATAACACTTGTCAAAATGTTCCTTCAATCAACCTTGCCATGCATGTTCTTCAAGTTTTCGATCAACATTGGGTCATAACACTTGTCGATTGTTTGCCCTAACTTTCTTCATCAAGCAACTTCGGGACCTGGAGTCTGTACCTTGTTTGAAAGTCGACGCATCTCGACGGCCAGCTTGTGCTGTCACCAGTCTGCATTCCTCGTTGCAAGTAGAACATTTACTCTATCAGACTAGTACTTCATCATTTGCCTGTGCTACCCTGTCAAGTACGTAACACCTGAATGTGGCGAATTTTACTAATGGACTTTGCTCAACTATGGAACTGGTTCGGAGACTCTCAAGACGTTATGTTGTTCCCGTGTTAATGACTTTCTTGGTTACTATCTTCACGCCAACTCCCATGGACCATTTGATGAATCATGACAATTTGCTGGGATGACGAGTATTGACATTATATACTGTGATTGTGGTTCGTTACATACTATGTACATGATTTACCTGTGATAAGAGTAAGTATTTGTTTCTACTTCGATATACATTCACTACTAATTCATTGATTGACTATGTTCTGATCGCTTGTTTTCAGCTTGTTAAATTAATATACATATATTCCAGCTTGGGGACTTCGCATTTTTTCACGGTTTTACAATTTTTTACTATTGTGACTCATACTGGTGTGTGTTTTTTTTTGAGCTATATTTTCTACTCGTAACTATTACTTATATAGGATGGCTCATAGAAATACGAGAGGTGGTAAATTGTGTGAGGAGGGTATGCTGGAGGTTGCACCTCCAGAGCCATCACGCCCCGCTGCTGTCCTGTCTGAACCTCAGTTTCCAGATACGAGGATACTTGTCCAGAGGTACGGACATTGCCACCAGCTGCGTGTCACTTCCCACGTCCGCCTTGTAAGTCCGTGCGGACATTCGGAGATCGCGACGGTCCTTCAGTGGACGAATTTGTGAAAGAAATTCGCCTATACTGGCGTTATTATGGCCTACAGGGTCAAGAGAAAGTAGACACCCTAATGGAGCATGTCTCGAACTCTGTTCGAGAAGAGCTGGAGATCCAGCTTATGACGGCTCAAGACCCTGAGGTTTTGTTGACTGGTCTACTACGGGTCTTTGGGGATAATAGGTCCGCCCAGGCCTGCTGTCAGTTTTTGGATCCTCTCGAGGGCTGGAGAGTCGTGCCTCGACTACTCCCATCGTTTGGCCGGCCTTTTCGCGAAGGTGACTGCAGCTCAGACCCGGGAAGGGTCAGTACCCCTCGATCCCAACAACCTTCGGGATCGCTTTATTGCGTCTTTGAAAGATAGGCTCTGTGCAGGAATGTTAATGTCTATGGTGGCAGGATCGCCCTTCACCACATTTCTGCATTGCCGTGATGAGGCCTTGAGATGGGAATCTAATCCAATCCCTATGCAAGATAATGGCGTCAGGGACGGTTTGGATCGTCGAGTAAGAGACTTGGAAAATAGGCTGAACAGGGATTCCAGGATCATTCCTGGGGATCAACATCCGAGTATCATGATCGTTGCGGTAGTTATATTCCCAACGTTCAGGGTGGTAGTGGTAGTCATAGGACCCATCCATGTTGCGCTGGATGTGGCAAGGGAGGCCATAATTTGAATGTTTGCAGAGAGCGCCATTTAAACGGACATCACTCGGGGAGAGGGGCACGACCCTGGGTGCGGGAAAACTGGGCCCGGAAACAAAGTTGGTAGGGAATCAATTGCTGAAGGATATGTGGATAGGGGGAAATGTGTTTCGGTGCCTTATAGACACAGGATCTCAAGTTTCGGCTCTCACGGAGAGCGCCTTTCACATGTATTTTCCAGATTCTTGTCTAAATAGGGATAATTGGGTGCAGCTAAAAGCTGCAAATGGATTTCATATACCTTACTTAGGTCATGTTATAGTTAATATCGAGCTTTATAATACTTATCTTACGAATTGTGGATTCTATGTCTTTAAAGATACCCCATCTCATAATAGTGGTGATTATAATGCTATTATTGGGACGAATATTCTTAGCCGTCTGCAGTTGTTTCAACCAATTCTAGGTCCTTCTATCCAGTCCGTACCTGTTAAAGTGGTACCGTCTTCTCTTCCAGCCTTTATTTGGTCTGCTAAGGGAAAGAAGTCGCATATTAAAGCTAGTTCACTGGGAGTGATATGGGTTCGAGTTAAAGGTGGGAATAGTATGGGTCGCCAGGTCATTTTTGAATCCAACCGTTCTTTGCTGCGAAAGGGTATTGTGTGTTGCAATACTGTTACTGATTTAAATAGAGGAATTTGTGCTATTCATGTTTTGAATATTGCAAATGAAGATGTTTTCCTTTCAAATGGGACAGTTGTAGGAAATATTTGTGAAATTGATTCTTCCAATGATGTGAATTTTAATGTCATCTCTACGAACTCAGTGGAATGTGCAGTTTCTGTTGGTGAAAAGTTTGGGATTTCTGGGCCATCGAACATGAACATTGGATCAAGCCGATTTGATTTGAGTAGGATGCATGGATCTCCTAATCAAAAAGCTGCAATGTTGTCCCTATTGAGTAGATATGATGATGTATTTTCGTATAATGATTTTGATGTTGGTTATGCTGACAAAGTTCAGCACGAAATCCGGTTACAGGATACTAACCCTATTAAGTTGCCATACAGGCGGATTCCGCCTGCATTCTATCCAGAGGTGCAGAACCATATTGCGGATCTCCTACAGAAACAGGTCATCCGGGAGAGCGTCAGCCCCTGGGCTGCGCCAGTGGTATTAGTAAAGAAGAAGAACGGGACTTTGCGCCTCTGCGTAGATTATCGTGCGTTGAATAAAAAGACTATAAAGGATGCGTACCCCTTACCTCGCATTGATGACTACTGGACTCCTGAATGGTGCAAAGTTTTTTACCACTCTGGATTTAACCAGTGGGTACTCAAGTGGCAATGAAACAGGAGGATATAGATAAAACGGCATTTGTCACACCTTTTGGATTGTATGAATATACAAGAATGCCAATGGGATTGACTAATTCTGCGGGCACTTTTCAACGCCTAATGCAAAACTCAATGTCAGATTTTATGTTTAAGTCTTTACTAGTATATTTAGATGATATGTTGATTTTTTCAACAGACTTTGATGACCATTTGATTCGTTTAGGTAATGTGCTGGAAAGGATAAGATCAATAGGTCTAAAAGTTAATCCTAATAAATGTGTTTTTTTGCAGGGATTCTGTTGATTTCTTAGGTCATACTATTTCAGGAAATGGCATTGCTACACAGCAATCCAAAGTATCATCTATACAGAATCTTAGCATACCCACTAGCGTAAAGCAAGTGAGGGCCTTTCTGGGCATGGCAGGGTATTATAGAAAATTTATACTTAGATTCTCCCAGATTGCCAAACCTCTATTGGATTTGGTAAATGAATGCCATTCTTCTGGTTTACCTCGTGAATCGAAACGACATTTAACCACTGGCTCGTCTAAGTTTCATTGGACTAGTGATTGTGAAAGTTCTTTTCGAGATCTTCAATCTAAATTGATTTCTGCACCCATTCTGGGATTCCTGATTTTGGTAGTCCATTTATCTTGGATATTGATGCGTCTTTAGTGGTCTAGAGCTGTGTTGAGCCAGCATGGGATTCTCAATGTAAAGTAATAGCTTATGCCAGTAGGACTCTCCGCAGAGAAGAGAAAAACATAAAGAGCAGTTTTAAACTTTGAATTTTGAGCTTGAAATGGGCTATAACTGAAAAATTTCGTTCTTATCTATTAGGTAACAAGGTGACTGTTTTTACTGATAATAAGGGTTTGACTTTTTCAAATAAGGCGCATCTGGGGCCATTGAACAAGGTGGCTATCTCAGTTGGCTGTGTTTGATTACGAAATCAAACATCGTAAAGGTACATTAAACAAGAATGCCGATTTTTTATCACGGTATCCCCTGCCCGAGACGCGGGATGTGACGCATTATGATGCCTTGTCTGAGGATGAGGATATTGGGATTAACCTTGCTGTTTTAACACCTTCTTACAGTCGTGATTTGACTGTAGATGATGATGGAACTACCGCAAAGAAACAACATGTCACTTATAGTTTGAAAGAAATACAACAATTGCAGCAACAGGACTTGGTGCTTCAGGTAATACTAGAAGCTATAGAAACAGATGCTCCAGTGGACACGACCTGGTGGATTCCGGAAGCTAAGAGGCTGTGGTTACATCATGCTGAGTTGTGCATTCGAAGAGGAATACTTTGTATTAAAAGGGATGAAGATAATAAGTGTGATGGATTAAAAATTATTGTTCCTCACGTCTTAAGGCCGATTGTATTGACTGCTATTCACGAAATCGGTCATCAGGGTCGTGATAGGACATTGGCATTATTAAAATCTCGATTTTTCTGGTGTGGAATGAATGGGGATGTCAATAATTTAGTGAAATCTTGTTCCATTTGTAATATGTCTAAACCTCTAAAGAAGATTACAACTACCTACGGTCATATTGTAGCCAACCGTCCGTTGGAGATGGTTGCCATGGATTTTGTTGAACTTCCAAGAGATTCCTATGGGTTTAAACATATCTTGATTATGACTGATGTGTTTACTAAGTATGCGTCGCTTACCCTACTATTGACCAAACTGCAAAAACAGTGGCAGAAGTCATACAGAGTAGATGGATCCCAGACTTTGGGATACCCAGTAAATTTCACTCGGACCAAGGAAAAGGGTTTGAGTCCTCCATTGTTCTGGAACTCTGTCAAAGGTATGGGATAAAAAAATCCAAGACCACCACGTATAATCCGCGAGGGAATGCCATATGCGAAAGGTTTAATAGGACATTGTTGACTATGCTCCGTTCATTAGAGGAGACGGATAAAGTGGAATGGTCTAGACATGTACCAAATATAGTGTTAGGGTACAATATTACTCCCCATACTTCCACTGGGTGGTCACCATACTTTTACTCTTGGTAGACATCCTCAATTACCTATAAATTTCATCATAGAAGATTTATTTCATCCTGATGATGCAGAGAAAGACTATTTGGTCTGTCCTGAAAAGAGATTAACGGAGGCTCATAGGAGGTCTCGACAGGTTGGCCAGTCTCCATAAACAGGCAGATATTAAACAAGGAAAATTTGATATTATACCATTGGATAGTATGGTACGCAGGCGAATAGACCATAGTAGGGGTGTCAATAAATTAGGAAACCTTTATTCCCAACAGGTGTACCGAGTAGTACAGACACCCGATGTTCAATCAGGCTATTATGTTATAGTCCCCATTAATGATGCGAGCCAATCTCGGCTGATGATATCTGGCCGCCACATCAAGAGATGTGAAAATTTCTTGGGATAATCAATCAATGTCTTGGACATTGGTTGGCACAAAATGGATGAGAGTATAAAAATTGTTATTTAACATAGATGCGACTTGGGTATTAGTAATTATGATAGCGATTCCCTTGGTGAGGAGTTATTAAGTAAATTGAATTTGTATACTGTTTGGAGATATTCTTTGGGGTTGAGGGTGGATGATCAATAGCCCAGATGGGTTATATTATATCACTCCACATGTTTGGAGATTCTGTGGAAAATATTTGCATTGTTTTTTTTTTGTGATATGGAGGTTTATTATGACGACGTTGTGAAATTCTTTCATTGCGGCTTTAAGATGAGAAAAAGGGAGCATTGATGTTATCGTTAGGATCCCCTCCTCTGCTACAGGGAGGCTGATTATAATTATATCACAGAGGTCGGTTGATGTGGACGGCAAACATTAACTTTTCACCGTCCATTGCTAGATATGGTTATATGATGTAGATCCGAGTATTTTTGGGTTCTGGGATTATTTATGCCCCGGGATTGGGGTTGGTTAATATTAATATATGATGTTGGCAATTAGGCATCATATATAAGTTGTTCCATGATTGTTGGTCATATGTTGAATCTTGGGAGTTTATTATTTCCCCTGGGCATTGGGGTTGGTTGATATTACCTCGTTGAGGACATATAACGTGAAAAGTTAACGTTATATATATGTTTTTTCCTTTTCAATTTGAACTTGTGTTTTTGTTTGAGATTTCAGATAGTGTGACAAGACTCTGACATGCAAGAAAGACATAGTGTTAGTGACATACTGATACATGCTGCCATCAAACCAATACTACCTCATGTGAGGAATGGATGTCCAGTACCGCCACCTCACATTGGCCAAGTGTTATGCTGTTGGGTCGCCGTCGGAATCATAGACGCATATTTTCCATATTTTCCAATTAATTTATGTAATGCTGATTGATTTCTAGTACTATGGTTTCAGCACAAGAGCACAGAGGGTTTACTGTTGAAGTTAGCCATGTCACTATGGCCAGTTGATGAGTCACGTCCAACGACGTGTGGTGACTCCTACCAAGTAGCTCATTCAACTTGGGTCTTCCTGAGATCCCGTCAGGATTTTCTTTTTCTTTCGACCATGGTTGGCTGTTATAGTTAGTTGTTGTGGAGCCACGTTAACACGTGAGGTGACTAGTTCCCTTTCAGCTCTCACCACTCTAATCACCCTACTGAACACTACCTGTGCGATTTTTCTTGGCATTTCGCCGTCAGGGCGACGGCGAGGTCTCAGGGGTGTCATAGTTCCCCAGATGGCAGCGGAGGAATGGACAGTTAGCCAGATAGTTAGAGTAGTATAATTAGATTATTTAATAGTTGAGACTATGTGTTGTACTCTCTATGCGAAGTGCAACACATAACTACGAGACATGACGCTTTTGTGTAGTAAAATAGTGACGGTTTAGTAACAGTTGCTAGGAACAATTAGTAAACAAGGAGACGATATACATTTTTGGTACTGAATGGACGTGTTCTTGGTGTATCGTCCATACTTGTGTCATCAACCTTGAAATTAATAAATGTATTATGGAAAGATCAACACGGAATTGTGTTTACTTAAAGTCCTATGTTGGCCAATAAATGTCTGTTTGCACCATCATCGTAACAATATAAATATAAGAAAGGATGTCAAGGAATGAATCAATCAACAATGGACATGTAACTTAACAAAGAATTGTACTAACCAAACTAATAGGAAAGAATGAATCAATCAACAATGGACCTGTGACTTAACAAAGAATTGTACTATCCAAACTAATGGGAAACGGACTCTCAAGCTATGATTACATCAGGAAACATTCTATTGTACAGCAACAAAACAACAGAATAACAGAATAGCAGAACAACAGAATAACAGAATAATAGAATAATCATGACATCACGAAGCATATCGCCAATAAATGAATAATAGCAACACCCTATCCTAAACAACCACGAAGAGGGCACCTACTTCAGATTGATTGATTAACTGATTGGTTGATGGATTGATTGATTAACTGATTGGTTGATTAACTGATTGGTTGATTAATTGATTGGTTGATTAACTGATTGGTTGATTAACTGATTGGTTGATTAACTGATTGGTTGATTAACTGATTGATTCATTAATTGTACCATCATCATGGCATTTCGGTGAGTAACTACATGTACTAGGATCTCTTTCTTATACATGAAGATCTCAGCGACAGTGCACAAACTCCGTAGCACCGGCAAGGATCCCCATGTAATTTAGAAGATGGTGAAAATATTTTGTAGGAATTGCATTTTTCATTCTTTCAAATGAATGTTACACGGGCAGCTGTTTTCCAGCCTGTTCTTCTCGATTATGAACTGTCAATGGTTCTTTTACTTGCTCAACATGAACACGTGACCTACGTTCTAGCGTTCATATCCGATAGGACTAGAAACTCGATCTCACCTACATTGAAATAAGGAACCTCTACAAAAATATCCATATGGCTCCACGAGGGAGCGAGCCGAGTACTTTTGAAACGAGAAGCTCCCATCAGCAGACTAAACAGAAAACAGCACACAACGATCTTTCACATAAGAACAGGTCACTGCATGCTCAACCATCACATGCACAGAATAAACCCTACTCAGACTGTACAGTGTGCATGCCAGACAGAAACACAGACTTCAGAGCACATGCTGCAGTCATGCCCATCATACATATACCAAAGAAACGAAACATGGCCTCATGAACGACGCTTACAGAGCAAGCTATGGAGAACTCTCGAGGAACTCCAACTGATATGCAGCTTCGTAGAGGTAACTCATCTCATGGTTTAGACGAGCATACGAGTCTGAACGCAAAGAAGAAGAAACCAGAGGAGAGCACCTAGCCCATAGATTCCCAAATTTTATCAGCCCACCGCCCACTTTGCATAACATAAACTTTGTAACTCCCTCTCCCATTATAACAGTTTTCCAACGCCCTCCCCACACACATATATACATACATTCTCTATTTTCACTTTGACATAGAAAATTGATATATATTTATGTCATTCATGGTCAATTTTCAAATGATTATATACATGAAATGGATCATGTAAGATGGGCATAAGATGAATTAAAATGCAGAATTCAAATTTATAATGATTATTCAATCGCAAAACCACGAAAAAGAACTCCCCCCAAAATGCTTCTGAACCCACTATCGCCCCCCTGTAAGGCTTCAGCGCCCACTGGGAGGCTGTACGCCCACTTGGGGAACTCATTACCTAGCATCTATGCCACAAACATCTACGCATTGACTAATTATTGTATAGATTTAATGGTACTATGATTTGTGACAGGCCAAGCTGCGACTGGAGTTGAACTTGGACAAAATGAAACAACTCCATCAGAAAGAGATGAATGAAAGAGAAGAGGAAATAGAAGAAATCAGATGCAAGACACAAAACAGGGTGAGCTTGTTTGTTGGTGATTTAAAGTGTTATTTGTTTAATGTTTAGGAAACAAGGGATCAGACTCTTTGGGTAAGTGGTTACGCCCCTGTCTTACGTTCTAACAGTCGTAGATTCAAATCCAGACCGAGCCGTTCTGTCCCCAGTACATTTTTCCACTAGATTTGTTTCCGAAGCTATAGAGTTCGTGCTTTGTGCAATAATCTAGGCAGATGGCATGCTATTTGTGCAGAGAGGGACTGGGCTGTATGGGATAAAACCCGGTACAATGAAATCAATACGTCTCCTTTAGACCCTTCAGACTTTGGTCAACTCTGATATTAGTAACATACTATCAAGATCAACACAGTCTCAGTTAAGTACCTGCCCGAGTGGTTACCGGGCCCAAATTTGGGGTGTAAAGAATAGAACCACTGTTACCTGCATGCATGTCGTAAGAGGCGACTAAGGAGGTTTGGCTGAAATCGGATGCACATGTCCTAAACGTGTGAAGTCTATGCGTTTAGGAGCCTACTAAACTAATATTCACTCTCACGTTCTTGGCAAAGATCAAACATATCACAAAGAGTGATTAAAGTTGGTCGTAAAGAACGAAAGCAAAGAAGAAGAACAAGTTAAGTAACAGAGATACCAGGAAATGAAAAGGCTGGCAAACTCGCACGGGCTGGACCCTATCATTACCCATCAAAGGTTCTCAAACTTTTGTTCCACATGTGTACCATAGAAGAATAACTAATGAAATTCAACATAGATGCAATAAAGCAAATCAAATGATAGAACAAATGGCGCCAATTTTAAAATGCAAACATGTCACCATGAACACAAAAGAGCAATGTTCAACACAATCTTTCTCCCACATTATGTTACCAGTACCAAACCTGGACGCTGACAGCAAATGATAGAAGAAAACTAGTCACAACAGAGATGAAGTGTCTACGCAGAATGTTGGGTGTAACAAGAAGAGAAAGATTGAGGAATGAAGAAATCTGGAAAACAGTGGAAACAACATCAGTATTGGACTTCATCAAGAAACAGCAAATTAAATGATTCGGCCACGTAAGCAGATTACCAACAGACAATGCGCCTCAAAGAGCAATATTGTCCTGATACAGTGGATACAAAGCAAAAGGCCGTCCATGTAAAGGTGGACCTAAAAGGCGGTGAAAATACTGCTGATGAAGTACACACAAAAGCATGTTCTAGAAATCTCTTCTCATCCTGTTACATAGGACCTGCAAGCAATTTCTCCATACCACTCTATCCTGGGCAACTCGCTCAATCTCCCCATGGAACTGATACTGATATTTCTTGTCTCACTGTTGCATTCATATTCTTCTTCTTCTTCACCTTTCAACTCCCAATGGAGCACAGGTCTTCAACAAACTTCTTCCAGCTCTTCCTCTCTCTTGCCATCCCTTCCAATTCTTTCCATGTTTTACCTATCCTTTAATATCGGCCTCCAGCCTCTCTTCTCCAGGTCTGTCAAGGCCTTCCCATACTCCTCTTTCCCTGCTGGTTCCAAAACAATGTCTGTTTTACAATGCTTCCATCGGTCTTCTCAATGTATGTCCAATCCATCGCCAGCATCTCTTCCTTAGCTCTTTCTCCACTGGTATCTGGTTAGTTCTTTTGCATTTGTTATGTTATGTTATGCAATCAACGTCACGACACATTGGGCATTCCCATTCGTGCTCTGTCCTCCGCTGCAGCAGCCATCCTAAAGTCCATTTGCTCACCGTACCCAGGAGAAGTTGATTACTATATCTTCTCTCTCTACCACGAAGACGACACTGTCTGGCATGTCCACACTTAACGCCTAATTCTCGAACACGTTCCAGTGTCTGAGACGTGCCCATGTCACATAATTGAGCGCGTACCGCATTGATGATAACGGCTCTGTCCATACTTCTGCCCGTTTGAGTCGGGGCATTGTTTGCAAGAAAGTCTGCACGCTCGTTACCCTGCACTCCAGCATGTCCAGGTGTGACAGCCAAGTCATTTTCTTGAGATGTGATCTCCGAATGCTGTCCACCCATTCCACACGCATACTTTCAGATTCAATCAGTTGAAGCATATTCATCGAGTCTGATATGATGATCGTATGGGTAACCTGTTGCTCAGCCACCCATGACAGAGCCCTGGAGGCAGCAGTGATCTCCATAGTCATGCTCGATGTCGTTGTCTCGAAAGCGCCGCAGTCCTCATGAAGTGTACGACCATTTCGCTGTGGTGAATAAGCCCACGATGATCTGATTCCGCGTCTGATAGAGCCATCGGTGTAGATAATGAAATCATCTGGATGGGAGTGCTCATCCACGAGTGCAAGAATCTCCGCATTGACGACGCCCATGGCCCATTCTCTACAGCGTCTCCCAAGTGTACTGACAACCATGGTGTAAGCAGTCATATCATCTGATATAGGCATCCATTCTTCACCATGTCTCAGCTCATCTAGAGTACAGACCTGTTTAATAACATCCTCTGCCTCGGCCATCCAAGATCGGCCTCTCTTCAATCGCCTGCCCTTGTTTTTCATTTATGAATGTGTGCAGAGGATGATTTTGTCAGCAGAAACGCTCAGATAAGTTTTTACCTGTGCGACTTTGTGTCTGATGGCCGTCGTTGGCAAATCCAGGACATAGCGCATTGCCTCACAAGAAGTGTCCGTGTGCAACCAAGTATAAGCCTCATCGCTTCATTTTGGACCCTGTCTAACTTATCCAGCGATGTTCTGCTTACTGTCAGAAGTGTGCAACCAAGTATAAGCCTCATCGCCTCATTTTGGACCCTGTCTAACTTATCCAGCGATGTTCTGCTTACTGTCAGAAGTGTGCAACCAAGTATAAGCCTCATCGCTTCATTTTGGACCCTGCCTAACTTCTCCAGCGATGTTCTCCTTACTATCAGAAGGCCAAGACCATAGTCCACCACGCTCAGCACTAGTCCTTGATAAAGAAGAAGCAGCAGACGGTGTTCAATATCCGCCTCCGCCATAACTTTGAGGGCAGTTAGCCTTTTCTTGCCTTTAGGATTACGTTCTCAACATGACTCTTAAATGACAGACTTCTGTCAACTGTTATACCAAGATACTTGAGTGTTTCGCTTCTTTCTATGTCTTTGTTACACATGCTGACAACTGGAGTGTCCTTTCTATGCTAGTGTTAAGAGAGAACCATGTCAGAGAAGCCTTTGCTGGGTTCACATTCGCTTTGAATTCATTGCACCAGTCACGAATCCTACTCAGTTCACATTGTAATGCAGATGAGATCTCATTTTTTTGGTATTTATATTGCATTTCCTTAATTATCCTTCCATTTGTTGAAATAAATTCATTGTCATTGTTTGTATATTGTATTCTTGTTAACCACTGGCTAACAGAACAAAAACGTCAAAATAGAAAAGCAGTAAAACTTCCCACAAGTGCAAGTATACCTTGCCCACACTGTACAAAGTAGCGAAGTTGTTAGTGAACTCGCTTCTCAAGGCTGGTGGTCCGGGTTCAACTCCGCAGTGGCGGAATTTTTCCGACCGCGACGGCTCTCAGGTCGACCCAGCTATCTGGTACCAGACATGCTCTGAACATGTCTGAACAAGAACAACATAGAAGAAAATTGGGACTTTCTCAAAAACACGCTGATAAATGCTGCAAAAACACAGTAGGGTATGTCCAAAGACAGAAGAAAAAGTGGCTAGCGAAACACCTGGACAAAAATTCAAGAAAGGAAACAAGCAAAACTAACTCTTCTATCCACGAAAGACAAGCTTGCATACGATACCAAGAAACAAAAATACACCATGTTAGATAAAGAGGTGAAGTCAAGAACACGAAAAGATAAACAAAACTTTATTCACAATCTAGCCACCGATGCGAAAACAGCTGCAAAAACTGGGAACAACAAGACCGTATTCCACATTATGAAGCAACTATGCAAACATACTCCTACACCAAATAAACCCATCAAAGACAATCAAGGTAGGATATGCTGTCAGAAGAACAACAAAACAACGATGGGCAGACATTTTAAAGAAATACTAAATGACCGCAACCAGAGATTGTTCCCAACCTAGAGGAAGAAATCACCATGCCCACACTAGAAGCTTCCTGCGAGCCATTCACACTGGAGAAGTTGAAATCTGCCATTAAAAATTGAGAAACAACAAACGGTTGGTGATGATAACATCTCTGGAGAAATGCTCAAAGCAGCAGATGATAACAACTTACAACATATACTCCAACTGATAAATGAAATCTGGCAAATGAATCCCCACCACAACAGTGGAAAGATGGTATTATTTTCAAATTACCTAAAAAGGAGATTTGTCTGATTGTAATAACTGGCGTTGGATCACCCTACTGTCAGTGCCAGGAAAACTTTTTTTGAGCATGTTACTCGAGAGACTGAAAAAGTCTATAGATGAAAGGCTAAGAGAAGAACAAGCAGGGTTTAGACCAAAACGAGCATGCATAGATCACATCTTCACACTAAGAGTAATCATTGAAGAGTTCGTAGAATTTCAATCGAATTTAATCATCAACTTTGTTGATTTTCAGAAAGCGTTTGACAGTATTCACGGCCTACGCTTTGGAAACTACTCAAAACTATGGTTTCTGCTAAATTCATCAACATCATAAAAATCCTTCTACAGTGAATCGCGCTGCAGTGTAAGAACATATTTCGGTAACTCTGACTGGTTCCCAGTGGAAACAGGAGGGAAACAAGGCTGCGTCTTATCGCCAATGCTCTTTGGAATAGCAATTGACTGGGGCATGCAAAAATGCACCAATAACGCAAATATGGGCATCAAGTGGGTTGATAAAATTTAGAAGACCTTGATTTTGCCGACGATATAGCCCTTTGAGTTCATCACATCAAGATATTCAAATGAAAACCTTCTCCAAAATATCTCAGGACAAATTGGTCTCCAAATAAACACCACAAAAACAAAAATTGTTGACCTTACCAGCAGTCCAGAAATATTCAACTAAAAAACTACACTCTTGAAAAAGTCAAAAGTTTTACATACCTAGGAGTGGATGACATCTACGGGGATACAGCGCCAGAAATCACAGAATCGCATTGGCATCAAGTGCTTTAACAAATTGTCAAATATATGGAAGTCCAATTCACTCAGCAAGCACTTAAAATTAAAGATCTTTAACTCTTGTGTGATTCCAGTATTAACTTATGGATGCGAGAGTTGAAAAGCAACAAAAGCTCTAGAAAGAAAATTAGATAACTTTGAGAATAAATGTCTTAGATATTGAACCTCAAATGGTCAGATTTCAGACCCAATACACAAATAAGACAAGAGACTAAGCAAGAAAATGTATCAAATTTTATAAGAAAGCGCCGCTGAACTACATCGGCCACACACTTAGAATGGATGAGAGAAGACTCCTTACCAATCCCTCATATGGACACCAGAGGGAAAAGAAAACGAGGAAGACCAGAGAGACTCTGCGTAGAACCATCACCAGAGAAGGCTCAACGATGGGCCTAGTAAACATTAAAGACCTAAAACAGATAGCAACGAACCGCGAGACATGGAGAACTATGACCTCTGCCTCATGCCGCCCACAGGCCCAAGAGGAAAGACTAACTAACTAACTAAGACATGCTCTGAGAAAGTAAAGGCGGCCGGCGTGATGCTGACCATATCACCCATCGTGTGCCGACGGTCAATGAATAATACAGGCCTAACTCTGTATTACCCTATATACCACAAGGTATGAAAGGGTTCCTTTACCTTTATTTTACACTGTACAAGAACATTTCAAGCCCGCATCGGGGCTCACTAGGCATCTACGCACACACAGACAAACATGACGCAACTACATTCCTTGATGAAAATTTGTGTGGTCATCATCACACGTGATGGACGAACATCATCACCTGTGATGGACGAACATCATCACCTGTGATGAACGAGCATCATACTTGATCTCTTATACCATTTAGAATAATGTTGTCATTTATGTCCCCACAGTTACGACAGCTTGAGAACCAGTTAGAGAATGAATATGAACAGAAGAAAATGCTGCAGGATGCGAAGATACAGTTACAGAAGCAGCTTCAAGTCAAAAGCAATATGGAACTTCACACAGATAGAGGTAAACATACTTCACATAGATAGAAGTAAACATATTTATACAGATAGAAGTAAACATACTTCACACAGATAGAGGTAAACATACTTCACATAGATAGAAGTAAACATACTTCACACAGATAGAGGTAAACATACTTCACACAGATAGAGGTAAACATACTTCACACAGATAGAAGTAAACATACTTCACATAGATAGAAGTAAACATACTTCACATAGATAGAAGTAAACATACTTCACATAGATAGAAGTAAACATACTTCTACACATATAGAGGTAAACATACTTCACACAGATAGAGGTAAACATACTTCACACAGATAGAAGTAAACATACTTCACATAGATAGAAGTAAACATACTTCACATAGATAGAAGTAAACATACTTCACACAGATAGAAGTAAACATACTTCACATAGATAGAAGTAAACATACTTCACATAGATAGAAGTAAACATACTTCACACAGATAGAAGTAAACATACTTCACATAGATAGAAGTAAACATACTTCACAAGATAGAAGTAAACATACTTCACACAGATAGAAGTAAACATACTTCACACAGATAGAAGTAAACATACTTCCCACAGATATAAGTAAACATACTTCACATAGATAGAAGTAAACATACTTCACACAGATAGAAGTTAACATACTTCACATAGATAGAAGTAAACATACTTCACACAGATAGAAGTAAACATACTTCACACAGATAGAAGTAAACATACTTCACATAGATAGAAGTAAACATACTTCTCACAGATAGAAGTAAACATACTTCACACAGATAGAAGTAAACATACTTCGCACAGATAGAAGTAAACATACTTCACACAGATAGAAGTAAACATACTTCACATAGATAGAAGTAAACACACTTCACATAGATAGAGGTAAACATTGTCATGTAAACATACTTCCGCCCATGTGTTGCCGGGACTCGCAAGGGGGCAAAGAATAGTAACACTGCGACCTACAAGGCATGTCGTAAGAGGCGACTAAGGTAGAGACCTAGGAAGATACCTAGTAAATGAAAAGCGTAGCAGAAATCAGATGTGCTGGCTTACTTGTAGGTGCATAACTGGCACAACACACAATCGCTCTTAGGCTTGGATCACATACAAATCACACAGAGTGGTTAACAAGTGGTTGGCTTGGAGCATTCGAAGAAGAAGAAGCAGCAGACCTACTTCAAGACATACAATGTATACTTAAAGGGCGGCGAGGGGGAGGTCTCTGTGACTATGTGTTTTATTTAGCCTTTACCTTGCGTACTATCGATGAAGCTGCAGACTCACACTTTCAATAGTCTTGGTCATTTTCCAACTCTCGCTGGCATAGGTTAGGATTCTTTTCTTTTTCTTTTCTCCAATCCTATTTTGCCTCACAGCTTAAGGATAAGAAGAGATTTCTAGAACGAGCCCTTGTGTGCGCTTCATAAATAGTGTCTTTCGTCGCCTCTGTTATCTCTTTGGCCCATCTTTGCGTGGCTGGCCTTTTACTTTGTATCCATTGTATCGCAGCAACATTGTTCTTTGATGCGCACTGTCTGTTTGTAATCTGCTTACGGGACGAACGATTTAATTTATTGTTTCTGATGAAGTTTTATTACTGATGTTGTAGGATTAATCTTTCTTTCTTTCTTTTGTCCTTCTCTGCTTTTTGCCGCTAGGCGTAGCAGGTTTAACTGATGATCGGTTTCGAGATAATACACGCTCGGTCGCTTGATATGGTGTGGTATTGTGGAGTTTTAAGATGTCTGTAACTCCATCAACCCATCTTTTCTTGGTCTGCCCTTTCCTCTTGATGATTCCATTTTCAGGTTGTACGCTCTTGCAACTGGTGTATTCGGGTTCATTCTCACCAAGTGGCCAAACCATTTGAGTCTCTGTTTTTCAATAAATCTAATAATAATAAATCTAGTAGGATTAAGACAACACTGAAATTGAACAATTTGTAGTTTAGTATTTAAACTATATTTTAAAGCTGTATTTAAATCTAGATTTAGGCTGACAATGATAGGCTTGACTTGTACAAACCCAAGCATTGGCTAAGGGCGATACTTTTCGGACGCCGATCATCCTTCTGTAGCAAGCAGCAAACCCATCTGTCCCACAGTTCTAGGGAAATCTACCCTAGTAAATAAAATGCTGGCATTAAATCGGATGTGCTGGTCTAGTCACTATAGGCGCATAACTTGGCACAACGTAAATCGCTCTTAGGTTCAGATCACATACAAACCACAAAAGTGGTTTAATAAGTGGTCGATATGGAGCGTTCAGCAAAGAAGAAGAAGAAAATCTATATTTTGAAAGGAGATATAAACATAAGGATGCCAGTCATGGACAATACTGACTTAAGGATGCCAGTCATGGACAATACTGACTTAAGGATGCCAGTCATGGACAATACTGACTTAAGGATGCCAGTCATGGACAATACTGACTTAAGGATGCCAGTCATGGACAATACTGACTTAAGGATGCCAGTCATGGACAATACTGACTTAAGGATGCCAGTCATGGACAATACTGACTTAAGGATGCCAGTCATGGACAATACTGACTTAAGGATGCCAGTCATGGACAATACTGACTTAAGGATGCCAGTCATGGACAATACTGACTTAAGGATGCCAGTCATGGACAATACTGACATAAGGATGCCAGTCATGGACAATACTGACTTAAGGATGCCAGTCATGGACAATACTGACTTAAGGATGCCAGTCATGGACAATACTGACTTAAGGATGCCAGTCATGGACAATACTGACTTAAGGATGCCAGTCATGGACAATACTGACTTAAGGATGCCAGTCATGGACAATACTGACTTAAGGATGCCAGTCATGGACAATACTGACATAAGGATGCCAGTCATGGACAATACCGATATAAGGATGCCAGTCATGGACAATAAACAAACAGATTGAAAAATCTATGAGGGTCACAGAGATGTGGTTTTACAGAAGAATGATGAGAATCCCATGGACTGCTAATATGACTAATGTTGATGTGTTGAATGAGATCAAGACACAGAGAAAACTTATTATTATCAATATAAGAAAGTGGCAGTCATCATTTTTCGAACATATGATGAAAAATGAAGGTTTAGAACACATTGTAACAACTGGTAAAATCGAGGGTAGACGAGACAGAGAAAGACAAGAGAGATAATTTTGGAATCTCTGACTTCATGGCACGGAAGAGCGTCAAGATCTAAAATGATATCAAACATCAGAGACAAGAGTCACCTCTGAAGTCGGAGAAGGCTCGACTGAATGGCGAGAGACACTGATGATAAGGAAAGCAAGCCTTCACGCAAAAATCAACTAAAAGCATCGTAATGGACTCCTACGCCTGAACTCATAGCGGGCGAACAAGAAAAGAAAAGATCAGAGACAGAGTTGTGAGATCCATGATCGCCTACGCCAGCCTGATGATGATGGTGATATAAACGTTAAATTTGAGAAAGTTATATAAATACTACCATGTATTTCAATATCACTTCCAGATTCCGAGAAGAGACTTAAACGTCATCTACGCAGAACAAAGGCTTTACTCAACGACGCTGGAGCTGCTCTAATCAAACAAAAAGATATAGACACCGCAAAGTCCCAAATTGTATCTCTCCGTAACCAGCTGGACGATGCAGAGTTCTCTACCTCCATTGCCGTAAAAGCCAAGAAGAGGATGGAGCTGGAGCTGCAGGAGCTACAACAACAATTAGAGGACATCACGAAGGCCAAACAGGAGGTAATTTGTTTTCTTCCTCTTCTTCTTCTTCTTCTCTATCCTCTTCTTATTCTTTGCGATCGATTTCGTATGCTCGTCTAAACCAGCGTTTCCCAAAGTGGGTGGTACGCCCCACCCTCAGTGGGCGCTGAAGCGTTCTAGAAGAGCGAGAGTGGTTCAGAAGAATGGGAGTGGTGTTCAGGCTATTAGGGTCGGTGGCTCCTTAAAAGAAATTAATAATAAATATTTCAAAATAAATTATTTTCGTGATTTTGCGATTGAATAATCATTGAAAATTTGAATTCTGCATTTTAATTCATCTTATCGCCGGAGTGGTTACCGGGCCCAAATTTAGGTGTGAAGAATAGAACCACTGTTACCTGCCTCGCATGTCGTAAGAGGCGACTAAGGAGGTTTGGCTTAAATCGAATGCACATGTCCTAAACGTGTAGAAGTCTATGCGTTTAGGCCTACCAAACCAATGTGCAACGTATATACGTTCTTGTCAAAGATCAAACATATCACAAGAGTGATTAAAATTGGTCGTAAAGAACGAACGCAAAGAAGAAGAAGAATTCATCTTATGCCCGTCTTTTATCGATCCATTTTTTCATCAATTTTCTATTTAATGTATATAACCATTGGAAAATTGACCATGTATTACAGGAATATATATCAATTTTTTATGTCAAAGAAAAAATAGAGCATGTATATATGTGAGAGAGTGGCGTTGGCAAACTGTTATAATGTGGAGGGGGTGTTACAAAGTTTATGTTGTGCAAAGTGGGCGGTGGGCCGAAAAAGTTGGAAACTATGATCTAAACTATGAGATAGATTGCCTCTATGAAGCTGCATGTCAGTTGAAGTTCATCATGAGTTTCCCATAGCTTACTCTGTAAGCTTCGTTCATGAGGCAATGTTTCGTTTCGTTGGTGTAGAATACATTTGGACAACTGGTAAAATCGAGGGTAGACGAGACAGAGGAAGACAGACAATTTTGGATAGCCTTACTTCATGGCATGGTAGAGCGTCAACATCTGAGTTGATATCAAACAGCAAAAACAAGAGATTTGTGAAGATCCATGATCGCCTTTACCAGCTGGCACGGCACCTGATGATGATGATTTATGATGGACAAGACTGCACGATGTGCTTTGCAATCTTCTTAGTTTGACCTGGTATAGCCATTCATTTTTGTACTTCACGTGTCCATAGGTCATGGTTATACTGTCTTCAGTAAAATTAGTCTACCTTTCTCATAATTAGGAATCGTCCAAGTCTGCGCTTTACTGTTCCCATGCTCACATATTTCTGTTAGAGATTTGTTTTACGCATTTTCTCTTTCAACAAAAGTGTTGTATGAGTACGTCTTCTTCTTCTTCTTTACGATCGTTATTTTTAATGATTTTACAGTTAGACGCGTTTTTATGATGAAGTTGACTGATGTCTGAAGCTCATCTCTAGTGCCATGTACTTTTGAATGTAGTGTTGTGTTGTAGGACCAGCAATTCTTTCAGGGAGGACATACAGTGGACATTCTTGCAGGACATCTTCTTTGGTTTGATCAACGATGCCACAGAGACATAGAGGGTGTATATGTGTTTGTTCAGTCTGTTATATCCTATCCTGAATCGGAAGATGATAGTCTGTCTTTGTCTGTCAAGTAACAAGGTACACCTCATTTCCTTGTCATTATAGTCGAATGTATTCTTCTATTATGTTGAAGCTATTGAAGTCTATACCCAAGTTATTTTCAGTTTTTTTTTAATTTTCATCTCACCTAAAAAGGGTATATAGGCGAAGGATTTACTTCATTGCATCGGGTTTCACCACAGAGCCCCATCTCTCTTGACAGAAATGACAAGCCAGCTGCCGAGAGTATTATACAAAGCATGCATTCCATATTTCTATCAACAATCCTAGGAGCTCCGAAAACAAATTAATAGTGTAATGTAACAGCAGTCCATCTCAAGCAATGATGACAACGGCCTAAAACGTGTGCTGCTGCACTTCTCTCGTGTGTGTGTGTGTGTGGAAGTGACTGAAGAGTCCACTCTCACACAATCCCTACCACAGGTGAGGAAGGCGGGGGAACATATCGTACTGTGAACTGAAACCGGACTCAAACCTCCAACTATCGAAACGCAAGACAAACTTATTAACCACTTCGCCACTAAGATTGCTAATCTTATCTTATTTACTTGCATTTATTCAACTTTTGTTTTATTGTTTCTCTACGTTTATTGTTATATGATATCTTCTTCTTCTTCTTCGCTCCATATCGACCACTTGTTAACTACTCTGTGTGATTTCTATGTGATCTGAGACTAACAGCGATTGTACGTTGTGCTAGTTATGCACCCACAAGCAGGCCAGCACATCCGATTTCTGCGATGCTTTCTATTTACTAGGTAGCTTCCTAGGTCCCTATTTCAGTCATTCTTACGACATGCCTTGTAGGTCACAGTGCTACTATTCTTTGCTCCCTTTGAGAGCCCCGGCAACACACGGGCATATTCTCAACACAGTTTAGATTCTTTGCTCGCGATACTGTTTTCATTTATTTGTTTCTGTGCCCGTCTGCCCAGCGTGTTCGTAGCACGTTGGACTACGGGTGACTATCCATCTGTGTGTGCGGGTTCAGCAAAAGCCACAGATTCCCCAGATTTACGGTGTTCGTGGCACCGAACCGAAGGGTTACGATGTCCATGGCCCCGAGCCGAAGAGCTGAAAAGCTCAAGTGCTTCTGGATCGGGAAAAAAAAATTTAAAAAACTGTTTCTGTCTCTTTCAGCGTTTTGAAGGCTGAGCTAGAAATAGCTACTCTTTGTTTCTATGTCACAAACGTGAATGTACGCCTATAGCAGTGACAGTAGCAATGTATAACGTGTTAACACGTCCTTAGCCCACAGAGGGGAGATAATAACAGACTTGTTAATGCGTCTTTAGAAGTGAATGGGAAAACGTATATATACGTCTTTAGCAGCTAAAGGGTTTGTTTGTATATTTGATTCTTCGCCAGGCCGAGTCGAAGACGATGCTGATATTGAGGGAAAAAGCTGATATTCAGAGTCGACTAGAGGATGTTGAAGATGATTTTAATGAAGTTATGAAGAAATACAAGGCAGCTGTGCAACAGGTATGTGTGGCAGCTCATATTCTTCTTCTTTACGTTCGTCCTTATCAACCAAGTTAACCATTCATTATGATCTTTTATGCTGTTATGTTATGTTTTTATTGACGTCATATCTCATGCCGCTCGAGTGGTTACCGGGGCCCAAATTGGAGTGTAAATAATAGAACCACTGTTACCCGCACGCATGTCGTAAGAGGCTACTAAGGAGGTAGGGCGTGGGGCTATCTACCCCACACCGTAAAGAACACTAGATGGCTACAGAACGGAGAGCGAACCGAGTAAACGCTGGCTGAAACCGGACATATCGCCGAAGGATAAGCACCAGAGCTCCAAATGGTGCTGAAGATGTGCCGTAAAACACACCAATACTAAGGCTGCATGAATCAGATTTCCACGTGAATAGAATTTATGGGGAGGTCTGGTACATCGGTCTGGGCGTGATCATGAGATATATATATATATATATCATTTGGTATTCCTAGATCCTATGCTTGTTCCATTTTCCGCTGTAGCAGCCAGTCATCCCAAAGTTCACTTGCTTACCGTACCCATGAGAGAGTTGATTAGTATATCTCTCTCTCTAACAGGAGAGAGGGGGGTTCTCTGGCGTAGAGGTTGGGTGCTTGTCTCTCGTGCCAAAGGTACCAGGTTCGCTCCCTCGTGGCGACATCTGGATATTTTACCAGAGATTCCTGATTTCAATGTAGGTGATATCGAGTTCCTAGTCATATCGGAGACGGAAGATAAAGCGTAGGTCACGTGTTCAATTTGAGCACGTGAAAGAACCCTTGACAGTTCAAAATCGAGAAGAGCAGGCTGGAAAGTCACTGCCTGGGCAAAATTCATTAGAAAAGATTAAAAATAAAATTCCTAAAAAATATCTTAACCATCTTCAAAATTACATCGGGGGACCCTCGCCGGTGCTACGGTGTTCGTGCACTGTATCTGAGACCTTCCTATCTAAGAAAGAGATTGGAGCACACATGGTTGCTCACCGAAGAGGAATGATGATGGTCATATTAATCGATCAATCAATCTCTACCATGAAGACGACACTGCCTGGTATGTCCAAACTTAACTGTTAATTCTCACAATCAGTCCAGTGTCTGAGACTCGCCCATGTCACATAAATGAGCGCGTTCCGCATTGATGACATCGGCTCTATCCGACTTCTGCCAGTTCGAGCATTGCTTGCAAGAAAGTCATCACGCTCGTTACCCTGCACTCCAGCATGTCATTTTGATCTGTGTTATTTGCGTCGAGAACGTTAGTACGTTGCGCCCCGGTTCATAGCCACCAACGCGTTTAAGACGGCGAATCCGAAAATTGTGGAACTTGTGTGTTCTTCTTCTTTGCGTTCGTTCTTTACAACCAATTTTAATCACTCTTTGTGATATGTTTGATCTATGCCAAGAACGTGTATACGTTGCACATTGGTTTGGTAGGCCCCTAAACGCATAGACTTCTACATGTTTAAGACACATGCATCCGATTTCAGTCTAACTTCCTCAGTCGCCTCTTACGACATGCGTGGCAGTTAACAGTGGTTCTATTCTTTACATCCCAAATTTGGGCCCGGTAACCACTCGGGCGAGTTGTGTGTTGATAAGAAGGTATATTTCACTGTATCTGTGAATATCTGGTTATGTGTGTCGTGTGTGTGTGTGAGTGTGTGTGTGTGTGTTTTTGGATTGATTGACCATTACTGTTGATGAATTATCTTCTTCTTCTGCGTCTCACTAGATTGGGATTTCGGATTCTCTAATAAAGGCAGCCGTCTGCCTCAGATTATTAGCCACGCCATACAGTTTGTCTTGGATGCTAGTGTAAGTGGGCCACCTCTTTCTTCTCAAGTCTGCATACTGGGGGCAGTTCTGTAGGATATAATTCCTATGATTTCTGCTTCCCTGTTTGTGCCGACCTCTTCCTGCAGTAAGTTTTGGCCACCCTCGTGATGGTAGGTCTGACATTCTTACTGTGTGGCTAAATCTCATAGGCAGATTGGTGACCGTAGAATCCATCATCCCATTTCTCATTGTAAGGGGTCGTTGCACCATGTTATGCGCCTTACGGCCTGGTGCATCCGTTTTCTGCAAGCATTTGTTTCGGGTTAGCATTCCTAGCGGACACGTGCATCCGATTTCAACTAAAACCTCCTTAGTCGCCTCTTACGACATGCGTGGCAGGCAAAAGTGGTTCTATTCTTTACACCCCAAATTTGGGCCCGGTAACCACACGGGCGTAATGAATTATCTGAATATACCCTTTGATGTGTTTTTGAGTCACTTTGCTAATAAGTAAGTATAACTATATCCATGTATCCAGCAATCCGTGGATCAGATTACACTTACAGACCAGATTACCCAGATTGAGGAACTTATTTATGAGAGGGATCGGTATAAGCAGCAGGTATGTCATCATTGGTCTCCTCTTTTCTAATTTCAAAATTATCTTACCTTGTATATCAAACGCTCTATATATTTGTTTAGATTTCATTAGAACAAGTTACAGAACCCACACATTTCTCCCCACATTATGCTACCAGTGCCAAACCTGGACGCTGACAACAAACGATAGAAGAAAACTAGTCACAACAGAAATGAAGTGTCTACACAGAATGCTGGGTGTAACAAGAAGAGACCGGTTGAGAAATGAAGACATCAGGAAAAAGTGGGTACAACATCAGTACTAGACTTCATCAAGAAACAACAAATTAAATGGTTCGGCCACGTAAGCAGATTACCATCAGACAGTGCACCCCAAAGAGCAATGCTGCTCGATACAATGGGTATAAAGCAAAAGGTCGGCCACGCAAAAAAGATGGACCTCAGAGATAACAGAGGCGACGAAAGAGACTATCTACGAAGCGCATACTAGGCCCGTTTTAGAAATCTCTTCCTGACCTGACGATGTGAGGCATACATGATTCGAGAAAAGAAAGAAAAAGAAAGAAAGTGACAGAACAACTAAGGATAAAGATAAAGTTACCATATACAATCAAACACCGAAGAAATAAAGGAAGGAAATAATGAAGAAAGGACGGAAGAGAGGCGAGATGAAAGAAGGAAAGAAAAAAGACGGGCAGGAATTAAGACAGGAGGAAGAAGGAAGGAAGGTATGGAAGAAGAGAGGGAGGTAGGAATGAAGTAATGGAAGGAGGGAGGAATGGATGGAGGAAAGAAGGATGGAAGGCAGATAGGAAGGGATGAAGTAAGGATGGAAGGAAATATGGAAGGCAGGCAGCAGGCAGGGCAGGCAGGAAAAGAAGTAAATTTGGAAGGAACGCAGGAACGAAATTTGGAAAGAAGGAAGGAAGGCAGAAAGGGAAGGAAGGGAAGGCAGGTAGACAGGCATGAAGGAAGGAAATTTGAAAGAAGACAACATGGCAGAGTAAAAGGAGCTGGGGGTGGGAGGAAAGAAGTTCAGAAAACATCGAAACTATTCTGTATAAAAAGTATATGAAATTTGTGAGCAGATTTTCTGGTATAATATTTTGAGTTCTTCTCTGAAACTGTTACCAAAGTTTTGTTCTGTTGCCCTGATCTGTTGCCCTGATCCTTTGCCGTTGCCCTGATCTGTTGCCCTGATATGTTGTTGCCTGATCTATTGTCCTGATCTATTGTTCTGATCTATTGTCCTGATCTGTTGTCCTGATCTGTTGTCCTGATCTGTTGTCCTGATCTATTGTCCTGATATGTTGTCCTGATCCGTTGTCCTGTTCTATTGTCCTGATCTATTGTCTGATCTATTGTCTGATCTATTGTCCTGTTCTATTGTCCTGTTCTATTGTCCTGTTCTATTGTCTGATCCATTGTCCTGATATGGTGTCCTGATCCGTTGTCCTGTTCTATTGTCCTGATCCGTTGTCCTGTTCTATTGTCTGATCTATTGTCCTGATCTGTTGTCCTGTTCTATTGTCTGATCTATTGTCCAGTTCTGTTGTCCTGATCTATTGTCTGATCTATTGTCCTGATCTGTTGCTCTGATCTGGTGATCTGATCTGTTGGACAGGTTTCAGAGTTACAAACACGTGTGCAGTTATACGACGATACAATGGTAGATAGAATCCATGTGGAGATACTGGAGACAAAAGTCAGGGACTTGGAGAACCGACTGGAGTTGGAGACAACGACTAGGCATAGGTTGGAGGTCAGTTTAAATGTGTGTGTGTGTGTGTGTGGATTGTGTGCTTCAGTGCGTGGTACAATCAACGTATAGGTTTAACACATTCAATACCGAGTGCTGCTGCACAATGCGCTTATTTATTCAATCATATTTGACAGAAACATTTGCAGTCTCTCATGAACTGTTTCGTGGTAACATTAGTTCTAAATGTGATTGATTGATTGGCTAGTTTGTTGATTGATTGATTGATTGATTGATTGAACCATCATCATTACATTTCGGTGAGTAATATTGTATGCTCCGATCTTCACGTTATACCGTCACCACTTCACCATCTCTTCACCATATCTTCACAATAACTTCACCATCACTTCACCATCACTTCCCCATCACCTCCCCATCACTTCACCATCTCTTCACCCTCACTTCACCATCACTTCACCATCTATTCACCATCACTTCCTCATCTATTCACCATCACTTCACCATCTCTTCACCATCTCTTCACCATCAAAGAAACGAATCAGATCCCAGCGAACCAAGAGGTGAAAAAACGGCACTGGCACTGTATAGGACGCACCTTAACTCTTTCCACACGGAGTTATTTTCTACATTTTTAAGCAGTTAATTCAAGAGAGGTTAAAACAAAAACAAAAATAAAACCATCCCAACTACTCGTCAATAAATAAACATATATATATATATATTATAAACTAAATTGAAGAAAACTGGACAACCTAATAGAATAACAAAGTTAAAAAGTAGTAGAAGTAAAACAGTAGAAGTGAAACTAGAAAGACTTTTTATAAGGTAAGCAACTCTATGGCGTAGTGTGCGGCTTAAAGCGTGGAAAGAGTTAAGAAAACCCAAGGTTTCCTGGAACCCCTAGTGAACGCGATAAAGATGGAAGCCTAGAAATAAATGAAGCAGATGAACCGGCACAAAACACAGGAATAGGTAGGGATAGTCCAAATTCACCTGGGGGACTGCCTAGAGTAGTTGATAGTAGCTCGGCCTGCTAGCTGTAAGACGCCTCATAGCTCGGGTTCGAACCTACTGTCCGGCATTTGTTCAGTCCCCTGGTCTTACTCAGGACGATAACGTGAGTACCTCTGAAGTCGAAGAAAATCTGCCTGTATGGCGAGGGAATACTAATTACGAGTACATTGAGCACAGGGCTGCCAGTGTAAAGATTTACAATGTAGCACCTGCTGCCATTGTTAGAATTGGAAACAGACTTTCACGCAAAATCAGTTTCAGAGATGGAACTTCGTCTGAGTGAAAGCGAGACAGAAAGAAAAAAAAAAAGTCCAAATTCACCACCACCATGGTCTAAATACAACCGTTCATTGCCATCTTGAAACCGAGAGTCCTAATTTCTTTCTTCAATTCATACCTTCATTTTATATCTCAGTTGCTTTCTCGTTGTCCAACTTATGTCTTCACAATTTTCTCCATGTCTGTTGGAGAGAAAACGAGACAGATCCCAGCGAACCAAGACGTGAAGAAAAGACACTGCCGCTGGATTGGACACACCTTAAGAAAACCCAAGGTTTCCTGGAACCCGTAGGGAGCAAGAAAGAGATGGAAGCTTAGAAATATAGGGAGAATGGTTTGGGGAGATTTGCGATAACGGAAGTGATGGAAGGAGTCACACGAGATAGGAAGTGAGTTGGCGGGAGCTGGTTGGGGGCCTATGTCCCAAGACGTGGCATGAGTTCGTTGGGAGCAATGTCCTAAAACGTGGCATGAGTTGGTTGGAGGCCTATGCCCCAAGACGTGGCATGAGTTGGTTGGGAGCCTATGCCCCAAGACGTGGCATGAGTTGGTTGGAGCCTTGCCCCAAGACGTGGCATGAGTTGGTTGGGAGCCTATGCCCCAAGACGTGGCATGAGTTGGTTGGGAGCCTATGCCCCAAGACGTGGCATGAGTTGGTTGGAGGCCTATGCCCCAAGACGTGGCATGAGTTGGTTGAGGACCTATGCCCCAAGACGTGGCATGAGTTGGTTGGAGCCTATGCCCCAAGACGTGGCATGAGTTGGTTGGGAGCCTATGCCCCAAGACGTGGTATGAGTTGGTTGAGGACCTATGCCCCAAGACGTAGCAGGAGTTGGTTGATGGCCTTGTGCACCAACAGGAATTTAAAACGCGTAAGAGAGAAAGAGAGACTTTCTTCATTTTATACCTCCACCTTATGCCTCCATCATTTTCTTCCATTTATATATACCTCCTCCTCATACCTCCATTACTGTCCTCCCACATATGATCATATTTTCATTTTCTTCTTCATTACCTCTATCCAATCACCCTTCTATTGTGTGTACTTGTCCTCTTATCCTGTTGTTGTGTTGGTTCAGTTTCAATGCCTGTATGTTAGGCCAGAGCTTGACATGTCTCACTACATAAACAAATGATGCCATTGTTGTTCTGACTTACTTATCCATCCCAAGAGCCAAGTGTACAGAGCTAAGGAACAGATCGAGCGTGGGACATTGGAGAGAGAGGATTTGAACAGTGCTAGGCTGTCGTCTGAGGAAGCTAACAAGCGGGCACAGAAACAGCTGAGAGATCTTAGGGAGGAGTTTCGGGAGAGTCAGAAGCGAGAACTGGAGGCGTCTCAGAGGAAGAAAGAGTTGGTGAGAGTGAATATCTTCTTCTTTTTCTTCTTCTTCCTCTTCTTCTTCTTTTCCTTTCTCTTGTGATGCTCGTGTGTAAATGATCTTCTTCTTCCATTCTTTCTCTTTCTCGTTTTGGTGTGCTATCTTCAGAGTTTCTTGTTGTTCTTCTTCTCGTTTGCCTGCTATGAACTCAGGTGTAGTCGGAGCGATTAATACAGCGATTTTGACTGAGTTTATTGCGTGAAGTGTTACTTTCCTATCACCAGTGTCCCTAGCATTGAGCGAGAATTACTTCAATATCAGTGTTACTTTTAATTTAGAAGTTGGTGAATGTGTGCACGGTGAGAACAAACAAGACATGGTGGCAGGCACGGGGCAGGGCGAACACGCATGCGAGCGATGCAGGTGGGTGCACCGATGGGGCAGACGTGTACGGCGCTGATGGTGGAGAGACGAAGGGGCGTAACAAGCGTAGGGATGAGCGGCCCACCCAAATGTGCATATAAAAACTGAAAGCCCCAAAAGAGCCTTTAATCCAGTGCGTGTTTCGCTCGCATGGAACTACTACTGCCTTGTAGTTTGATTGGGGACAATCAAAGGCTAACCGAGCAAACCGTACACAAAACTGGACGGTAGGCAAACCAAGTAGTCCACAAAAAAAAGACAGGTAACCTGGGCAGATGACAGCTCGTGGTCTCTAGCTTAGCGTGCTATCAACTTCTTCTTCTTCTTCTTTGTGTTCGTTCTTTACGACCAATTTTAATCCTTCTTTGTGATATGTTTGATCTTGCCAGAAAGTGTATACGTTGCACATTGGTTTGGTAGGCCTAAATGCATAGACATAGACATATTTAGACATGATCCGATTCAGCCAAACCTCCTTAGTCTCTCTACGACATGCGTGGTAGGTAACAGTGGTTCTATTCTTTATACCCCAAATTTGGGCCGTAACCACTCGCGTAATCAACTTGATATCTGTCACACCGCTCTGAGAGTTTAATATTACGCTTTGTCCCGCTGACAGGAAAGTATGGGGCTTTATTCTTATTTTCTTCTTTGTCGTCCCACTGTTACCGGTTGTTGCTCAGTGCCGTCCCACTGTTACCGGTTGTTGCTCAGTGTCGTCCACTGTTACCGGGTTGTTGCCAGTGTCGTCCACTGTTACCGGTTGTTGCTCAGTGTCGTCCCACTGTTACCGGGTTGTTGCTCAGTGTCGTCCCACTGTTACCGGGTTGTTGCTCAGTGTCGTCCCACTGTTACCGGGTTGTTGCTCAGTGTCGTCACACTGTTACCGGATTGTTGCCCAGTGTCGTCCCACTGCTACCGGGTTGTTGCTCAGTGTCGTCCCACTGTTACCGGGTTGTTGCTCAGTGTCGTCCCACTGTTACCGGGTTGTTGCTCAGTGTCGTCCCACTGTTACCGGGGTGTTGCTCAGTGTCGTCCCACTGTTACCGGGTTGTTGCTCAGTGTCGTCCCACTGTTACCGGGTTGTTGCTCAGTGTCGTCACACTGTTACCGGGTTGTTGCTCAGTGTCGTCCCATGTTTACCGGTTGTTGCTCAGTGTCGTCCCACTGTTACCGGGTTGTTGCTCAGTGTCGTCCCACTGTTACCGGATTGTTGCTCAGTGTCGCCCCACTGTTACCGGATTGTTGCTCAGTGTCGCCCCACTGTTACCGGGTTGTTGCTCGCGTCCACCGTTACCGGGTTGTTGCTCAGTGTCGTGGTTTTCTGTTTTGTCTTGCGCTGTTCTGGTGGCTTGGGTGATTGTTATTTTGCTCTTTCACAGGATTCTGCTATGCCATCTAACCATCTTTTCATGGTCTTCTCTCGACTTCTTTCTGATGTTCTGTTGTAGAAGACTTTGTATACTGGTGAGTATGGTTGCATTTTTATAAAGAGGTCAAACCACTTCATTCTTTGTTTCTCAATGTAATTCAAGCAAGGTTCTGTTCCATATTTCTCTCTTATGCTGATGTTGGTGACTCTGTCTTTTCTAATATTGTTGGTAACTTTTCGCAGGCACCACATTTCACATGTAATTATTTTTTTACAACTGCGCTTTGCTCATTGTCCATGTTTGGCTCTGGTAACACAAAGTAGACATGAAAATGCTGTTAATCATCTGTTGTTTAGCTGTCAGTGAGATTTTTGGGTGCCTTAACAATGGGGCTAGCTGGTAGATTACAGCAGTTAATGATCTCATTGAGTTCTTCTGCCAGGAAAGTAAGGTGGTTTTTCTGTCAGATATTATGAGGTATGTTTCTGTGGGGTTTTCTATTCCAAAGTAAGGTGGCTTTTTAAAAAGAGTTGTTAATGGCTCCATGTTGTTTCTCTTTCAGAAAAGTACTTTTTTCATACTTCGAGGTATATCCGATAGTAGGGTGTTAGGCCCATATTTTTCATTGACCGTCGGCACGCGATGGGTGATGTGGTCATTGACCGTCGGCACGCGATCGGTGATGTGGTCATTGACCGTCGGCACGCGATCGGTGATGTGGTCAACATCACGATGGACATCTTTACTTGCCCTAAGATGTTTCTGGTACCCAATTGTGTCTGGTTCACACTGAGAGTCGTTACAGGGGGAAAAAATATGCCACGCCTACTGTGGAATCGAACCGACCAATAGTCAAAGAAATGAATTCACTTCTTCTTTGCGTTCGTTCTTTACGACCAATTTTAATCACTCTTTGTGATATGTTTGATTTGCCAAGAACATGTATATGTTGCACATTGGTTTGGTAGGCCCCTAAACGCATAGACTTCACACGTTTAGGACATGTGCATCCGATTTCAGCCAAACCTCTTAATCGCTTCTTACGACATGCGTGCAGTAGTAATGGTTCTATTTTACATCCCAAATGTGGACCCCGGTAACCACTGGGTAACGAATTCACTAACAACTACACTACTGCGGCTATTCAGAAAAGTAGGGTGAGTTTTTTTTATCAATTGTTAATGATTATTTAGTGGGGGTTTAGGAAAGTAGGACGGTTTTCTGTCAGATATTAACTTCTTGTGGGTCCACAAGACAAACTATATGGATTTGGTTTGGACGCGTTTTTACCAGGAGCCTCACTAAATGGCGTTTTTTTCGTCAAAAAAACAAATTACTTGTAAAAACATGGTTTTTGCCCTGGTCTAGTAAGAGTTAATGAGTGTATATTTCACTTCTTCTTCTTGCAGGAAAGTAGGGTCAGTGTTCTGGAAGGAGAATGTCGGCACCATCTGTCTGATCTCAAGTTAGCCTTAAAGAGAGTCAAAAACCTGCAGACTGCTCTAGAGAGGGATGTTAGCAATGGTAGCGACGACGACGATATGGTCTTAGACAGGTTGGTTCAAGAACAGTTTTCGAGGTTTGAACATGTGTAGAAATGCTGGAGGGGGGTAGTGTCTTATTGTGCTGTGTGTTTGAGGAGTGTAGTAGATGGAGGTAGGATCTTATTGTGGTGTGAGGAGTGTAGTAGATGGAGGTAGGATCTATTGTGTGTGTGAGAGTGTAGTAGATGGAGGTAGGATCTTATTGTGGTGTGTGGAGGAGGTAGTAGATGGAGGTAGGATCTTATTGTGGTGTGTGGAGGAGTGTAGTAGATGGAGGTAGGATCTATTGGGTGTGTGTGAGGAGGTAGTAGATGGAGGTAGGATCTTATTGTGGTGTGTGTGAGGAGTGTAGTAGATGGAGGTAGGATCTTATTGTGGTGTGTGTGAGGAGTGTAGTAGATGGAGGTAGGATCTTATTGTGGTGTGTGTGAGGAGTGTAGTAGATGGAGGTAGGATCTTATTGTGGTGTGAGGAGTGTAGTAGATGGAGGTAGGATCTTATTGTGGTGTGTGGAGGAGGTAGTAGATGGAGGTAGGATCTTATTGTGGTGTGTGTGAGGAGGTAGAGATGGAGGTAGGATCTTATTGTGGTGTGTGGAGGAGTGTAGTAGATGGAGGTAGGATCTTTGTGGTGTGTGTGGGGAGGTGTAGATGGAGGTAGGATCTTATTGTGGTGTGTGTGAGGAGTGTAGTAGATGGAGGTAGGGTGTTTTTGGTGGGTATGTTTACTCAAAAATTCATAAAAAATGTAATATTTAATATATTCTCAAAGACATGTGTAATAATAAAAATATTCCAATTGCTCACCTTAGACTAGAGTGACAACAGAATTTATTTATATTCAGAGCCTTAGGGGTTGGAAATTTTGTGTTTGGCAGCCATTTTGCATTGTTTCCATGCCAACGCTTTGACATTTTTTTTGCACACTAACCTTTTTCTACTCTTTTAAGTCATAATCTTTCCAAATGTTTATACAAATTCTACATTAATATGAAAGCAACGACAAAAGTTTTCCGACCAGAGTTCCCCCTTTAATAGCTTGATAAAGGCCTTTAGTCGAAACGTTGCTGTGTATCATTATTGTGTTTGTATTTTGTAAAACTACAATACTTTGTTTTTACGTGTTTTGCCATTGCTACATAATTTTACTGGGCAGTCTTCTCTTATATCGACATTGCTACATAGTTTTACTAACAGTCTTCCCTTATATCGACATTGCTACATAGTTTTACTAACAGTCTTCTTTTATATCGACATTGCTACAATAGTTTTACTGGGAGTCTCTCTTATATCGACATTGCTACATAGTTTTACTGCAGTCTTCTCCTTATATCGACATTGCTACATAGTTTTACTGCAGTCTTCCTTATATCGACATTTGTTACTAGTTTTACTGCAGTCTTCCCTTATATCGACATTGCTACATAGTTTTACTGCAGTCTTCCTTATATCGACATTGTTACATAGTTTTACTGCAGTCTTCCCTTATATCGACATTGCTACATAGTTTTACTGCAGTCTTCCTTATATCGACATTGCTACATAGTTTTACTGCAGTCTTCCTTATATCGACATTGCTACATAGTTTTACTGCAGTCTTCTTTTTATATCGACATTGCTACATAGTTTTACTGCAGTCTTCCTTATATCGACATTGCTACATAGTTTTACTGCAGTCTTCTTTAATCGACATTGCTACATAGTTTTACTGCAGTCTTCCTTATATCGACATTGCTACATAGTTTTACTGCAGTCTTCCTTATATCGACATTGCTACATAGTTTTACTGCAGTCTTCCTTATATCGACATTGCTACATAGTTTTACTGCAGTCTTCCTTATATCGACATTGCTACATAGTTTTACTGGCAGTCTTCTCTTATATCGACATTGCTACATAGTTTTACTGGCAGTCTTCCCTTATATCGACATTGTTACATAGTTTTACTGCAGTCTTCCCTTATATCGACATTGCTACATAGTTTACTGCAGTCTTCCCTTATATCGACATTGCTACATAGTTTTACTAACAGTCTTCCCTTATATCGACATTGCTACATAGTTTGACTGCCCAGTCTTCTCTTATACCTTCAATATCTGGCAAGTGTTATCAACATTCATGGTGGCACAGATGAAGATGTTAGGGTTAGAATATAAAAACCAAGATCAGCATTTGCCATTCTGAAGAACATATGGAGTTCAAGAATGATCAGGAATAAAACTAAGATAATAATATTTAACTCAAATGTCAAGGCTGTCCTTCTATATGGAGCAGAGACGTGGAGAACAAGTAAGGGGAACACCAACACATCATCATCATCATCATGTGCCGTGCCAGCTGACGTAGGCGATTATGGGTCTCCACAAATCTCTGTCGTTGGTGTTTGCTATCAACTCAGATGTTGACGCTCTACCGTGCCATGAAGTCAGGCCATCCAACATTTTCTCTCTGTCTTCCCCTGTCTCATCTACCCTCGATTTTACCGGTTGTCACGATGTGTTCTAAACCTCCCTCCTCATCACATGCCCGAAAAATGATGACTGCCTCTTTCTTATATTGATGATAAGCTTTCTGTGTCTTGATCTCATTCAGCACCTCAACATTAGTCATTTTAACAGTCCATGGGATTCTCATCATTCTTCTATAAAACCACATTTCTGTTGCCCTCAGAGATTTTTCGATCTGTGTGTTCATTGTCCATGACTGGCATCCGTATGTCAGTATTGGTTCTATGTAGAACACCAACACATTACAGACATTTATCAATAGATGTCTGCAAAGGATACTCTACGATGGTTATGACAGGAGCACAAACAGCAAACTGTAGGATAGAGCTGGACAACGGCAGGTGGAACACGAGATAAAGGGCAGAAGGTGGCGATGGATAGGACACACATTGGGATACCCCTGACAGCATCATGAGACTGGCCCTCAGGTGAAATGATCAAAGAATCACCAATATAGGTAAGGGAAGACCAGAAACAAAGTGAGACGGGAGTTGGAAGAAAATGTAAGAAATGGAGAGTGGAGAGATCTGGAAACGATGGCTTTAGATAGGAGGGTTTGGAAGCCCTTGGTTACGGACCTAAGCCTTCCTAGGGGTGAAGAAGAAATATATACCATCTTTAATTAGTAATCTCATTCTAACCATTTCTTCCAACTTGGTAAATCCATTTTTTGTAATTTCAGTGATGATGATGATGATGATGATGAAGCTGAGGGTGGTGATGATGATGATGATGATTCTTCTAATGGTAGTGATCTGAATGTATCTCTCAACAATAATGAAAACAACAGCAGAAACAGACCAATGGTCCTGATTTTCAACCATCGCTCTCCTGGATTGTGGGAAACCAGTAAGCATTTGTATATCTTCTTCTGTGATCTACTTCTTCTTCTGTGATCTACTACTTCTTCTGTGATCTACTACTTCTTCTGTGATCTACTTCTTCTTCTGTGATCTACTTCTTCTTCTGTGATCTACTCTTCTTCTGTGATCTACTACTTCTTCTGTGATCTACTTCTTCGTACCTTCATATCGACCACTTGTTAAACCATTCTTTGTGATTTTTATATGATCCAGCCTAGGCGATTGTGTACGTTTCTCAGTTATACGCCTAGAAGTAGCTCACATCCATTTCTACTACGATTTTTTTAATCAGTACTTCCTAGACTCTACCTCTGTGTCTCCTTTCTTACAACATGCCTTGTGACGCAGTGAGTCTATTCTTTTGCTCCACTGGGCTCGAGAACACCGACCGGCTCAGTAACCAATAACCGATAACCGAAGATAGACGTCTGCGAACAATAATGAACAGAAAGTGGTACGAATTTAGAAGTAGTCTTCTTCTTCTTCTTCGCGTTCGTTCTTTACAATCAATTTGAATCACTCTTTGTGATATGTTTGATCTTTGCCAAGAACGTGTATACGTTGAATATTAGTTTGGTAGGTCCCTAAACGCATAGACTTCTACACGTTTAGGACATGTGCATCCGATTTAAACCAAACCTCCTTAGTCGCCTCTTACAACATGCGTGGCAGGTAACAGTGGTTCTATTCTTTACACCCCAAATTTGGGCCCCGGTAACCACTCGGGTGTTAGAAGTAGTGAAATCAAAGAAAATGTCTGGTCAACCATTAGTAACAACTGTTATAAGAAGGAGATGATGGAGATATGTTGGAGAATATCTGAGAAGAAAATGTCTGGTCAACCACTAGTAACAACTGTTATAAGAAGGAGAAGATGGAGATATGTTGGAGCATACTCTGCTAAGAAACGATCAAAGAATCACAAAGCAGACATTGAAGTGGAAGCCAAATGGTTCAAGAAAGAAAGAACACCATAGAAGAAACTTAGAAACAAACTTTACTGAGAGAGGCAAGACATATTTGACTCACTTCCATAGGAGATATTGAACGAGTTGACCAGGATAGAGCGGTATGGAGAATTTGCTTGCAAACCTTATGTAACTGAAGGAACGAAATGTAATTCTTTTTTTTCTCAATATCTAATAATTTTTGGGAAGTCAGAGCGTCTAATACTGATTTTTGCGCAAAGGCTTACTTGACTAAACATCAGTGTCCATCGCCCTTCAGACAAGCTTTACTCCGACCTCAGAGGTAATTGCAATTTAGATCCCCGAGTAAAAAATCAGGAAACCTGTAGTCCAACATTCCGTGTACACAATACTACTATCATCATCACTGACATCATCATCACTACCATCTACATCATCACTATCATCATCATCACTACCATCTACATCATCACTATCATCATCATCGTCATCACTACCATCTACATCATCATCACTACCATTTTCATCATCACTATTACCATCATCATCACTATCATCACTATCATCTACATAATCACTATCACCACCATCACTATCATCTACATCATCACTATCACCATCATCACGACCATCTGCATATTCATCATCATAATCATCATTATCACTATCATCTACATTACCATCTTCACCATCACTATCATTATCATCACCATCTACATCTTCATCATCACTACCATCATTACCTTCATCATCACTATTATCATCTATCCTACTGCTATCATCATCTATCCTATCACTACCTTCACCATCATCGTACCCATCATCTACTAACAAAATCTGTTTTTCTTTTTTCTCTCTAAACAACAGGTGAGGCATAACCAAACTCCCGCCTGGCATATCAAAGAACCGAACAGTTTCTGGAATCTACATGATGATAATTTTACTACATTTACTCGCCTTCCCCAGTAAGAGTTTTTGTAGGACATTTCTCATGAAAATCTCTTCGATATACTCAAGCAACCTTCATGGCGTTTTTCTTAGAATGCAGTCATCTTTCAGACAGATTATCTACGTTCATTAACCCTTTTACACTTATGTGCCGATATATCGGCTTGTGGTACATTTCAAATTGGCGTAAAGCCGATGTACTGACTTATTATGTATATATTTCTACAAAATACGCCCGGAGGTAAAACAAAAATATTACGGAGTGAATGCTTTAATCTCCTTCAGATAGTGTATGTATATAACATGTGCCAGCTCTGTGAGAGGAGGTGGCGCAGTAGCATAGTTGTTAATTAACTCGCTTCTTTAGCTAGTGGCCAGGGTTCAATTAATCATTTCTTCTCACGGTATGCCCTCCATTCTTCTCACAGTATGCCCCCCATTCTTCTCACGGTATGCCCCCATTCTTCTCACGGTATGCCCCCATTCTTCTCACGGTACGCCCCCATTCTTCTCACGGTATGCCCCCATTCTTCTCACGGTACGCCCCCATTCTTCTCACGGTACGCCCCCATTCTTCTCACGGTATGCCCCTATTCTTCTCACGGTATGCCCCCATTATTCTCACGGTATGCCCCCATTCTTCTCACGGTATGCCCCCAAAAGAAATGATTAAAGAATACCAAACGAGTGGTTACCGGGGCCCAAATTGGGGTATAAAGAAAAGAAACAGTGTTACCTGCCACGCATGTCGTAACAGTCTACTAAGGGGGTTGGAAGTGGGGCTAGCTACCCCACTCCGTAAAAACACTAGATAGCAACAGAAACCACAACCAGGAAAATGCATAGCTCGCCACCCGAAGAAGAAGAAGAAGGACCCCGCAAGGAGGGACTCATGAAGCGACCCAGTGCAAGAAATGAGGAGAGAGGGGAGAGATCTGGAAAAGATGGCCTTGGTTGCGACTATGCCTCCCTAGGGAGGGCGAAGAGGGAAGAAGAAAGTAGGATTTGAAGTAGGGGCAAAGGATTCAAGAAGAGTTCAGAACTGGCTAAAAATTCCAACACTCGCAATGAGAATAGAGAGCCGCAGTAGCGTAGTTGTTAGTCACCTCGCTTCTTAGACTAAGAGGTGCTGGTTTAATTCTACAGTGGGCGTTGAATTTTTGCCAACCGTTACGGTTCCCAGGTCGACCCAGTTTCAATTGGGTTCCAGAAAAAGCAGTGGGAAGTAATGGTGGTCGGCGAGATGTTGACAACATCATCCATCGTGTGCGGACCGGTCAATGAACGATACAGATCTAACATCATATTACCCAATACATCACGTGGTATAAAAAAAAGGGTTCCTTTACTTATGACCCAGCTTTGGGACCCAGCCTTTACAATGAACAATCAGATCTCACAGTTGTTAGCATTTCGTGTGATTTTCATTGGCACAGGAACGGAGCAATTATGGGGTGACCCGTTGCAGTGAAGTTGGAACCGTACTTATGAACTATGTACTATGAATCAGATCAGCGGGGGTCTCTGTTGCTAAGTGGTTAAGCCATTGCCTTGAGTTCCGAAGGGAGTCGTGGATTCAAATCCTTCGAAATTCGCGCCATTCTGTTCACGATCTGATCAGAGACCCTTAGGATTGTTGCAGGAGCTACGGAGTTCGTATTTTATGCAATACTGTCCTCTACTGGGTGTGCTGAGAAGCAACATGTGAACACAACCACTTGACCCAAAAAAGTAAGCTTTTGGGGAAACCTAACAGACCTGAAGCTGACTGTCCAGTATGTGGTCCACAGTAAACTAAGCTCATGACCAGAGATCGCTGAAGAAGGAAACCTAACAGACCTGAAACTGACTGTCCAGTATGTGGTCTACAGTAAATTAAGCACATGACCAGAGATCGCTGAAGAAGAATGCGGCAACCATTATTAAAGCACATTTCGAACAATGAACCATAACTCTGATGCAACAAAGCGCTAAGATTGTTGTTTATTTATCTTGGTTGTCTCCCTCTTTCGTCACGTTGTGTATTTGCTCATTTTCCATTACCAGGTACAGGGGGGACTTGCTCTCTGTCATTGACCAACTGGGCTCTTAGGGGTGAGAGACTTGCTCCTGACTGGTCATTGACAACTGGGCTCTTAGGGGTGAGAGACTTGCTCCTGACTGGTCATTGACAACTGGGCTCTTAGGGGTGAGAGACTTGCTCCTGACTGGTCATTGACAACTGGGCTCTTAGGGGTGAGAGACTTGCTCCTGACTGGTCATTGACCACTGGGCTCTTAGGGGTGAGAGACTTGCTCCTGACTGGTCATTGACAACTGGGCTCTTAGGGGTGAGAGACTTGCTCCTGACTGGTCATTGACAACTGGGCTCTTAGGGGTGAGAGACTTGCTCCTGACTGGTCATTGACAACTGGGCTCTTAGGGGTGAGAGACTTGCTCCTGACTGGTCATTGACAACTGGGCTCTTAGGGGTGAGAGACTTGCTCCTGACTGGTCATACATTTCGTAAACGATCGCTCAAGGAACTAATGGGAAACAAAGAAAGGAAGGAGAACTCACATATGCTAACTATAATAACTAGCTTGGTTGATTGGATTCCAGAAATAATGGTCTGTGGCAGTTATGGCTTGTCATCAAGGGCCAGTGGGGCCTGGCCCCACCAAAAATATATGTAACGTGTAATTATTATTTTATAAATTAAAATATAACCCTAACCCAAAACCATGATTTTTCCACACATGTGTGTCCTGACCCCACCAACAAAAATTAGCACGAGCCGCCACTGGTCTGTGGGTCTCTGTGGCGTAGAGGCTAGGTGCTCGTCTGCAATTCCAAAGGTACAACGGTTCGCTGCTGTAACCAAGTTTCGATAGACAAGCTGTGATGATGATGATGATCAGATTTGTATTCTCGTCTGTCTGCTATGAATTCGTCTTCTTCCAACGCTCCATAACGACCACTTGTTAACCAATCTGTGTGATTTGTATGTGATCTGAGCCTAAGAGCGATTGTACGTTGTGCCAATCATGCGCCTACAACTAGGCCAGCACATCCGATTTCTGCGACGCTTTTTATTTACTAGAGTAGTTTCCTATGCCCCTACCTCGGTCGCCTCTTACGACATGCCTTGTAGGTCGCAGTGTTACTAATCTTTGCTTGCGCGCCCCGGACAACAAACGGACAACTCTTTCTTACTGTACAAGTGCCTTCGTTTCAATCTTCTTCTTCTTTTGTCGTCACACTGCTACTGGTTTGTTGCCCAGTGTCGTCACACTGCTACCGGGTTGTTGCCGCAGTGTCGTCACACTGTTACCGGGTTGTTGCCCAGTGTCGTTACTCCTGTTACCTGGGTTTTGCCCAGTGTCGTCACACTGCTACCGGGTTGTTGCCCAATGTCGTCACAATGCTACCGGGTTGTTGCCCAGTGTCGTCACACTGCTACCGGGTTGTTGCCCAATGTCGTCACAATGCTACCGGGTTGTTGCCCAGTGTCGTCACACTGTTACCGGGTTGTTGCCCAGTGTCGTACGGTTTGCCTGCTACCGGGTTGTTGCCCAGTGTCGTGGTTTTCTGTTTTGTTTTGCGCTGTTCTGGTGGCTTGTGTGATTGTTATCTTGCTCTTTCACAGGATTCTGCTACGCCATCTAACCATCTTTTCGTGGTCTTCCTCTTGCCTTCTTTCTCGATGTTCTGTTGTAGAAGACTCTGTATACTGTGGAGTTTGGATGCATTCTTATTAAGTGGCCAAACCACTTCATTCTTTGTTTCTCTATGTAATTTTACAATCATGATAATTAAATCGTTATATAATCATTGTCATTCTTGCCATCATCATCATGTTGCTGATAATAATATTGGTCTGTGATTACATATGTACACACAATTCTAGATTTGTTTTGTTTCTTTCTGATACAAACATAAATATGTTGCGTGCGGTAACTGTTTTATTATGTGAAACTGAATAACTTCAGAACATCAGGAAATAAGTCGAGAGGAAGACCACGAAAAAGATGGTTAGATGGCATAGCAGAATCCTGTCAAAGAGCAAAAATAACAATCACCCACGACGCCAGAACGGAGAGCCGCTGTAGCGTAGTTGTTAGTGAATTCTTCTTCTTCTTTACGTTCGTTCTTTACAACCAATTTGAATCACTCTTTGTGATATGTTTGATCTTAGCCAAGAACGTGTATACGTTCCACATTGGTTTGGTAGGCCCTAAACGCATAGACTTCTACACGTTTAGGACACATGCATTCGATTTCAGCCAAACCTCCTTAGTTGCCTCTTATGACATGCATGGCAGATAACAGTGGTTCTATTCTTTACACCCCAAATTTGGGCCCTGGTAACCACTCGGGCGGTTAGTGAACTCTCTTCGCAAGGCTGGTGGTCTGGGTTCAGCTCCCACAATGTGCGTAGAATTTTTCCCGACCACGACGGCTCTCAGGTCGACCCAGCCTCAACTGGGTACCAGACATGCTCTGGGAAAGTAAAGGCGGCCGGCGTGATGCTGACCACATCACACATCGTGTGCCGACGGTCAATGAAAATACAGGCCTAACACTGTATTGACCTATATACCATGAGATATGAAAGATATGAAAATATGGTATTTACTTTTACTTACGACGCCAGAACAGCGCAAGACAAAAACAGAAAACCACAACACTGGCGAACAACCAGGTAGCAGTGTGACGACACTACCGGCTCAACGCAACAACCCGGTAGCAGTGTGACGACACTGGGTAACAACCCGGTAGCAGTGTGACGACACTGGGCAACAACCCGGTAGCAGTGTGACGTGGGGCACTGGGCAACAACCCGGTAGCAGTGTGACGACACTGGGCAACAACCCGGTAGCAGTGTGACGACAAAAGAAGAAGACAAATAACTTGCAGCAATGACTCCCAAACGGAAGTGCCCTCTCAAGACTTGGGTGAAGCAACTACATGCCTTGCAGAAATAAAGAAACTGTCTGATTCAAACAATATAAATAACAAACTAACTCATGCTTTATAGTTCACCATATACCATAGCTCTTACTTAGTTTAAAAAACCATAAACAAGATAACAAAAGAGGGGGGGACCACAAGTGGTGATGAGAAACGAACGATAGAAGATGAAGAAGAAGAAGAAGAAGAAAATGAAGAAGTAGAAGAAGAGGAAGAAGAAGAAAATGTTGAAGAAGAAAAAGACAAAGAAAGAAAATAAACATGTCTGTCCGAAGTGTCTTCCATGAACAAGACAACAATAAAGAATGATCACTTAAATGTTTCTGACTTGGAAAAGACACAGAGACAACTTTTGCTTGGCTTATCTCAACTAAAACAAAACCTAGGATACTCATTTCAAATGTACGACATCTGTCTTGTATGCTTCGGACAACATGGCGAGTGCACCGCGCCTAACACAAAAATAAGATTCAGACCTTTGTCAACAGATGTCTTCGGGGTATTCTCATACTGAGATGGTATAACAGAGTGGCAAGACACAGATCTGTCCGGGGGAACAATTCTCATACTGAGATGGTATAACAGAGTGGCAAACACTGATCTCATACTGAGATGGTATAACAGAGTGGCAAGACACAGATCTCATACTGAGATGGTATAACAGAGTGGCAAGACACAGATCTCATACTGAGATGGTATAAATGAGTGGCAAGACACAGATCTGTCTGGGTAGGAACAGATCTGTCCGGGTAAGACACAGATCTGTCTGGGGTAAGACATGATCTGTCGGGCAAGACACAGATCTCTCTGGAGGTAAGACACAGATCTGTCTGGGGTCAGACATAGATCAGTCTGGGTGAACAGATCTGTCGGGGGTAAGACACAGATCTGTCGGGCAAGACACAGATCTGTCCGGGGGTAAGACACATCTGTCCGGGGTAAGACACATCTGTCCGGGCAAGATAAGATCTGTCTGGGGTAAGACACAGATCTGTCGGGGTAAGACACAGATCTGTCGGGGTAAGACACAGATCTGTCTGGGGTGAGACACAGATCTGTCCGGGGTAAGACACAGATATGTCGGGGTAAGACACATATCTGTCCGGGGTAAGACACAGATATCTGTCCGGGGTAAGACAAGATCTGTCGGGTGTAAGACACTATCTGTCCGGGGCAAGACACAGATCTGTCCGGGGTAAGACACAGATCTGTCCGGGGCAAGACACAGATCTGTCTGGGGTAAGACACAGATCCGTCCGTGGGTAAGACACAGATCTGTCAGGGGATAAACAATTCATTTAAAAATTTAAAGTATGTCTCATAAATGTTCATCGTTCTCAAAAGTTACACCGGAAGCAGTTGAGCTACGGAGATGATGCACTGTCGCTGATATCTTTAAATACAACTAAGAATAAAATATCTTCAGTATCTTCAAAATTACACCGGTGACCCACGTCGGTGCTACGGAGTTCGTGCACTGTAGCTGAGGTCTTCCTGCGTAAGAAAGAGATCGGCGCACATATGGTTACTCACCGAAGTGCAATGATGATCTTCCTATCAATCAATCAATCAATCTTCTTTCTTGATCTTGTGTCCTCTGTTGTTTTTTTTTTCACTAGGCGTAGCAGGTTTAACTGATGATCGGTTTCCGAGATAATGCACGCTCGGTCGCTTGATATGGTGTGATATTGTGGAGTTTTAAAATGTCTGTAACTCCATCAACCCATCGTTTTCTTGGTCTGCCCTTTCCTTTTGATGATTCCATTTTCAGGTTGTACGATCTTGCTACTGGTGTATTCGGAGTTCATTCTCACCAAGTGGCCAAACCATTTGAGTCTCTGTTTTTCAATGAATCTAATAGCAGGTGCTGTTCAGACTGTTCTTCTAATTTCCTCATTTCTTATATGGTCTCTTCTTGTTTTATTTATCACTTTCCTCAAGCATTTCATTTCACAGGTGGTTATTTTCCTTTCTTGTTCTTTTGTCAGTGCCATGTTTGGCACTGGTAGCACAGTGTTGGTATGAAAATTGCATTTATAATCTGTCTTTTAGTCTCTACTGGAAATACTGGATGTTTGAAGATTGCTCAATCAATCAATCTCTCTAAATCGGAAGACTGAATTAATTGGGATTGAAACATTAAGAAAAATCAACAAAGTCTAATTCAACATAATGAAGAACCATAACAAGAGAAATGAAGTGTTTAAACTCCATTGTCTCCCATCTTGTTTTTATATAACTGACACATAATCAATCAATTAATCAATACAAAAATATGATTAATATATTCACTGTATAAAGCATTTATTTTATTTAATCCCTATTTATATTTCAATCTTTTCTTTCAATCGCTCATTACAGATAGCATATTGTTGAACTGAATATTCCTCCGCGCGAGAGAGAAGGGGAGGGTGGTACTTTTCATGATGTATTACTGCGCGGATTAAAGGAGGAAGCTGGTGTTTACACGCACGGAACTACTTTGTACACTTCTAGATTCAGAATTGCTCTTAAGAGAGTTCAAGCAAAACAGGAATTTGGTTCAAAGACAGGATTCTCAATGCCGGTAGATGAATATTGCAAGCATTTTGAGGAAAGTAGGAGGGAGGAATTGGTCAAAAACAGCTGGAGTCTGGTTTTTTTATGTTTAGGTCTAGCCCCGTCCCAAGGTAGTACGAGATTTTTGTGCGTGTGTGTGTCTCTCTTTATCTTCTTCTTTCTTCTGAGTTGGCCAGCTATGAAGACAGGCGTAGTCACGGCGTATTGTGTGACCCATCAGACTGATTATTGCGTGAAGTCGTGCTTTCTTTATTATCAGGATCCCCCGCCATACGGCGTGCCTACTCCGAATTCAGATCTTCTTTTTCCTTCTTCTGTTTTTTTCTTCCTTCATTTTCATTCTTCTTTTTCCTTCATCTTTTTCTTCATATTTTGTCTTTCTTCTTTTTCTTTCTCTTCATTCTTTCTCTTCTTCTTTCTTCCTGTTCTTTCTTCTTCTTCTTTTTTCTTTCATTCTTCTTATTCTTTTTCTCCTTTCATTCTTCTTTTTTCTGTCTATTCTATTCTTCTTTCTTTTTCTTTCTTCATTCTACTCTCTTTTCTTTTTCTTCATCTTCTTCTTCCTCTTCATTCTTCATCTTCTTTCTTTGTCTTCATTCTTCTATCTTTGTTTTCTTCCTTCTTCTTCTTTCTTATTCCTCTCCATTTATCCTCTCCTTCTTTCTTTTCTTCATTTTCTTCTTTCTTTCTTCAACTGCCGTTGCTCTGCATTGGTTCTTGTCAACTATTCATTGTGATTTGTGTGATTTGTGTATGGTTTGAACCTAGAAGATGAAAAACGTTGCGGTTCGGTTCTTAGGTACTTTATGGCATGTGGGATAGGCACGTCCAAATTGCGACCTAGTTCTCTTACTCATGGGCGTCCACTTACATTATTTTTCAATGGTAAAGAAAAGGAAGGGCTAAAATGAATTTTCTAAATGTAGGTGGTAGCTCTACATGAACCTGGAGGACACCAGAATTGTATCTTCTTCAAACGCTCCATATCGACCACTTGTTAACCACTCTGTGTGATTTGTATGTGATCTGAGCCTAAGGGTGATTGTACGTTGTGCCAGTTATGCGCCTACAAGTATGCCAGCATATCCGATTTCTGCGATGCCTTTATTTACTAGGGTAGCTTACCTAGGTCCTACACCAGTCGCCTCTTACCACATGCATTGTAGGTCGCAGTGGTACTATTCTTTGCTTCCCTTGTGGGCCCCGGCACCATACGGGCGGCCATAATTGTATAAAAATATTTATTCTATAAAGACATTTTCCAGGAAAATAGAGGTAAGAGGAGGTCCACTCTCCTACCTTCCTTAATGTGTACGTCCATGCCTCACTCATGTCCACTTCCTCCCTACCTTTCCCTTAATGTGTGTACGTCCACGCCCTCACTCATGTCGAGATAATGTTTTGTTTGTTAAGAATGGAATTGCACACGCAGTTTTTTATCAAGAATCCCAGAGGAAGCAACGGAAGTAACGAATATGATCAACAAATAAACAGGTACAGGTATTAAGAGCTTCCGAAAAAACAAATAGATAAGTGGTTCGAGTCCCGTGTTTGTCTATTTGTTTTTCGGAAGCTCTTAATACCTGTACCATGTTTATTTATTGATCTTAAGAAGGAATTATAGCTTCTTTAGGCCGAGGCACGACGCTTTCAACCAAAGGACGAACCTTGTTTTGGTAATATCAGAGCATGTAGGTAAACAAACATGAGAAATAAGAATGAACTCTCTCTTTTGAGAATCTAAAGGTTAACTATCTATGTTACAAGAGCCAAACATGGACAATCAGCAAAGTACAGTCACAAAAAATAACTACATGTAAAATGCGATGCCACGAAAAGTTACCAACAACACCAGAAAAGACAGAGTCACCAACATCAACATAAGAAAGAAAGTTGGCACAAAACCGTGCTTGAATTACATTGAGAAACAAAGAATGAAATGGTTTGGGAACTTAAGAAAAATGCATCCAAACTCAACAGTATACAGTCTTCTACAACAGAACATCAGGAAAGAAGGCGAAAGGAAGACCGCAAGAAAGATGGTTAGATGGCATAGTAGAATCCTGTCAAAGAGCTTCTTCTTCTTCAAACGCTTCATATTGACCGCTTGTTAACCTATTTATACTTGTAAAGGAACCCTTTCATACCTCGTGGTATATAGGTCAATACAGTGTTAAGCCTGTATTTTTTATTGACCGTCGGCACACGATGGGTGATGTGGTCAGCATCACGCCGGCCGCCTTTACTTTCCCAGAGCATGTCAGGGCATGAGGGCATGTATTGCCCTCAGTTGAGGCTGGGTCGACCTGAGAGCCGTCGCGGTCGGGAAAATTCCATGCGGGAGCTGAACCCAGACCACCAGCCTTGAGAAGCGAGTTCACTAACAACTACGCTACAGCGGCTCTCTTATACTTGTACACTATGTATTTTATTGATCATAACAAAATCAAATAAGATAACAAAATCAAATAAGATAACAAAAGAGGGAAGATTGTGTTCACGAGCGTGATACTAAAAACTAAAGAAAAACTTCGTTTTCTTGAAATCTTCTTCTTCTCTCGATCGGTTTTTTTCGGCCGTTTTTATCTAATGTCTAATGTGATATATAAATAGCCAAACACCAAGAACAGGTGTACGTTCACAGCCTTCAGTACCATTTGGAGCTCAGGTTACTTTTCGGCATCCTTCGGTGGTGTGTTCGGTTTCAACCAGCAGTTTATTTACTAGGGTAGCTAGCCCTAGGGTACGATCCATTCTGCCGCATATTTTGGCCCGGATCTACGCCTTTTCGATCATCTTTTGACGTAGTATTTATCTGATCTGAACCATGGTGCTTGAACGTCATCTCACTCTGTGTAGGATGATCTGAACCATGGTGCTTGAACGTCATCTCACTCTGTGTAGGATGATCTGAACCATGGTGCTTGAACGTCATCTCACTCTGTGTAGTGTTGTAACCATGGATTGAACGTCATCTCTACTCTGTGAGGATGATCTGAGCCATGGTGCTATGAACGTCATCTCACTCGTGTAGGATGATCTGAACCATGGTGCTTGAACGTCATCTCACTCTGTGTAGGATGATCTGAACCATGGTGCTTGAACGTCATCTCACTCTGTGTAGGATGATCTGAGCCATGGTGCTTGAACGTCATCTCACTCTTGTAGGATGCCTGAACCATGGGCTGAACGTCATCTCACTCTTGTAGGATGATCTGAGCCATGGTGATTGAACGTCATCTCACTCTGTGTAGGATGATCTGAACCTAGTGCTTGAACGTCATCTCACCGTGTAGGATGATCTGAGCCATGTGCTTAACGTCATCTCACTCTGTGTAGGATGATCTGAAGCATGGTGCTTGAACGTCATCTCACTCTGTGTAGGATGATCTGAACCATGATCTTGAACGTCATCTCACTCTGTTAGGATGATCTGAACCATGGTGCTTGAACGTCATCTCACTGTGGGATGATCTGAACCATGGTGCTTGAACGTCATCTCACTCTGTGTAGGATGATCTGAACCATGGTGCTTGAACGTCATCTACTCTGTAGGATGATCTGAGCCATGGTGCTTGAACGTCACTCACTCTGGTAGGATGATCTGAACCATGGTGCTTGACGTCATCTCACCTGTGTAGGATGATCTGAGCCATGAGTGCTGAAGTCATCTCACTCTGTGTAGGATGATCTGAACCATGGTGCTTGAACGTCATCTCACTCTGTGTAGGATGATCTGAACATGTGCTTGAACGTCATCTCACTCTGTGAGGATGATCTGAGCTCATGGTGCTTGAACGTCATCTCACTTGTGAGGATGATCTGAACCATGGTGCTTGAACGCCCATCTCACTCTGTGTAGGATGATCTGAGCCATGGTGATTGAACGTCATCTCACTCTGTGTAGGATGATCTGAACCATGGTGCTTGAACGTCATCTCACTCTGTGTAGGATGATCTGAGCCATGGTGATTGAACGTCATCTCACTCTGTGTAGGATGATCTGAACCATGGTGCTTGAACGTCATCTCACTCTGTGTAGGATGATCTGAGCCATGGTGCTTGAACGTCATCTCACTCTGTGTAGGATGATCTGAACCATGGTGCTTGAACGTCATCTCACTCTGTGTAGGATGATCTGAACCATGGTGCTTGAACGTCATCTCACTCTGTGTAGGATGATCTGAACCATGGTGCTTGAACGTCATCTCACTCTGTGTAGGATGATCTGAACCATGGTGCTTGAACGTCATCTCACTCTGTGTAGGATGATCTGAGCCATGGTGCTTGAACGTCATCTCACTCTGTGTAGGATGATCTGAACCATGGTGCTTGGACGTCATCTCACTCTGTGTAGGATGATCTGAGCCATGGTGCTTGAACGTCATCTCACTCTGTGTAGGATGATCTGAGCCATGGTGCTTGAACGTCATCTCACTCTGTGTAGGATGATCTGAACCATGGTGCTTGAACGTCATCTCACTCTGGTAGGATGATCGAGCCATGGTGCTTGAACGTCATCTCACTCTGTGTAGGATGATCGGAGCCATGGTGCTTGAACGTCATCTCACTCTGTGTAGGATGATCTGAGCCATGGTGCTTGAACGTCATCTCACTCTGTGTAGGATGATCTGAACCATGGTGCTTGAACGTCATCTCACTCTGTGTAGGATGATCTGAGCCATGGTGCTTGAACGTCATCTCACTCTGTGTAGGATGATCTGAGCCATGGTGCTTGAACGTCATCTCACTCTGTGTAGGATGATCTGAGCCATGGTGCTTGAACGTCATCTCACTCTGCGTAGGATGATCTGAGCCATGGTGCTTGAACGTCATCTCACTCTGTGTAGGATGATCTGAACCATGGTGCTTGAACGTCATCTCACTCTGTGTAGGATGATCTGAGCCATGGTGCATGGACGTCATCTCACTCTGTGTAGGATGATCTGAGCCATGGTGCTTGAACGTCATCTCACTCTGTGTAGGATGATCTGAACCATGGTGCTTGAACGTCATCTCACTCTGTGTAAGATGATCGGTGTCAGAAAAGTATTTATCTGATCTGAGCCATGGTGCATGAACGTCATCTCCCTCTGTGTAGGATGATCTGAGCCATGGTGCATGGACGTCATCTCACTCTGTGTAGGATGATCGGTGTCAGAAAAGTATGGCCCTTAGTCAATGTTTAGGTCAAGTTTTTGCATTATCGGCTTTACATTTCTATCCACGGCGAGTTTATCTTGAGTAGGAGTATTCTCAAGCGTTTCGGAGCGCGTTTCAGCACTTGGCAATTTGCAAGTGCTTACTCTGTATTTTCCCTGTCCCTGGGAAACACTAGACTGGGACTGCGCACAGATATTCTAAAAGGTAGTTTCAAGCGGCGCCAGCAACGCAACTGAAAATTTGCGCTCTCTAACATCAGCCACATCAGTTCTTCAGGGATGTTAGTTGTAAATGCAACAGTACCTTGCCCGGTTGTTCCAGGGAGGGCAGTCCCTTTAGGCATCACCCACCTCAGTTCTTCCGGGGATGTTAGTTGTTAATACAACAATGCCTTGCCCGGTTATCCCAGGGAGGGCAGTTTCGTTAGGTACTAAAGAGTAACTTTAGAATTTGCGCTGGACCAACTTTATCCAATAGGTTTCTCTGAGCTTGGCCTCATGTACGGAATGTACCGCAATCTTCCCATGTATCGACACGATGCGTTACCGTGTTTTCCAGAGACACTTACCGAGACCTTTTATTTTGTACTGGATTCAAGTCTCCGCTGTGCTTTTCAGTTTTCACCTGCTCATCTGGGTGAACCGCTCACCCTTACGTTTGTCACGCCTTCCCGTCTCACCATCAACAGCACCTTTCGTGTCTGCCCTGTCTTTGGACTCAGCAGAGACTTTTGATTCGTTACGCATCGTTCTTATTGATTCTTGCCCCACAGCTGGCAATTTGCTTGTGGCCATATGCTCCGGGGGAGTTGGGATTCCTTCACTGACGGCTACTGTTTCTTACGTGTCTGTTGTTTCTCACCGTGCACACCTTCACATTGCCTGTAGCTTGCCCAGACACAGAGCTAAATTTGGACCCCTCCATGCCATCTGCGCCGTGCACGTTTGCCCACCGGTGGGCCCACTCGTGCATCGTCAACATGCGTGCTTGCTCTGCCCTGGTGCCTGCCTCATCATCTCCGTCAATTCCCACCGTTCTCACATTTACCTCAGGGCTGTCCGAACCTTGGGCTTAACTCGGGCCCTCGCCCGTCTGCCCAGCGTGTTCGTAGCGCGTTGGACTACGGGTGACTATCCCTCTGTGTGTGCGGGTTCAATTCCGCGGGATGGCAGAAAAGCCACAGATTCCCCAGATTTACGATGTCCATGGCACCGAGCCGAAGAGCTAAAAAGCTCAAGTGCTTCTGGATCGAAAAAAAAAAAACTCGGGCCCTCACCCTGAGATGGAGGCCCGAGTTTCCCTATGTGAGTCCACATGCGACTCAACCCTGGACCCAGCATGTACGGGCTCCAGGGAGACGAGAGAGAGAGATGTACGGGCTCCGAGTTTCACCCACGGGACCACGTCTCTTCGCTGGATGTACCTCTCATCCCGTATGTTTGTTAGCTCGCCTTCCCCCTCTCCATCCAGGGAAGTTAATATTCGTTCGCAGACGACTCGTACACTGCTGTTTCTTACTTTTCGGCAACTTGAACGCGTGCATTTTGTTCGTAATTTTTGCATTTCTTTTCCGTGCTTGCGCTACTACCACTACCTGTAGCTCTCCATCGATCCCTGCCACCTTAGCCAGACCGGAACCACAGTATGTTACCAGGGTCACCGCGTGGAGGTGGGGCAAGGGTCTTGATTAGGGCCAACTCCACTAATCCTGGCGCGGCGTTGTCCCCATGCTTCTTGCTTTCGCTTTGACCCCTCTTTGAGATCTGATTATCCTTAAAGCGAAAGAATGAAAGAGGTGGTCGCTGTAGAGTTGATGTTAGCAGCTCGCCTCTCGTTTCAAAGATAACCGGTTCGCCCCCATGTGAAGACATCGAGATATTTTGTGCATAGATCCCTGAATGTATCATATCTATAGATACTAGCCTTTACTAACGTACATCAACACATGTCTACCAAAACACGTTTACCAACACACTCACCAACACACGCTTATCAACACACGCTTACCAGCACACGAAAGAGACTTGGAGCCTCGACAATCAAATTTGACCATTGTCATCTGACCTTCTGGACACAGCGTAATCACAGTTGACCTCCTGCTGTTGACCTGACCGTACGCTAACCGTTGGTATGACAGCAAAGCAAGCGCGACCGACGCAAAACACCGTCGTTGTTTGAGTGCGCCACTCCTCAGCCAAGTCGACAATAAGTCATCAAAGTCAGCACAAAAGAAAAGTATCTGTGGTTCTGGTCAGTTCGTTAAATGTTTACAATACACTAGTAACCAGGAAATGGCTTTAGGCCTGGCATTGACATGAGTATTCTTGGTTTATGAGTCTCACGAATGCCGCCTTGTATGTTGCTTTTGGCTGATTTTTGTGAGTATCCATAGATTAAATAGAGAGCTGCAGTAGCGTAGTTGTTAGTGAACTCGCTTCGTTGGCTAGTGGTTTAGGTTTAATTCCACAGTGTGTGTAGAATTTTGTACGACCGTAGCGACTCTCAGGACGACCCAGTCTTAATTGGATACCAGGAAAAAGCACTGAGAAGTAAAGGAGTGATGTTGACCACATCACACATCGTGTGCAGACCAGTCAATGAAAAATTCATGCTATCATCGTTTTACTCTGTATAGCTTGTGGTAACTTCAGCTTCTTCTTTGTGTTCGGTTTTGGTATGCTCGCCTAAACCATGAGATGGGCTGCCTCTATGAAGCTGCATGTCAGTTGGAGTTCTTCGAGAGTTCCCCATAGCTTGGTCTGTAAGCTTTGTTCATGAGGCCATGTTTTGTTTCGTTGGTGTATGTATGATGGACATGACTGCATGATGTGCTCTGGAGTCTGTGTTTCTGTCTGGTATGCACACTATGCAAGTCTGAGCAGGCTTTATTCTGTGCATGTGCTAGTTGAGCATGCAGTGACCTGTTCTTAGACGAAATATTATTGTGTGATGTTATCTGTTTAGTCTGCTGATGGAATCTTGTGGGTATTTGATGCCTCCACAACTCTTTGTATTTTCGCTTGCAGCCTGGTATAAAACGGGTTCCTTTACCTTTTACTTATACTAGATCAAATTACATTTTTCCTAACACCACTCTTAAGCTATTAGTCACCACCTAACATATACTAACCATAGCTACACTACATCCGTTTGCAGTCAGACATCACCTGTCATAAGTGCTTAAACTCCTCCCAAACACACGTCAGCACTTCATTAGCCTACCTTCGTCTTAACATCGGTTTCCATATTTGCTCCTCGCTTGCTTATACTATATGTGTTCCACTTCCGCAGGTTGAGAACCGCTTTGGAAACCTTTCATTAGATTTGTAGAAACTACAAGGGGAGATAAATTCAAGGTACTTTCTTGCTAAGGGAGACAATCATATTGAGTTTCATAACTGCGATTACTGGTAATACATGAAGAACAAACATTAGGTTGATCAAACTAAGGGAAACAAATCTTCTCAATGATAATATTTTGGTTTGTTCCTGCTAATGGGGTGAACTAAAAACAGTATGGAACGGAACTGATAAAAAACAAAGATCAGAATACTAAAAGCATGCATATTCCCAGTGGGTGTGAAGCATGAATTATGCAGTGAAAAAACATATATGTGTTTCTGAATATAAATGTTACAGAATAGTTCCTCGTATGTCTTGGACAGAGAAGAGAACAAATAGATCTATCCAGAAAGAACTCAAAATCAAAGAAAACTGGGTTTATGCTACAAATAAGAAAGAGAAAATTGAGATATTTTGGACATATAAAAAGACATGAAGGGCTGGAGAAGACCATCATGGAAGGAAGCATACTGGCAAAGAGAAGAAGAGGAAGACCACGGAGAAGATGGATTCAGGATGCAACTGATGGTTTGAACATGACGGCTGCATGCCTATGAGATGAAATTCAGGATGATTGTTGGGTGGCAAAGTTACGCTCAGGACAAGCTATTTGATAATGATGATGATAAAAGGGACAAATGTTCTAAATGATCATTGCTTTGTCTTGCAGATTGTTAGCGATAAGATTCTTGGAGTCATACATGCAGTTAGCGATAAGATTCTTGAAGTCATACATGCAGTTAGCGATAAGATTCTTGGAGTCATACATGCAGTTAGCGATAAGATTCTTGGAGTCATACATGCAGTTAGCGATAAGATTCTTGAAGTCATACATGCAGTTAGCGATAAGATTCTTGGAGTCATTCATGCAGTTAGCGATAAGGTTCTTGGAGTCATACATGCAGTTAGCGATAAGATTCTTGGAGTCAGTCATACATGCAGTTAGCGATAAGATTCTTGAAGTCATACATGCAGTTAGCGATAAGATTCTTGGAGTCAAGTCATGACATGCAGTTAGCGATAAGATTCTTGGAGTCATTCATGCAGTTAGCGATAAGGTTCTTGGAGTCATACATGCAGTTAGCGATAAGATTCTTGGAGTCATACATGCAGTTAGTGATAAGATTCTTGGAGTCATACATGCAGTTAGCGATAAGATTCTTGGAGTCATACATGCAGTTAGTGATAAGATTCTTGGAGTCATACATGCAGTTAGGTGATAAGAAGTTCTTGGAGTCATACATGCAGTTAGCGATAAGATTCTTGAGTCATATCATCTTCTTCTATAGAATTCTAAACATAGAAACTGTATCTCAGAAGAAGAAAAGAAACTAAATGTTGTCAGACTGGATAAATTTCTTCTGGCTAAGATCAAAGGGTAGTGCCCACTTGATGGAAGCCAAAGATTGGGAGACTTCAGTTAGCCAATAAGCAACTAAACCAAATTAGGATTGATACAACTCTCACTGGTATATGTTAGGATTGATACAACTCTCACTGGTATATGTTAGGATTGATACAACTCTCACTGGTATATGTTAGGATTGATACAACTCTCACTGGTATATGTTAGGATTGATACAACTCTCACTGGTATATGTTAGGATTGATAAACTCACTGGTATGTGATTTATCAACTCACTGGTATATGTTAGATTGATACTCACTGTATGTTAGTTGATACTCGCTGGCATATGTTAGGATTGATACAACTCTCACTGGTATATGTTAGGATTGATACAACTCTCACTGGTATATGTTAGGATTGATACAACATTGGAATTGAAGATTTTGTACTTAGTTTGTTGATATCGACTTCTATGTCTGCGAACACCACATATCGACCACTTATTAAAACCACTCTTTGTGGTTTATATGTGATCTGAGCCTAAGAACGATTCTGCGTTGTGCCAGTTATGCGCCTATATGTGCCTAGGCCAGGACATGCGATTTCTTGCCACGCTATTTATTTACTAGGGTAGCTTCCCTAGAACTGTGGGATGGATGGGTTTGCCACTTGAACGTCATCGTACATCGAGTAGGATGATCGTCATTAGGTGCCGTCTCCGCATTGAAGTTTAACTGCAATGAGTCTCCAGCATCCTCTGTCTTTCGCCTTGGTGTTGCACACTGCCAGACTGTAACCTGTCTATTTCTTAAAGTTTCCCTCCCACTTATCTCTCAATCTTACTCTTGCTCTTCCCCCCTCAACTTTCCCTCTAGTAAATGTTTTATCATGGTGTCATGTCTTTTATGTGCCCAAAATACTTTAATTGTCTGAATTTTATTTCTCTTAATAATTGTTCTTCATGCCTAGTTTTCCTAAAACTTTGTTTTTCTGTCCATGAAACTGCCTATTCTTCTATATATCCACATCTCAAATGTATCAATTTTGTCAACTCTGAGTAGGATGATAAAAGTAAAAGTAAAGGAACCCTTTCATACCTCGTGGTATATAGTCAATACAGTGTTAGGCCTGTATTTTTCATTGACCGTCGGCAACGATGGGTGATGTGGTCAGCATCACGCCGGCTGCCTTTACTTTCCCAGAGCATGTCTGGTACCCAGTTGAGGCTGAGTCGACCTGATAGTCGTCGCGATTGGGAAAAATTCTACGCACACTGCGGGAGTTGAACCCAGACCACCAGCCGTCATGGCGAGTTCACTAACAACTACGCTACCGCGGCTCTCAGTAGGATGATAGGCTTCCTTAAAGTATCGCCATTCGCCAATGTTTGGGTTTGTAAGTGTGTTGATATTATTCTTGTAATGGATTATTAATGGAGAATTGCATTGTTTATTTCCGTAGCAATTCTTTGTTTGTTTATACAACACCAATGTCTTGTCTCTTAAACTGTTTATTCCTACAGCACTGTCAATATTTATTTTAGCTACGCTTCTAGTGTTTAGTTAAGTTGTTATTCCAGATTTGCTTAAGCCTGGCTTTTTTCCTTGTTTATTGCATCTGAACAGATTAGATGGTCATCCAATGTTTCATCTGTTAGCGTATGACAGTAGAAGGTATCATCTGTTAGCGTATGACAGTAGAGGATACCATCTGCTAGTGTATGACAGTAGAAGGTATCATCTGTTAGTATATCATCTGCTAGTGTATCATCTGCTAGTGTATCATCTGCTAGTGTATCATCTGCTAGTGTATCATCTGTTAGTGTATGATCTGTTAGTGTATGATCTGTTAGTGTATCATCTGTTAGTGTATCATCTGCTAGTGTATCATCTGCTAGTGTATCATCTGCTAGTGTATCATCTGTTAGTGTACCATCTGCTAGTGTATCATCTGCTAGTGTATCATCTGTTAGTGTATCATCTGTTAGTGTATCATCTGTTAGTGTATCATCTGTTAGTGTAGGACAGTAGAAAGTATCATCTGTTAGTGTATCATCTGTTAGTATATCATCTGTTAGTGTACCATCTGCTAGTGTATCATCTGTTAGTGTAGGACAGTAGAAAGTACCATCTACAATTGTTAAACCCACTGCCTTGTGGAGGAAAGCTCAGAGAACTAAAGTCTAGGGAGTAAACCCTGATAAACAAATCCCTCTGCCCTGTGGGGGAGAAGGGAATAGAGGCTCTTGCGAGCTAAGGGCAAGGAGTAAACCTGATAGAAAATCCCATTGCTCTGAGGGTCAGCACGGTTGTGCAAAGGGCTAGAGGAGAAAACCTTGACCACAACTCCGGAAAGAGCGACTCTAAGGCAATTGATGGCTATATGCAATTGATGGCTACATGCAATTGATGGCTATATGCAATTGATGGCTACATGCAATTGATGGCTATATGCAATTGATGGCTATATGCAATTGATGGCTATATGCAATTGATGGCTATATGTAATTGATGGCTATATGTATATACATGAAAACAAGAAAAAGACACATTCGTTTTGCAACATGGAATGTTAGAACCTTACACCAAGAAGGAAAACTAGACAATTTAATACTAGAGACAACAGATATGAAGGTAGATATTATGGAAGTCGCAGAAACAAGATGGAAAGGCGAGGGATACACAAGAAGAGATAACTATATATTTATACATTCAGGAGGAGAATATCATGAGCGAGGAGTAGGTATACTAATAAAAAAGGAAATAGAAAAATACATCAGTGGTTATTGGACGTATAACGACAGAATGATGCTTTTAAAGATCAGAGCAAAGCCATTCGATATAGCAATTATCCAAACATACGCTCCAACATCAGACCATACAGATGAAGAAATCGAAAAATATTATGAAGATTTACAACAAATTCTCAAACAAGTAAAGACAACTGACATACTAATTATAATGGGCGATATGAATTCAAAATTGGCAAAGGCAAATACAAGAACATTGTAGGACAATACGGACTAGGAACAAGGAATGAACGAGGAGATAGGCTTATCCAGTTCTGTGAAGAAAATAACATGGTTATATGCAACACATTTTACCAACAAGAATATAGGAGATTATACACATGGAAAAGCCCAGGAGATAGAAAAAGGAACCAGATAGATTTCATTATGATTAGGAACAGATTTAAAAATAATGTAATGAACACCAAAACATATCCAGGAGCAGATATAAATTCTGATCATAATCCAGTGATGATCAAACTAAATATAAAACTAAAAAAGATAGACCAACCAACAAGAAAAGAACCACATATAGATATATCAGCACTTAAACAATCAGAGATACAACAGAAATATTGTGTGAAGTAAAGAACAAATATGAATGCCTAATGACAGAGTGCTTAGAACAATACAGAAGAGAAAATCCTGAAGAGAAAGTAGCCAATAAATGGGATTGCTTAAAACAGAGTATACAAACTGCAAACAAAACCTACCTGTAAAAGAATCCATGAAAAATCAAATGTGGATGACTGATGAAATCTTAGAAAAATGACAGAACGAAAGAAAGCCAAGAACACCCCAAAGTATACAATTTTAGACAACGAAATACGCAACATGTGCAGAACCACAAAAGTAAACTGTTTAGAAACAAAATGCAAGGAAATAGAAGATATGGCAGAAAAACACAGGACTAGAGATATGCACAGAGAAATAAGACAAATGACAAGTAAGAAAAATACTGTAAAAAGTGGAGGATGTATCAAAAACAACAACAACCAACTTTTGTTTGATAAAACAGAAATATTGACAAGATGGACAGAATATGTAACGGCTCTATTTGATGATCAAAGAAGCAGTAAACACAGTATAAAGTGCAATGACAGCCCAAGAATATTAAAATCTGAAGTTGTAAGAGCAATCGAAACAATGAAGCGAGGAAAGGCTGCAGGATTGGACAATATTACTGTGGAAATGTTAACCTCCTTAGAGGATTTTGGTATTTCAACCATTACAGATTTGTGCAATGATATATATAACACAGGATATATACCAAGAGACTTGAAGACATCAGTATTCATACCACTACCCAAAAGCCCAAAGCACAGGAGTGCACAGACTATAGGACAATTAGCCTGATGAGCCACATAACAAAAATACTACTCAAGATCATACATGAAAGAATTAAAAACAAGATAGACATAGAAGTAGGAGAAGAACAGTTTGGCTTTAGAAAGAACAGAGGAACAAGAGAGGCAATACTTTGTATAAGACTACTCGCTGACAAGTATATAGAAGTGCAAAAAGTATCTACTTGTGTTTCATCGATTATAGCAAAGCTTTTGACAGAGTCCAACATGAAAAGCTAATCATATGTCTACAAGAAATAGGCCTAGATGGGGATGATATCAGATTAATAAGTAACATATACTGGGAACAGACAGCAATAATAAAATATGAAAATAGCTACTCTCCATACATAGACATAAAAGAGGAGTGAGACAAGGATGCATACTGTCACCAAGCCTATTTAACATCTACACAGAGAAAATCTTCAAACAACTAGAGGGAATGCCAGGACTCAAGATCAATGGAAAAATAATAAATAACTTAAGATATGCAGATGACACAGTATTGGTAGCAGAAAATGAACAAGATCTACAGGAATTAGTGGACCAATTGGACAGAACTAGCAAGGAATATGGATTAGACATTAACATACAGAAAACAAAAACTATGGTAATCAACAAGGAAATGGAAAAACCTAAAATGAATATAAAAATACATGGAGAATTACTACATCAAGTAAAAAGCTACTCCTATCTCGGTCAGATGATAACAGATGATGGCAGATGTATAACTGAAATTAAAAGAGAATAGGAATGGCCAAAGATAATTTCAATAGTATGAGAAAGTTACTGACATCCAAACAAATCACAAACAGGCTAAAATTAGAATGATCAAATGCTATATATATCCTATATTAATGTATGGCTCAGAAACATGGACAATAAACAAGCAGTTAGAAGACAGAATTGATGCATTTGAGATGTGGATATATAGAAGAATAAGCAGAGTTTCATGGACAGAAAAACAGACAAATAAACAAGTTTTAGGAAAACTAGGCATGAAGAAACAATTATTAAGAGAAATAAATTCAGACAAGTAAAGTATTTTGGGCACATAAAAGGCATGACACCATGATAAAACATTTACTAGAGGGAAAGTTGAGGGGAGAAGAGCAAGAGGAAGACCGAGAGATAAGTGGGAGGAAACTTTAAGAAATGGACAGGTTACAGTCTGGCAGTGTGCAACACCAAGGCGAAAGACAGAGGATGCTGGAGATTCATTGCAGCCAACCTTCGATGTGGAGACGGCACCTGATGATGATGATGATGATGTATATTCCATTAAATCTTCTGGCATCCCCTGCAAACCCTGCTTGAATCCAAACGTATGGAAGTTGTCTTTTTTTGGGTGTAAAATGGGCGAGGCACATTCCGGATATCAGTTGCCCATGCCAGGCAACTCAGAAGTTCTCACAGTAAAAAATTTGCCAATTGATTGTTTGCAAAGACAAAAAGAAAACCCCGTGTATTCTTCTTCTTCTTCGTGTTCGTTCTTCACGACCAATTTTAATCACTCTTTGTGATATGTTTGATCTTTGCCAAGAACGTGTATACGTTGTACATTGGTTTGGTAGGCCCTAAACGCATAGACTTCTACATGTTTAGGACATGTGCATCAAATTTCAGCCAAACCTCCTTAGTCGCCTCCTACGACATGCATGGCAGGTAACAGTGGTTCCATTCTTTACACCCCACATTTGGGCCCCGGTAACTACTCGGGTGGTACTTTGTAACAATAATCACAAAAAAATTACTATTTTAGAACATTCGTTTTCACTATAGTTATTATCTAGATGTTAATTATCAGCTCCCGCAATGTGCGTGGAATTTTCCCGACCGCGACGGCTCTCAGGTCGACCCAGCCTCAACTGGGTACCAGACATGCTCTGGAAAAGTAAAGGCGGCCGGCGTGATGCTGACCACATCACCCATCGTGTGCCGACGGTCAATGAAAATACAGGCCTAACACTGTATTGACCTATATACCACGAAGTATGAAAGGGTTCCTTTACTTTTAAAAAAATTATCAATTACACTTAAATCAGAGCAAGAAAAGTAGGCCTCATTAAACTCAGTGCTGATCATGATTCAATATTCGATAGTCACAGAGCAACAATCTTTGCTTGAAGGGACATCCATGATTGCCTACCCTAGTTTGTATAACACATGATGATGAGGATGACCACTTAGCTTCCAGTGCTAGTCTCCTTCTTTTTCTTCTTGTGTTTGTCCCCCTGGGAATTCGTGCATAGTCACGCCCCTGAGATCTTGCTGTGTAAGAACGAGATCCGAGCGCACATGATTACTCACCGAAGTGCAATGATGGTGTCCCAATCAATCAATCAATTAATCAACCAATCAATCATTCAATATCTACTATTGTAACTGGGTGACATATCAACCATACAGTTCATGATTCTGAACCTGACCACTAGCCAGTTACCACTGGGGGATTTAAACTGTACAACAACCCACTTCAGCTACTTGTGGCCCAACCACTTGGTCACGATCTTCTACTTTCTTTTGTATTCGGCAGCCAGTTCCCTCTTTTATTATCTTTCCCAGGCCCGTGTCAATAGACCATCCCACTCTTATAGTATTACTACGCCCTTACAAGTTGTTCTAAAGTCCTACCAACACAAGGAATACAGAGGTTCTCAGTCTGTGCACAGGAGGTCTCATTATGAATGTTTGCATTTTTAGTTTGCAGCTCTTACATCCCATTGTTCCTATATTCTGAGAGTACTCTGCGAGTTCTCCACAAACGGTATGGAATGGAACTGATATGAATACAAAGGTCAAAATACTAAGAGCATGCATATTCCCAGTGGCAACGTATGGGTGTGAAGTATGGACATTTAACAAGGCAGTGGTAAAACATATGTGCTTTGAACATAAGTCGCCCATGTGGTGCCGAGGCCAGCACGTGATGCAAAGAATAGTACCACTGCAACCTATAAGGCAAGTCGTAAGAGGCGACTGATGTAGGAAGCTACCCTAGTAAGTAAAAAGCATCTGAGAAATCGGATGTGCTGGCCCATTTGTAGGCTTCATAACTGGCACAACGTTAAGTTCAGATCACTTACAGATCACAAAACGTCGTTTATCAAAACGTCGTTTAACAAAAAGTCGTTTAACAAAAAGTCGTTTAACAAAAAGTGGTTTATCAAAACGTCGTTTAACAAAAAGTCGTTTAACAAAAAGTCGTTTAACAAAAAGTCGTTTAGCAAAAAGTCGTTTAACAAAAAGTCGTTTAACAAAAAGTAGTTCATCAAAAAGTCGTTTAACAAAAAGTAGTTTAACAAAAAGTGGTTTAACAAAAAGTGGTTTAACAAAAAGTCGTTTAACAAAAAGTAGTTTAACAAAAAGTGGTTTAAGAAAAAGTGGTTTAACAAAAAGTGGTTTAACAAAAAGTGGTTTAACAAAAAGTAGTTTAACAAAAAGTGGTTTAACAAAAAGTCGTTTAACAAAAAGTAGTTTAACAAAAAGTGGTTTAACAGAAAGTGGTTTAACAAAAGTCGTTTAAAAAAAAGTAGTTTAACAAAAGTCGTTTAACAAAAGTGGTTTAACAAAAAGTAGTTTAACAAAAAGTAGTTTAACAAAAAGTAGTTTAACAAAAAGTAGTTTAACAAAAAGTGGTTTAACAAAAAGTAGTTTAACAAAGTGATCAATATGGAGCGTTCGAAGGAGAAGAAGAAGAAGAACAAACATGGCGTTACAAAACAAAATTGAACACCTAAAAACAGTATGGAAGGAACTGATAGGAAAACAAAGATCAGAATACTAAGAGCATGCATATTCCCAGTGGCAACATACTGATGTAAAGCATGGACATTTAATAAGACTGTCGAAAAACACGCATGTGCTTTTGAAAATAAATGTTACAGAAGATTCATCTGTAAGAGTCATGGACAGGTTACACAAAAAAAGTTCAAGGAACCCCTTTTCATACCAGGAGGTATATTTTGTACTGTGGTGTTATCGCCCGAGTGGTTACCGGTCCCCACATTTGGGATGTAAAGAATAGAACCACTGTTACCTGCCACGCATGTCGTAAGAGGCGACTAAGGAGTTTTGGCTGAACGTGTCCTGAACGTGTAGAAGTCTATGCGTTTAGGGGCCTACCAAACCAATGTGCAACGTATACTCGTTCTTGGCAAAGATCAAACATATCACAAAGAGTAATTAAAATTGGTGGTAAAGAACGAACGCAAAGAAGAAAGACTATGGTGTTATGACTGAATTTTTCATTGACTGTAGACACACGATGGGTGGTGTGGTCACTTCACGACGGCCGACTGAAGCATTGTGATCTTACTTGTCCTGGCGGACGGACACACACCAGCGTGTATGATATCTCTGTGGCGTAGAGGTTACGTGCTCGTCTCTCGTCCCAAAGGTACTCCGTTCACTCCCTCGTACAGCTATCGGAATAGTTTTCAAGAGATCCCTTCTCTCAGTGTAGATGAGATCGTGTTTCTAGTCCTATCGGAGACGGACGATAAAACGTAAGTCCCATGTTCAAGATAAGCACGTAAAAGAACCTTTGACTGTACAAAATCGAGAAGAGCAGGCTGGAAAGCTGCTGCCCGGGAAAATTCATTAAGAAGAATACAAAATAAGAATTCCTACAAAATATGTTCGTCATTTTCTAAAGTACATCGGGGACCCTCGCCGGTGCTACGGAGTTCATGTACTGCCACGATTGAGATCTTCTTGTGTGAGAAAGAGATCCAGAGTACACATGGTTATTTCACCGAAGTGCACTTTTGATGATCATATCAATCAATCAATCAATCAATCAATCCAACGTATAGCGGCAATAGTTGTTTCAGCAGAGACTTATCTGCTCATTGATTGATTAATATGACCATCATCATTGCACTTTGGTGAGTAACCATGTGTGCTCTCAACTTTTTCTTACACAGGAAGATCTGTTTCAGTGCACGAAATCCGTAGCACCGACGAGGTTCCCCGATGTAATTTTGAAGATGGTGAAGAAATGTATGTAGGAATTTTATTTTAAATCATTTCTAATGAATTTTGATCGGGCAGTGACTTTCCAGCCTGCTCTTTTCAATTCTGAATTACCAAGGGTTCTTTTACGTGCTCAAATTGAACATAGTACATACATTTTATCGTTTTACGGTTTTATCTCAGATAGGACTAGGAACTCGATCTCACCTACACTGAGATCAGACATCTCTTGCAAAATATCCAGATGGTCCGACAAGGGAACGAACCTGGTACCTTTGGCACGAGAGATGAGTACCTAACATCTACGCCACAGAGACCACTTTGGCACGAGAGATGAGTACCTAACATCTACGCCACAGAGACCACTTTGGCACGAGAGATGAGTACCTAACATCTACGCCACAGAGACCACTTTGGCACGAGAGATGAGTACCTAACATCTACGCCACAGAGACCACTTTGGCACGAGAGATGAGTACCTAACATCTACGCCACAGAGACCACTTTGGCACGAGAGATGAGTACCTAACATCTACGCCACAGAGACCACTTTGGCACGAGAGATGAGTACCTAACATCTACGCCACAGAGACCACTTTGGCACGAGAGATGAGTACCTAACATCTACGCCACAGAGACCACTTTGGTACGAGAGATGAGTACCTAACATCTACGCCACAGAGACCACTTTGGCACGAGAGATGAGTACCTAACATCTACGCCACAGAGACCACTTTGGTACGAGAGATGAGTACCTAACATCTACGCCACAGAGACCACTTTGGCACGAGAGATGAGTACCTAACATCTACGCCACAGAGACCACTTTGGCACGAGAGATGAGTACCTAACATCTACGCCACAGAGACCACTTTGGCACGAGAGATGAGTACCTAACATCTACGCCACAGAGACCACTTTGGCACGAGAGATGAGTACCTAACATCTACGCCACAGAGACCACTTTGGCACGAGAGATGAGTACCTAACATCTACGCCACAGAGACCACTTTGGCACGAGAGATGAGTACCTAACATCTACGCCACAGAGACCACTTTGGCACGAGAGATGAGTACCTAACATCTACGCCACAGAGACCACTTTGGCACGAGAGATGAGTACCTAACATCTACGCCACAGAGACCACTTTGGCACGAGAGATGAGTACCTAACATCTACGCCACAGAGACCACTTTGGCACGAGAGATGAGTACCTAACATCTACGCCACAGAGACCACTTTGGTACGAGAGATGAGTACCTAACATCTACGCCACAGAGACCACTTTGGCACGAGAGATGAGTACCTAACATCTACGCCACAGAGACCACTTTGGTACGAGAGATGAGTACCTAACATCTACGCCACAGAGACCACTTTGGTACGAGAGATGAGTACCTAACATCTACGCCACAGAGACCACTTTGGTACGAGAGATGAGTACCTAACATCTACGCCACAGAGACCACTTTGGCACGAGAGACGAGTACCTAACATCTACGCCACAGAGACCACTTTGGCACGAGAGATGAGTACCTAACATCTACGCCACAGAGATCACTTTGGCACGAGAGATGAGTACCTAACATCTACGCCACAGAGATCACTTTGGCACGAGAGATGAGTACCTAACATCTACGCCACAGAGACCACTTTGGCACGAGAGACGAGTACCTAACATCTACGCCACAGAGACCACTTTGGCACGAGAGATGAGTACCTAACATCTACGCCACAGAGATCACTTTGGCACGAGAGATGAGTACCTAACATCTACGCCACAGAGATCACTTTGGCACGAGAGATGAGTACCTAACATCTACGCCACAGAGACCACTTTGGCACGAGAGATGAGTACCTAACATCTACGCCACAGAGACCACTTTGGTACGAGAGATGAGTACCTAACATCTACGCCACAGAGACCACTTTGGCACGAGAGATGAGTACCTAACATCTACGCCACAGAGATCACTTTGGCACGAGAGATGAGTACCTAACATCTACGCCACAGAGATCACTTTGGCACGAGAGATGAGTACCTAACATCTACGCCACAGAGACCACTTTGGCACGAGAGATGAGTACCTAACATCTACGCCACAGAGACCACTTTGGCACGAGAGATGAGTACCTAACATCTACGCCACAGAGACCACTTTGGTTGCTCTTGTGTTGACTCAATCTTAGCAAGCCTGTCTGTTCTATCGTTTACGATTGTACTTGATCTGAGCTAACTATAAACTGATGGGACTCAGGTAAGAATTATGGGAAATCAGACCACAACTACACCACGTGACCTCGCATTCCAGTATTGCTGTATATTTACGAATTCATTTTAAAATCAACACAAAATGCTAAATCAAGGTTATATTATGCAACAAATTAAGTTTAACAATAAGGAATATCAATATTATGAATATTTTTCACCAATAAATAACTATAGACTCACAGAATTGAGTAAAATTGCAACAAAAAAAAGCTTGCAGTGTTCTATCTTCTTTCTTTTTCTGCGTTCTCACTAGATTGGGATTTTGGATTCTCTAATAAAGGCAGCTGTCTGCCTCAGATTATCAGCCACGCCATACAGTTTGTCTTCTGAGTTCTCACTAGATTGGGATTTCGGATTCTCTAACAAAGGCAGCCGTCTGCCTCAGATTATCAGCCACGAGATACAGTTTATCTTGAAAGCTAGTGTGTGGGCCACCTTTTTCGTCTCAAGTCTGCATACTGGGGCAGTTCTGTAGGATATAATTCCTATGATTTCTGCTTCCCTTTTGTGCCGACCTCTTCCAGCAGTAAGTTTTGACCACCCTCGTGATGATAGGTCTGACATTCTTACTTCGTGGCTAAATCTCCGAGGCAGATTGGCGACCGCAGAATCCGTTATCCCATTCCACAATGTGAGGTCGTTACACCTTAGACGCCTCTTACGACATGCATGGCAGGTAACAGAGGTTCTATTCTTTACACCCCAAATTTGGGCCCCGGTAACCACTCGGCGGTGCTCTATCAAACATCTATTATTTCCGGCCCTTTTCTGATCTAGGTCGGGAAACCTCTGTAAGTTGTCTGGCCTAGTTATCTAGAGTTGGCTGTGATTTGAATGACCATAGATCTATTGTATAATGTTGTTGATGTCTTGAAACGAAAGGTCTCGGTCGTTATATCACAGAAACAAGGGGCATAAGCAATGTAAACATGCCGCGGTACTATAAACAAGGGACGTAATCATTGCGTGTGTGCACGGTAGACGTGCTTAGAGATTCGATTCCTATCGTTTCGTATTGGCCTCAGGCTGCTAAACATTGTGTTGGCGTCCTATACTGTTGTAACGGTTATCCTTGATATTGGTGTGTGTGTTTGTTATGTGGGGGAATTAAAGACTCTTTAAGCCGACCTAAGGACGTTCAATCTAAGGACGTTCAATCTAATCTCTGGTGTGTGCGGAGGTTACTGTAGAGCCCAATCCTCTACAATCCAATCGATCGGAGCACACATGGCTACTCACTGAAGTACAATGATGATGATAATATCAATAAATCGGTCAATCAATTTGTTCACCACTGTTCAATTGACAAATGTCTACGACCGAAACGTCGGATTATTGTAATTTTTATTACTTTAATATTCATTTTGTGCTTGCTTATTTAATACTATATAAAAATCTGTCTTTGTCCAAAATCACGACCGTGCACAACGGATTACCAGCACATCAAAGCATTGTAAAGTACATTTAAACGTGTCTTATGCGAGGTTTTTTTTATGTCCATCAACCGGAGGTTTGTACCCATGATGCTTGTCCATCAAGGGTGATGATCACCACAATTTTCATCCAAGGGAATGTAGTTGCGCTATGTTTGTCTGTGTGTCCGTAGATGACTAGTGAGCTCGATACGGGATTGAAATGTTCTTGTATAGTGTGGGCAAGGTATACTTGCACTTGTGTGGAGTTTTACTGCCTTTCTTGTTTGACGTTTCTGTTCCATCCGTGCAGTTCTACCTACCTCGCAGGCCGAAGAACCGTGTCGAAGAAGTGTGCGCCAGGCTGATCTGTCTTGATCAACATTCTTGTCGACATCTATGCCAAAGGATTTCATCGAGTTCTATAGTGTATCTTTGAATCGCTTTTTCTGACCCCCCTGTGAGCGTTTAACGCTATGCAGCTCACCATAAAAGAGTCGTTTGGGTATTTTGCAATCCGCCATTCGAACCACATGTCCTGCCCATCGTGTCTTGGACTGCATCAAGATTGTATAGATGCTGGGGAGAGCATCTCTTTATAGGACCTCTGTGTCTGGGATCATATCCTGACATTTAATGTTCATTATATTTCTGAGGCAGACTGTGTGAAAGTGGTTTAGCTTTCTTGCGTGTTGCTGATACACAGTCCATGATTCGCATGCGTGAACACGGACTGGGAGCACGAGAGCTCGATATACTTTCAGTTTTGTAGTTTGGCCAATACCACATGGGTTTATCCCCCTAAAGCCTAGCTCAAGTGCCTAGTCTTATCGGAAAGGATTAAGAAAACTAAGTCCTGTGTCCCAGCTGAAAATGTTTTTTTTAAACCTTCTTCTTTTGTCGACACACTGTGACCTGGTTGTTGCCTGGTGTTGTCACACTGTGACCGGCTTGTTGCCCAGTGTCGTGGTTTTCTGTTTTTGTTTGTCGCCGTTCTAGTGTCTTTAGCTGTTCTAGTGTTGTTGGTTGACCTTTATGAGTCTATGAATACTCTCGTTTTTTCTCTCCTATCTGTTTGACCACGGCACCACTGGTAATCTGTACCAGACTAAGATTCTGCAGTTTTCTTGAAAAGTTCTCTTTCTGCTGCTGTAAGATCTAGAGAATTTCTCTCACCAGAAATCACTTCACAAATGCCAAAATCTCAGAGTTAATCAAATTTTAATTGCTCTCTGCAAACCTTGCTGAGAACTTTATCATTCTATTTTTACATGAAATTAAAACAACAATCCCACCAAATCAACAAATCTCTAGAGATCCCATGGCTCGACCGAAAAATTTACACTGTCTTAAATATCTTAGCTACGAACCAAATCCCTACTGGTCCATCAAATCTTCCATGCCACCGGATCTCTATAAATCACAGGGTCTGCTCAAACTCCCTCAACAACAACACATGACCTCAGTGTCTTTTCAAGAAAAAATCTTTCAGTCTCTTTTAATCTGAATTCCATCCCCGAGTATTTATACCAGGCTGGCATTACGCAATCTATACCCCCTCCCCCCCCGAAAGATCTAGATAGGAGTTGTTTATTTCAAAATACTACGCTCATCAAAACTCAACGAATTTCATTGGTCTATGCACTTCAACCTACCAATAATTTGCTCCACTTGTTTACCAGGCTGCACAATACAATCGGTCATCCTTCTCGAACATGGTTCTAGTAAACATGAAATTTTCCTCTCTGTCTTTTAATTCCTCGTCATTACCAAAAAATGCGTTGTGTTACCAAATCTTTAAATTAGTACATCGTTGAATAATACCCGGATATCACGTGATGTTTACTATACAATACATTACCAATTTTCGTCCAATTTTCCTAGGTACACTTTTTTTCTCTTTTCCTAGACTTGTTAAGATTTTATAATGGCCTGGTCATTCCTTCTTTGCTTTCTTTCTCCTTGACTTGCTAAGACTTTATACTGGCCTGGTCATTCCTTCCTTGCCTTTCATTCTACTAGAAATATATCTTTATTTATCATTATCTCCTGGTATAAATAACCTCACTCACTACTACATTCTGATGTTTGGCTGTTTATATATCACAATAGAATGATAAAGAGCGCTTAAGAGCTATCGCGAGAGAGAGAGAGAGAGAGAGACCAACACATCCAATTTCTGTGAAACTTCCCTAGGTCCTATCTCGGTTTACCTCTTACGACATGCCTTGTAGGTCGCAGTGGTACTATTCTTTGCTTCCCTTGAGGGCCCCGGCCCCACAAGGGCGATACTAACACTACTTAGCTTAACAAGACATAATATACCTTGATCACACGGGCGATACTAACCTCTTAGCTTTAAACACGAGCATAATATAACCTTGATCCACGGGATACTAACACTTAGCTTAACTACGTAATAATATAATCTGTTTGCATGTTGTGGTGTTAACATCAATTCCTTTTATACAACATTACTGAAATGCGAGGATCACAGTTGTGGTCTTATTTCCTAATATTCTTACCTGAGCCCACGGACCTTATGTTATCGTAGGCTATGGATGGCGAAACAACGTCGTCGAGTTCCATACTGGGCGGCGAGTGTTGAAATATACACGACCTGGCTTTTATAATCTTAGTATTGTCATCCCTGGGGCTTTCCTGTGTCAGGTTTAATTACAGGCAGACGTTACGTCAATTCGTATACGCCAACGTCTGCACTTAATTCAATCTTTAAAAGTAGTTCCCTGTTTACAAAAGGTATATATGTATGGGAAAATACTATATATAGTATTAAAACTAAATTACAAATTTTCATTTCAAATGTTGTATCAATTCTAACATATGCCAGCGAGAGTTGGAAAATGACTAACGATATAGAAAGCAAGTTGAATGCATTTGAAAATTGATGTCTGCGAAAAATAATGAACATAAAATGGAACGAAAATATCAAAGCAAGCATGGAAGTGGGATGCAATGGTTCAAGAAAGAAAGGAAGACCTAAGGAGTACATCAAGCGAACTTTGTTGAGAGGCAAGAAATATCGGTCTCATTTCCATGGAGGAGATTGAGCGAGTTGCCCAGGATAGAGTCGTATGAGAATTGCTTGCAAACCTTATAAAGTATAACGTTACGAGAGGAATTATTATTATTATATATGTATGCAGTGGCGGCTCTTGACTATTTTTGCAGATGGGGTCAGACACATATTTTTGGAAAAATCATGGATTTGGGTTGCTATTTTTTAATTTATAAAATAATAAATACACGTTACACATTATTTTTGGCGGGGCCCGGCCCCACTGGCCCTTAATGACGAGCCGCCTATCATTCAACCTAAGGACGAACTCTGTTTTGTTATATCAGAGCGTGTAGATCAGCGTTTCCTAAAGTGGGCGGTACCGCGCCCCTTCCTCCCAGTGGGCGCTGAAGCGTTCTAAGAGGGAGGAGGGTATGTGGGTTCAGAAGAATTTGGAGGGTGTTCATGCGATTAGGGATCGGTGGCTCCTTAAAGAAAAAATTAATAATAATTGTGTTTTTGTTTGTATGTTTCCTGAAGAAGACTTATAGTCGATACGTTGGATTTTTGTTAGTTTTATTATTATGTTATTCATTTCTGCTTGCTTATGTGATACCATACATACGTGTCTTTGTTCTGAAACGCTAATTTATTACATATCACCGCAGCCTCCCTCGGTTTTCTCTAGATCTGATCTGTTCCGCTCTGACCATATCAGGTTTGTAGGTTTCAGCATATCAAACGCAATAGTACATCATCTTCGATATTGGATTAACCCATTTTAGACTTTCTAAAACTACCTTGCAATAGTTGCTGACACGGAGAATTATTACATCAAGTAACAAGTCTCTGATATCTTGGTCAGATGATAACAGATGATGGCAGATGTATAACAGAAATTAAAAAGAGAATAGGAATGGTCAAGGATAATTTCAATAGTCGCCCGAGTGGTTACAGGGGCCCAAATTTGGGGTGTAAAGAATAGAACCACTGTTACCAGCCACGCATGTCGTAAGATGCGACTAAGGAGGTTTGGCTGAAATCGGATGCACATGTCCTAGGCATGTAAAATTCTATGCGTTTAGGGGCCTACCAAACTAATGTGCAACGTATACACGTTCTTGACAAAGATCAAACATATCACAAAGAGTGATTAAAATTGGTCGTAAAGAACGAACGCAAAGAAGAAGAAGATTTCAATAGTATGAGAAAGTTACTGACATCCAAACAAATCACAAACAGGCTAAAAATGAGAATGATCAAATGCTATATATATCCTATATTAATGTATGGCTCGGAAACATGGACAATGAACAATCAGTTACGAGACAGAATTGATGCATTTGAGATGTGGATATATAGAAGAATAGGCAGAGTTTCATGGACAGAAAAAAAAGACAAATAAACAAGTTTAGGAAAACTAGGCATGAAGAAACAATTATTAAGAGAAATAAAATTCCGACAAGTAAAGTATTTTGGGCACATAAAAGGCATGACACCATGATAAAACATTTACTAGAGGGAAAGTTATGGGGAAGAGCAAGAGGAAGACTGAGAGATAAGTGGGAGGGAAACTTTAAGAAATGGACAGGTTACAGTCTGGCAGTGTGCAACACTAAGGCGAAAGACAGAGGATGCTGGAGATTCATTGCAGCCAACCTTCGATGTGGAGACGGCACCTGATGATGATAGTTTTTGACGTGTTCCACACAAACACCTCAATCCGCAACCTCTTGTTTCTTTCCCTTGAACACGGACTGACCAGAGCCAACTATAAACTTATCTAGAGTTGGCTGTGGACTGACAAAGCAGTCAGCGGCCGACACGCCTGGTGGTGTCTGTTAGCACAACACCACATTCTCTCCATTGTGCTTGGTCAGTGGCGGTCGTTCTTTGCTAGGTGCCCCTTCCCCCAGGCTGTAACATACGTTAGCCACTCTTCACTGCCAGATTGTGTTTGACCTGCCGCTCTGTCGACTTCCCTTAAGAGTCAATTGTATGTCAGTCCTTTTTTCCTTTCGTTCGCGTGAAATATTGCCTATCTATTCAACGTTGCCTCTTGTATAAATTTCACTGTCTTTTGTAGCTCATGTCAGTTTATGTGATGGCTTTTGCAATACTAGGAAGTGTATGTCATAGTTAACGTCATTTCTTCCTCTTCTTCGTTCTCCGTCTGTGAATTTGGGCATTAGCCATGATACCTGGTATGTCACTTCTGACTGATTTTTGCTTGAAAGCCTGCTTTCCCATTTATTTGACTGGTGTCCGTCGCCATGCAGGCGAGTCTTCGCCGACTTCAGAGGTGACGTCATCACTTCAACTAGTCGCCATGCAGGCGAGTCTTCGCCGACTTCAGAGGTGAGTCATACCAGACTGGCAACGAGTCGCCAGGTGGCAGGCGAGTCTTCGCCGACTTCAGAGGTGACTTGTCGATCATCTAGCCGACCATAGTCATCGTCCATGCAGGCGAGTCTACGCCGACTTCAGAGGTGACGTCATCACTGTTGCAACCACATACAGTTTTATTAGCCGCCCATCGCAAGCGATGATGACAGCAGCCTCAGACGGGTGCTGCTGCACCTCTCTGGTGTGACTGTAGAGTCAAATTCTAGAACACAGTCCCCTACCACAGGTGAGGCACACATGATCAAGGTTAGACATTTGGGTGTTGTGCGTTCTGTTTTTTCCGCTCAGCTCGTTTTCTCTGTGCCTCAACGGTACGACACTTCTCAGCTATGCGAGCTCCTCTTATGTTGTTACAGCACATAGACAGCACAATGACCAACACAAACACACAACAGATCCACATACATGCAACAGCCGTACACATATCACCAACACACAGCAACCAATACTATCAGAATTCGTTAGCCGTTTATTACTGCGCGGAAATTGAGAAGAACAAATTCACATAAAACGGTTTTATCAAAAAGCCCTTTTCTGTGGGGGTGTGCTTGCCCACTTTTCTAATTGTATTAGTAAAGCCCTACGCCCGTGTGTTGCCAAGGCTCGCATGGGGAGCAAAGAATAGTCTTATTCTTCGAACGATTCATATCGACCACTTGTTAACCACTCTTTTTGATTTTTATGTGATTCGAGCCTAACAGTGATTGTACGTTGTACCAGTTATGTGCCTACAAGTAGGCCAGCCCATCCGATTTCTCCCGACACTTTTTATTTACTAGGTAGCTTCTCTAGGTCCGTAGCTCAGTCGCCTCTTACGACATGCCTTGTAGGTCGCAGTGTTACTATTATTTGCTACATTGCGGGCCCTGGCAACACATGGGTGGCTTCTGATTGAATTTTGCGGGAAGACCTGCTTTCCTTATTATCAGTGCGGCACCCTCCCCGCCACAGATCAATCAATGAAATGAAAAAAATCCTTTACAGAACGTAGCCATCAACCACAGTAAAAGAGTCGTTGATTTTCTAGGCACCACTTATACGTTCAGTAGTTTGCCATTGCTTTCTGAATGGTGAGGTATATTTTTACCTTACGTAAAAATCCCACGGGAACGAATTTGCTTCCAAATTTGCCCGCCGCGTAGTTTTAACCAGGTAAGCTTGGGTTGTGATCGAGCTCACTACTGCTTAAGCTACTAACAGAGTACTCCAGAGAGACGCTGCAACCTACACAAGAAGTCACACAGAAAACACAGCACCCGAAACAAGAAACACATAGAACAACACACAAGAAACACATAAAACAACACACAAGAAACACATAGAACAACACACAAGAAACACATGGAACAGCACACAAGGAACACATGGAACAGCACACAAGAAACACATAGAACAACATACAAGAAACACATAGAACAACATACAAGAAACACATAGAACAACATATAAGAAACACAGGGAACAACACACAAGAAACACATAGAACAACATACAAGAAACACATAGAACAACACACAAGAAACACATGGAACAGCACACAAGGAACACATGGAACAGCACACAAGGAACACATGGAACAGCACACAAGAAACACATAGAACAACATACAAGAAACACATAGAACAACATACAAGAAACACATAGAACAACATATAAGAAACACAGGGAACAACACACAAGAAACACATAGAACAACATACAAGAAACACATAGAACAACACACAAGAAACACATGGAACAGCACACAAGGAACACATGGAACAGCACACAAGGAACACATGGAACAGCACACAAGAAACACATAGAACAACATACAAGAAACACATAGAACAACATACAAGAAACACATAGAACAACATATAAGAAACACAGGGAACAACACACAAGAAACACATAGAACAACATACAAGAAACACATAGAACAACACACAAGAAACACATAGAACAACACACAAGAAACACATGGAACAGCACACAAGAAACACATGGAACAGCACACAAGAAACACATAGAACAACATACAAGAAACACATAGAACAACATACAAGAAACACATAGAACAACATACAAGAAACACAGGGAACAACACACAAGAAACACATAGAACAACACACAAGAAACAAACAAAAACTCAACACAGCAGAAGACAACACCAACAAAACATACACAGCACTCAAGCACAACTTCTTAACAAACATGGTATGGCAACATACACCCACCAAACTATAAAACAAAGAGACATCTAATACCACACATAAATACAAAAACTTGAATTAAAAAAAAGCACAAAGCAGCACATACAAACCCCCTCTCCCTTACAAATAAAACACACTCACACAAACCACAAATAAAAAAACACACAAACACAACAACTAAAACACACAAACCAAACAAAAACTCACACAACAGCACACACACACACACACAACAACACACCAACACCTCCCTCAAACTGCAAACGTGTAAAAACACGAGTTGACGTGAAAATAATAGAAAAAAAATGAACGTTTGATTGTGTAATACCGAAGCAAGTAAACACAAAGTAGTGTTGTTTTACAAATTACAAAAACAATAAACACATATCACTTCTTTTACTTCTTTTTCAATATATAGCAACGTTTCGACCAAAATGCCTTTATCAAGCAAAGGATACAACAAAAGTGAAGAATTTCACTTTTTTTCACATCACATTACATATAGCATACAAGAATAAATTCCTAACGAGCATAAAATCCCTGGAATCGTCAATAAATTAATCATCAAATATCCCTGTATTTGTTTTACTGTATTTTGTGTAACGTCGTAATTAAAACAACTCAGTCACGAGAAATGTGTACCGACCATCCACTCAGTCTAGAATTTGGTCCCTGCTAGTATGCTATTATCATTGTTGGTATTATTTCTGTCTTAAGACGAGGAAAACCGAAGACTTGAACCTTTAGGTGCAGCTGGCTGCTGTATCTGTTGTAACAAACCGAAGATTTGAACCTTTGGGTGCAGCTGGCTGTATTTGTTGTTACAAACGAAGACTTGAACTTTGGGGCAGCTGGCTGCTGTATCTGTTGTAACAAACCGAAGATTTGAACCTTTGGGTGCAGCTGGCTGTATTTGTTGTTACAAACCGAAGACTTGAACTTTTGGTGCAGCTGGTGCTGTATCTGTTGTAACAAACCGAAGATTTGAACCTTTGGGTGCAGCTGGCTGTATTTGTTGTTACAAACCGAAGACTTGAACCTTTGGGTGCAGCTGGCTGCTGTATCTGTTGTAACAAACCAAAGATTTGAACCTTTGGGTGCAGCTGGTTACAAACCGAAAATTTGAACCTTTGGGTGCAGCTGGCTGTATTTGTTGTAACAAACCGAAGATTTGAACCTTTAGGTGTAGCTGGCTGTGTCTGTTGTAACAAACCGAAGATTTGAACCTTTGGGTGCAGCTGGCTGTATTTGTTGTAACAGTCTCGTTTTTACCTTTAGTTTTTATTTTGGCTAATTCTGGAATATTTTCTGTCTCGATTTGACAGGTTCTTCGTGACACAGCAAGTAAATGAAGTCATTCATTGTAATAGTTTTGCTTTCATTTCATTGTTTCTTCTTCTTCTCTTTCTTCTACTTCTTTTTCTCCAACTTCTTCTTCTTCTCCTTCTTCTACTTCTTCTTCTCCAACTTCTTTTTTTCCTTCTTATTCTCCTTATACTCTTCTTCTTTTTCTTCTTCATCTATTTCTTCTTCTCCTCCTCTTTCTTCTTCTCTCCTCTTCTTCTTCTTATTTTACTTCTTTTTCTTCTCTTTTTCTTCTCTTTCTTCCTTTCTTCTTCTTTTCTCCTACTTCTTCAACTTCTTCTTCTCCTCATACTTCTTCCTCTTCCTTTTCTTCTTCATTTCTTTCTTTTTCTTTTCCTCTTTCTTCTTATTTTACTTCTTTCTTCTTCTCTTTCTTATATTACTTCTTCTTCTCCTCCTTCTTCTTCTACTTCTACCCCTCCACCTTCCACTTCTTCTTCTACTTCTACCCCTCCACCTTCTACTCTTCTTTCTACTTCTACCCTCCACCTTCCATTCTTCTTCTACTTCTACCCTCCACCTTCCACTTCTTCTTCTTCTTCTACCCTCCACCTTCCACTTCTTCTTCTTCTTCTCCTCCACCTTCCACTTCTTCTTCTCTTCTACCCTCCACCTTCCACTTTTCTTCTATTCACCCTCCACCTTCCACTTTCTTCTACTTCTACCCTCCACCTTCCACTTCTTCTTCTACTTCTACCCTCCACCTTCCACTTCTTCTTCTACTTCTACCCCTCCACCTTCCACTTCTTCTTCTACTTCTACCCCTCCACCTTCCACTTCTTCTTCTACTTCTACCCCTCCACCTTCCACTTCTTCTTTTCCTATTCCTTCTTCCTGTTCCCTATTTTTTCTTCCTTTGTTCTTTTTTTCTCGCTTCCCTTCTTCTTAATTCCTTTTTTCCCTTAGTCTTCTTGTTGTTTCTCTTCGTCGTCCTCTTTTGATTCTTCTTCCACAACTTTATTTTCTTCATCCCCTTTTTCTTTTGTTTTGTCTCTACTTCTTGGCCATTTCCTTCTTCAACTTCTTTGTATTCTTCATTCTATTTTTCCCGTTTGTTCCTTCTTTTACTTTTCTTCTTTCTTCGCGTTCGTTCTTTACGACCAATTATAATCACTCTTTGTGATATGTTTGATCTTTGCCAAGAACATGTATACGTTGCACATTGGTTTGGTAGGTCCCTAAACCATAGACTTCTACACGTTTAGGACATGTGCATCCGATTTCAGCCAAACCTCCTTAGTCGCCTCTTACGACATGCGTGGCAGGTAACAGTGGTTCTATTCTTTACACCCCAAATTTGGGCCCAGGTAACCACTCGGGCGCCTTCTTTTACTGATTTACATTCTCCTTTTTCTCTTTTTCCTTCGTTTGTTCTTTTCTTTGTCTTTATTTCACCTTCTTTCCTTTCAGCTTCTTCATCTCTATTTGTCTGTCAGCTTGTTCATCTCTATTTGTCTGTCAGCTTCTTCATCTCTATTTGTCTGTCAACTTCTTCATCTCTATTTGTCTGTCAGCTTCTTCATCTCTATTTGTCTGTCAGCTTCTTCATCTCTATTTGTCTGTCAGCTTCTTCATCTCTATTTGTCTGTCAGCTTCTTCATCTCTATTTGTCTGTCAGCTTCTTCATCTCTATTTGTCTGTATACTACTTCATCTCTATTTGTCTGTATACTACTTCATCTCTATTTGTCTGTCAGCTTCTTCATCTCTATTTGTCTGTCAGCTTCTTCATCTCTATTTGTCTGTATACTACTTCATCTCTATTTGTCTGTATACTACTTCATCTCTATTTGTCTGTATACTACTTCATCTCTATTTGTCTGTATACTACTTCATCTCTATTTGTCTGTATACTACTTCATCTCTATTTGTCTGATACTACTTATCTCATTTTCTGTATACTACATCTCTATTTGTCTGTATACTACTTCATCTCTATTTGTCTGTATACTACTTCATCTCTATTTGTCTGTATACTACTTCATCTCTATTTGTCTGTATACTACTTCATCTCTATTTGTCTGTATATTTCTTCGTTTCATTTTTCTTCTTTCCTTTTTCTTCTGTGTACTTTCAAACATTCACTTAAATATGTTCTTTAAAAAAAAGCAGTGGTCAGCCTGGGTCTGTTAGTATTTATATCTCACCCCACTACTAATCCTTCTTATTCTCTTTATTAAGAACACGCTAGCAGGTCTTCATCTTTTATGTACGCAAACAAAACAGGAGTTCCACAGAGAATGTTAACATTTCTAAACATCTTTCCAAGGAGCTGTGTCAGGAGCTTTTCAGGATAGGACACACCAGACTGAACAAACACCTATACAGGCTACGATTGTTCCCATCCCCTCTGTGTCCCTGTGGCACCGATGAGAAAACCATAGAACCTGTCCTGCAAAACTGTCCCCTGTATGTCCTCCCTAGAAAGGAATTCTGGCCCTACAACCCAACACTACATTCAAAACTACATGACACCGGAGATGAGCTCCAGACAACAGTCGATTTCATCAGAAGATCGCGTCTAACGGTATAATCATCCAAATAGCGATCGCAAAGAAGTGATGACCTCCCATACACTTTTCTATGTTCAATTACAAGGCAAGCTTTTCGAAAATCACAACAGCCTGACACATACAACTGATGTATTTTTGTGTGTGTGAACAGTCAAATTGAAGTCTGAGAGTGAACGAAGAGCGATAAAAAGGAATACAACTGTGCGAATTTCACAACCAAGCCACCAACACTCGATACGCTAACAGCTAAATCATTTCCCAGCCATTCTCATGTCCTAACCTTTTCTAGAATCACAGAAATCCTGCCTGTTGCATGTTTTTCAATATCGCTGTAAACATAGATTTAAAACTAAAAGAAAACATCCAGAAGGATGAGAACCTTATTTTATTATCGGACTATATTCCTAGGGCGGAGGGAGAAACTAGGCCAGTGGACGGTGAAGCGCCGTACCCGTGTGTCTGCTTCGCGTTCCGCCATTTCACCTATCAGTCATGATAATTTCAATAGTATCTCTCCCAATTTGTGCGATATTTACCGTTGTGAATATCTTGATTCGTTCACGGATTACTTACTGTGCTGTATAAACCGTTAGTGTTTTATTTCATGGAAAATTTTACCAGGAAAGGATGTATATGAATTGAAATTTCGATGGAAACAGACCCTAGCAAGCAACGATCTCGACAAAAGCGTCGAGAGCGATCGTTGCAGTTTCAACAGGGAAAACAAACCAGACGTGAGGACGAACTCAGTGGCCAAGATGACCACGAAGAGTCCCCACCTAGATCAAGTAAGGATAAACAACCACGTTCAAAACCTAAGAAGGAAAAAAGTGCATTATTCGACGAGGATATTATTGATGGATTCGCAATATTAAGTTTTACAACTCTACAGGAGCTTGAGGTAAGAATTCTCTTCGTTATGTATTCAGAAATTATCCACAAAACATCCCTTCATTCTAACAATTAATTGAATAATTTAATACTAATCACTTGTTTCGTTTCCCAGTAATCGCTAGGTTATCCTCGTTTATAACATTATAAATATATTTAATTATTTATTCTAATATAACGTTCATCAAATACTATGTACAGAGTATCGTCTGTCTAGTACTGATATCATTGAGCCTAGCTTGTTGTACTGTATCGTATCATTATCTTGTCATTCACGCGTCAATTCTTTGTTGTCAAATCATCCTTCCGTCCCGCCTTTCTGACCATTTCACCCGCCATATGCTAACGCATATAATCTATATTTATTATATATGGAAGGAGAATAAAGATCTACTGCTGCGTAGCTGTATATAAAAGGCATAGATCGTGTGTATTCTGCAACGTTAGAGATAGCCAAAACGTTCACCTAATGATGCCGGTATATATGTCATTTAGTTTATGCCTGGCTGGCCCTGTCAATCTTGTCAATCTATACCATGTACATTTTGTTCTCATTGTGTGAAAAATGTTCTGGAGTCTATATATTTTTGTATACATTTATGTAGTAAGAAGCGTAAATTCTCTTTGTTGGACAAATGTTATTGAGCCCATAATGTTGTATTCATTATTGAGAAGCTTCTACGTTTTCGTCTGGATTCAGGCGCAGTCTATTTAGTATGGTGCTTCTGACTGATTTTTGCGTGAAGACCTGCTTTCAGTTTTATCGGTGTGCCACGCCATACAGCGCCTGCCTGCCTTCTCCGTATTCAGAGGTGCCGTTGTGAATCAATCAAAAGGCTGTTGTTGGTCTACTTTATTGTTGCAGTTATTTGTGCTATGAGAAGCTTCAGTTCCCGTTGTTTGGTATAGGTTTTGTTAGCCATATTGTTGTATTTATCTATCTTCTTCTCTTCCACTATTTACTTCTTGTTGGGGGTTTATAGTGATCTAGTGTGTTTTAAGGCACTTTCTAAGCTGCTATTAATTTTCTTACGGCTCTTGATGCCATCACTCGCCCGCCTTTCCAGTGTGTTCGTAGCGCGTTGGACAACGGCTGACAAGCCTCCTGTGAGTGCGGTTCAGTTCCGCGGACTGGCAGAAAAGCCACAGGTTCTCCAGATTTACGGTATTCGTGGCACCGAACCGAAGGGTTACGATGTCCATGGCACTGAGCCGAAGAGCTGAAAGCTTAAGTGCTTCTGGATCGGAAAATAAAAATGCCATCACTCCATATTTTGTGTGGTCTTCCTCTTGCTCTGTACTCGTTTTCAGTGTGGCTCACTGGTAGCCGATACTAGGACACTCTTGGCAGAAGTCCAAACCATTACATTTTTTTCTGAATTCACATCAAACTGGTTTTCTACTGAGACCTTCATTTCTAATTTTGGCTCTTATTGTCACTCCTGCAGCTCTTCTAAAGCGCATCATCTTTGTCATGATTTTCCAACCATTAGCTGCTGTTATTGGCACTGGTAACGTAGTGTTGACCAACAAATCGTTCTTATAAGATTTGCTTTAGTTTTTAGCGGTATCTTTTTATGTGAAAACAGTGGTGTATCGCTATGATTTTCCACTCATTAGCTGCTGTTATTGGCCATGTTTGTCACTGGTAACGTAGTGTTGGCTAGAAAATTGTTCTTTTAAGACCTGCTTTAGTTTTTAGCGGAATATCTCTTGAGGTGACAACAGTCGTAACTGTATTCATGTGTGCTTTATGAACCCTAAGTTATCGTTAAATGTTGTTATGGGTAAGCCCATTATGTTGTATTAAGTTATACAGTGAGAATCTTTAAGTTCTCGTTGTGTAGCACAGGTTGTTCTAATGACAATAATAATAATAATAATTCCTCTCGTACCGATATACGTTACATAGAGCCTACAAGCAATTTCTCCATACCTTTCTATCCTGGCAACTCACCCAATCTCCTCCATGGAACTGAGGCCGATATATCTTGCCTCTCTCATCAAAGTTCGTTTCAGGGTCTCCTTATGCCGTCCTCTCTTTCTTGAACCCTATGCCTCCCACTTCAATGCCTGCTTTGATATTCGTTGATCATTTCTTCTCAAGGTGTGTCCAACATATCTCCATCTTCTCTTTCTTATAACAGTTGTTACTAGTGGTTGACCAAACAACAGCCAACTATAAACTCATACGACCGGTGGACTCGGGTAAAAATTATGGGAAATCAGACCACAACCTATCACGTGAACTCACATTCCAATATTGTTGTATAAAGACGAATTCATTTTAAAACCAACATGCTAAATCAAGGTAATACGAGGCTATCTCGTATTATGTTACAAGTTAAGTTTAACAATAAAGAATATCAATATTATGAATATTTTACATCAATAAATAATCATAAACTCATAGAATTTAGTAAAATTGCAAAAAAAAGCTTGCTGTGTTCTATCAAACATAAATTCCAGCCCTCCTCCTCCCCACACACACACAGCTGAAACTAGGTCAGGGTTTCACCGTGAGTTATGCGGCCCAATATTAGAGTTGGCTCTGGCCAGACATTTCTCTAATTTGATTCCTTCTCCAGAATTCATCACGTTTTATGTTCATTATTTATCGCAGACGTCTATTTTCAAATGCATTCAACTTACTTTCTATATCTTTCATCAATTTTCAACTATCGCTGGCATATGTTAAAATTGATACAACATTTGAATTGAAATTTCCGAATGTAGTTTTAATTCTATATAACAGGTTGTTGTGATCTCATATATGCTTATTCCTCTCCGCTCCTCAACATAGGGCCTCAACAGTTGTTAGCCACTCTTCTCGGTCTCTGGATATTTTCTTTATGGTCTCCCAGGACAGTTCAGCACTCTTCAGTTCCTCAAGAAGTCTTCGTCTCCAGGTCTGTTTAGGGCGTCCTCTTTTTCGTTTTCTTTGCGGGTTTCACTCAAGTGCTTGTCTAGTGACACTCGAATGTGTCTTCCGTAGGGTATGCCCGACCCATCGCCATTTTCTCCTCTTAACCTGGGTCATCATGGGTTCCTGTCCGGTCCTTATCCACAGGTCTGTGTTTGGAACTCTATCATACCATCTCAGTCTGAGAATACGCCGAAGACATCTATTGACAAAGGTCTGAATCTTATTTGTATTTAACTTGATGATTCACTATGTTTCCTAGCCATACAGCAACACAGATTTGACAGTTGAGCTGAATATCGTGAGCTTTGATCTCCTATACATTGTCGTGCTATTTCTTTGATGTTGTCAATCTGGCCTAGTAGCAACAATTCAGTCATAGCTTATGTGAATATTAACCTTTCAATACCAAAGTTAATTCACATCCAGACGCGTTATATTGCAATTGTTTGTTATGTGAGGATTTCTTCAACTCCATATCGCAATTGTTAACCTGTTGATTGTATGTGATCGGAGACTAAGAGCGATTGTATGTTGTGCAAGTTATGCGACTACAAGTAGGCAAGCACAACAAATTTCTGCCATGCTTTTTATTTACTAGGGTAGTTTTCCATCAGTCGCCTCTTACGACATGCCTTGTAGGTTGTAGTGGTACTATTCTTTGCTTCCATTGCGAACCCCAGCACCACATGGGCGGTAGGGAGATTTAAGCCAAGGCTCCTCCTTTTAACATAATTACGAGCCTTTTTTGGGTTATATCAGAACGTTTGTGCCAACAAACATAACAAATAAGAATTAACTCCATTCGGTTTGTTGGGTGGTGGATTAAGCCTCTATGTGGCCGAGGCACGCCCCTTTCAACCTAAGACATATGTCTCCTTGGTTATATCAGGGCGTATTGCCCTTTTTCTTGATGTGGCCTGGGACTTGTCCTGGTGTGGACTTTGTGTTATATATTGTGTCTGTCTATTCTTGTCCTAATAAGGACATTTGGTCTTGATCTCCCGTGTGTTGCTGGGCCCACAGAGGGAACAAAGAATAGTAATACTGCGACCTACAATGCATGTCGTAAGAGGAGACTGAGGTTGGGGCCTAGGGAAGCTACAGTAATACTGCGACCTACAGTGCATGTCGTAAGAGGAGACTGAGGTTGGGGCCTAGGAAGCTACCTAGTAAATAGAAAGCGTCGCAGAAATCGGATGTGCTGGTCTACTTTTAGGCGCATGACTGGCACAACTTACACTCGCTCAACCGTCAACAATTTGCAGAATCACACTTATTCTTCGTTCCGTGGCACATGGGTGTCGTTGGCAATGAGAGAGCAGACAGGTTATCTGGCTCTGCCACCATGTCAGAGGGCCAGCCAATGGATAGAGCTGCTATTTAGAACGCCCTCATAGAGTGTGGCCGCAAAGAAGATTTTCATTTCACCTATCCACATCAACTACTAGATTGCAGGAGTTGGGTTTGAAGATTGAAGTAGCAAGAAAAGATCAGCATAACAGGTATATGAGTAGGCTCATCAATCAAAATCGAACTGGTACGGTCAGTCGCTGGACACTGTTTGAGATATTGCGAAGGAGATCGGAGCACCTATGGACATGTCCGGAGTGCAATGAAGATATTCCAAACTGAAACTGAAACTGAAACACCCGCTCATAGGCTCAATACAAATCACAAAGTGTAGTTAACAAGTGGTCGATATGGAACGTTCTTTATCCGATTTGTGCAACGCTCTCGGTGCGAACCACATAAATAAAAACGATTAACTTAGCTGATAAAAACAATAAACACAACCAGTTAGATTATTTTGCAACAATTTTTGTTTATTGCAATGAACATCTTTCATTTAAACTATTTGTTGTAATTTGTCCTCTTATCTTTCTTGTGCTGTTCTCACTTTACGTAAATCTATCTCGAGAGAGCCTTGATAGCGCAGCGGCTAGTTCTCTTGCTTCGTAGACTTGTGCTTCCAGGATCAAATCTCACTGTGGGAGTAGGATTTTCTCCGTCTGTAGATGTTCTCAGGTATACCCAGCTTCAGTTGAGTACCAGAGAAACACAGTGATGTAAATTTACACCACAACACCTGTCCTATGTCGTTGCGTTGGTCAATGATAAATTCGGACCTAAGACCTTATCCCCTAATGTACCGCCTCATGTTATGAGGCACATTACTTCTTTTTTTATCTACTTATATTTAATCATTTATATGTCATTAAACTATTGGGATGTAAAACCATACAAGATCTGCAACTGCTAGCAAAGAACCGTATCACATGGAGATCTAAAACCTCTGCCCTATGTGCCGCCTTTGGCACGAAAGGAACAAACTAACTAACTAACTATATGCCATTACTAATGGTATACTGTCATATTCATATTCAATATACCTGCCCTTATCCATGCCTGTTTACTCAGTGTTATCGCAACCTCCCCACGGTTTTTTCTAGATCTGATCTGATCCCGTCTGCACCTCTTCCTTCTCTTCCATTTACCTTTTTATAGAAGTGTTGGGGGGGGGTGTAGTGATCTTGTGTGTGCTTGTTTTAATGCACTTTGAGCTGTTATTCATTTTCTTCAAGCTGTTCTTGATGCCGTCGCACCATCTTTTGCGTGGTCTTCCTCTAGCTTTGTACTTGTTATACTTTTTCTGTGTGTCTCTCTGTGGTAGGCGATACTAGGGCATTCTTGTCAGGTGTCCAAATCTGTTGTTCTTTTATGAATTGCATGACTGGTTTCACATCCAGTCTTCTTCTGATTTCATTTCTAATTTTGTCTCTTATTGTCACACCTGCAGCTCTTCTAAGACACCTCATCTCTGTCGTTATGATTTTCCGCTCATTAGCTGCTGTTATTGGCCATGTTTGACACTGGTAACATAGTGTTGCCCACAAAATAGTTCTTATAAGATTTGCTTTAGTTTTTAACGATATCGCTTTATGTGACAACAGTGGTGTTAACTGTCCCAGTACATGTATGACACTGGTAACATAGTGTTGGCTAGAAAATCGTTACTATAAGATTTGCTGTAGTATTTCGAGCAAATCGTTTACTGTACCGCCTTAAATCCATTTCGTGTTACATTTGACACATGAGACTTCCACACAAGATTTCCTTTGTTACCGTTCTGTCGTATTTCTATTAATTGTTTCCAACGTTAGGACACAATCTCTCGCTCTCTCTCTCTCTCTCTCGCGATCACCGCCTAACCGATTCCAGATTTTCTCTAATTTATTTGTGGATATCTGATTCATGCAGCCTTAGCATGGGCGTGTTTCATCACATCTTTAGCGCCATTTGGAACTCTGGTGCTTACCCTTCGGCGACGTGTCCGGTTTTAGCCTGCGTTTACTGCGTTCGCTCTCAGTCAGCCTAGGGCTGTCCCCAGCCGACCTGCAAGGCAGCAGGTTGCTATTTTATTTTAGGGTAGCTTCCCTTAGACAACCTTCCCTCATGGGTTGTTGAGTGTCATCTGCCCAGGCCACCAGTCTTTTTTTGGACTACTTAGTTTGCTGCCAGTCCAGTTTTGTGTACGATTTGATCCGCTAGCCGTTGATTGTCCCCAATCAAACTACAAGGCAGTAGTAGGGACACAATCTTTCAACTATTTCCACCTTCTTCTGTACGTCTACATTAGCTTTATTTATTTTATCTGATGTCCACCGGAGAGCTGTCTTTGCCTGTACCACATACTGGCATACCTGCAAAATCTACCTCTATCTTTGTCTTTTAATAATAGACTCGAATGATGTACATTTTTTTTCCCGATCCAGAAGCACTTGAGCTTTTAGCTCTTCGGCTCGAGTACCACGGACATTGTAACCCTTCAGTTCGATGCCACGAACACCGTAAATCTGAAGAACCTGTGGCTTTTCTTACAGCCCACGGAACTGAACCGCACTCACAGGGGCTTGTCACCCGTCGTCCAACGCGCTACGAACACGCTGGGCAGGCGGGCTTTGTTTGGTTTTAAAATCACGTCATTTGCTGTTGTATTTAGCTAGAAATGTGCAGGATTTGTTTGACGTATAATTATCGCCCGTGTGTTACCGGCGCCCTCAAGGGGATCAAAGAATAGTACCACTGCCACCTTCAAGGCATTTCGTAAGAGGCGACTGAGGTACGGGCCTAGGAAAGCTACACCAGTTAATAAAAAGCGTCGCAGAAATCGAATGTGCTGGCCTACTTGTAGTCGAATAATTGGCACAACTTACAATCGCTCTTAGGCTCAGATCAGTTAGAACTCACAAAGAGTGGTTAAGTGGTCGATATGAAGCGTTCAAAGAAGATCATATATCCATATATGAATGAAAATCGTAGCATGTCCTTTAGAGAACCTCGGCATCAACCACAGTAAACGAGTCATTTACCTGCTGCCTTGCAGGTCGGCTGGCGACAGCCAAAGGTCTAACTCTTGGATTCTCCGAAAGGAGTTAATTCTTATTTTCATGTTTGTTGGCCTACACGCTCTGATATAACCAATAAAAGGTTCGCCTTAGGTTGAAAGGGCGTGCCTCGGCTTAAAGAGGCTTTAATCCCCTACTAAACAAACAAACAACAAACAAACCCAGTAAACGCTGACTGAATCCGGACACATCGCCAAAGAATAAGCAACAGAGCTCCAAATGGCGCTGAAGATGTGACGAATCACACAGCCATGCTAAGGCTGCATGGATCAGATTTCCACATGAATGAGATTTATGGGGAGATCTGGTACATCAGTCTAAGGGTGATCGCGAGAGATAGAGAGAAACGAGTCATTGAGTTTCTAGGCATAGGCACCTTATACGTTCGCCCGAGTGGTTATGGGGCCCAAATTTGGGGTGTAAAGAAAAGAACCACTGTTACCTGTCACGCATGTCGTAAGAGGCGACTAAGGAGATTTGGCTGAAATCGGATGCACATGTCCTAAACGTGTAGAAGTCTATGCGCTTAGGGGCCTACCAAACCAATGTGCAACGTATACATGTTCTTGGCAAAGATCAAATATATCACAAAGAGTGATTATAATTGGTCGTAAAGAACGAACGCAAAGAAGAAGAACCTATATGTTCAGTAATTATCCATTTCTTTCATTATATAAATATACGAAATATTAAAACATATATTTTGAAATGTCTAGTCGACGGGCTCTTTCCTTTTAATTATCGACTTCGTGTTGTAGGTATTTTTAGCTGAGAAACAACATGTGACCACACCCAGTCTACCTCAAAACTAAGCTTTGTGGAAACCTGACAGACCTGAAGCTGACTGCCTAGTTTGTGGTCAACGGTAAACTAAGCGCATGGCCAAAAGTCGTCGAAGAAGACAAAGGGAGGAGGAACATAGACACTTTTGTTATGCATAAATCGACAACTCCAGGCGGAACCAAAAAAAAAATACACGTAGATTTTAAAAGCCAAATCCGAATAAAGCCTGCTCAGACTGCACAGTGTGCATGCCAGACAGAAACACAGACTCCAGAGCACATCCTGCAGTCATGTCCATCATACATACACCAACGAAATGAAACATGGCTTCATGAACAAAGCTTACAGACCAAGCTATGGGGAAAGTTTTACAATCAATCTTTGTCTCTTGGTATAATTTTACAATCATGCTTTGTCTGCTGGTAAAGTTTTACAGTTATTCTTTGTCTCTTGGTATAATTTTACAATCATTCTTTGTCTGCTGGTAAAGTTTTACAATGATTCTTTGTCTGCTATTATAATTTTACAATCATTCTTAGTCTGCTGGTAACGTTTTACAATCATTCTTTGTTTATTGGTATAGTTTTACAATCATTCTTTGTCTATTGATATAATTTTACAATCATTCTTTGTCTGCTAGTAAAGTTTTACAATCATGTAATATGTCTACATTTACTTGTATCCTGTTTTTGTCATTTTGGTCTAATTTATATGTCTCTTCCTTGCCCATAATGCGACACTGTCTAGAAATTAATTGAAGAACAGATTGACCGACCATTTTATGTTTATGATGTAGTTGACTAATCATCATCATCATCACATGCTGTCTCTGCCTTGAAGGTTGGCTGCAATTTACTTCCAACATCTCGTGCTTTGATGTTGAGCTCTACCAGGCTGTAATTTGTTCATCTCTAAAAGCACCATATAAATGTGTATGCATGCATTTATGTGTGTGTGTGCATGTGCACTTCTGTGTGTGTGTGTATATATCAATGGAGTTGAAGAGACAAATATGCTACTTTATATTTCATTTGATGTTTCTATCCCACTTGTGTCTTAGTCTTGCCATCCTTTAACTTTCTCCTCTAATACAGTTTTTTATTTAATCTATATGTCACGCCTGTTTATGCCTCCAAAATATTTTGTTTTTATTTTATTTACTGTGTTAATTCTTCATTACTAGTTCTTCTTGAACTTCTTTATTTGTTGGATGTTCTTTCCATGAAATATGGCCTTTACATTTGTACTAAAGGGTTTGGACATCTGACAAGAATGCACTGGTATCGTCTACCACAGAGGTACACACTGAAAAAGTATAGCAAGTACAGAGCAAGAGGAAGACCACACAGAAGATGGAGCAATGGCATTAAGAAAATAACAGCTTACAAAAGGCTTTAGAATAAACACATATAAGATTATTACATCCCTCCCCTGAACATTTCTATAAAGAAGTAAATGGTGGAAGAGAAGAAGAAAACTTCTGTATATTCACATCTCAAAGGCATCAATTCTGTCTTCCAAGCGCTTTTTCTTCTTCAATGATCCAGCGGCACTTGTGCTCTTGCCTAGTTCGGCCCAATGCTATGTAGTGTTATCTGCAGTATTTTGTAAGTTGTTCTTTTATTCCATGTGATATGTTTCAGTTATCTGATCTTGGAGGAAGGAGGGTCTTCCTGACGTCCATCTAGTGCTTGACACCTGAAGAGCTGGTGGTGAACGGTTTCATGATTATTTATATGCACACAGCTGACACTCTGGAGTTTATTGTGGTTGAATTCTGTTCAAGTGATTGTTGTTATTGTTATTGGAATATTCCTCTGATATCTTCTTGTGGTAGTTTAATGTTGTCATTGTGGTTGAGAGACAACTATTCCTCTGATATCTCCTTGTAAGGTGGTTAATGTTGTCATTGTGGTTTAGAGTGGAGACACTATTCCTCTGATATCTCCTTGTAAGGTGGTTAATGTTGTCATTGTGATTTAGAGTGGAGACAATATTCCTCTGATATCCTTGTAAGGTGGTTAATGTTGTCATTGTGATTTAGAGTGGAGACAATATTCCTCTGATATCTCCTTGTAAGGTGGTTAATGTTGTCATTGTGATTTAAGTGAAAATATTCCTCTGATATCTCCTTGTAAGGTGGTTAATGTTGTCATTGTGATTTAGAGGGGAAGACAATATTCCTCAATATCTCCTTGTAAGGTGGTTAATGTTGTCATTGTGATTTAGAGTAGCTTTGAACGATATGTCATATATATTCCTCTGATATCTCCTTGTAAGGTAGTTAATGTTGTCATTGTGTTAAGAATATTCTCAGATATTCTGTAGTGTTAATTTGTCATTGTGATTTAGAGTGGAGACTATTCCTCTGATATCTCCTTGTAAGGTGGTTAATGTTGTCATTGTGATTTAGAGTGGAGACATTCTCTGATATCTCCTTGTAAGGTAGTTAATGTTGTCATTGTGATTTAGAGTGAGACTATTCCTCAAATATCTCCTTGTAAGGTAGTTAATGTTGTCATTGTGGTTTAGCTTGATCATATGTCTGTTATATTCCTCAAATATCTCCTTGTAAGGTAGTTAATGTTGTCATTGTGATTTAGCTTGATCATACTGTTATACTCAAATATCTCCTTGTAAGGTAGTTAATGTTGTCATTCTGATTTAGAGTGGAGACATATTCTCAGATATCTCCTTGTAAGGTAGTTAATGTTGTCATTGTGATTTAGCTTGATCTGTTAACCTTTCTTTCCATATCTCCCATGGCCTATCAGTTCAGCAAAAATTTCTCTATTTTGTAGTTTTCGGTTTGCTTTTCTTTATGAAAAGTTGTTTCTGTGACCGATTGGTCTAGCTTTGATTCTTTCTTAATAAACCTGTCTTCTTTTTTCTTCTTCAAACGCTCCATATCCACCATTTGTTAACCACTCTCTGTGATTTGTATGTGAACTAAGCCGTAGAACCATTGTATGTTGTGCTAGTTATGCGCCTACAAGTAGGCCAGCACATTTGATTTCTGTGATGTTTTTTTATTTACTAGGGTAGAGTCCTTATGTCCTACATCAGTTGCCTCTTACGACATGCCTTAGTAGGTCGAGGTACTATTCTTTGCTTCCCTTGAGGTCCCAGGCACCACACTAGCAAACCAATCTATCTGCTTTATCATCCACATAATATCCAAGAGCTGTACTTTCTCTAGATTTGACAAATGCTTGTAATACTTACTAGTCTTTTCAAGAGGTCAAAACCCTCATAGAGAGAAAATCTGCAGTAGACTGGAAGACAGACACTGGATATGATTATGGAAAAGACTCCTCAAAGACCTAAGCAGAACAGACCAGGTCATTATATTTCACTACGCACCGGATACTGCAGACTCAACAAACACTTATATAGACTAGTAATAAGTCAAACAGCTCTTTGCCAGTGTCAGCAGGCGGAACAGACCCTGGAGCATATCCTGCAAGACTGTCCTCTCCTGGGTGAGCTGAGAAGCAACATGTGGCCACACCCAGTCAACCTGAAAACTAAACTATGGGGAAACTTGACCGACCTGAAGCTGACCGCCCAGTTTGTGGTCCACAGTAAATTAAGCACATGACCAGAGATGGATGAAGAAAAAGAAGTAATACCCACTAGAGAACAGGTCAGTAGAGATATTGATCAGTAGGGGTCACCGATAGCAGAGTTGATAACACACTTCGCTAATGACCACATGTTGTGGAAATTCATGGGTTCGAAGCCAGCTTGGACCCAAACATTTCAATGTGAACATGTAACGCGGTTTTTCTACAGGAAACCCTGATCCTTTGTCTAAATTACAAGTAGCTCTGAAGCAGAGTAAGTCTTGCCTGAATGTTGAGGGACACTGGAGATGAGGAAAGCAAACCTTCAGGCAGAAGTCAGTCAAAGGTGCAATATTAGGAGCCATGAATACGCCTCGATACATAGTGGGAAAATGGAAACAAATATATATATATATGGGTCAGTTCACATATTGACCATTAGTTCGCCCGTGTGGTGCTAGGGCTCGCAAGGGAAGCAAGGAATAGTACCACTGCAACCAACCTGTAAGGCATGTCATAAGATGCGACTGATGTAGGGGACCTAGGAAGCTACCTAGTAAATAAAAGAGTCGCAGAAATCAGATGTGCTAGCCTATTGTATGTCCATAACTGGCACAATGTACATTCATTCATAGGCTCAGATCACATACAAATCACACAGATTGGTTAACAAGTGGTCGCTATGGAGCGTTCGAAGAAGAAGAAGAATGAACCTCAGGTCGTGCTGATGATCAGTTGTATGAAAATTATTGTAGTAGCGAGACTGGTGTGCTTGATCGCCATATTGAACATTAGTTGTAGTAGCTGGGAGACATGGCTGTAGACATATTGATCAGTTCACATATTGAACATTAGTTGTAGTAGCTGGGAGACATGGCTGTAGACATATTGATCAGTTCACATATTGAACATTAGTTGTAGTAGCTGGGAGACATGGCTGTAGACATATTGATCAGTTCACATATTGAACATTAGTTGTAGTAGCTGGGAGACATGGCTATAAACATATTGATCAGTTCACATATTGAACATTAGTTGTAGTAGCTGGGAGACATGGCTGTAGACATATTGATCAGTTCACATATTGAACATCAGTTGTAGTAGCTGGGAGACATGGCTGTAGACATATTGATCAGTTCACATATTGAACATTAGTTGTAGTAGCTGGGAGACATGGCTGTAAACATATTGATCAGTTCACATATTGAACATTAGTTGTAGTAGCTGGGAGACATGGCTGTAAACATATTGATCAGTTCACATATTGAACATTAGTTGTAGTAGCTGGGAGACATGGCTGTAAACATATTGATCAGTTCACATATTGAACATTGTTGTGTACTGGCACAACATTGACAGTTCACATATTGAACATTAGTTGTAGTAGCTGGGAGACATGTGTCTATTGTCAGTTACATATTGAACATGTTGTTAGCTGGAGAATGCTGTGACATTGGTCAGTGAAGTTGATAATGCACAGGACGAATGACCACATGTTGTGGCAATTCCAAGGTTCAAGTCTAGCTTGGGTTCAAAGTAATTTTATGTGTTTATGTGGTACGCAGTTGGACTCTAAGAAACCCTGATCCTTTACTTGGAGATCTTCTTCCAACCAGGGCTGCGAGTTTTCACTCTTGGGCAGCCAATACCAGTTTATAGAATCTGCATGTGTTCTGTAATTGTGGAAGACTAGTGTAAAGGGTATTATGAACAGATGGGTGTGGTGGGAGTTCTTGTCTAGCTTTGTGTAGTCTAGGACATTCAAGCAAGATATGCTGTACTGTCTCACATGAATGACTGCACTTTCTACAGTGTGGTAAGTGTGTGGGGTTTATTCTGTTTAGGTGATAATTCAGTCCATGTCCTGTTCTTAACTGGAAGATAGTGCTTTGATCTTTTCGTTGTAGCAGATTTATATTGTCCTTAGGGCTTGGTCTATTCATCTCTGCATACATGTCCAGACCAGTCGTCCCCATAGCCCATCGGTTCAGCCACGGATCTTCTCTTAATTACGATGGCCTAGGTTCAGCCTATCTTCTCTGGAGTTTTTCAGACTCTGTTTTATACTTTGTATGCTAACAACTTTGTCTATTTGTGGTTTTGATGATACTTGATTGGCCTTGTCATTTACTGAAATTTAAATTACTGGTACTTCTGAAGTCAAAGTAAGGTCTTCTTAAATGATGAGGAACACTAGTGATCAGAGGGGGTCTCTGTGGCTGAGTGGTTAAGCCCTTTGTCTTGCGAGTCGAAGGTCGTGGGTTCGAATCTGGACCGCGCCTTCTGTTGAGGAGTGCAGTCTTTTCCAGAGACCCTAGGATTGTTGCCGGAGCTACGGAGTTCGTGCTTTGTGCAATACTCTCGGCAGGTGGCGTGCCATTTCTGCGGAGAGGAACAGAGCCATATGGGGTAAAACCCGGTGCAATGAAGTTAATTCTTCGGCTTTAGTGATAAGAAAAGCAAACCTTCACCCAAACATTAGTCATGGCTACACATGAATTTATAGCAGGTGAAAAGCCCGTGTATTGTCGAGGCTCTCAAGGGGAGTAAAGAATAGTAGCACTGCAAATAGTAACATCGACGTTCAAAGGAATAAGTGCTCTTCATTGCCATCGATGTTCAAAGAATAAGTTCTTCAATCCATCGACGTTCAAAGGATAAGTCTCTCTCATGCATCAACGTTCAAGGAATAAGTGCTCTCTCATTGACATCGACGTTCAAGGAATAAGTGCTCTCTCATTGCCATCGACGTTCAAGGATAATGCTCTCATTGACATCGACGTTCAAGGAATAAGTGTTCTCATTGCCATCAACGTTCAAAGAATAAGTGCTCTCTCATTGCCATCAACGTTCAAAGGAATAAGTGCTCTCATTCCATCAACGTTCAAAGAATAACTGCTCTCTCATTGCCATCGATGTTCAAAGGAATAAGTGCTCTCTCATTGCCATCGAGTTAAAGGAATAAGTGCTCTCTCATTGCCATCAACGTTCAAAGGAATAACTGCTCTCTCATTGACATCGACGTTCAAAGGGAATAAGTGCTCTCTCATTGCCATCGACGTTCAAAGGGAATAAGTGCTCTCTCATTGCCATCGACGTTCAAAGGAATAAGTGCTCTCTCATTGCCATCGACGTTCAAAGGAATAAGTGCTCTCTCATTGCCATCGACGTTCAAAGGAATAAGTGCTCTCTCATTGCCATCGACGTTCAAAGGAATAACTGCTCTCTATTGACATCGACGTTCAAAGGAATAAGTGCTTCTCATTGCCATCGACGTTCAAAGGAATAATGCTCTCTCATTGCCATCGACGTTCAAAGGAATAAGTGCTCTCTCATTGCCATCGACGTTCAAAGGGAATAAGTGCTCTCTCATTGCCATCGACGTTCAAGGAATAACTGCTCTCATTGACATCGACGTTCAAGGAATAAGTGCTCTCTATTGACATCGACACCCATATTTTCCGGAACGATGCTGAATTTGATTTATGCGAGTGTGTTTAACTAGCGCGTCATGGGAACCTTCAGTATGCGTACCCTTCAACATCAGTTGAGGTAGACTTAGCACCTATGGGCCTGTCTGGAACACTGTGACGTCGCAACATCAGTTGAGGTAGACTTAGCACCTATGGGCCTGTCTGGAACACTGTGACGTCGCAACATCAGTTGAGGTAGACTTAGCACCTATGGGCCTGTCTGGAACACTGTGACGTCGGTCCAGTAACCAATAACCAATTCTGGGAATTGTGGACGCTTGTTGATTTAGTCCATTGCCTTTTTTCCCATCCAGAAGCACTTGAGCTTTCAGCTCTTCAGCTTGGTGCCACGAGCACCGTAAATCTGAAGAACCTATAGCTTTTCTGCCAGCCCACGGAATTAACCGCACTCACAAGGGGGCTTGTGACCCGTCGTCCAACGCGCTACGAACACGCTGGGCAGGCGGGCGTACCGCACCAGCTTCCATCTTTCCTATTATACTCAATGAATCACTCAGAATGCAGGCATGCGTGTAGTTTTATGACTTCAGCCAGGGTAGTGCCTTAGTCACTGCCAAAACTCTCATAGTCATGCTACTTATTTTCATTCTAAATGCACCACTGACTTTCGATAGCTAGCTGACTGTGTTCTTAAATACGCTCGTCTGTAGGGCGGCTAGCCACAGCCAACTCTAGACTTATGGGCCTTTGGACTCATAAGAATTATGAAAAATCAGACCACAACTACACCACGTGACTTCGCATTCCAGTTTTTTTTTTTTTTTTTTCCGCTTTCAACTCAAACGAAGTTTCATCTCTGAAACTGATTTTTGCGTGAAAATCCGTTTTTCAATTTCTTACAATGGCAGCAGCGTGCACATTGTAAATTACTTTACACTGGCAGCCGTGTGCTCAATGTACTCGTAATTAGTATTCCCTCGCCATACAGGCAGATTTTCTCCGACTTCAGAGGTACTCAAGTTATCGTCCTGAGTAAGACCAGGGACTCGAACAAATGCCGGACAGTAGGTTCGAACCCGAGCTATGAGGCGTCTCACAGCTAGCAGGCAGAGCTACTATCAACTACTCTAGGCAGTCCCCCTCGCATTCCAGTATTGTTGTATATAGACGAATTCATTTAAAATCAACACAAAATGCTAAATCGAAGTTATATTATGCAACAAGTTAAGTTAACAATAAGGAATATCAATATTATGAATATTTTTCACCATAAATAACCATAGACTCACAGAATTGAGTAAAATTGTAAAAAAGCTTGCAGTGTTCTATCAAACATCTATATTTTCAGGCCCCTGACGGGAAAGCCCTGACCTAGATTAGATCGGGAGGCTGGAAATTATAGATGTTTGATAGAACACTGCAACATTTTCAATTTTACTCAATTCTGTGAGTCTATGGTTATTTATTGATGAAAAATATTCATAATATTGATATTCCTTATTGTTAAACTAACTTGTACAAAATATAACTTCGATTTAGCATGTTGTGTTGTGTTAAACTTAACTTGTTGATAATATAACTTCGATTTAGCATGTTGTGTTGATTTTTAAATGAATTCGTTTATACACCAATACTGGAATGCTAGATCACGCGACGTATGGGGTCTTATTTCCTAGAATGTTTACCTGAGTCCGCTGGCCGTATCAGTTAAGAGTTGACTGTGGTAGGACATACAGGGGACGGTCTTACAGTACATATTCTGTGATTTAGTCAGCGGACTTCCGGTTTTAAGATGGCGGCGAACGGTTCTGTTCGATTTCGGTGTTCTTTGATTATTTCGACATATTCCAGTTTTTATGCTGTTCCATGTTCTAAAATTGTACACGCAAGATATTTAAGTTCATCGTGAGAATTCTGTTTTCAATGGATGTCCGTCCTGGAGTGTAATGGAGTCCGATGTGTCGCCGCTGACCATAGCCGACCTTCCGTGAATGTGTCGCTTGAACACGGAATTAATAGGGACGAGACCTCTCTCGCTATGAAAAGGTGCTGAAGTCGGCGGTACTAGGCCAGAAGGCACACAGAAAACCACAGTATCACGCATCTCACTCTTACATATGAAGATTTACCCCCGAAGTACGTTTATCACATACATTTACCCTTGCATGTTTTCTCAGTGACTCAATGAGTATGCTCAGGAAGATTGAAACAGGATGGGCTAGGAGACATTGGATGGAATCGCTGGGGAGGTCTAAGCTGAGAAAAATCAGTTTTATTTTTGTGCCAGGTCATGCAGGTGTAAGGGAAATGATTTGTTTTTACTAATCCAGAAATTTGAGCTTTTCGGCTCGGTGCCATGGACATCAACCTTCGGTTCGTCAAAGTAATCGAACAGGCTTTTGGCTTCGGTGCCATGGACATCGTAACCCTTCGGTTCGACGCCGTAACTGACATTGACTTCGTGATGACATCGTAACCTCGGTTCGTACAGACAACGAACGAAACATTTGAGCTGGCTCGGTGCCATGGATATCGTAACTTCGTCGTCCAGACACTAACCTCGGCTTCCAGGAGCTTCGCTCGGTGCCATGGACATCGTAACCCTTCGGTTCGGTACCACGAACAACGTAAATCAGAAGCATTTGAGCTTTTCGGCTCGGTGCCATGGACATCGTAACCCTTCGGTTCGGTACCACGAACAACGTAAATCTGAAGCATTTGAGCTTTTCGGCTCGGTGCCATGGACATCGTAACCCTTCGGTTCGGTACCACGAACAACGTAAATCAGAAACATTTGAGCTTTTCGGCTCGGTGCCATGGACATCGTAACCTTTCGGTTCGGTACCACGAACAACGTAATCTGAAGCATTTGAGCTTTTCGGCTCGGTGCCATGGACATCGTAACCCTTCGGTTCGGTACCACGAACAACGTAAATCAGAAGCATTTGAGCTTTTCGGCTCGGTGCCATGGACATCGTAACCCTTCGGTTCGGTACCACGAACAACGTAAATCAGAAACATTTGAGCTTTTCGGCTCGGTGCCATGGACATCGTAACCCTTCGGTTCGGTACCACGAACAACGTAAATCAGAAACATTTGAGCTTTTCGGCTCGGTGCCATGGACATCGTAACCCTTCGGTTCGGTACCACGAACAACGTAAATCTGAAGCATTTGAGCTTTTCGGCTCGGTGCCATGGACATCGTAACCTTCGGTTCGTACCACGAACAACGTAAATCGAAGCATTTGAGCTTTTCGGCTCGTGCCATGGACATCGTAACCCTTCGGTTCGGTACCACGAACAACGTAAATCTGAAACATTTGAGCTTTTCGGCTCGGTGCCATGGACATCGTAACCCTTCGGTTCGGTACCACGAACAACGTAAATCAGAAACATTTGAGCTTTTCGGCTCGGTGCCATGGACATCAACTTTTCGGTACCACGAACAACGTAAATCAACATTTGAGCTTTCGCTCGTGCCATGGACATCGTAACCCTTCGGTTCGGTACCACGAACAACGTAAATCTGAAGCATTTGAGCTTTTCGGCTCGGTGCCATGGACATCGTAACCCTTCGGTTCGGTACCACGAACAACGTAAATCTGAAGCATTTGAGCTTTTCGGCTCGGTGCCATGGACATCGTAACCCTTCGGTTCGGTACCACGAACAACGTAAATCTGAAACATTTGAGCTTTTCGGCTCGGTGCCATGGACATCGTAACCCTTCGGTTCGGTACCACGAACAACGTAAATCAGAAGCATTTGAGCTTTTCGGCTCGGTGCCATGGACATCGTAACCCTTCGGTTCGGTACCACGAACAACGTAAATCTGAAACATTTGAGCTTTTCGGCTCGGTGCCATGGACATCGTAACCCTTCGGTTCGGTACCACGAACAACGTAAATCAGAAACATTTGAGCTTTTCGGCTCGGTGCCATGGACATCGTAACCCTTCGGTTCGGTACCACGAACAACGTAAATCTGAAGCATTTGAGCTTTTCGGCTCGGTGCCATGGACATCGTAACCCTTCGGTTCGGTACCACGAACAACGTAAATCTGAAGCATTTGAGCTTTTCGGCTCGGTGCCATGGACATCGTAACCCTTCGGTTCGGTACCACGAACAACGTAAATCAGAAGCATTTGAGCTTTTCGGCTCGGTGCCATGGACATCGTAACCCTTCGGTTCGGTACCACGAACAACGTAAATCAGAAACATTTGAGCTTTTCGGCTCGGTGCCATGGACATCGTAACCCTTCGGTTCGGTACCACGAACAACGTAAATCTGAAACATTTGAGCTTTTCGGCTCGGTGCCATGGACATCGTAACCCTTCGGTTCGGTACCACGAACAACGTAAATCTGAAACATTTGAGCTTTTCGGCTCGGTGCCATGGACATCGTAACCCTTCGGTTCGGTACCACGAACAACGTAAATCAGAAACATTTGAGCTTTTCGGCTCGGTGCCATGGACATCGTAACCCTTCGGTTCGGTACCACGAACAACGTAAATCAGAAGCATTTGAGCTTTTCGGCTCGGTGCCATGGACATCGTAACCCTTCGGTTCGGTACCACGAACAACGTAAATCAGAACATTTGAGCTGGCTCGGTGCCATGGACATCGTAACCTTCGGTTCGGTACCACGAACAACGTAAATCGAAGCATTTGAGCTTTTCGGCTCGGTGCCATGGACATCGTAACCCTTCGGTTCGGTACCACGAACAACGTAAATCTGAAGCATTTGAGCTTTTCGGCTCGGTGCCATGGACATCGTAACCCTTCGGTTCGGTACCACGAACAACGTAAATCTGAAGCATTTGAGCTTTTCGGCTCGGTGCCATGGACATCGTAACCTTTCGGTTCGGTACCACGAACAACGTAAATCTGAAGCATTTGAGCTTTTCGGCTCGGTGCCATGGACATCGTAACCCTTCGGTTCGGTACCACGAACAACGTAAATCAGAAGCATTTGAGCTTTTCGGCTCGGTGCCATGGACATCGTAACCCTTCGGTTCGGTACCACGAACAACGTAAATCTGAAGCATTTGAGCTTTTCGGCTCGGTGCCATGGACATCGTAACCCTTCGGTTCGGTACCACGAACAACGTAAATCTGAAGCATTTGAGCTTTTCGGCTCGGTGCCATGGACATCGTAACCCTTCGGTTCGGTACCACGAACAACGTAAATCTGAAGCATTTGAGCTTTTCGGCTCGGTGCCATGGACATCGTAACCCTTCGGTTCGGTACCACGAACAACGTAAATCTGAAGCATTTGAGCTTTTCGGCTCGGTGCCATGGACATCGTAACCCTTCGGTTCGGTACCACGAACAACGTAAATCAGAAGCATTTGAGCTTTTCGGCTCGGTGCCATGGACATCGTAACCCTTCGGTTCGGTACCACGAACAACGTAAATCAGAAACATTTGAGCTTTTCGGCTCGGTGCCATGGACATCGTAACCCTTCGGTTCGGTACCACGAACAACGTAAATCAGAAACATTTGAGCTTTTCGGCTCGGTGCCATGGACATCGTAACCCTTCGGTTCGGAACCACGAACAACGTAAATCTGAAGATTGATTTTCCTCGGCATGGAATCGTAACTTGTTCGTCCACGAACAACGTAACTAGCATTAGCCGCCCGGCCTGGACATCAATCGGTTGTAACGCACGTAACGAGCAGAGCTTGGCCGTCCATGGACATCGTAACCTTCGTTCGTCACGAACAACGCTCATTGCTGCCGGTGCGGCACAACCTTCGGTACCACGACAGTAACTGAATTAGCTGTGGTGTGACATGCAATTCACACGACAAGAAACAGCAGGCTTCGCTCGTCATATGTAATCTTGTACCACGAACAACGAAATCGAAGCATTTGAGCTGGCCGTGCCATGGACATCGTAACTTCGGTTCGGTACCAGAACAACGTAAATTAGCATTGAGCTGCTCGTAGCCATGGACATCGTAACTCGTTCGGTACCACGAACAACGAATCTGAAGCATTGAGCTTCGGCTCGGTGCCATGGACATGTACTCGGTTCGTCCAGAACAAGAAATCTGAAGCATTTGAGCTGGCTCGATGCCATGGAATCGTAACCTTCGGTTCGGTACCAGAACAACGTAAATGAAGTGCTTCGGTGCTCGATTAATGGTCGCACGAACACAAATCTGAAGAACCGTGTTATCAGCCCGTTGAACGCCTCAGGAGGCACGTCGTCAACGCGCAGACACCTGTGCAGGCGGCAACATGGCTCGCAAGTGGGTGACAATGACCAGGCTGTTATTATAAATGCCAAGAGAGGCTACGATCAAGAAAGTGGTGAACTAAACTACAGACTAAAACCCGTGGAGCTAGCAAGAAACTATGTAGCAAGAAAGAATCAACAAAGAACGGTGTCGTATGCCGACTGAGACATACTGAGGAGATCGAGCACTATGGATAATTGTTGACATAGTGATGATAACATGCACTAAACTAACTGAAAGAAAGTCACTGATGGCTGACGACACTGATAAAAGCATGCTCATCTTCAGCGTCACTGAACGCCTGAAATCAGCGGGTGAACGCAAGAATACGAATTATTATTATAGATTGCCAATTTGTGCACTGAAATTACCATAAAATCTTGTTCAATGTCTGCGCTCAGCCACATCCAACTCTAACTATAGATTATACGTTTATAGTTGGCTCTGGACCATCCCAGATTCACGCGCTAGTAATGTCACAGTGACATACAATGTCACCATGTACCTCACAAACTTCTTCAATTACATCTGGTTAACTTAATTTCTAACATAACCTCAATGATGATGATGATTGTGTGTTGTTGAGTATTCCTTGTAGCCATTGTCTGTGGTTTCAAAATTCACATTTTTAAAGAAAAATGATGCGCTTCTTTAAATACATAACAAGCTAACAACTGCGAAGACGAGGCATGTTTTTATTATTCTCCGATATTTGAATGATCAAAAATACAATCAAAATATGAGTGCCGCCTGCTTGATTTTGTTTAGCGACAGATGGTTTTGTGTGTATCGACCTCGTTTTTCCATGTCTGTGTACTGTTTGCTTTATGTGTGGTATCTGGGAAGTTGTCCCTCACGTTGGTTGGGAGACACGCTTTATTGTAGGTCATAGATTAACTCTTCTCATCTCGTCGTTTGCTACACTCGGGGGAGAGTCTGGTCGAATAGGTTAGAGCGTGGCTTCCATGCGGGAGACTCGTGTTCAATTCAAGGTAAGGCCAAGGATTTCTTTCTGTTGTGGGCAGAAATGAACAATCTGTAGCGCAACCAATCAACATAAAAGGGCCCGCGGGCTCAGGTAAACATTCTAGGAAATAAGACCACAACCTTCGCGTGACCTCACATCCCAGTATTGTTGTATAAAGACAAATTCATTTTAAAATCAACATAACATGCTAAATTACTGTTATATTATGTTACAAATTAAGTTTAAAGCTAAGGAATATCAGTATTATTATTATTTTTTCATCAATAAATAATCATGGACTCATAGAATTGTGTAAATTGCACAAAAGCTTACAATGTTCTGTCAAACATATTCAAAACCAACCCCCATTAAACATGAATTTTCAATCTTCCGCCTGAGCTAGTCGACCGTATTGTTGTCTTTGGCTACTGTTGAACGTCTTCTGCAGCGATCTCTAGTCATGGGCTTAGTTTACTGTGGACTGCAAACTGGGCAGTCAGCTTCATGTCTGTCAGGTTTCCTCAAAACTTAGTTTTATGTCGACTGGGTATAGCCACACGTTGTCTCTCAGCTCACACAGCAGAGGACAGTCTTGCAGGATATACTCCGGTGTCTGTTCCGCCTGCTGACAGAGAGCTGTTTGACTTATTCCTAGTCTATTTAAGTATTTGCTGAGTCTGCAGTGTCCAGTACGTAGGCAAAATACAGGGTGTTCAACTTAAAAGCAGCCTATGAATGGAGCTAATCTGGCATATATGTATGGAAATGAGAAGTTCAGTTATGACGTAGTATAGGTCAAGGTTGTGTGACGGTGTGTAATTGTAGTGCGGGAAGGGGCGATGAACAAATGTGACGTAGGACGAGCTAGTCAGAACCGGTTTAAATAGTAAATAAATACAACGCGATAGGTTATCTGGCAACTTCCGATTTGTCAATGGGGCTGCAATTATCTTGAACACTCTGTATAATGACCTGGTCTGTTCTGCTTAGGTCTTTGATGAAGTCTTTTCCATAATCATATCCAGTGTTTGTCTTCCATTCTACTGCATATTTTCTCTGTATAAGGATTTTGACCTGAAAAGTCGGGTTGGCAAATGTGCTCTTTGACACTGCCCTCCTTAGCCAATAAGATATGCGTCTTTGGAAAAATCTCTCATCACGGTTCTTTTTCGTCTTCAACGCTCCATATCGAGCACTTGTTAAACGACTCTGTGGTTTGTATGTGTTCTGAGCCTAAGAGGGATTGTAGGTTGTGCCAGTTATGCCACTACAAGTAGGCCAGTACATCTGATTTCTGCCACGGTTTTTATTTTCGAAGCCCCTACCTTAGTCGTTGCCTACGTCATGCGTTGTAGGTCACAGTGTTACTATTCTTTTCTTCCCTTGGGAGCCTGGACAAGACACGACGGTCCTATACCGTAACCAAGAGTAAGAGTGGCAGTGCACAAACTCATAACGCTTATAATTGTCTAGGAAAAATGTAAAATAAGCCTACTGCGACGGGAATTTCCGATTTCTCGAATGAGCAAGTCGATCCTAAGCTAAAGGAGACCGTGCAAGTCGTTGGTACCATTTTCGTGAGGACTACACACAAGTTGCATGAGCTTGTAACAGCCAACGACTAATAGCTGACTGCTACCGTCAGGGACAGCGTAAGAACATGGTTGCACTCAGACTCCATGTGGCGACTCCGGAAACAGACAACTACTAAGAAGTGACTACGTTTGTGGAGATCAAAGAGGGAGAAGCTAACCCGGTATTAAAAAAGCTTTCCTCATGTGGTGCCAGGGTCCTACAAGGGTAGCAAAGAATAGTACCACTGCAACCTACAATGCATGTCGTAAGAGGTGACTGATGTAGGCTCTAGGGATGCTACCTAGTAAATAAAAAGCAGTGCAGAAATCGGATGTGCTGGCCTACTTGTAGGCGCATAACTGGCACAACGTACAATCGCACTTGGGCCCAGATCACATACAAATCACACAGATTGGTTGACTAGGGGTCGATATGGAGCAATCCAAGAAGAAGAAGAAGAAAAAAGCTATAATAAAGTCGGATTTGTCGGACCGAAATGTGCAGATACCACAGCTGACGCTGAAAACTGAGATGCAACACATTCGATTCTCCTGGCTGCATTCTTCTATAACCAGCAGGAGTATGAGAAGGAACGGAAGAAGAGGCTAAAGTAAACAGGTCTATATGAGAGCCATTGCTGTAGAAAAACTCCCACTACTACTGGGAATTTAAAGCAAACTTCATATCAACTTTCAAAACTGCTGCTTGAAAAGAGAATGAAGATTTGGAATGGTTGGAAATAAATATGTGAAACGGTGCGTAACAGATGGAATCAGGAATACCCGATATAAATATAAATAGACAGGGGCGATTGATCACGGCAAGCGGCGTGCGATAACGATGTTTCTGATGATATCTTCCATAGACTTCGCCACTGGTACACGTTCAAAGATCGTGCTGGGTGGTGCACACGAGAAACGTAAAGAAGAGAAAACATCTAGAATATTCACGGCGTTCTGCGACCAAATCGTCTTCAATTCAGAAAGATCTGGAAAGAAGTGAATGAGGAGCAGAGAAAACTGATATACTTAACATTGTTAAGTCAAGATCTTGTTAACTTGTCATAGAACCAGAGGCGGACTACTACTTTCTTTGAGTTGGGTGCAAGTTGGACATGGAGAGAGTTGGGTAAGAAGAGAAGAGAATCAGATAAGAAAGAGAAGAGAGGTTGATTGATTGATTACTGAGACCAACTTTCTTCTTCCAACACTCCATATCGACCAACTTTGTGATTTGTATGTGATCTGTGCTTAAGAGCGATTGTACGTTGTGCCAGTTATGCGCCTACAAGTAGGTCAGTATATACAATTTCTGCGATGTTTTTTATTTACTAGGGTAGCTTCCTAGGCCCCTACCTCAGTTGCCTTTCACGAATACCTTGTAGGTAGCAGTGTTACTATTCTTTGCTCCCTTGTGAGTCCCTGCAACACACTTGCGACTAGTTATTTGAATTCTTGCTCTTGGTGGATTGTAATATCATTGACATGGATGTTTATATCCTTTAAGAATTCTCTTTCGTCGTGCTCAATTTGAAAACGGAGCCCCGAAAGGACTAGAAGCTCGATCCCACCAACATTGAGATCAGACGATCACTGGACAAGTAGGCTGATCGCTCCACGCATGAGAAAACGAATCAGGCACTTTTTGGTGAGAGAAGGATATCACCGTACCTCCAAGTCACAGAGATTACCACCAAGACACAGAGATTACCACCAAACTACAGAGATTACCACCAAACTACAGAGATAACCACCAAACTACAGAGATTGCCACCAAACTCGTCCGAGTGGTTACCGGGTCCCAAATTTGGGGTATAAATAATAGAACCTCTGTTACCTGCCACGCATGTTGTAAGAGGCGACTAAGGAGGTTGGCTGAAATCGGATGCACGTGTCCTAAACGTGTAGAAGACTATGCGTTTAGGGACCTACCAAACCAATGTACACGTTCTTGGCAAAGATCAAACATATCGCAAAGAGTGATTAAAATTGGTCGTAAAGAACGAACGCGAAGAAGAAGAAGATCACCAAACTACAGAGATTACCACCAAACTACAGAGATTACCACCAAACTACAGAGATTACCACCAAGATACAGAGATTACCACCAAACTAAACACTACAGACATGAAACGGTACTCCATGTTTTTCACTTTTCTTTTAATGACTGTCATCACTTTACTTCCGCAAATAATTTTTTCTTTCTGCCGTCTGTTTCCAACACCGGAAGATCTCAGCGGAAGTAAATTAACTATTTTGTGTCTTTATAACTACAAAACTTGGACTCTTCGCAAGGGGTTAATTCTAGTAGTGTTTTTGGGACGTTCTTTCGCTTTGAATCTAAATGTAGTCAGGGCACCTAATAATGTATCATCTCTGACTTATTTCTCCGTGCAGGTTTGCTTTCCACATGACGAGTGTTCCTCGTGGAATCAGGCGATCATTACTCCCGACTTGAGATGCACTTATAATTAAGATCCCCAAGTAAAGAATCACGGAACCTGTAGTCCAACCCTCGTACGTGTGCACAAGCGAGGAATTTCTGGCCTTAGTGGGCATTGAACCACATATTTTAGTTTTGTTTGTTTCTTTCTTTCGTTCGTTCTTCTCGGCCATTTTAATCATTCTTATTGGGAGATATAAATAGCATTTGCCAAGATCGGTTAGAACGTTTCGCCCCCGTTAAGCCCCTACTAGTTCAGGACAAGCGCATCCGGGGCGTTTGCGAGTTTTCGTAAATGTTCGAGTCTGCCATGCCGGCAGTAAAATACTTTCCAGACATTGGGAGTACCTTTCTCTTTAATGATCCGTTTAACGCTGTATACTTGGGTTCTGTCTACGCCAAAGAGCCTTTTGTACTTTGCAACCTTTTCAACTAAGCGCTGCGTTCCTTGTTGCATCGTTCCTTGTTGCATCGTTCCTTGTTGCATCGTTCCTTGTTGCATCGTTCCTTGTTGCATCGTTCCTTGTTGCATCGTTCCTTGTTGCATCGTTCCTTGTTGCATCGTTCCTTGTTGTACGTCCTGTCTGCATCGTTCCTTGCTTGCATCGTTCTCTTTTGCATCGTTCCTGTTGACGTTCCTGTCTGCACGTCCTTGTCTGCACCGTTCCTAGCTGCATCGTTCCTTGTTGCATCGTTCCTTGTTGCATCGTTCCTTGTTGTATCGTTCCTTGTTGCATCGTTCTTGTTGCACGTTCCTTGTTGCATCGTTCCTTGTTGCATCGTTCCTGTTGCATCGTTCCTGTTGCATCGTATGATGAGCAGTCTTTAATGATCTTTTTAATGCCATATATTTTGCCTTAGATCTACGCCACTCTTCGAAGAACAATCCAACAAGAAAGTAAACTATTGGGATGTAAAACCATACAAGATCTCCATCTGCTAGCAACGAACCGCATCACATGGAGATCTAAAACCTCTGCCCTATGTGCCGCCTTTGGCACGAAAGAAACAAACAAACTAACTACGCCAAAGAGCATTTACTACTTTGCACATTTGTCTGACTGGGTGTGGTCGCTCCGGTTTAGGAACATTAACAACCCTTCTAGGACTAGTCAGTGGAACGGTCACTTGTCGACTGCTTCGTGTGTTCATTGCTCTTTAACGATGATTGTTGTCTTATATTTGGACTTTATACAGAATTTGGTTACCAGCGTAGTTTGTTATGTACTTCACTATCCGTTCCTCGTCCTTGTGTTTGCCGCCGGGGCTCGCAAGGGGGCACAGAATAGTATCACTACGACCTACAAGACATGTCATAAGAGGCGAACTGAGGAAGGGGCCTAAGGGAAGCTGCAGTAGTAAATACAAAGCATCGCAGAAATCGGATGTGCTGGTCTACTTGTAGGCGCATAACTGACACAACGTAAATCGCTCTTAGGTTTGGATCACATACAATCACAGAGAGATTAACAAGTGGTCGATATGTAGCGTTGGAAGAAGAAGAAAAAAACGATATATAAAGCGCCTGAGTGGTTACCGGGACGCCTGAGTGGTTACCGGGGCCCAAATTTGGGGTGTAAAGAATAGAACCACTGCTACCTGCCACGCATGTCGTAAGAGGCGACTTAGGAGGTTTGGCTGAAATCATAGCACATGCCCTAAACGTGTAGAAGTCTATGCGTTTAGGGGCCTACCAAACCAATGTGCAACGTATACACGTTCTTGGCAAAGATCAAACATATCACGAAGAGTGATTAAAATTGGTCGTAAAGAACGAACGCAAAGAAGAAGAAGAAGAAGATATATAAAAAAGAAAACTCATCTTTCTTCACTTGAACACTCACACATGTTCACGCGCACATGCTCCCCATCACGCGCAATCTCCATCATCTCCTCCCCGTACTCCGCTTCCATTATCTTTCAAACTCTTGTATTACATCTTCATTTGTTGAAGCGATGTTGCAAGTATTACATCTTCATTTGTTGAAGCGATGTTGCAAGTATTACAAAGCGATGTTGCAAGTATTACAAAGCGATTTTGCAAGTATTACATCTTTATTTGTTGAAGCGGTGTTGCAAGTATTACATCTTCATTTGTTGAAGCGATGTTGCAAGTATTACATCTTCATTTGTTGAAGCGATGTTGCAAGTATTACATCTTCATTTGTTGAAGCCATTTTGCAAGTATTACATCTTCATTTGTTGAAGTGATGTTGCAAGTATTACATCTTCATTTGTTGAAGCGATGTTGCAGTATAAATCTTCATTTGTTGAAGCGATGTTGCAAGTATTAATCTTCATTTGTTAGCGATGTTAAGTTACATCTTCATTGTTGAAGCGATGTTGCAAGTATTACATCTTCATTTTGGGGACTGCCTGAGTAGTTGACAGTAGCTCGGCCTGCTAGCTGTGAGACGCCTCATAGCTCGGGTTCGAACCTACTGTCCGGCATTTGTTCGAGTCCCTGGTCTTACTCAGGACGATAACGTGAGTACCTCTGAAGTCGGAGAAAATCTGCCTGTATGGCGAGGGAATACTAATTACGAGTACATTGAGCACACGGCTGCCAGTGTAAAGTAATTTACAATGTGCACGCTGCTGCCATTGTAAGAAATTGGAAAAACGGATTTTCACGCAAAATCAGTTTCAGAGATGAAACTTCGTCTGAGTTGAAAGCGGACGAAAAAAAAAAAAAAAAAAACATCTTCATTTGTTGAAGTGATGTTGCAAGTTTCTAAAACCAAGGATGATAAAAAAATCTCATTGAAAACAAAATACAAGAATAGAAAGAACGCTCTAGAAACGTCTTAAGAAAAGTTTGTAAATAACAAAAAAGATGAACACACTCAACAGTTATATTAGCACATCGAATTAGAAGATAAATCGACATGCATCGGTCTCATTAACGTTTCTGATCATCGATTTATGATAGTTTACCAGTATTTCTGTCAAGTCGAATTCTTTGTCTCTTACAGAAGATTGCACATATGATGTAATTTTCGAGTATTTATGTCAAGTCGAATTAGTTGGGTTTTTAAAACAGAAGATTGCGTCTGTGATGTAATTATATTTGTGGCTGTTGACTGTCATATCTTAGAACAGCACTGTCCACCGCGGTGCCCGGGGAGCCATGGCGCCCGTGTCATATACTCATGGCGCCCTAAATGACTGCGGACTTTAGGATTTTAATCTTCTTCGAACGCTCCATATCACCGACTTGTCAACCATTCTGTGTGATCTGTATGTGATCTGAGAGCGATTGTACGTTGTGCCAGTTATGCGCCTACAAGAAGCTAGCACATCCAATTTCTGCGACGCTTTTATTTACTAATGTAGCTTCCTATGCCCTACCTCAGTCGCCTCTTACGACATGCCTTGTAGGTAGCAGTGGTACTATTCTTTGCTTCTCCTGCAGGCCACGGCACCACACGGGCGAAGGATTTTTATCAAATTTCAAGAAAACTCTATTTTTCAGAGCTTTTTTTCTCAGCGATTTATTTCTAAAACGCGAAAAAATGCGCCTAAGAAATTCAGCAATGACAACAAAGCATTCTGTGTATGTTGATTTAGCATTCACTAACTGGATCTTCTGTGCCAGAGCAAACCCATCGGAGAGAGGGACTGAACCAGGGTATGTGTCCAGACAGAGGTGAGAGGAATACTCAGCAATGATGAGCAGAACAGCATACAACGTATGGCAGTCACTCTCAGTTTACTTGATGAAGAATACCCACATGATCTCTGGGTCCGGGTATACACGGATGGGTCAGCAGAAAATGCAGTGAAAAATGGAGGAGCAGGAGTGTACATAGAATACCCAAACGACGCTAGAGATGCGATTAAAGTACCAACGGGGAAATTCTGTCACAACTATGATGCAAAAATTCAGGCAATCAAGGTGGCAACTGAGAAACTGTTGAATACCAGACTTGATCCACAACCTGTTGTATTTTTGACTGATGCAAAATCAGCACTCCAAGTACTCCAGTAAAGAAAATTGCCAGGTCTACAGACCCTACTGTCTAAATTGTCCAAACAGCGCAGAGTCGTCTTGCAGTGGATACCCTCTCACTGTGGAATACTAGGAAATGAAACAGCTGACCGACTGGCAAAGGAAGGTGCTACAGAAGAGCAACCGGAGGTGCCAGTTACCTACCACCAAAAGAAAAGGACGATTAAATCAATCAGAAAGTCACAAATACCAACACAAGACGATTACTATAATATGAACAGATTGGAACAAGTTGTCATTCTGCGCATTAGAACAGGACACAATCGGCTCCGCAGCGACATGTATACAAAATTCAAGATTGGCAATTCAGCCATGTGTACATGTGGACAGGCACACCAGACTGCAGAGCACAAGATTGCCGCGAATATGATATACTGTGGCAAACCAGAGCCAACTATATATTTATGTGCCTGCTGACTCGGGTAAGAATTATGAGAAATCAGACCACAACTACACCATGTGACTTCGCATTCCAGTATTGTTGTATATAGACGAATTCATTTTAAAATCAAGACAAAATGCTAAATCGAAGTTATATTATGCAACAAATTCAGTTTAACAATAAGGAATATCAATATTATGAATATTTTTCACCAATAAATAACCATAGACTCACATAATTGAGTAAAATTGCAAAAAAGCTTGCAGTGTTCTATCAAACATTTATATATATTCAAGCTCCCAACTTAAACTAGGTCAGGGGTTTCTCCATCAGTTATCAGGTCCAGTTAGAGTTGGCTGTTGGCAAACTCACTGGCCTAACGAAACAACACTCAACAGAAAACTACACGGACTTCTGTGCGAGCTGCAAAAACAGTGAAGTTTATACAAGAGACAACATTGATTGTATAGACAATATTTCAAGCGAACGAAAGGAAGGAAGGAATTTCTGCAGTTACACCAGCAAGCAAGTGCATAGTGCATAAACCTCCTAATGCACTTTAAACAACACGCTGACAATCTGTACACAAACTACTCAGGTATTGTTCATTCAGCCCTGTAGTTTTGTTTACATGTTCTTTGTATAGGAAAATCTAAGTCACGTAGGCGTGTCTCGCGTAGGGATACGTGTAATAATTGTATTTACCACCGTATCACCAGCGGGTCTCACACCGTATAGAACAACAGATGTTGTAATAGAAATTCGGGTTTTATGTTCATTAACTCATTGTAGACCAAATGCCACACTACGTGGCTTTGGGCTGTACGCCCTTTTTACCAGGAACCACACTAAAAGGCGTTTTTAAATTCTAAAACTCAGCCCGTGTGGTGACGGGGCCAGCACGGAAGCAAAGAATAATATCACTGCGACCTACAAGGCATGTCGTAAGAGGCGACTGGTAGGGGCATAGGAAGCTACCCTAGTAAATAAAACGCGTCGCAGAAATCGGATGTGCCGGCCTACCTGTAGGCGCATAACTGGCACAACGTACAATCGCTCTTAGGATCAGATCACATACAAATCACACAGAGTGGTTAACAAGTGGTTGATATGGAGCGTTGGAAGTAGAAGGTTGTAAAAACATGGCTTTTGTACTTGTCCAATAAGATTTAATTCTGATCTATAACCTCCTTTCTTCTTTTCTCCAGTCTTGTTTTGCCTCACATGGTCATGATAAGAAGAGATTTCTAGGACGGGTTTTTGTGTGCATTTCATAAACAGTGTTGTTCGTTTTCTTTGTTATCTCTGATGTCCACCTTTTGCGTGGACGGCCTTTTGTATCCACTGTGTCGGAGTAACATTGCTCCTTGAGGTGCATTGTTTGTTGGTAATCTGCTTATGTGTCCAAACCATTTAGTTTGTTGTTTCTTGATGAAGTTCAGTACTGATGTTGTAGCCACTTGTTGTTCATTAAATGTAATCACCAACACATCTGTGTTTATTTTGTTTTATTGGGCGATATTGTAACAGGTTACCGGGGATCTACCCTACCTGTTGATTGATTGATTGATTGATTTACAGGACCATCATCATAGCACTTCGGTTAGTAGCCATGTTCTCTCCGATCTCTTTCTTACACAGCAAGATCTCAGCTGCAGTGCACAAACTCCGTATCACTGGCGAGAGTGTGCGATGTCATTTAGAGGATGGTTAAACATTTTTGTAGGAACTTTATTTTAAAAAAATCTGCCTAATGAATTTTGCACTGCAGCGGCATTTCAGACTGCTTGTCTCGATTTTGAGCTGCCAGGGGTTGTTTTATGTGCTCAACTTGTACGCGGGACCTACGTTTTATCATCCATCGCCGATAGGACTAGGAACGCGATCACACTTGCACTGAAGTGAGGGATATCTGGAAAAATATTCCGATTGTTCAACGAGGGAGCGAATCTAGTACATGCGGAACGAGAGACAAGCACCTAACCTCTACGCCACAGTCTTTTTGAGCACTACTGATATAGATGGTGATGAGACGACTGATACCCTGGACATACATCACGAGAACCACTGTTAAGATATTGTAAGATTTATGTACGTCCCGGACAGTTATTATGAGCGCTACTGATACAGATGGTGATGAGACGACTGATGCCCTGGCTATACATCACGATAACCACTGTTAAGATATTGTAAGATTTATGTACGTCCCGGACAGTTATTATGAACACTACTGATACAGATGGTGATGAGACGACTGATACTCTGGACATACATCACGAGAACCACTGTTACGATATTGTAAGACGTGGACAGTTATTATGAACATAACTGATACATGTACATATGGTGATGAGACGACTGATACCCTGGCCATACATCACGAGAACCACTATCATTGTAAGACGTGGACAGTTATTATGAACACTAGTGATACATATGATGATGCGACTGATACCCTGGACATACATGACGAGAACCCCTGATATAGATGGCAGGTTAATATAACGCACATATCTTCCCGTTCAGCAGCTGTTGCCTACCTTCATTAACACACTCAATGAAATGTGAATATATATATATATATATATATATATATATATATATATACTATATATATATACTAACAGTTAACACGGTTTGTTAGAGCCACGTACAACAGCCTGCCTTACCGCTTGTCAGCCGGTTGTAGAAGGGCACTTTGCATTGAAGAAGCACAAGTCAGTATATAAAGATTCCAAGCGTAAGTACGTATCAGTACACTATATATCTTCTTCTTGCCCGCCTTCCCAGCGTCTACGTAGCGCGTTGGACGACGGGTGATAAGACCTCTGTGAGTGCGGGTTCAATTCCGCGGGCTGGAAGAAAAGCCACAGGTTCTCCAGATTTACGGTGTTCGTGGCACCGAACCGAAGGGTCACGATGTCCATGGCACCGAGTCGAAGAGCGAAAAAAAAAATTTCTTCTTTGCGATCGGTTTCGTATGCTTGTCTAAACCATGAGATTGGTTGCCTCTGTGAAGCCGTATGTCAGTTAAGAGTCCTCGAATCTTGCTCTGTAAGCTTCGTTCATGAAGCCATGTTTCGTTTCGTTGGTGTATGTATGATGGACATGACTGCAAGATGTACTCTGGAGTTTGTGTTTCTGTCCGGCATGCACACTATAAATAACGTCTTAAAACGTATCTTAGCTGGCGATGGATAGGACACACATTGAGAAGCCCGACTGGAAGCAATGTAGGACAGGCACTGTTTTGGAACCAGCATCGAAAAAGAAGTAGGGGGAGGCCTAGACATACTAGGATAAGAGAGCTGGAGACTAATATGAAAAGGATAGATAAAACATGGAAAGAATTGGAAGGGATGTCAAGAGAGAGGAAGAGCTGGAAGAAGTTTGTTGAAGACCTGATCTCTGATGGAAGTTGAAAGGTAAGAGAGAAGGTGTCTTAGCACAAGCACATACAAGATCATTACATCTTTCTCTCCCCCCTCCCCAATATTTCTATAAAGAAGTAAATGGTGGAAGAGAAGAAGACGAACAAGCAACTATAATATTGATATCTTCAAGATTTATAGCACAGAAATAAATAACTCTAATATTGACATCTCCAAGATTTATAGCAAAGAAATAAACAACTCTAATATTGACATCTTCAAGATTTATAGCAAAGAAATCAACAACTCTAATATTGACATCTTCAAGATTTATAGCAAAGAAATCAACAACTCTAATATTGACATCTCCAAGATTTATAGCAAAGAAATAAACAACTCTAATATTGACATCTTCAAGATTTATAACAAAGAAATCAACAACTCTAATATTGACATCTTCAAGATTTATAACAAAGAAATCAACAACTCTAATATTGACATCTCCAAGATTTATAGCAAAGAAATCAACAACTCTAATATTGACATCTTCAAGATTTATAGCAAATAAATCAACAACTCTAATATTGACATCTCCAAGATTTATAGCAAAGAAATAAACAACTCTAATATTGACATCTTCAAGATTTATAGCAAAGAAATCAACAACTCTAATATTGACATCTTCAAGATTTATAGCAAATAAATCAACAACTCTAATATTGACATCTCCAAGATTTATAGCAAAGAAATAAACAACTCTAATATTGACATCTTCAAGATTTATAGCAAAGAAATCAACAACTCTAATATTGACATCTTCAAGATTTATAGCAAATAAATCAACAACTCTAATATTGACATCTCCAAGATTTATAGCAAAGAAATAAACAACTCTAATATTGACATCTTCAAGATTTATAGCAAAGAAATAAACAACTCTAATATTGACATCTCCAAGATTTATAGCAAAGAAATCAACAACTCTAATATTGACATCTCCAAGATTTATAACAAAGAAATCAACAACTCTAATATTGACATCTCCAAGATTTATAGCAAAGAAATAAACAACTCTAATATTGACATCTCCAAGATTTATAGCAAAGAAATAAACAACTCTAATATTGACATCTTCAAGATTTATAACAAAGAAATCAACAACTCTAATATTGACATCTTCAAGATTTATAACAAAGAAATCAACAACTCTAATATTGACATCTCCAAGATTTATAGCAAAGAAATCAACAACTCTAATATTGACATCTTCAAGATTTATAGCAAATAAATCAACAACTCTAATATTGACATCTCCAAGATTTATAGCAAAGAAATAAACAACTCTAATATTGACATCTTCAAGATTTATAGCAAAGAAATCAACAACTCTAATATTGACATCTTCAAGATTTATAGCAAATAAATCAACAACTCTAATATTGACATCTCCAAGATTTATAGCAAAGAAATAAACAACTCTAATATTGACATCTTCAAGATTTATAGCAAAGAAATCAACAACTCTAATATTGACATCTTCAAGATTTATAGCAAATAAATCAACAACTCTAATATTGACATCTCCAAGATTTATAGCAAAGAAATAAACAACTCTAATATTGACATCTTCAAGATTTATAGCAAAGAAATAAACAACTCTAATATTGACATCTCCAAGATTTATAGCAAAGAAATCAACAACTCTAATATTGACATCTCCAAGATTTATAACAAAGAAATCAACAACTCTAATATTGACATCTCCAAGATTTATAGCAAAGAAATAAACAACTCTAATATTGACATCTTCAAGATTTATAGCAAAGAAATCAACAACTCTAATATTGACATCTCCAAGATTTATAGCAAAGAAATCAACAACTCTAATATTGACATCTTCAAGATTTATAGCAAAGAAATCAACAACTCTAATATTGACATCTCCAAGATTTATAGCAAAGAAATCAACAACTCTAATATTGACATCTTCAAGATTTATAGCAAAGAAATCAACAACTCTAATATTGACATCTCCAAGATTTATAGCAAAGAAATCAACAACTCTAATATTGACATCTCCAAGATTTATAGCAAAGAAATAAACAACTCTAATATTGACATCTCCAAGATTTATAGCAAAGAAATAAACAACTCTAATATTGACATCTTCAAGATTTATAGCAAATAAATCAACAACTCTAATATTGACATCTTCAAGATTTATAGCAAAGAAATCAACAACTCTAATATTGACATCTTCAAGATTTATAGCAAAGAAATCAACAACTCTAATATTGACATCTTCAAGATTTATAACAAAGAAATCAACAACTCTAATATTGACATCTCCAAGATTTATAGCAAAGAAATCAACAACTCTAATATTGACATCTCCAAGATTTATAGCAAAGAAATCAACAACTCTAATATTGACATCTCCAAGATTTATAGCAAAGAAATCAACAACTCTAATATTGACATCTCCAAGATTTATAGCAAAGAAATCAACAACTCTAATATTGACATCTCCAAGATTTATAGCAAAGAAATCAACAACTCTAATATTGACATCTTCAAGATTTATAGCAAAGAAATCAACAACTCTAATATTGACATCTTCAAGATTTATAGCAAAGAAATCAACAACTCTAATATTGACATCTTCAAGATTTATAGCAAAGAAATCAACAACTCTAATATTGACATCTTCAAGATTTATAGCAAAGAAATCAACAACTCTAATATTGACATCTTCAAGATTTATAGCAAAGAAATCAACAACTCTAATATTGACATCTTCAAGATTTATAGCAAAGAAATCAACAACTCTAATATTGACATCTTCAAGATTTATAGCAAAGAAATCAACAACTCTAATATTGACATCTTCAAGATTTATAGCAAAGAAATCAACAACTCTAATATTGACATCTCCAAGATTTATAGCAAAGAAATCAACAACTCTAATATTGACATCTTCAAGATTTATAGCAAAGAAATCAACAACTCTAATATTGACATCTTCAAGATTTATAGCAAAGAAATAAACAACTCTAATATTGACATCTTCAAGATTTATAGCAAAGAAATAAACAACTCTAATATTGACATCTTCAAGATTTATAGCAAAGAAATCAACAACTCTAATATTGACATCTTCAAGATTTATAGCAAAGAAATCAACAACTCTAATATTGACATCTTCAAGATTTATAGCAAAGAAATCAACAACTCTAATATTGACATCTTCAAGATTTATAGCAAAGAAATCAACAACTCTAATATTGACATCTTCAAGATTTATAACAAAGAAATCAACAACTCTAATATTGACATCTCCAAGATTTATAGCAAAGAAATAAACAACTCTAATATTGACATCTTCAAGATTTATAACAAAGAAATCAACAACTCTAATATTGACATCTTCAAGATTTATAACAAAGAAATCAACAACTCTAATATTGACATCTTCAAGATTTATAACAAAGAAATAAACAACTCTAATATTGACATCTCAAGATTTATACAAAGAAATAAACAACTCTAATATTGACATCTTCAAGATTTATAACAAAGAAATCAACAACTCTAATATTGACATCTTCAAGATTTATAGCAAAGAAATAAACAACTCTAATATTGACATCTCAAGATTTATAATCAAAGAAATAAACAATTCTAGATATTGACATCTCCAAGATTTATAAAAAGAAATCAAAACCTAATATTGACATCTTCAAGATTTATAGCAAGAAATAAACAACTCTAATTTGACATCTTCAAGATTTATAGAAAGAAATAAACAACTCTAATAGGCAAGATTAACGAGCCAATAAACAAAGGAATATTAATAAGAAAACAAACGACATGAGATTTATAGAAAAACAAACACACTTAAAACACTCAAGACCTGATGAGAAAACAGGATGGTGAAGTGTACAAAAAGCAGATGGTTGGGGGGTAATAATTGATTGGGACGCTAGCAGACATAACACTGGATAAAGATGAGAGGTTTGGGAATGAGATAAGAGGGAAACTCTGATATGATTGGAGATGAGATTTAGAGGTTTAAACTAGTCAGGGGAAATGATTGCTGTCAAATGAGAACACACGCACGCATTTGCGCACTTTGAATATGTACACTTGTCTTCTTCTTCTCTGCGTTCGGTTTTGTATGATCGTCTAAACTTCTAAACCATGGGTTCCCAAAGTGGGCGGTATGCGTTCCCCAGCGGACGCTGAAGCCTTGCGGGGGAGTGGATTCATAAGTATTTGGGAGAGTTTATTTTGTGATTAAATAATCATTACAAATTTGAATTCTGCATTTTAATTCATGCTGCATGTCAGTTGGAGGTTCCGGAGAGTTGCCCATAGCTTGCTCTGGAAGCTTCGTTCATGAAGTCATGTTTGGTTTCGTTGGTGTATGTGTGATGAACATGACTGCTGCAGGATGTGCTCTGAAGTCTGTGCTTCAGTCTGACAGGCGCAGGTGAAGTCTCAGCAGGCTTTATTGTGTGCTCACATATTTTTAATTAAGTGCCATGCCTGCAGGAGTGGGCGATCATGTCTCTCCATAACTCTCTATCCTTGGTGCAATTAATCAGTTTTGTAGTCGATTTTTTTAATCGAATCAGAATGTCAGACTATCCAACATCTTCTCCATCTGTCTGTTTTCCACAATCTCTCCTTCCATGAATTTTACCTGTTGTCATCAAATGTTCTAAACCATCTCTTCACATTATATGCCCGAAGAACCTTGATTGGCTGATTCTTATTCTTTTGTCGAACCACGATGTCAGACCATTCAACATCTTCTCCCTCTGTCATCGACAATCTCTCCTTCCCTGAATTTTACCCGTTGCCACCAAATGTTCTAAACCTCTTCACATGATATGCCCGAAGAACATTGATACTAATACTTTTAGAAGTATACAAGTCTATGTTTGAAAACGTTGAAAGAAGACAGAATCACAGAAAACTCACCATGTTGGAAATGAAATGCTTGAGGAAGGCAGTGGGGGTCAGCAGGAAAGACAGACTACGAAATGAGGACATCAGAAGCAGAGTGAGCATAACTTCATGCACCGAATACATTAAAAGACAACAAATGCAGTGGTTTGGACATTTAATGAGAATGAAATACAACCAACCACCAATAACATCATACAATAAAAAGAGATCGGGTACTAGAGCTAAGGAAGACCAAGAAAAAGATGGATAGACAATATCAAAACCACACTACATAAACACGGATATAACACAACAAGGGCGACTCATCTAGCCCTAGAACGCAAATTAAAGCTCCCATCCCTACGCTTAACGGCAAGAGTGGACAGCCAACTACGTCTTCCACCTGGGAATAGATAATAGACAAGAGGAAAAAGAATATATATATATATAATATTTGAAGCTAAGAAAAGGAAGGAATAAATCAATCAAATTCGATAGAATTTGAGAGAATTCAAAGTCATTCATAAGCTCATTTGAATATGTGAGTGGCCATGACTCACGACATATGTCTGTCTGCCTGTATAGCTTAGTAGTAGTAGTAGTAGTAGTAGTAGTTGTATATTTTAGTGCGATATTAGCATATTCTGGACGGCTGAGATAATCTCGTAAATAACAGTGACATGAGATATTAAATGAATGCATTAATAAATGACTACACTTTGGAGGAAGATGATGTTGTCTTCACTAATGGTTCTCTGATTCGGCATATGCATGGGCCTTTACGGCTAGAGCGACAGGAAAAGTCATCAAAGAGGCAAGGGTCGCATATGCGACAACTACCAGCAGCATGACTATGGAGGTCATTGCGTTGTCAAAACCCATGGAGTGGCTACAACGCAAACATTCACCCATGCATGCATGCTCAGTGACTATATGAGCATGTTACAGAAGATCAAGACCGGTTATGTACGAAGGCAGTGGATGCAATTAATACAAAATGTGACAATCCAGACACTTACCTTCATCTTTGTTCCGGGTCATGCTGTGCTGAACGGCAATGGGAGAGCAGACGGACTGGCGTGCAATGCTACGATTGAGAATGGGTCTTCTACGGAATAAAGCGACATCATCAACGCTCTAAGATAAAACATACGCTCTGAAGATTTCAACGAAGAAGATAAAGGGTATTCTCTATCTCAGTTGCTGCGCAAGTTGTGTATACCGATAGGTACTGCAAGACGGGAGAATCACGAGAGAAAACACAGTAGATACATCAATCAACACAGAACGGGAGTTGTTAGTCTAAACACACTGAAATACATGCTTGGGAGGAGATATGAACAATTATTGACATGTCTGATGTGCGATGATCCTCAAATGAACAATGGAGGACATGAGATAAATTCGGTTTAAAAAAGGAGGTATTCTTCTTCAGCGATCTCTGGTCATGCGATTAGTTTACTGTGGACCACTAACTGGCCAGTCAGACACCGGTCTTGTCAGGGTTCCTTCTTCAGCGATCTCTGGTTATGCGATTAGTTTACTGTGGACCACTAACTGGCCAGTCAGACACCGGTCTTGTCAGGTTTCCTTCTTTAGCGATCTCTGGTCATGCGATTAGTTTACTGTGGACTACAAACTGGCCAGTCAGACACCGGTCTTGTCAGGGTTCCTTCTTTAGCGATCTCTGGTCATGCGATTAGTTTACTGTGGACTACAAACTAGCCAGTCAGACACTGGTCTTGTCAGGGTTCCTTCTTCAGCGATCTCTGGTCATGCGATTAGTTTACTGTGGACTACTAACTGGCCAGTCAGACACCGGTCTTGTCAGGGTTCCTTCTTTAGCGATCTCTGGTCATGCGATTAGCTTACTGTGGACTACAAACTGGGCAGTTAGCTTCAGGTCTGTCAGGTTTACTCAAAGCTTAGCGTTTTTGGATCGACTGGGTGTTACTTCATGTTTCTTCTAAGCTCACACAGGAGAGGACAGTCTTGCAGGTCATGTTCCAGGGTCTGTTCCTCATGCTGACACTGGTAGAGAGCTGTTTGACTTATTTCTAGTCTATGTAAGTTTCTGTTCCTCCTGCTGACACTGGCAGAGAGCTGTTTGACTTATTTCTAGTCTATGTAACTGTCTGTTCCTCCTGCTGACACTGGCAGAGAGCTGTTTGACTTATTCCTAGTCTATGTAAGTGTCATCGCAAGAGGAGCAGAGAATAGTAACACTGCGACCTACAATGCATATCGTAAGAGGTGACTGAGGTAGGGACCTAGGGAAGCTACCCTAGTAAATAAAATAAAAAGCATCACAGAAATCGGATGTGCTGGCCTACTTGTAGGCGCATAACTGGCACAACGTACAATCGCTTTTAGGCTCAGATCACATTACAAACCACACCACATGGTTTAATAAGTGGTCAATATGAAGAGTTTGAAGAAGAAGAAGAAGTTTACCTGTTATATAACAAATACTACCTCCCGCCCCCTTCTCTCTGTCTTTTCTCTCATTCCCTGGACCAAAATGTATTTGACGTTGCCCAGATACTGTAACAAGTGCTCTCTGCCTGCCACATCTTCAGCCGGAACTATTGATCCAAATTCTGAGTTCCATCCCCATCCTCCCAAAGTCATCCACTTCCACCACGCTCAGCTGTGTGTTCTCTCTCTGCTATTGTTTACCTTTTCTCATTATCTTCTCTCTCCTTCTCTCTGCCCTCTCTCTCTCTTTCTCTCATTTTCTTCCCTCCGTCTCCTAATTGTTATCCCATTTTCTTCCCTCCGTCTCCTAATTGTTATCCCAATTTCTTCCCTCCGTCTTCTAATTGTTATCCCATTTTCTTCCCTCCGTCTCCTAATTGTTATCCATTTCTCCTCGTCTCCAATTATCCAATTCTTCCTCCGTTCTCTTGTTATCCATTTTCTTCCGCCCAATTGTTATCCCTTCCCTCTTCCATTTTATCCAATTTCTTCCCTCCGTCTCCTAATTGTTATCCCATTTTCTTCCCTCCGTCTCCTAATTGTTATCCCAATTTCTTCCCTCCGTCTCCTAATTGTTATCCCATTTTCTTCCCTCCGTCTCCTAATTGTTATCCCATTTCTTCCTCCGTCTCCTAATTGTTATCCCAATTTCTTCCTCCGTCTCCTAATTGTTATCCCAATTTCTTCTCCGTCTCTTAATTGTTATCCCAATTTCTTCCCCGTTTCCTATTTTGTTTGGTTTACTTACTGCACACATTGCCCGGTCTGTTCGGTGGAATCTGACCTGATTATTCTGTGTTCGACCACAGCCAACTCTAAATAACTAGGCCAGACAACTGACTGGGGATTCACTGACCTAGATCAGAAAAGGGGGCTGGAAATTACAGATCTGTGATAGAACACTGCACGTTTTTTTCAATTTTACTCAATTCTGTGAGTCTATGGTTATTTATTGGGGAAAATATTCATAATATTGATATTCCTTATTGTTAAACTTAACTTGTTGCATAATATAACTTCGATTTAGCATTTTGTGTTGATTTTAAAATGAATTCGTTTAAAATCAATACACCAATACTGGAATGCGAGGTCACCTGGTGTGGTTGTGGTCTGATTTCCCTATAATTCTTACCCGAGTCTAAAGGCCCATAAGTTTATAGTTGGCTCTGGTTCATAAAAAAAAATAGAGAGATTGCTGGCCGTGTCCTTTTTTCGACACCGAAGTACTTTGCATATTTAGTATCCTGGCCGTGTCCTTTTTTTTTTTCCTTCGATCCAGAAGCACTTGAGTTGAAAGCTCTTCGGCTCGGTGCCACGAACACCGTAAATCTGGGGAACCTGTAGCTTTTCTGCCAGTCCGCGGAGTTGAACCCGCACTTACAGAGAACTTGTCACCCGTAGTCCAACGCGCTACGAACACGCTGGGCAGACGGGCATGGCCGTGTCCTTAAAGACTCTGCTCTGGCCTGAGAGAGAAAAATTTCCAAGGACTGTAAGGGTGGTAACGGTCTTCTTAAAACACGCTATTAGATGATGACACCATGATGAAATCTTTTTTTTGTTGTCGATCTGTCATATAGTCTGAGACAGAATACTGTATGTTCTTGTACACTTCACGCCTCTTGGAGAGTAATACACGCTGGGCAACGACCTCAATCTACTCACTTATTGTTTGTGCCTCGTCTAGGAAAGAGAATTAGTCGGTTCAATCCTTTTCTCCCGTTATTGACACACTCGTGCACCCCTCCTTTCACCTGTCAGACTGTTCCATTCCTATGTAAACATGTTATTCATTCAACAAACATAGAGGGGTCCAGGGTCAGATTGAACTGATAACTAGTGCTACCTGAGCCCTCACCAGCTGCACCTGTTTTGGAAATACAAGTCCTTTTTGGCAAAGGTAAATCTTCTATTCATATCTCATTTGATTGATATGAAAATCATCATTGTACTTGCCATCGTGTGTTGTCGGGGCTGACAAGGGGAGCACAGAATAGCAGCACTGCCACCTATAAGGCATGTTGTTGTAAGAGGCGACTGAGGTAGGGGCCTAGGGAAGATACCAGTCAATAAAAGAGGTGCAGAGTAAACATGCACAATAAACAATCGCTCTTAGGCTCAGATCGCATGCATATCACACAGAGTGGTCAACAAGTGGTTGATGTTGAGCGTTCAAAGAAGGCAATCGTTGTACCTCGGTAACCATGTTCCATTGATATATCGTTTGATTTAATCTTCTTCTGGGGTCCCCCGCTATTGATTCAGGCGTAGTCAGGGCGTCTGGTATGTCTCTTCTGACTGATTTTTGTGTGAAGACATTCTTTCCTTATTTTCAATGTCCCCCGACTTTAGAATTGTTATTAGTTGATTGGTTAGATGATTGATAAAACCATCATCATTGCACTTCGGTGAGTAACCATGTTGCTCCAATCTCAGTCTGACACTGGAAGATTTCCACACGAATTCCGTAGCATAGGCCAGGGATCCGATGTCATTTGGAATCAGATGAAAAATTAAGAAATTTCTTTCTTTCTTCTTCTTTCTTTGCGTTCGTTTTTTTATCGACCAATTTTAATCACTCTTTGTGATATGTCTTGATCTTACCAAGAACGTGTATAATTGCACATTGGTTTGCCAGGCCCCTAAACACATAGCTTGTCATGTTTAGGACACGTGCATCCGATTTCACAAACCTCCTTGATGTCGCTCTTACGACATGCATGGCAGATAACAGTGGTTCTATTCTTTACAACCCAAATTTGGGCCCCGATAACCACTCGGGCGTAAAGAAATTTCATTTGAAGTTTTCTTTTCAAATTAATTTTGCCAGTGTATCGGCTTTGTTTTTATTAGAAACACCTGAACTTTCAGCTCTTCGGTTCGGTGCCATGGACATTGTAACCCTTCGGTTCGGTGCCATGGACATTGTAGCCCTTCGGTTTGTTGCCATGTACATCGTAACCCTTCGGCTCGGTGCGATGGACATCGTAACTCTTCGGTTAGGTGTCATGGACATCGTAACCCTTCGGTTCGGTGTCATGGACATCGTAGCCCTTCGGTTCGGTGCCATGGACATCGTAGCCCTTCGGTTCGGTGCCACGAACACCGTAAATCTGGAGAACCTATGTCTTTATGCCAGCCCGCGGAATTGAACCGCACCCACAGGGGGGTTTGTCGCTCGTCGCCCAACGCGCTACGAACACGCTGGGCAGCGGCTTTTATTTTAAAAAGCCTACTCGTATCGATTTTGAGGTCAAAGTTTCTTTTACGTGCTCAACTGGAACACATGGACTGTTTTTTTTATCGTCCGTCTCCGATAGAACTAGGAACTCGATCTTATCTACAATGAGATCAGAGATTTCTGAACAAATATCCCGTTTCTACGGCCGGTAACGAACCGAGTATCTTTGGAACGAAAGGCAAGCACATTACATCAACATCACAGATAATCCTCATCTCTTTCTTACATGCCAAGGTCTCAGCGACAATGTACAAGCTCCGTAGCACCGGCTATGATTTCCGATTTCATTTTGAAGATGGTAAAAGTTGTTTGCAGGAATGTTTTTTTTAGAACGGGCGGTTGTCTAGAACGGGCATTTGTGTGCCCTTCACAAACATTGTCTTTCGTCGCCTCTGTTATCTCTGAGGTCCACCATTTACTGCCCGTAATACCGCTATTTGTGGCGTCTGTGGCTTATGGGATAGTGACTCGGTCAATTAACCCCGACGTTCTTAGTTCGAATCACGCTGCGGACAGTTTGGTTGCAAATTGTTTCGCGTGGAGTTTACAAAGGACGATGGCACCACTCGTTCAGAAAGCAATTGCAAACTACTGAACGTAATAATGCCTAGAAAAATCACAAACATCGTTAAAAGCTGGGGTTGATTGGCAAAGTCATGTAAAGGATATACAATTAACTTTAACTTTTAATACCGCTATTTAGTACCATGAGCATGAAGAATTTAATGGCCGTATGGCTAGTGCATTGAGAATATGCATTTTTCCAGTGAAACACGTACAAACAAAGTACTATAGTTTTACAAAATACATAAACAGTGACGATAAACAGCAACGTTTCGACCAACAAGGCCTTTATCAAGCAAACGAACAAACAGGAGTGACAAATTAAAATGAAACACAAATGGACGACCAAATACCAACGTATCTAAGGAAAATCTGGAATAAAAACGAATAACGAAATAAATGTAACACAAAACACACATAAAAACTAGAAATAGAAAAGAAACAATGAAACATCTAGTAAATATATAACTTGAATACATGCAACATATACCCATATAGATTATAAAGCATGGGAAGAGAAAGTACTAAGAAGCATAAGAATGTAATACATGCAACATATACCATATAGATTACAAAGCATGGGAAGAGAAAGTACTAAGAAGCATAAGAATGTATTACTTGACACCCAATTCTATAGAACTAGTTCTTCTGATGTCACACTATCTAACAATAGTAAAGTCCGTACAGTAATTAAGAACTTAATTGCCTCTAACGACCTTCCTACCGGCGCATCATCACTTTGTGTCATCGATAGCTGTTTAGGAAAACCCGCCTTTTATATGCTCCCAAAATTTATAAACTGAACAATCCGGGTAGGCCCATCGTTTCTGCTTGCTCTTGTCCTACGGAACATATCTCCGAATTTCTTGATAGTATCTTCAATCCTATAGTCACCACACTACCTTCATTCTTGAAAGATACGAACCACACCTTGTCTGTTTTTCGTCTATTGAGTTGTTGCCTGGCAGGACTTACCGTCTCTTCCTCCTTGATGTGTGCTCATTGTACACCTCCATACCTCATTCCGACGGACTTCAAGCTCTCCAGTTCTTTCTCGACAGGAGAACTAACCCACTTGTCTCCACCTCGGCTCTCCTTCGTCTTGCAGAACTAGTTCTAACTCTCAACTCCTTTCAGTTCAATGACCAGTTCTTTGAGCAGATCAGTGGGGTCGCCATGGGTACTAAAATGGGACCCAGTTATGCTTGTCTATTCATGGGTCATCTTGAGCACCTAGTATGGAATTCCTATGATGGCCCTCTTCCGTCTGTGTATCATAGATACATTGATGATTGTATTGGCATTACTGATATGCCTGAAGCCGATTTGTCACGCTTCATTAATTTCATTAATGTCTTCAATCCGGCTATTCGGTTTACATCTCACATCTCTACCTCTTGTGTCAACTTTCTTGACATCACTATCACTATCAGCCTATCCACCATCACTACATCAGTATACTACAAGCCTACTGATGCACATAGTTTTCTTCTTTATACCTCTTCCCATTCCCAGGCTTGTCGTGATTCTTTACCATTCTCTCAACTCTTGCGCCTTCGTCGCCTCTGTAGCGAGGACGACGATTTCTTCGATAGAGCTCACGAGATGCTGGATTTCTTTCGTAAGCGCTTATACCCGGATAAGGTGCTTGCTTCTGCTATGCGGCGCGTTCAGCAAATTTCTCGCCAGGAGGCTCTCTAACCAGCATAGAACTTCCAATTCTGACAGGGTGAAACTTGTCTTAACTTTCCACCTCATAGTTCCCTTTGTGAAGAAAGTCTTATTCCGTCATCTCTCCATTCTTCAGTCTGATCCTGATACACGTTCAATCTTCCAACACTATCCTTTGGTGGCGTACAGACGGGACAGAAGCCTTAAGGATATGTTAGTTCACAGTCGCCTCAAGCCAAACATCCAGAGTCATTTTGGCACCATCCAGTGTGGCCGTCGGCGCTGTAACACTTGTGCTTATGTACTACAGACCCGCACGGTGTCTTTTCCAAAAGCCACGTTCGTTGTTGAAGACAGTTTCACGTGCGAGTCCGTAATATTATCTATGCCATTATCTGCAAGCGGTGCAACAAGGCCTATATTGGGGAAACCGGCAGGAGACTCCATGACCGATTCGCCCAACACTTGCGCGATATACGCCAATGCTCTGTGACCCTGTAGCTACCCATTTCAATGATACTGGCCATTCAGGAGCTTGCGATGTCCAGGTCACAGCCATCCGATCATGTTCCTCTGATGATCGTAGTCGATTTGCTCTGGAGAATCGGTTGATTTCTTTGTATGGTACCTTGCGACCACGCGGCTCAACGTATTACATTCTTATGCTTCTTAGTACTTTCTCTTCCAATGCTTTGTAATCTCTATGGGTATATGTTGCATGTATTACATTCTTATGCTTCTTAGTACTTTCTCTTCCCATGCTTTATAATCTATATGGGTATATGTTGCATGTATTCAAGTTATATATTTACTAGATGTTTCATTGTTTCTTTTCTATTTCTAGTTTTTATGTGTGTTTTTGTGTTACATTTATTTCGTTATTCGTTTTTATTCCAGATTTTCCTTAGATACGTTGGTATTTGGTCGTCCATTTGTGTTTCATTTTAATTTGTCACTCCTGTTTGTTCGTTTGCTTGATAAAGGCCTTGTTGGTCGAAACGTTGCTGTTTATCGTCACTGTTTATGTATTTTGTAAAACTATAGTACTTTGTTTGTACGTGTTTCACTATTTATCAAGTTTTACTGCAGTCTTCCCCTATTTCATTTTTCCAGTGGCTACTTATGGTTGTGAGACATGGACCATTACACAAAAACAAGAACGAAAATCCAGTCCTTCGAAATTAAATGCTATAGAAAGATCCTACGAATATCATCATCATCAGGTGCCGTGCCGGATGGCGTAGGCGATCATGTATCTCCACAAATCTCTATCTTTCGTGTTTGCTATCAATTCAGTTGTTGACGCTCTGCTGTGCCATGAAGTCAGGCTATCCAAAATTTTCTCTCCCTCTCTTCCTCTGTATCGTCTACCCTCAATTTTACCAGTTGTTACAATGTGTTCTAAACCCTCATCACATGTCCGAAAAATGATGACTGCTTTTTTCTTATATTGATGATAAATTTTCTCTGTGTCTTGATCTCATTCAACATCTCAACATTTGTGATCAACGAATACCATGGACAGAAAAAAAAAGAACACTGATATCCTGAAAGAACTAAATGTTAAAGAGAATTGGCTGATAAACAACATACAATACAGAAAAATTACATATTTGATCACATCAAGCGTCTTGATGGCCTAGAGAGAACAATATTAGAGAACAGGATCCCAGGATGCAGAGGCAGACCAAGAAGAAGATGGCTACAAGATATTAAAGAAACCATGAACAGAAACCATCAACGAAGTGGGTGAACTGCCTAGAGTTTGAGTGAATTTCAGATGTGCTACAAAGAGAGCAACGTCCTATAACGGATACGTACCTTGATGATGATGGCTAGTGCAGTTGATCACGAAACTGTTCAGTTTCAGTCTTTATGCCCCTTACAGATAAAAAAAAACCACATTGGCCTTACTAGGGATTGAACCAAGGTCTCCCGAATGTGAGCTCACTTTCTAATCCATTCGACCAGACGCTGCTCAATTTCATGGAATATAATGTATATAAATCTATGTTTGGTGGAAGAAAGAAATGTCAGCTATTATTTGGAAAATTGATCAGATCTGGTTTAGTAAATGTTTATTTGTCTTACTTTAGACTGGGTTTTGTCTTGTAAGATAAGCTTGAGAAACTGTGTCTGTGCGTCTGGGAGTGTTCATTTTCTTGAAATATATTTTATGCAGGTTTTGTGTGTTGATGGTGTTATTTTTTTATTTGTTTTTCATTATTATTAAATATAGAATGGAGGTTTCATGACAGAAAACAGACAAATATTAAATATAGAAGAATAGGCAGAGTTTCATGGACAGAGAAACAGACAAATATTAAATATAGAAGAATAGGCTAGTTCATGGACAGAGAAACAGACAAATATTAAATATGAAGAATAGGCAGTTTCATGAAGAAACAGACAAATATTAAATATAGAAATAGCAGAGTTATGACGAGAAACAGCAATAAATAAAAGATAGATGTTTCATGGACAGAGAAACAGACAAATATTAAATATAGAAGAATAGGCAGAGTTTCATGGACAGAAAAACAGACAAATATTAAATATAGAAGAATAGCAGTTTCAGGGAGAGACAAATTTAATATGAAGAATAGGCATTTCATGGACAGAGAAACAGACAAATATTAAATATAGAAATAGGCAAGTTTCATGACAAAACAGACAAAAAAGTTTTAGGAAAACTAGGCATGAAGAAACAATTATTAAGAGAAATAAAATTCAGACAAGTAAAGTATTTTGGGCACATAAAAATACATGACACCATGATAAAATATTTACTAGAGGGGAAAGTTGAGGGGGAAGAGCAAGAGGAAGATCGAGAGATAAGTGAGGGGGACTTTAAGAAATGGACAGGTTACATTCTGACAGTGTGCAACACCAAGGCGAAAGACAGAGGGTGCTGGAGATTCATTGCAGCCAACCTTCGATGTGGAGACAGTACCTGATGCTGATGATTATTATTAAATACCGTCACGACCGTGTATTGCTGGGGTTCGCAAGGGGAGCAAAGAGTAGAAACGACGCTGCGAACTACAAGGCATGCCATGTCGTAAGAGGCGACTTCTTCTTTTTCGAATGCTCCATATCGACCACTTGTTAACCACTCTGTGTAATAGGTATGTGATCTGAGCCTAAGAGCGATTGCCCGTTGTGACAGTTATGTTCCTACAAGTAGGCAACACATCCGATTTTTGCGATGTCTTTTATTTACTAGAGAGCTTCCCTAGGTCCTACATCAGTCGCCTCTTACGACATGCCTTGTAGATAGCAGTGGTACTAATCTTTGCTTCCTTGTGGGCCCGGGTAAGAGGCAACTGAGTTAGTGACCTAGGAAAGCTACCCTAGTAAATAAAAAGCTTCACAGATATCGGGTGTTCTGGCTTACTTACATTTCCATAACTTGACACATTGTACAACCACTCTTTGGATTAGATCACATACAGATCACAAAGAGTGGCATAACAAAGGGTCGATATGGAGCGTTTGAAGAAGAAGAAGCACCATCATATCTCTTCAATCATATCATATACTTTTCACCATCATGATGATGATGTAGCTGTTTAATACTAAGAAATACACACACAAATGGCGTGCGCATTATCGCCATCTTCTTTATCATCATCATCAGAGGTGGGACATCTAGGCAATGAGATAGTGAGTTTAGACTGTTAGTGCAAACGTTCTGTACGTCACGTTATTGGATGATGATGTTTAATTATTTGCACATGGCGGCACATTTCCAGCTTACTCGTATCGAGTGTACACTGCTGGTGTTTCTTTTGACAACCGGTAAAATCGAGGGAGACGAGACAGAGGAAGACAGAGAGATAACATTTTGGATAGCATGGCTTCATGGCACGGAAGAGCGTCAACATCTGAGATGATAGCAAACATCAGAGACAGATATTTGTGGAGATCTATGAACGCCTACGTCATCCGGCACGGCACATGATGATGATGACTTGAACATGGAACATTTAGATCACGATTCTCTGGTCAAATATCCTGATAGTTTCATTCGAGGAACGAACCCAGCACATTTAGTGAGAGGCGACCATCGTTCCTCTCCACCCCAGACACCCTCTACTCTCTCTCTCATGCATATTTAACCCCGATTAGGTCATATGCCCTCAACCAACTCATGCCAAGTCTTCCTATCTCTAACTATCTCTCCTGCAGCTCCCTTCTGCTCTTCTGTAAATTGTTGATCTCTGCCTCCAAATTTATATTGTTCATTGTTCCCCAAGTGGATGATAGAATTGGTTGTCTACTCTTGCCGTTAAGCGTAGGGGTGGGAGCTTTAAGTTTGCGTTCCAGAGCAAGATGAGATACTCATCATCATCAAGGTGCGTATCCTTTATAGGACGTTGCTCTCTTGCAGTACATCTGAAATTCACTCTGTCTCTTGCCAGTTCACCCACTTCGTCGATGGTCATGTTCATGGTTTCTTTAATATCTTGTAGCCATCTTCTTCTTGGTCTGCCTCTGCGTCCTGGGACCCTGCCCTCTAGTATTGTTCTTTCCAGACCACCGTGACACTTGATGTGACCAAAGTATGTAATTTTCTGTATAGTATGTTGTTTATCAGCCAATTCTCTTTAACATTCAGTTCTTTCAGGACATCAGTGTTCTTCCTTTTTCTGTCCATGGTATTCGTAGGATCTTTCTGTAGCATTTAGTTTCGAAGGACTGGATTTTCGTTCTTAATTTTTGTGTAATATTCCATGATTCACAACCATAAGTAGCCACTGGGAAAATGCATGCTCTCAATATTTTTAATTTTAGTATTTTGCTGGTGCTTTGCCACATGTTCTTCATTGTGTTTAACTTCTTGATTGCTATTGTCAATCTTCTTGAGATCTCTTTGGAGCAGTAACCGTTATTGTTAATTATTGAGCCCAGATATTCGTAGCTCTCTACACATTGAAGTTCTTCATTGTTTATTTGGATGTTAGGTGAGCCTTTTGCTTTGTCAGTTGACATGATTTTTGTTTTTGTGTGTATTCAAATATAGATGTTGGTCTTCACTATGTTTCTTGGTCATCATGATTATGTTTTCCAAACCTTCTTTGCTGGTGGATAATGAGATACTAGTGCCTCCAAATCTCTTCTCCGTGTATATCTAGTCATCACTCTCTTCCGATATCCCTGTGGGTTCCAGGAGGGAGCTGGGAGAATGCTGCTCAAGACAGATCAGCATGGCGCACACTTCTTCGACACGGTTCCTCGTCCTGCGAGGCAGATAGAACAGCACGGATGGAGCAAAGACGTCAAAATAGAAAGGCAGTAAAACTTCCCACAAGTGCAAGTATACCTTGCCCACACTGTACACGAACATTTCAAGCCCGTATCGGGCTCACTAGTCATCTACGCACACACAGACAAACATAGCGCAACTACATTCCCTTGGATGAAAATTTGTGTGGTCATCATCACACGTGATGGACTAGCATCATCATCAGGAGAGGACCCTTCTTGTTATCAAGAAACCCCTGATGTTTAGTTTGTAATGTTTCATGTTTAAGACGAGTACGTCTAATCTAATTGTATGTGTTGGTGCCTTAGGAAGTAGGAGATTAAGTGGCTGGTCTCTTTGTCTGGAAGCAAATTCACAGCAACAAAATATCATAGGTCATACTCCGTACTTTGGTTTTTATTTTTAGACCGGTTGAAATGGAACCTTGTTGGTCAGTAATTGACCTGAAGTGGTCCAGTCGAAAATTGGAAACGGAGGTCTCCAGATAGTATAGGATCAATTATTTAAATCTGGGAACTTTTTTCTTTTGTCGTCACACTGTTACCGAGTTGTTGCCCAGTCTAGTTGTTATTTTTGTCTTGAGCTGATTGAGTGGTTTGGGTGATAGTTATTTTTGCTTTTTGATGGGATATTGTTGGGGACAGAGTCACCAACATCAGCATAAGAAAGAAAGTTGGCACAGAACCTTGCTTGAATTATATTGAGAAACAAAGTCACCAACATCAGCATAAGAAAGAAAGTTGGCACAGAACCTTGCTTGAATTATATTGAGAAACAAAGTCACCAACATCAGCATAAGAAAGAAAGTTGGCACAGAACCTTGCTTGAATTATATTGAGAAACAAAGTCACCAACATCAGCATAAGAAAGAAAGTTGGCACATAACCTTGCTTGAATTATATTGAGAAACAAAGTCACCAACATCAGCATAAGAAAGAAAGTTGGCACAGAACCTTGCTTGAATTATATTGAGAAACAAAGAATAAAGTGGTTTGGCCACTTAATAAGAATGCATCCAAACTCCACAGTATACAGACGGCTGCTTTTATTAGAGAATCCGAAATCCCAATCTAGTGAGAACTCAGAAGACAAACTGTATGGCGTGGCTGATAATCTGAGGCAGACGGCTGCCTTTATTAGAGAATCCGAAATCCCAATCTAGTGAGAATGCAGAAGACAAACTGTATGGCGTAGCTGATACTCTGAGGTAGACGGCTGCCTTTATTAGAGAATCCGAAATCCCAATCTAGTGAGAACTCAGAAGAAGAATAATAAGAAGACTCAGATGACATAGAAATCACAAAGAGTAGTTTAACAAATGGTTGATATGGAGCGTTGGAAGATCTTGTAGCTGCATAACTGACACAACATACAATCGCTCTTAGACTAAGAATTCATACAAATTACAAAGAAGAATTTAACAATTGGTCGATATGGAGCGTTCGAAGAAGAAGAAGGATGAACTGAACAAATAATATTTTCTGCTGCTGTTTTATGATATTCTTAAAGATATTCCTTGACATTTTTTTTTCTGGAATCGTTTGCTTGACGCTGGTTTTCATTCAAACAAACTAGCCATGTCGCCTGAAAATACATCTCTTAAACACATCTTTTGTACTTGTTTGAAAACCAATGTCTGACAGGTTTATACAAATACAAATAAGATGTGAGTCAGTTGTACCCAGGAAACTTCCACCATCCACTTTACAGGTAGCCGCCAACCTCCTTCACTGTTGATAATTATTGACACCGAGTGTTTTTTGAGGGCGCTTTGAAAACTGTATGTCCTTGTGTGTGTTCCCTTATTCTTCAGGATTGGGTTGTAGTATTTACCACGACCTCATCTCTCTTGTGCATTTTGATCCCCGGTTAGAGCATGGGTCCTCAACTATGCCAAGTCTCAGCTTTCTTTCTCTTGTGCATTTTTAAATGTTCCTTTGAAGAAGACGTATAGTCGATACGTTGAATTTTGTTAGTTTTATTATTTTGTTATTCATTTTTGCTTGCTTATGTGATACCTTGGTAGCGTCTGTGGCTTAGGGGATAGTGACTCGGTCTATTAACCTCGACGTTCTGAGTTCAAATCACGCTGCGGACAGTTTGGTTGCAAAGTGTTTCACGTGGATTTTTACAAAAGAACGTTCAGAAAGCAATGTCAAACTACTGAACGTAATAATGCCTAGAAAATCGCAAACAGCGTTAAAAAGCTGGGGTTGATTCGCAAAGTCCTGTAAAGGATATGCAATTAACTTTTTATGTGATGCCATACACACGTGTCTATGTCTCTGTGGCTAAGTGGTTAAGCCCTTTGCCTTGTGAGTCGAAGGTCGTGGGTTCGAGTCCGGACCGCGCCATTCTGTTCACGAATGCATTTTTTCCAGAGACCCCTAGGATTGTTGCTGGAGCTACGGAGTTTGTCTTTTGTGCAATACTTTCGGCAGGTGGCGTGCTATTACTGCGGAGAGGGACCGAGCGGTATGGGGTAAAACCCGGTGCAATGAAGTCAATCCTTCGACTTTGAAACCCTTTTTAAAACGTGACTTTGTCCTTATACGTCAATTTATTACGTATCACCACAGCCTCCCTCGCTTTTCTCCAGATCTGATCTCTCTCTCTCTCTCTCTCGCGATCACCGCCCAAACCGATGTACCATATTTCCCCATAAATTCCATTCATGTGGAAATCTAATTCATGCAGCCTTAGCATTGGTTTGTTTTACGTCACATCTTCAGCACCATTTGGAGCTCCGGTGCTCATCCTCCGGCGATGTGTCCGGTTTCAGCCAGCGTTTACTCAGTTCGCTCTCCGTTCTGTAACCATCTAGTGTTTTTACGGTGTGGGGTAGCTAGCCCCACTCCAACCTCCTTAGTCGCCTCTTACGATATGCGTGGCAGGTAACAGTGTTTCTATTCTGTACACCCCAATTTGGACCCCGGTAACCACTCGAACGAGATCTAATCTGATCCGCTCTGACCAGATCAGATTTGTAGGTTTCCGCATTTCGCATGGTCCTCAACTATGCCAAGACTTAGCTATCTCTTTATGCTTCTACCCAGCACTTTCTTATATCGTTAATCTCTTTATGCTTCTACCAGCACTTTCTTATATCGTTAATCTCTTTATGCTTCTACCAGCACTTTCTTATATCGTTAATCTCTTTATGCTTCTACCAGCACTTTCTTATATCGTTAACTTTATGCTCCACCAGCCCTTCTCTTACATATCGTTAATCTCTTTATTCTGTCTACCAGCAATTTATATCGTAACTCTATTATGCTTCTGACCAGATCAAATTTTGTTTACGTTATCCATGGTCTTCACTCAGCAATCTTAACTTAATCTCTTTATGCTTCTACCAGCACTTTCTTATATCGTTAATCTCTTTATGCTTCTACCAGCACTTTCTTATATCGTTAATCTCTTTATGCTTCTACCAGCACTTTCTTATATCGTTAATCTCTTTATGCTTCTACCAGCACTTTCTTATATCGTTAATCTCTTTATGCTTCTACCAGCACTTTCTTATATCGTTAATCTCTTTATGCTTCTACCAGCACTTTCTTATATCGTTAATCTCTTTATGCTTCTACCAGCACTTTCTTATATCGTTAATCTCTTTATGCTTCTACCAGCACTTTCTTATATCGTTAATCTCTTTATGCTTCTACCAGCACTTTCTTATATCGTTAATCTCTTTATGCTTCTACCAGCACTTTTTTATATCGTTAATCTCTTTATGCTTCTACCAGCACTTTCTTATATCGTTAATCTCTGCCTCCAAATCTCTTCTCCATGTATTCCTAGACTTCTGTCTGTTTTGTTTTGCCCTTGTCCTCTTCTTCCTCTTTCTTTTCTCTAATCCAGTTTTGTATCACAGCGTCAGAATAACACAAGATTTATAGAACGGACTTTTGTGTGCGCTTCATACCGTTTTTCACCGCTTCTGTTATTTCTGAGGTCAACCTTGTGCGTGGACGGCCTTTTGATTTGTATCCATTGTATCGGGGTAGCCTTGCTCTCTGAGGCATCTGTAATGGTAATCTGCTTATGTGGCCGAACCATTTAATTTGTTGTTTCGTGATAAAGTTCAGTACTGAAAGTTCAGTACTAATGATGTACCCACTTTTTTCCTGATGTCTTTATTTCTAAACCGGTCTCCTCTTGTTACTCCCAGCATTTTGCGTAGACTCTTCATCTCGATCATGTTTGTGAGCTATTCATGTTGAGATCATGTTACATGTTTCCTGGCTAAATATACTTCGTGTGTGATTCAAGTGGAGTCAAGATCCCCACCCTCTTTTTTTTCCTCCCCGCGTATACTAAGTATCATTTGTGTGATACTACAAAAATTTGACACACGAGAAACGAATTCTAAACCAGGTTAGCAAAGCTATGTGGCTTAATGCTATTGTTGTAAAAAATATATATATATTGATCTAACAACGGTACATACCAGCATCGGGAAAAAATGGGTGCGGGGAGCAGTTATAACTAATTCGTTTGCAAGACTTAGAGGATATAAGCTAGTGTGAGTGCTACCAGTGCACGAAATGATTGGCGTTGTAACACTCAGCCGCATCGTCTTCAGAACACAAACGAGGTGAGCGCACTTTGTGCACATAAAAATGCAGATTTCATATTTTCATCCGCTGGGATAATGCTTATTAGGTTTGAACCGCATGACATTTTGTGTTATTAGTTGGCGCCAACGACGTCTTATTCTCGTGCTGCGTTCAAGGCTGGTATTAAATACGTATTACAGGGCTCTTCAAACTGTTTGTGTGTTGATCTCTTGTTCAAGTTCCTAGCTTCACCCTTGTGGTTCCGGGACTCACAAGAGGAGCAAAGAATAGTAACACTGCGACATACAAAGCATGTTGTAAGAGGTAACTGAGGTAGTTGCCTAGGAAGCTACCTAGTAAATAAAAGCGTCGCAGAAATAGATGTGTTGCCTACTTGTAGGTGCATAACTGACACAACGTACAATCGCTCTTGCGCCCATATCACATACAAACCACACAGAGTGGTTAACAAGTGGTCAGATATGGCACATTCAAAGAAGAATCAGTTCTAGCTTGACTCTCTGGTAAAACCGTCTTACTTCTCCTTCTTTGAACGCTCCATATCGACCACTTGTTAAACCACACTTTGTGAATTGAATGTCATCCGAGTCTAAAAGCGATTGTACGTTGTGCCAATTATGCGCCTACAAGTAAGTCAGCACATCTGATTTCTGCGACACTTTTATTTACTAGGATAGCTTGCCCAGGCCCCTACCTCAGGCTCCTCTTATGACATGCAGTGTAGGTCGCAGTGTTAATATTTTTGTTTCCTTGCGAGTCCCGGACACAGGGCGAAACGCATTACAAGGGTCCTCAAACTGTATGTTGATCTCTTCTTCACGTTCTAGATTGAATCTGGTTAAAAACTGACATACGACAATAAAAGCAGTAAAGTATCTTCACTGTGAACCTTGCCGGCTGGTATAGGCGATCATGAGTTATGCATTTCAGTTCTGATGTTGACAGTTTTCCGTGACATAAATATATTTATAAAATGCTGAAGTTAGTCCTCCACACATACCCAAACAGGAGGCAGTCGTCCAAACATAACCAACAAACAGAAGAAGACGTCCAAACATAACTAACAAACAGAAGAAGACAGTCCTCCAAACATAACCAACAAACAGAAGAAGAATCCTCCAAACATACCCAACAAACAGAAGAAGACAGTTCTCCAAACATACCCCAACAAACAGAAGAAGACAATCCTCCAAACATACCCCAACAAACAGTAGAAGACAGTCCTCCAAACATACCCCAACAAACAGAAGAAGACAGTCCTCTAAACATACCCCAACAAACAGAAGAAGACAGTCCTCCAAACATACCCCAACAAACAGAAGAAGACAGTCCTCCAAACATACCCCAACAAACAGAAGAAGACAGTCCTCCAAACATACCCCAACAAACAGTAGAAGACAGTCCTCCAAACATACCCCAACAAACAGTAGAAGACAGTCCTCCAAACATTCCCCAACAAACAGAAGAAGACAGTTCTCCAAACATACCCCAACAAACAGAAGAAGACAGTCCTCCAAACATACCCCAACAAACAGAAGAAGACAGTCCTCCAAACATACCCCAACAAACAGTAGAAGACAGTCCTCCAAACATACCCCAACAAACAGAAGAAGACAGTCCTCCAAACATACCCTAACAAACAGAAGTTACACACCTTCAATAAACTATATCCAAAAACATGTTGACCTTGTTATTTACTTCAGAATGTCACCAAGACAAATGGATGTATAAAGAGCACATTTCTAACGGATGTAGACACTACAACAATCAAGGATACAACAAACTCACCAGATCAAGACACAAATAATAAGATTAGAAAGAAGAAGAAGATCAAGACGGTAAGTCATTTAACAATTATCTTCTATGTGCTTTTCAATTTTTTGATACATTCTTCTTCACTTTTATCTCATTGAACAGTGAATGATTATTCTTCTCTTCTTATCGATCGTTCTTTTTGGCCATTTTGATCATTCTTATTGTGATATATAAACAGTCTTTGTCAAGAACGTTTTTTACGTCACATCATTCAACGCTATTTGGAACTCTGGTGCTTATCCTTCGGCGACGTGTCCGCTTTTAGCCAGCGTTTACTGGGTTCGCTCTCCGTCAGCCTTTGGCTGTCCCAGCCGACCTGCAAGACAGCAGGTTAGTAATTGATTGTGATGTTAATGTCTTGTAGAGCTGCAACAAAATCTCTCCATTGTGATCGGTCAGACACCATACTTCGCATGGAGCACTATGACCTACACAGCTGTGCCTACACACACTCTCGCCCTCTAGTTAACATGTGACGCCATTGACGCTCAGAGCTGCAACACAATCTCTCCATCGTGGTCTGTCAGACACCATACTTCGCATAGAGCTCCATGACCTACACGGCTGTGCCTACACACACACACTCTCGCCATCTAGTTAACATGTGACGCCATTGACGCTCAGAGCTGTAACAAAATCTCTCCATTGTGAACGGTTAGTAGCCATACTTCGCATTCCTACACCTCTAAATTGGACCAGATAACTGATCGGGGAAACCCTGACCTACTTTTGAGTTGTGGGCTGAATTGTGTATATGATTGATAGAACACGGCAAGATTTTTTTGCAATTTGACTCAATTCTATGTCTGTAGTTATTTATTGGTGAAAAATATTTCTAATATTGATATTCCTTATTGTTAAACTTAACGTGTTGCATAATATAACCTTGATTTAGCATTTTGTGTTGATTTTAAAATAAATTCGTTTATATACAATACTGGAATGCAAGGTCACGTGGTGTGGTTGTGGTCTGATTTCATAGATTTTTATCTGAGTCCACTGGTCGTATGAGTTTATAGTTGGCTGTGCCTACACACACACTCTCACGCCTAACATGTGACGCCATTGTCGCTTAGAGCTGCCTTGTGCTTGGTCAGTAGCCATCCTTCGCAAGCAGCTCCATGAGTATCCATCTATCTCTCTCTCTCTCTCTCTCTCTCTCATATATATATATATATATATATATATATATATATATATATATATATATATATATATATATATCCATCCGTCCATCCATATATGTATATATATATATTCCATCCATCTATCCATCATCATCAAGTAGCTTGTCTCTTCCGGAACTTGGCTCCCATGACAGCAATCCTCAAAAACTCGCTGTTCTGTGCAAGTTGGCTGGTGTCAGCAGCAGTCATTATCATAACGCCAATGACACCTTGCACCCATCGTCTTTCTAGGTCTTCCTCTCATTCTTCTTCCATGCACCATTCCCTCCAAAATTATCGTCTCTAGGCAATTATTTCATTTGATGTGTCCGAAATATTTAATTTTCCTTGATGTTATACTCTTTAATATCAACCTCTTTAATATCAACTGTTACAGAACAGAAGCATTTATTCTTTTCTGTCTATGATATTCTAAGTACTTTCTGAGTATTTGCATTCAAAGTTTTGATCTTTCCCGCGTTGTCAATGTTCCATTCTCACCATATGTTAATGTTCCATGTTCCACTGTTGTCAATGTTCATTCTCACAATCTGTTGTCAATGTTCCATTCTCACAACATACGTTGTCAATGTTCCATGTCTACAACTACTTGTCAATGTCATTCTCTTCAAGCATGTTTAATGTTCATTCTCGCTCGTTGTCAATGTTCCATGTCTCACAATCATAGTTGTCAATGTTCCATGTCTCACAATCATACGTTGTCAATGTTCCATGTCTCACAACATAGTTGTCAATGTTCCATGTCTCACAATCATATGTTGTCAATGTTCCATGTCTCACAATCATACGTTGTCAATGTTCCATGTCTCACAATCATATGTTGTCAATGTTCCATGCTCACAACATACTTCAATGCCTTCAACTCGTTGTCAATGCCATCTCCACGTTGTCTTTCCCTGTACAATCATACGTTGTCAATGTTCAGTCTACAATCATAGTTGTCAATGTTCCATTCTCAATCATACGTTGTCAATGTTCCATGTCTCACAATCATAGTTGCAAGGAGCATCTGTCAATGCATCCACTATTTTCATAATCATAGATATACCACTTTGACTATACGCTAGAAAATTGAAAAATTAACCTGCTTATTTTTTTAACAGCACATAATCTCCTCCCTTCCTACTCCTCCCTCCTCCGTGTCCTCGTGAAACTTTCCTCTGCCTCCTCTCACTGTGTCTGGACTCCATAATTAGAATCGTTATTACTCAGTATTTTAATCTTACGTGAGTGCCTGGAGGCACTTCTGGGAAGATGAAGAGAAAATATGACTGGAGTCTAAGCAGAAGCCTACCTGATTAGTTCCTCTATCTATCCCGTACTCTGCCTCATTTATCTTTCAATCCACCTCTCGCAAATCTTCTTCATCTTCGAACGCTCCATATCGACCGACCGACGGAGTATTGCACAAAACACGGAACTCCGTAGCTCCAGCAACAATCCTAGGGGTCTCTGGGAAAAAACTGCACTCTTGAACAGAACGGCACTGTCGGATTCGAACCTACGACCTCATACAACTCCTATTCTACATTTAAAGCAAACAGTTTTTTTCAAAACACTCAATCTTTCATTAAAAAAACAAGGCATGAAGAGAAAGAAACATGAATAACACAAAGAAGAAATCAGGTAACCAGAGAATACCATTTATTGAAGTGAACAGGTGAGGTTTATCAGCATAATCAAAGAATCTATGCTTCACTGTGTGTGTCGGGGAGCGTGTACTCCTGGCGCAGTGCTATTTACTGATCAAATAAGTGGTGTAGTTATCAGAACGGTATAATGAAGACACGACGCTCCCCCAGGGAGGAAGTTTCTTATCAATGGATTTCGTGTCTTTGTTGCCGCTGTCTGTCAGTTATTAGATCACAGTACCAGTAGCTTGAATGTCACTGTATGATTTACGTATTTGGTCAGCCATCAGATAACTGTACTGGTGTGTGTCTCTGTGGTGTAGAGTTAGTGTACTCGCCTCACCTTCCGAAGGTACTCTGTTCGTTTTGCGAGTAGAACGATCAGGATATTCTTCCAGAGATCCCCAATCTATCCCATATCTTGGTTGCTTTTACTTAACAAGGCTCCAGTTCTCTTTTCTTCTTTCTTTCTTTCTTTCTGTCTTTCTTTTCTCCAATCCTGTTTGTATCACAGCGTCAGGTCAGGAAGATTCTAAAACGGGCCCTAGTATGCGCTTCGTAGATAGTCTATTTCCTCGCCTCTGTTATCTCTGAGGTCCATCTTTTGCGTGGCCGGCCTTTTGTACCCATTGTATCGGAGCAGCATTGCTCTTTGAGGTAATCTGATGGTAATCTGCTTATGTGACCGAACCATTTAATTTGTTGTTTCTTGATGAAGTTCAGTACTGATCTTGTACCCACCTTTTCCCTGATGTCTTCATGTTTCAAACGGTCTCTTCTTGTTACACCCAGCATTCTGTGTAGACACTTAATCTCTGTTGTGACTAGTTTTCTTTTATCGTTTGTTGTCAGGGACCAGTTCTCCAAATCCTTACATTTGGAAGGCTTCAAAATGCTCAACTTGACTTATTTTTTACCTGATTGAAGATGTTTGATATGTTTAATAATATTTTTATTTGCATATTTGTCACTTGATTAACCCCATCTCGTTAATGTGAGCCAATATACTGGCTTGCGGTCTTGTTTAACCACTTAACTGCTGCTAAGGACGTGTATAGACGTTAATCCATTCACTGCTAAAGACGCGATAACACGTCTGTTATTATCTTTCCTTTGTGTTCCAAAGACGTGTTAACACGTTATACATTTCTACTGTCACTGCTGTAGGCGTACATTCTTCTTCTTTGCGTTCATTCTTTACGACCAATTTTAATCACTCTTTGTGATATGTTTGATCTTTACCAAGAACGTGTATACGTTGCACCTGTTGTTGTTAGGTAGGCCCTTAAACGCATAGACTTCTACACGCTTAGGACACATGCATCCGATTTCAGCCAAACCTCCTCAGTCGCCGCTTACGACATGTGTGGCAGGTAACAGTGGCTCTATTCTTTACACCCCAAATTTGGGCCCCGGTAACCACTCGGGCGAGGCGTACACAAAGGCGTACATTCACTTTGTGACCTAGAAACAAAAAGTAGCTATATTTAGATCTGTCTTCAGAAAGTATGTAGCAACGAAAGGGTTTTAAAATGACCTAAAACCAGTATACTCGCTAAGTCAATATAATAATAATTCTTCTCATACCGTTATACGTTACATAGGGCCTGCAAGCAATTTCTCCATGACTCTCCAACCTGGGCAACTCGCTCAATCTCCTCCATGGAACTGAGACCGATATTTCCTGCCTCTCTTAGCAAAGTTCGTTTCAGGTCTCCTTAGGTCGACCTCTCTTTCTTGAACCCTTTGCATCCCACTTCAATGCCTGCTTAGATATTCGTTGATCATTTCTTCTCAAGGTGTGTCCAACATATCTCCATCTTCTCTTTCTTATAACAGTTGTCACTAGTGGTTGACCAGACATTTCTCTGATTTCATCACTTCTTCAGAATTGTTCCATTTTATGTTCATTAGTAGCTTCAATACAGATTCCTGTACTGACCTACGTTGTGAAAGTTGGAAATCAACAAAGAAAATTGAAAAGAAACTGGACAGCTTTGAGAATAAATGTCTCCGAAAATTACTAAAAGTAAAATGGAGTGATTTCATTTCTAACAACACAGTGAGAGATAGAACACAGCAACAACCCGTATCAAATATTATAAGGAAACGAAGGTGGAAATATTTAGGTCATGTTCTTAGATCAGACGAAAAGAGACTAAATCGACAAGTCCTTATGTGGTCACCAGTTGGGAAAATAAAACGTGGAAGACCAAAGACCACTCTTCGAAGAACAATCTAACAATAAAGTGAACTATTGAGATGTAAAACCATACAAAATCTCCAACTGCTAGCATAGTTCATAGTTCATAAGTACGGTTCTAACTTCACTGCAACGGGTCACCCCATAATTGCTCCGTTCTTGTGCCAATGAATATCACACGAAATGCTAACACCTGTGAAAAGTTTCCTGTGGGAACTAATTCCAGGATGAAACAGCCGCGTACCGTCATAAAAAAAGCAACCTGCACCGCATAATATGCATATGGCCGTCGCGAATGTAGCAACACAAGACTGTTCATCACTTGAATAGCAATTCTTGTCGAAGGGAACATCAATCACTGCAAAATCCAGCTTTCTGCACTCGCAATATAACTGCATACGGCAGATTGAGCATGTTCGTCATAACCGCTGTCCGCCATTTTCTGAATACACACAACAAACGCACGATTGACACAGCAAAAAGCATTCCATGTAACAGTCACAGCTCACAGCGTTGCTCAAGCACTAACTCAGTAGCTCGGCAAACGAAACCGGAAAATACCCGACCAAACATGGCGGGAATGCGCTAGCAAAGTCGTGTTCAGAATCAAACCGTTCTGACTCTGAATGGTCCTCCCGCATTCCGCCATTGCTGGCCAGATTTTTCTTTCTTAATCAATTCAACTGCTAGCGAAGAATCGCATCACATGGAGATCTAAAACCTCTGCCCTATGTGCCGCCTTTGGCACGAAAGGAACAAAGTAGCTTTATTTAATACACTGTAGGATTGACTTCTTCTATAGCTACTATACCAGTTACTTCATTGTATGTCTCTGTGGCGTAGAGTTTGTGTGCTCGGCTTTCATACACTGTAGGATTGACTTCTTCTATAGCTATACCAGTTACTTCATTGTATGTCTCTGTGGCGTAGAGTTTGTGTGCTCGGCTTTCATACACTGTAGGATTGACTTCTTCTATAGCTACTATACCAGTTACTTCATTGTATGTCTCTGTGGCGTAGAGTTTGTGTGCTCGGCTTTCCTTCCGAAGGTACTATGTTCGTTTTCCGAGTAGAGCGATCAGGATATTTTTACAGAGATCCCTGATCTCAATGTAGGTGAAATCAAGTTCCTAGTCCTATCGGAGATGGACGATAACACGCAGGTGCCGTGTTGAAGTTGAGCAGGTAAAAGAATCATTAGCAGTTGAAATTCAATAAGAGTAGGCTGCAAAGCCGCTGCCAGGACAAAATTAATTTGAAAAAATCGATTAAAATAACATTTCTATAACATTTCCACCATCTTCAAAAATTACATCGGGGACCTACGTCGGTACTATGGAGTTCGTGTACTGCCGCTGAGATCTTCCTGTGTAAGAAAGAGATCGGAGCACCATGGTTACTCACCAAAGTGCAATGATGATGGTCAATCAATCAATCAATCACATTAATTTGTTGCGGAAGTCAGCTGTTCCATACGTCCGCTATAGATTCATCCGTAGTCTGGGTGTCTAATGGGGCACTGATTGATTTTGTGTGAATCTTGCTTTTCTATCAACAGTGTCCGTCGTGGTTCATGCAAACCTTACTCCCGACTTCAGAGTTTAGTTCCCCAAGTAAATACTAGCGTACACTCCCGACTTCAGAGTTTAGTTCCCCAAGTAAATACTAGCGTACACTCCCGGCTTCAGAGTTTAGTTCCCCAAGTAAATACCAGCGTACACTCTCGACTTCAGAGTTTAGTTCCCCAAGTAATTACCAGCGTACACTCCCGACTTCAGAGTTTAGTTCCCCAAGTAATTACCAGCGTACCTCCCACTTCAGAGTTTAGTTCCCAAGTAAATACCAGCGTACACTCCCGACTTCAGAGTTTAGATCCCCAAGTAAATACCAGCGTACACTCCCGACTTCAGAGTTTAGATCCCCAAGTAATTACCAGCGTACACCCCCAACTTCAGGTTTAGTTCCCAAGTAAATAGCCAGCAGTAGCCTCCCGACTTCAGAGTTTAGTTCCCCATAGTAAATACTAGCAGTACACTCCCAACCGCAGAGTGAAATGATTTTGTGTGTGCATAAGTTGGCCTCCCAATATTTTGCGTAGATACTTTATCTCTGTTCTAATCGCTTATATCAGCTCGTGGCCCCCGATAACATACGGCCTGCGGGCTCAGGTACAAATTCTAGGAGATCCCAACCTTCGCGTAATTTCGCATTCCGGTATTCTTGTATTAAAGATGAATTCATTTTACAAACAACACAACTTTATGACATTCATTTAATAAAGGATATCATATATTACAAGTTCAGTTTAATAATAAGGAATATCAATATTATGTACAAGTTAGTTTAACAATAAGGAATATCAATAATTTACACGTTCAGTTAACAATAAGATATAATATTATCACTTTTCTGCAATAAATAACAACGGACTCGAGGATTGTATACAATTTAAAAAAAAGACTTACAATATTCCGTCAATCATATACAAAAACCAGCCCCCATTAAATATGAATTTTGGTTTTCTCGTCTGAGCTAGTCGGCCTTCTGTTGCATGTAGCCACGATCAGCTCTATCTTTTGATGCTGTTAAAACAAAAAGTGTATGCTATTGATTTATCTAATACATATACACAAGCGTGGACGAACCCCAACAGAAGTTCCCGCTGTGTTCATTGAGCAACTTGTTCATAACGCAACTCATTCTCCCAATATTAGAATTGCATTATGCAACATGTTTCCTGCACACTAGCCGAGGGATATCATTGTTGATCTCATCAGAGACATATCAATAAGTAATATAGTTCAGCTGTCAGTTTGAGGAGACCACATAAGGTTTGAAAGCTCTCTCTCTTTCATCTCACATACTCTTTATGTATTATTAGTTTCTCCCGTGTGTTGCCGGGGCGTGCAAGGGGGAGGAAAGAATAGTATCACTGTGACCTACAAAACATGTAAGGGGAGGAAAGAATAGTACCACTGTGACCTACAAAACATGTAAGGGAGAGGAAAGAATAGTATCACTGTGACCTACAAAACATGTAAGGGAGGAAAGAATAGTACACTGTGACCTACAAAACATGTAAGGGGAGGAAAGAATAGTATCACTGTGACCTACAAAACATGTAAGGGAGAGGAAAGAATAGTATCACTGTGACCTACACAACATGTAAGGGGAAGGAAAGAATAGTACCACTGTGACCTACAAAACATGTAAGGGAGAGGAAAGAATAGTATCACTGTGACCTACAAAACATGTAAGGGGAGGAAAGAATAGTACCACTGTGACCTACAAAACATGTAAGGGGAGGAAAGAATAGTACCACTGTGACCTACAAAACATGTAAGGGGAGGAAAGAATAGTACACTGTGACCTACAAACATGTAGGGGAGGAAAGAATAGTATCACTGTGACCTACAAAACATGTAAGGGGAGGAAAGAATAGTATCACTGTGACCTACAAACATGTAAGAGGAGGAAAGAATAGTACCACTGTGACCTACAAAACATGTAAGGGAGAGGAAAGAATAGTATCACTGTGACCTACAAAACATGTAAGGGAGGAAAGAATAGTACACTGTGACCTACAAACATGTAAGGGGGAGGAAAGAATAGTACCACTGTGACCTACAAAACATGTAAGGGGAGGAAAGAATAGTACCACTGTGACCTACAAAACATGTAAGGGGAGGAAAGAATAGTACCACTGTGACCTACAAAACATGTAAGGGAGAGGAAAGAATAGTATCACTGTGACCTACAAAACATGTAAGGGGAGGAAAGAATAGTATCACTGACCTACAAACAGCAAGGGGAAGGAAAGAATAGTATCACGTGACCTACAAAACATGCAAGGGGAGGAAAGAATAGTATCACTGACCTACAAAACATGTAAGGGAGAGGAAAGAATAGTACCACTGTGACCTACAAACATGTAAGGAGAGGAAAGAATAGTACACTGTGACCTACAAAACATGCAAGGGGAGGAAAGAATAGTACCACTGTGACCTACAAAACATGAAGGGGAAGGAAAGAATAGTATCACTGTGACCTACAAAACATGTAAGGGGAGGAAAGAATAGTACCACTGTGACCTACAAACATGAAGGGAGGAAAGAATAGTACCACTGTGACCTACAAAACATGAAAGGGGGAGGAAAGAATAGTACCACTGTGACCTACAAAACATGTAAGGGGAGGAAAGAATAGTACCACTGTGACCTACAAAACATGTAAGGGGAAGGAAAGAATAGTATCACTGTGACCTACAAAACATGTAAGGGAGGAAAGAATAGTACCACTGTGACCTACAAACATGTAAGGGGAGGAAAGAATAGTATCACTGTGACCTACAAAACATGTAAGGGGAGGAAAGAATAGTACCACTGTGACCTACAAAACATGTAAGGGGAGGAAAGAATAGTACCACTGTGACCTACAAAACATGTAAGGGGAGGAAAGAATAGTACCACTGTGACCTACAAAACATGTAAGGGGAGGAAAGAATAGTACCACTGTGACCTACAAAACATGTAAGGGAGAGGAAAGAATAGTATCACTGTGACCTACAAAACATGTAAGGGAGGAAAGAATAGTACACTGTGACCTACAAAACATGTAAGGGGAGGAAAGAATAGTCACTGGACCTACAAAACATGCAAGGGGAGGAAAGAATAGTATCACTGACCTACAAAACATGCAAGGGGGAGGAAAGAATAGTATCACTGACCTACAAACATGTAAGGGGAGGAAAGAATAGTACACTGTGACCTACAAAACATGTAAGGAGAGGAAAGAATAGTATCACTGTGACCTACAAAACATGAAAGGGGGAGGAAAGAATAGTACACTTGACCTACAAAACATGTAAGGGGAGGAAAGAATAGTACCACTGTGACCTACAAAACATGTAAGGGGAGGAAAGAATAGTACCACTGTGACCTACAAAACATGTAAGGGGAGGAAAGAATAGTATCACTGTGACCTACAAACATGCAAGGGGAGGAAAGAATAGTATCACTGTGACCTACAAAACATGTAAGATGGAGGAAAGAATAGTATCACTGTGACCTACAAAACATGTAAGATGGAGGAAAGAATAGTATCACTGTGACCTACAAACATGTAGATGGAGGAAAGAATAGTATCACTGTGACCTACAAACATGTAAGATGGAGGAAAGAATAGTATCACTGTGACCTACAAAACATGTAAGGGGAGGAAAGAATAGTACCACTGTGACCTACAAAACATGTAAGGGGAAGGAAAGAATAGTATCACTGTGACCTACAAAACATGTGATTTGGGGGAGGAGATAGAAACTACCTAGTAAATAAAAAGGCGAGGAAATGAGTGCTGACCACTGTGAGCGCATAACATGGTAGAAGCAATCGCCTTGATTCGGATCACAACAAAGTGAAAAATGAAGTGGTTAACAAGCATCGTATGGAGGTGAGAAAGAAAGTCGCTGAACGATGTTGAAAATATTGTAGGAGGACATCGGACAAGAATATGTCATCATGAAGACCAAACTAAACATGTTGTGAAGGGATACAGAAGAATAGGAAGTATAAGAAGGGACAGTACTTCAACATAGAAATATGGTTATGGTTGATGTCAATAGAGACATAGTCTCAATCGTCCCTAACAGAATCGAAGGATGCATGTGATGTTTCATGTGGCCTGGTTGACCCACACGATCATAGGCGTGAAGGTAAATAATTAGTGAAATCGTCACGTGACTCGTATTCCAGATTGTGTAATAGACGAATCCATTTAAAATCAACACAAAATGCTAAATCAAAGTTATATTATGTACATATCATCAATATAAGAGAGAAAGTCATCATTTTCCATGTGACTAATAAGGGAGGTTTAAAACATGTAACAGACCGTAAAATCAAGGTAGACGGAAGAGGAAAGAAAGACAATTTGGATACCTGCACCATGCAGGTAGAGCGATCAACATCTAATTGTAGCCACCAAGACAGGTAAGGAGGATCAGATGCTACTTCACTGTGCACAGCACCATGATGGAGATATTAAAAGTACATGTTAACTACACATATCAATGTAGAGAAATTAATATAACCATGACTCAACAACATGGTGAGTAAATAATAAAGCGATCAGTGCTCTACACAACATTAAGTGAGCGAAGAACTAGTATTTCCACTCGACTACAAACATGTAAGTGGTGGGAAAACATTTTGTACCACTGTTTGACCTCTGTACACAACATGAAGGAGAGGAAAGACATCGGAGGATACATTGTTGATCAGCGACTAAATAAATGTAGTTCAGTGTCGTTGAAGGAAGACATAGGTTAACGCATCTCTCCTGTCACGCAACTCTGGTAGCAGTGGAATCTGTCAGTAATGCATACTCTCTGTCTGCATCCTACTTTCCTCTGTATCGGATGACTCTCTCTGTGTCACTGATACTCTCCTGTTGTACTGCACACTACACTGTCACGGAATGTTGCATAGTATCCCTGTCTCATACAAAACTGTCAGGATTGTGAAAGCCTAAATCAAGTACTGACTCATGTACCTACACCAGTAGACGCGATACAGAAATGGTAGCACTGTGAGCTATCACAAAGACATGTAAGTGGAGGAAAAATAGTACTCCTGTGACCTACACAACAGAAGGGGAGGAAAGAATAGTATCACTTGACCTACACACATGTAAGGGAGAGGAAAGAATAGTACCACTGTGACTCACAACATGTAAGGGGGAGGAAAGAATAGTACCACTGTGACCTACACAACATGTAAGGGAGAGGAAAGAATAGTACCACTGTGACCTACACAACATGTAAGGGGGAAAGAATAGTACCACCGTGACCTACACAACATGTAAGGGGGAGGAAAGAATAGTACAACTGTGACCTACACAACATGTAAGGGGGAGGAAAGAATAGTACCACTGTGACCTACAAAACATGTAAGGGGAAGGAAAGAATAGTACCACTGTGACCTACACAACATGTAAGGGGAAGGAAAGAATAGTACCACTGTGACCTACACAACATGTAAGGGAGAGGAAAGAATAGTACCACTGTGACCTACACAACATGTAAGGGAGAGGAAAGAATAGTACCACTGTGACCTACACAACATGTAAGGGGGAGGAAAGAATAGTATCACTGTGACCTACAAAACATGTAAGGTGGAGGAAAGAATAGTATCACTGTGACCTACAAAACATGTAAGGGGGAGGAAAGAATAGTATCATTGTGACCTACAAAACATGTAAGGGGAGGAAAGAATAGTACCACTGTGACCTACAAAACATGTAAGGGGAGGAAAGAATAGTACCACTGACCTACAAAACATGTAAGGGGGAGGAAAGAATAGTACCACTGACCTACACAACATGTAAGGGGGAGGAAAGAATAGTACCACTGTGACCTACAAAACATGTAAGGGGAGGAAAGAATAGTATCACTGTGACCTACACAACATGTAAGGGAGAGGAAAGAATAGTATCACTGTGACCTACACAACATGTAAGGGAGAGGAAAGAATAGTATCACTGTGACCTACAAAACATGTAAGGGGGAGGAAAGAATAGTATCACTGTGACCTAGACAACATGTAAGGGAGAGGAAAGAATAGTACCACTGTGACCTACAAAACATGTAAGGGAGAGGAAAGAATAGTACCACTGTGACCTACAAAACATGTAAGGGGAAGGAAAGAATAGTACCACTGTGACCTACACAACATGTAAGGGGGAGGAAAGAATAGTACCACTGTGACCTACACAACATGTAAGGGGGATGAAAGAATAGTACCACTGTGACCTACACAACATGTAAGGGAGAGGAAAGAATAGTACCACTGTGACCTACACAACATGTAAGGGGAAGGAAAGAATAGTACCACTGTGACCTACACAACGTGTAAGGGGAAGGAAAGAATAGTACCACTGTGACCTACACAACATGTAAGGGAGAGGAAAGAATAGTATCACTGTGACCTACACACATGTAAGGGGAGGAAAGAATAGTACCACTGTGACCTACACAACGTGTAAGGGGAAGGAAAGAATAGTACCACTGTGACTCACACAAATGTAAGGGGAGGAAAGAATAGTACCACTGTGACCTACAAAACATGTAAGGGGAGGAAAGAATAGTACCACTGTGACCTACAAAACATGTAAGGGAGAGGAAAGAATAGTACCACTGACCTACAAAACATGTAAGGGAGAGGAAAGAATAGTATCACTGTGACCTACACAACATGTAAGGGAGAGGAAAGAATAGTACCACTGTGACCTACAAAACATGTAAGGGAGAGGAAAGAATAGTATCACTGTGACCTACACAACATGTAAGGGGAAGGAAAGAATAGTACCACTGTGACCTACAAAACATGTAAGGGGAGGAAAGAATAGTACCACTGACCTACAAAACATGTAAGGGGGAGGAAAGAATAGTACCACTGACCTACAAAACATGTAAGGGGAGGAAAGAATAGTACCACTGTGACCTACAAAACATGTAAGGGGGAGGAAAGAATAGTACCACTGTGACCTACAAAACATGTAGGGGAAGGAAAGAATAGTATCACTGTGACCTACAAAACATGTAAGGGAGAGGAAAGAATAGTATCACTGTGACCTACAAAACATGTAAGGGGAAGGAAAGAATAGTATCACTGTGACCTACAAAACATGTAAGGGGAAGGAAAGAATAGTATCACTGTGACCTACAAAACATGTAAGGGGAGGAAAGAATAGTACCACTGTGACCTACAAAACATGTAAGGGAGAGGAAAGAATAGTACCACTGTGACCTACAAAACATGTGAGGGGGAGGAAAGAATAGTATCACTGTGACCTACAAAACATGTAAGGGGAGGAAAGAATAGTACCACTGTGACCTACAAACATGCAAGGGGAGGAAAGAATAGTACCACTGTGACCTACAAAACATGTAAGGGAGAGGAAAGAATAGTACCACTGTGACCTACAAAACATGTAAGGGGAGGAAAGAATAGTACCACTGTGACCTACAAAACATGTAAGGGAGAGGAAAGAATAGTACCACTGTGACCTACAAAACATGTAAGGGAGAGGAAAGAATAGTACCACTGTGACCTACAAAACATGTAAGGGAGAGGAAAGAATAGTATCACTGTGACCTACAAAACATGTAAGGGGAGGAAAGAATAGTATCACTGTGACTACAAAACATGAAGGGAGGAAAGAATAGTACCACTGTGACCTACAAAACATGTAAGGGGAGGAAAGAATAGTATCACTGTGACCTACAAAACATGTAAGGGAGAGGAAAGAATAGTACCACTGTGACCTACAAAACATGTAGGAGAGGAAAGAATAGTATCACTGTGACCTACAAAACATGTAAGGGAGGAAAGAATAGTATCACTGTGACCTACAAAACATGTAAGGGAGAGGAAAGAATAGTATCACTGTGACCTACAAAACATGTAAGGGGAGGAAAGAATAGTATCACTGTGACCTACAAAACATGTAAGGGAGAGGAAAGAATAGTATCACTGTGACCTACACAACATGTAAGGGGAAGGAAAGAATAGTATCACTGTGACCTACAAAACATGTAAGGGGAGGAAAGAATAGTACCACTGTGACCTACAAAACATGTAAGGGGAGGAAAGAATAGTACCACTGTGACCTACAAAACATGTAGGGGAGGAAAGAATAGTATCACTGTGACCTACACAACATGTAAGGGAGAGGAAAGAATAGTATCACTGTGACCTACAAAACATGTAAGGGGAGGAAAGAATAGTACCACTGTGACCTACAAAACATGTAAGGGGAGGAAAGAATAGTACCACTGTGACCTACAAAACATGTAAGGGGAGGAAAGAATAGTACCACTGTGACCTACAAAACATGTAAGGGGAGGAAAGAATAGTACCACTGTGACCTACAAAACATGTAAGGGGGAGGAAAGAATAGTACCACTGTGACCTACAAAACATGTAAGGGGAGGAAAGAATAGTACCACTGTGACCTACAAAACATGTAAGGGGAGGAAAGATTAGTATCACTGTGACCTACAAAACATGTAAGGGAGAGGAAAGAATAGTACCACTGTGACCTACACAACATGCAGGGGGAGGAAAGAATAGTATCACTGTGACCTACAAAACATGTAAGGGAGAGGAAAGAATAGTATCACTGTGACCTACACAACATGTAAGGGGAAGGAAAGAATAGTACCACTGTGACCTACAAAACATGTAAGGGGAGGAAAGAATAGTACCACTGTGACCTACAAAACATGTAAGGGGGAGGAAAGAATAGTATCACTGTGACCTACACAACATGTAAGGGGAAGGAAAGAATAGTATCACTGTGACCTACAAAACATGTAAGGGAGAGGAAAGAATAGTACCACTGTACCTACACACATGCAGGGGAGGAAAGAATAGTATCACTGTGACCTACAAAACATGTGAGGGAGAGGAAAGAATAGTATCACTGTGACCTACAAAACATGTAAGGAGGAAAAGAATAGTATCACTGTGACCTACAAAACATGTAAGGAGAGGAAAGAATAGTATCACTGTGACCTACAAAACATGTAAGGGGAGGAAAGAATAGTACCACTGTGACCTACAAAACATGTAAGGAGGAAAGAATAGTATCACTGTGACCTACAAAACATGTAAGGGGAGGAAAGAATAGTACCACTGTGACCTACAAAACATGTAAGGGGAGGAAAGAATAGTACCACTGTGACCTACAAAACATGTAAGGGGAGGAAAGAATAGTACCACTGTGACCTACAAAACATGTAAGGGGGAGGAAAGAATAGTACCACTGTGACCTACAAAACATGTAAGGAGGAAAGAATAGTACCACTGTGACCTACAAAACATGTAAGGAGGAAAGAATAGTATCACTGTGACCTACACAACATGTAAGGGGAAGGAAAGAATAGTATCACTGTGACCTACAAAACATGTAAGGGAGAGGAAAGAATAGTACCACTGTGACCTACACAACATGCAGGGGGAGGAAAGAATAGTATCACTGTGACCTACAAAACATGTAAGGGAGAGGAAAGAATAGTACCACTGTGACCTACAAAACATGTAAGGGGAGGAAAGAATAGTACCACTGTGACCTACAAAACATGTAAGGGAGAGGAAAGAATAGTATCACTGTGACCTACAAAACATGTAAGGGAGAGGAAAGAATAGTATCACTGTGACCTACAAAACATGGAGGGAGAGGAAAGAATAGTATCACTGTGACCTACAAAACATGTAAGGGGGAGGAAAGAATAGTATCACTGTGACCTACAAAACATGTAAGGGAGAGGAAAGAATAGTATCACTGTGACCTACAAAACATGTAAGGGGGAAAGAATAGTATCACTGTGACCTACAAACATGTAAGGGGAGGAAAGAATAGTATCACTGTGACCTACAAAACATGTAAGGGGAAGGAAAGAATAGTACCACTGTGACCTACAAAACATGTAAGGGGAGGAAAGAATAGTACCACTGTGACCTACAAAACATGTAAGGGGAGGAAAGAATAGTACCACTGTGACCTACAAAACATGTAAGGGGAGGAAAGAATAGTACCACTGTGACCTACAAAACATGTGATTTGAGGTAGGGGCATAGAGAAACTACCCTAGTAAATAAAAAGCGCCGCAGAAATTGGATGTGCTGGCGGCCTACTTGTAGGCGCATAACTGGCACAACGTTCAATCGCTCTTAGATTCGGATCACATACAAATCACAAAGAGTGGTTAACAAGTAGTCGATATCGAGCGTTTGAAGAAGAAGAAAAAGTCGCTGAACGATGTTGGAAATATTGTGGAGGACATCGGAGCACATATGGACATGTCCGGAGTGCAATGAAGATATTCTAAACTGAAACTGTTTGTGAATTGTGGATATACAGAAGAATAGGGCAAGTATCGAAGAAAGAGGACAAGTACTTCAACATATAGAAATTATTGGTTATCGGATTGATGTCACATCACTTCGGGAGACCCATAGATGCTCAATCGTCCCTAACAGATATCGAAGAGAATGCATGCTGATGTTTCCTGTGGCCGGCTGGTTAACCCACAGCCGACTCATAGGGCGTGCGGACCCAGGTAAATAATTATGTGAAATCAGACCCGTGAAATCAGGTCACGTGACGTCGTATTCCAGTATTGTTGTATATAGACGAATCCATTTTAAAATCAACACAAAATGCTAAATCAAAGTTATATTATGTAACAATATCATCAATATAAGCAAGAAAAAGTCATCATTTTTCGGGCATGTGATGAAAAGGGAGGTTTAGAACACACTGTAACAACCGGTAAAATCAAGGGTAGACGAGACAGAGGAAGAGAGAGAGAGACAATTTTGGATAGCCTGACTTCATGGCACGGTAGAGCGTCAACATCTAAGTTGGTAGCAAACACCAACGACAGCGATTTATGGAGATCCATGATCGCCTACGTCAGCCGGCACGGCACCTAATGATGATGATTATCTAACAAGTTAAGCTTAAAATTAAGGAATATCAATATTATGAATATTTTTCACCAATAATAACCATAGACTCATAAAATTGAGTAAAATTACAAACAAAGCGTGCAGTGTTCTATCAAACATATATAAGTTTCAGCCCCCCAACTGAAACTAGGTCAGGGGTTTTCCCGTCAGTTAGCGGTCCAGTATTTATAATTGGCTGTGGTTAAACACACTCCTCTGTTTGTACATCGTGTTTTTCCAAACTCCTTACATTGATGGATTTGACAAATAGAAAGGAGAAGAGAAATTAGACATCGGAGGGATTACATTGTTGATCTAAGCGCAGACATATCAATAAATAGTGTAGTTCAGTTGTCAGTTTGAGGAGACCACATACGGTTTGAAAGCGCATCTCTCTCTGTCATCTGGCATACTCTGTCTCTGTCTGTCATCTGGCATACTCTCTGTCTGTCATCTGGCATACTCTCTCTCTGTCTGTCATCTGGCATACTCTCTCTCTGTCTGTCATCTGGCATACTCTCTCTGTCTGTCATCTGGCATACTCTCTCTCTGTCTGTCACTCCCTGTCGTCATCAACTCTCTCTCTGTCTGTCATCTGGCATACTCTCTCTCTGTCTGTCATCTGGCATACTCTCTCTCTCTGTCTGTCATCTGGCATACTCTCTATGTATTATTAGTTTCTCTAAAGTTCAAGTACTGACTTCATTTTACTGGGTGTGACACCATATGACGCGATCACTTTCCGCAGAGATGGTACGGCACCTATCGAGCGTATTGCACAAAGTACGGACTCCGTAGCTCCGGCAATAATCTTAGAGTTCTGGAAAGCGATATCATGCACGGAGTACGGACTCCGACGACTTCGACTTTCGCTGTTTAAGAAAGAGATTGACGACACACACGATTATTAATATTTTATGGTAAAAATTGTGTAATACATTTTTAATATGAAGTCTTTTCCCGGGCAGCGTCTTTGCAGCCTACTATAATCGATTTCCAGCTACCAGTCGTTCTTTTACGTGCTGAATTTGAGCACGGCACCTCCGTTTTATCGTCCGTCTCCGATAGAACTAGGAACTCGATCTCACGTATATTACGTTCAGGGATATCTGGTAAATATCCCGCTCGCTGCACGCTTGAAACGAATCGAGTACCCATGGAACGAGAGACGAACACCGTACCTCTACGCCACGGAGATTCCCCCCCTCCCCCGCCACCCACCCATTTTCTCCTTCCTAACCCCAGTTGCAACAGTAACATCGTAAAGTAGACAGATAAACATTCTGAAAAACTGTTACATCAGGATAAGGGAAGCGACAGAACTTGTTGACTAGCCATTACATCCAACTTTGGCATGTGGAGATGATTGCCACTTTTTCTCTCCGATCCAGAGGCACTTGAGCTTTCAGCTCTTCGGCTCGGTGCCATGGACATCGTAAACCCTTCGGTTCGGTGCCACGAACACCGTAAATCTGGAGAACATGTGGCTTTTCTGCCAACTCACACAGGACTTATCACCGTCCTCCAACGCGCTACGAACACGCTGGGCAGACGGGTACGATTGTCACTTAAAGAAGTTCGTCCATGTATTGCCGGGGCTCGCAATGGGAGCAAAGAATAGTAACACTGCGACCTACATACAAGGCATGTCGTATGAGGCAACTAATATAGGGGCCTTGGGAAGCTGGAGAGCCGCTGTAGCGTAGTTGTTAGTGAACTCGCTTCGCAAGGCTGGTGGTCTGGGTTCAGCCCCGCAATGTGCGTGGAATTTTCCCGACCGCGACGGCTCTCAGGTCGACCCAGCCACAACTGGGTACCAGATATGCTCTGGGAAAGTAAAGGCGGCCGGCGTGATGCTGACCACATCACCCATCGTGTGCCGACGGTCAATGAAAAATACAGGCCTAACACTTATTGACCTATATACCACGAGGTATGAAAGGGTTCCTTTACTTTTCTTTCTAAGGAAGCTGCTCAAGTAAATAAAGAGCGTCGCAGAAATCGGATGTGCTGGCCTTGGATATCGGTTATTGCATATTGGTTACTAAATTGACGTCATTGCACTCCGGGCAGACCCATAGGTGCTTAGTCTCACCCAACAGATATCGAAGAGTTATGCATACATGGCGAGCTGAGAAGCAATATGTGGACACACCCAGTGGCTTATGATGTGGACACACCCATGATGTATACATGCATAGCGAGTTGGTTCCTGTGGCTCGCTGATTAAACACGCTCATCACTCTACCCCTCATACATACAGTTCTACTTGGCTAACTCCAAACTGCTTAAATCACTGCATCTATTCAACATCTATTTTAGTGTCCTCATCCAACAGGCAGTCGCGAAGAGACCGAACGAGCATAATTGACACAACGTACAATCATTCGTAGGCTCAGATCACATACAAATGATAAAGAGTGGTTTAACAAGTGGTCGATATGTAGTGTTCGTAGAAGAAGACTTAAAAGGAAAGATGTCTGTTTTCACTAATGCTGGCATCGGGTTAGTCTGTCTGTCTGCTATCTCGGTTAGTCTGATCTATCTGTCTGGTCTAGTCTGATCTATCTATTTCTATCTTTTCTATCTATTATCTATCTATCTATCTCTATCTATCTATTCTATCTATCTATCTATCTATCTATCTATCTATCTATCTATCTATCTATCTATCTATCTATCTATTATATCTATCTATTCTATCTATCTATTACTTTTTCTCTTTTCTATCTATTCTATCTATCTATTCTATTCTATTCTATTCTATTCTATTCTATTCATCCTATCGCTGTCGCTTTCAGCGTCAGGTCGAAAAAGGAGACATCTGGAGCGAACCTCTGTGCACCGTGTCTTTCTTTCTCTTCTCCAGTCTTTCTTTCTCTTCTCCAGTCCTGATTTCTCTTCTCCAGTCCTGATTTCTCTTCTCCAGTCCTGATTTCTCTTCTCCAGTCCTGATTTGCCTCAGCTTCAGCGCTAAGAGGAGATTTCTAGAACGAGCTTTTGTGTGCGCTTAAAAAACCCTGTCTTTCGTCACCTCTGTTATCTCTGAGATCCACCTTTTGTGGCTGATCTTCTGCTTTGTATCCACAGGGTTGACTTAGAACAGCAAAATCAATAGTTCAGCCCTGCGGGTGTACAAACATGACTTTCATTTCCTGTATGGGATTTTATGACAAGAGAGAGAGAGAGAGAGAGAGAGAGAGAGAGAGAGAAGAAGAGATGAGCGATTACCAGTCAGACTTATTGATGGACATATTAACTGCAAGTCCATATTGTATTTTGTGGAGCCTGTTAAGTATATTGCTACAACAGATTATCAGATGCACAAGATATTGCTCTCTTGGGGAGGGGGTGTTAAGAATATAGCAATAGTCTATTGCAGCGCTCTCCATTCAACTCGGGGCCCGAGTGATACATCAATGGCGCCATATTTTCGCTTCTTCTTCTTACCCCTTTATCATCATCATCATCAGGTGCCGGTTGGCGTAGGCGATCATGACTCTCCACAAATATCTGTCTCTGGTGTTTGCTATCATCTCAGATGTTGACGCTCTTCCGTGCCATGAAGTTAGGCTATCCACAATGTTTTTTCTTTTTGTCTTCCTCTGTCTCGTCTCACCCCGTTTTACCGCCTGTCACAGTTCTAAGCCTCCCCTTCTCATCACATGCCCGAAAAATGATGACTGCCTCTTTATTATATTGATGATAAGCTTTCTCTTTTCTTGACTTCATTCAACACCTCAACATTAGTCATTTTAGCAGTCCATAGGATTCTCATCATTCTTCTATAAAACTCTGCGGCCCTGAGAGATTTTTTCAATGTGTGTGTTTATTGTCCATGACTCGCATCTGTATGTCAGTATTATTTCTATGTAGCACTGAATAACTCTCATTCTGATCTCAATTGATAAGGACTTGTTGCATATAATTAATGCTTCTCATTTTCTGCAACGCTGCTTTGACCTGCCCTATTCTGCTCTTTACTTCTGATCTACATCTGCCATCTAATGTTACTAGGACTCCGAGGTATTGAAATTGCTGTACTTGTACTAACTCTAACCCTGACTACAAGTTTAATTTTGGTAAACAAAAAATTATGCTTACGAGAGAACGCTCTTCTTCTTCTTCTCCATCGATCTCTGGTGATGCGCTTAGTTTACCGTGGACCACAAACTGAGCAGTCAGCTTCAGGTCTGTCAGGTTTCACCAAAATTTAGTTTTTATGTCAGCTGGGTGTGTCCACATGTTGCTTCTCAGCTCACCCAGGAGAGGACAGTCTTGCAGGATAATCTCCGGTGTTTGTTCCGCCTGATTTAGATCTATGTTTTAGTTTACTTAGTATTTCTTGTCTGTATTTGTCCCCTTGATAAAGGTCTACGACCGAAACGTTGTTTTTTTGTTTGTTATTTGTATCATTTTGTTAGTCATTTTTTTCTTGCTTATGTGATACCATACGTACATGTCTTTGTCCTTAAACGTCAATTTATTACGTATCACCGCAGCCTCCTCAGTTTATTCCCGATGTGATCCACTCTAACCAGACCATATTGGTAGGCTCTGCACATCGTGACAGTGACAAATAACTGTTAGACTTATTCCTAGTCTATATACTTGTTTGCTGAGTGATTTGTAGGTTTGCTCACATCGTGACAGTGGCAGAGACTTATTCCTAGTCTATATACTTGTTTCCTGAGTTTGCAGTGTCCCGTTTGTTATTCAGAAACACATTTATTTTGTTGTTGGAAATTTTGGTTGCCGTTAAAGCTGGGGGTAATTAAAAAATGGGCGCCAATGATGTATCTCATCTGTTGGACAGCATAGTTTTAGATCCTCTTGTTTCGTCTCCCATTCATGTTACTATTCTTCTTCATTTGCCCGCTGTGAATTCCGGCGTTAGCCATGACGCCTGGTATGGCGATTCTAACTGAAAGCCTGCTATTCTATTTGACTGGTGTCCCTCTCCATGCAGACGAGCCTTCACCAACTTCAGATATATGTTACCATTGTTCTAATTGATTGATATAACCATCATCATTGCACTTCGGTGAGTAACCATCAGTTTTCAGAGGACTATTATCATAGCACTTCGGATTGTGTATAGGTGCTCCAATTTCCGCCTCAACAAATCCAACAGCCTCCAGCGGCCCAACACGCCAATTCGATATTGATTAATTGGTGAGTAACCATGTGTGCTCCGATCTATTTCTTACACAGGAAGATCTCAGCTGCAGTGCACGAACTCCGTAGCATTGGCTAAGATCCATGATGCAATTTTGAAGATGGTGATATTTTTGTCGGAATTTTATTTTTAATTTTTTTTCTAATGAATTGTGTCCATTGTTCTGATATAGTTGTGTGTAAATTGTTCATATATCTGGCCTCATGTCATTCTGTAGCACTAACTATGTTCTCTAGTTATGACATGAATCGATGATCGATACAGTCGCAACTAACAATCAAAGATCTTAATGAAAGAATCGATAGAAAAATATACATTTGTAATACTTGGTTTTTTCTCTCTCTCTCATCGTAATCAAACGTAGACTTCTTATTCCAACTCTCTATATCGATCTCTTGTTAAACCACTCTCTCTCTCTCTCTCTGTCTCTGTGTGTGTGTGTGATTTGTATATGATCTAAGCCGAAGAGCGATTGTACATTGTGCTAGTTATGCACCTACAAGTATGCCAGCACATACGATTTCTGCGATGCTATTAATTTACTAGGGTAGCTTCTCTATGTCTAACATCAGTGATCTCTTACGACATGCCTGGTAGGTTGCACTGGTACTGTTTTTTGCTTTCCTTGCGGGCCCCGGCACCACACGGGTTATACAACGGAAACAAAATATTGTATTTGAAGGCATCAATACAGGAAAAAGGCGAGAGAAAGACCACTAAAAAGCTGGTTAGGTGACAGAGCAGAATCCCGTCTAAAAGCAAAAATAACAATCACCCAAACCACCAGAATAGCAGTAGACAAAAACAGAAAACCACGACACTGGACAACAATCCGATAACAGTGTGACCACAAAAGTAGCAGAAGAATATAGGACGAGGAAGAAATTAGAAGACAATCGTAACAGTACCTGTTGTTAGATTCATTGAATTTGTTACCGGGCTCGCAAGGAGCAAATAATATTAACACTGCAACTTACAAGGAATGTCGTAAGAAGCAACTTGGGTAGGAGCTTAGTGAAACTACTCTAGTAAATAAAAAATTGGATGAGCTGGCCTGCTTGTAGACGCATAACTGGCACAACGTACACTCGCTCTTAGGCTCAGATCACATACATATCACAAAGATTGGTTAACAAGTTGTCTATTTGGAGCGTTCGAAGATTCACCGAATGTGTTCCTCTGGCTCGCATGTGGAGCAAAGAATAGTAACACTGCGGCCTACAAGGCATTTCGTAAAATGCGACTGAGGTAGGGACCTAGGTACGCCAGCCTAGTAAATAAAAAGATCGCTTAAATCGGATATGCTCTCCGATCTACTTGTAGACGCATAACTGGCACACCGTACAATCGCTCTTAGGCTCAGATCACACACACACACACCGCAAATAGTGGTTTAACTAGTGGCTGATATGGGGCGTACGAAGAAGTTCGAGAACCACCCGTGTACAATAATATAGGTTAAGAGTTTACACACACAGACACACACACTACGCAATTCATGTATACACTTTGCGTTATGTCTATGTAAACAGTGAAAATGAAAACTCTTAAGGGTTGGTAAACCCATCCTTAAGTTTATTAAACAGATCAGAAACAATATTTAAGCAAGGTTCTTAAGGCGGTCTCACGTTGAAAAACATCTTATGCTGATTGGCTGCTAAGTAAGGCTGATATAGACGAGGGAGTTGAGGGGAGGACTGGGGGTAGGGGGAGGGAGGACACAAGATATATATCATCATCAAGTGCCGTGCTGGCTGGCGTAGGCGATCATAGATTTTCACAAATCTCTATCGTTGGTGTTTGCTTTCAGTTTAAATGTTGACGCTCTACTGTGCCATGACGTCAGTCTATCCAACATTTTCTTTCTCTGTCTTTCTCTGTCTCGTCTAACCTCGATTTTACCAGTTGTTAAAATGTGTTCTAAACCTCCTTTCCTCATCACATGCCCGAAAAATTATGACTGCCTCTTTCTTATATTGATGATAAGCTTTCTTTGTATCTTGATCTCATTCAACACCTCAACATTAGTCATTTTAGCAGCCCATGGGATTCTCATCACTCTTCTGTGAAACCACATCTCTGTGGCCTCCAAAGATTTTTCAATCTGTTTATTGTCCATAACTCGAATCCGTATGTCAGTATTGGTTCTATGTAGCACTGTATAACTCGCATCCATATGTCAGTATTGGTTCTATGTAGCACTGAATAACTCTCAGACTCGCATCCGTATGTCAGTATTGGTTCTATGTAGAACTGAATAACTCTCAGACTCACATCCATATGTCAGTATTGGTTCTATGTAGAACTGAATAACTGGCATTCTGACCTCAACTGACAATGACTTGTTGCATATGATGCTTATCATTTCCAGGAACAATGTTTTCGCTTGCGCTATTCTGCTCTTTATGTCTGATCGGCATCTGTCATCTGATGTTACCAGATATATATATATATAAAGGACATATGTCTGGTTAAGCTGGACTTGTGCAAAACAGTTAGTTATCTATCATTCATTTTCAAAACTATTTTTGTATTCAATCACATCATGAATATGTTGGACATATCTTGAGAAGAAATAATCAAAGATTAACAAAGCAGGCATTGGAATATCGGCAGCGCTCCTAATCCGGAACGACCTGACATAGTCAGAAATGACACATCCTGTAAACATACTCTTCTTAGACGCAGATAATAAAGCTGAAATATTTGACGATAAATGACCGTTAAAGTGCAATGAATACAAGAAAACGACCGAGTGGTTACCGGGGCCCAAATTTGAGGTGTAAAGAATAGAACCACTGTTAGCTACCACGCATGTCGTAAGAGGCGACTAAGAAGGTTAGGCTGAAATCGGATGCATGTGTCCTAAACGTGTAGAAGTCCATGCGTTTAGGGGTCTACCAAACCAATGTGCAACGTATACACGTTCTTGGAAAAGATCAAACATATCACAAAGAGTGATTACAATTGGTCGTAAAGAACGAACGCAAAGAAGAAGAATACAAGAAAAGTGACCGTTTAAATGACTAGTCCTAGACGGGTTGAGAATGCTCCTAAACCGGAACGACCTCACCCAGTCAGCAAAGTAGCAAATGCTCGTTTACGTAGATCAAAGCCGCCCAAATATACGGTATTAAAAGATCATTAAAGAGTGTGTTTTCATACAATGTGTGTACGGAACGACCTCACCAAAGGCAGGAAATCTGATAGAGAACTCGTACTTCACTAATTAACACTAACACCGTGAAAGTACCGATTTTGTGAGGACTAAGCACCAGTGTTTCATGGACAACAGGTTTCCGGTATTGATCACACTTGAAGGATCTAATCTTCAAGAACTTCTGAAGACGGCGATGGCTGACGGCATGGTGAGGGACACTGGTAAAATAGTAAGAAGGCCTCACGCAAATGAGTACCGTCTGAATTGACAGCGGACGTTCGCAGAAGAAGAAGAAGAAGAAGAAGGAATATAGGCAAGGGGTTCAAGACAGAGTGGACGCCGTAGGGAAATCATGAGATGAACTTTGCTGAGAGAAGCAAGAAATTAGGGAAATCATGAGATGAACTTTGCTGAGAGAAGCAAGAAATTAGGGAAATCATGAGATGAACTTTGCTGAGAGAAGCAATGAGATGAACTTTGCTGAGAGAAGCAAGAAATTAGGGAAATCATGAGATGAACTTTGCTGAGAGAAGCAATGAGATGAACTTTGCTGAGAGAAGCAAGAAATTAGTGAAATCATGAGATGAACTTTGCTGAGAGAAGCAATGAGATGAACTTTGCTGAGAGAAGCAATGAGATGAACTTTGCTGAGAGAAGCAAGAAATTAGGGAAATCATGAGATGAACTTTGCTGAGAGAAGCAATGAGATGAACTTTGCTGAGAGAAGCAAGAAATTAGGGAAATCATGAGATGAACTTTGCTGAGAGAAGCAATGAGATGAACTTTGTTGAGAGAAGCAATGAGATGAACTTTGCTGAGAGAAGCAATGAGATGAACTTTGCTGAGAGAAGCAATGAGATGAACTTTGCTGAGAGAAGCAATAGATGACTTTGCTGAGAGAAGCAATGAGATGAACTTTGCTGAGAGAAGCAATGAGATGAACTTTGCTGAGAGAAGCAATGAGATGAACTTTGCTGAGAGAAGCAATGAGATGAACTTTGCTGAGAGAAGCAATGAGATGAACTTTGCTGAGAGAAGCAATGAGATGAACTTTGCTGAGAGAAGCAATGAGATGAACTTTGCTGAGAGAAGCAATGAGATGAACTTTGCTGAGAGAAGCAATGAGATGAACTTTGCTGAGAGAAGCAATGAGATGAACTTTGCTGAGAGAAGCAATGAGATGAACTTTGCTGAGAGAAGCAATGAGATGAACTTTGCTGAGAGAAGCAATGAGATGAACTTTGCTGAGAGAAGCAATGAGATGAACTTTGCTGAGAGAAGCAATGAGATGAACTTTGCTGAGAGAAGCAATGGATGAACTTGCTGAGAAGCAATGGATGAACTTTGCTGAGAGAAGCAATGAGATGAACTTTGCTGAGAGAAGCAATGAGATGAACTTTGCTGAGAGAAGCAATGAGATGAACTTTGCTGAGAGAAGCAATGAGATGAACTTTGCTGAGAGAAGCAATGAGATGAACTTTGCTGAGAGAAGCAATGAGATGAACTTTGCTGAGAGAAGCAATGAGATGAACTTTGCTGAGAGAAGCAATGAGATGAACTTTGCTGAGAGAAGCAATGAGATGAACTTTGCTGAGAGAAGCAATGAGATGAACTTTGCTGAGAGAAGCAATGAGATGAACTTTGCTGAGAGAAGCAATGAGATGAACTTTGCTGAGAGAAGCAATGAGATGAACTTTGCTGAGAGAAGCAATGAGATGAACTTTGCTGAGAGAAGCAATGAGATGAACTTTGCTGAGAGAAGCAATGAGATGAACTTTGCTGAGAGAAGCAATGAGATGAACTTTGCTGAGAGAAGCAATGAGATGAACTTTGCTGAGAGAAGCAATGAGATGAACTTTGCTGAGAGAAGCAATGAGATGAACTTTGCTGAGAGAAGCAATGAGATGAACTTTGCTGAGAGAAGCAATGAGATGAACTTTGCTGAGAGAAGCAATGAGATGAACTTTGCTGAGAGAAGCAATGAGATGAACTTTGCTGAGAGAAGCAATGAGATGAACTTTGCTGAGAGAAGCAATGAGATGAACTTTGCTGAGAGAAGCAATGAGATGAACTTTGCTGAGAGAAGCAATGAGATGAACTTTGCTGAGAGAAGCAATGAGATGAACTTTGCTGAGAGAAGCAATGAGATGAACTTTGCTGAGAGAAGCAATGAGATGAACTTTGCTGAGAGAAGCAATGAGATGAACTTTGCTGAGAGAAGCAATGAGATGAACTTTGCTGAGAGAAGCAATGAGATGAACTTTGCTGAGAGAAGCAATGAGATGAACTTTGCTGAGAGAAGCAATGAGATGAACTTTGCTGAGAGAAGCAATGAGATGAACTTTGCTGAGAGAAGCAATGAGATGAACTTTGCTGAGAGAAGCAATGAGATGAACTTTGCTGAGAGAAGCAATGAGATGAACTTTGCTGAGAGAAGCAATGAGATGAACTTTGCTGAGAGAAGCAATGAGATGAACTTTGCTGAGAGAAGCAATGAGATGAACTTTGCTGAGAGAAGCAATGAGATGAACTTTGCTGAGAGAAGCAATGAGATGAACTTTGCTGAGAGAAGCAATGAGATGAACTTTGCTGAGAGAAGCAATGAGATGAACTTTGCTGAGAGAAGCAATGAGATGAACTTTGCTGAGAGAAGCAATGAGATGAACTTTGCTGAGAGAAGCAATGAGATGAACTTTGCTGAGAGAAGCAATGAGATGAACTTTGCTGAGAGAAGCAATGAGATGAACTTTGCTGAGAGAAGCAATGAGATGAACTTTGCTGAGAGAAGCAATGAGATGAACTTTGCTGAGAGGAAGCTAATGAGATGAACTTTGCTGAGAGAAGCAATGAGATGAACTTTGCTGAGAGAAGCAATGAGATGAACTTTGCTGAGAGAAGCAATGAGATGAACTTTGCTGAGAGAAGCAATGAGATGAACTTTGCTGAGAGAAGCAATGAGATGAACTTTGCTGAGAGAAGCAATGAGATGAACTTTGCTGAGAGAAGCAATGAGATGAACTTTGCTGAGAGAAGCAATGAGATGAACTTTGCTGAGAGAAGCAATGAGATGAACTTTGCTGAGAGAAGCAATGAGATGAACTTTGCTGAGAGAAGCAATGAGATGAACTTTGCTGAGAGAAGCAATGAGATGAACTTTGCTGAGAGAAGCAATGAGATGAACTTTGCTGAGAGAAGCAATGAGATGAACTTTGCTGAGAGAAGCAATGAGATGAACTTTGCTGAGAGAAGCAATGAGATGAACTTTGCTGAGAGAAGCAATGAGATGAACTTTGCTGAGAGAAGCAATGAGATGAACTTTGCTGAGAGAAGCAATGAGATGAACTTTGCTGAGAGAAGCAATGAGATGAACTTTGCTGAGAGAAGCAATGAGATGAACTTTGCTGAGAGAAGCAATGAGATGAACTTTGCTGAGAGAAGCAATGAGATGAACTTTGCTGAGAGAAGCAATGAGATGAACTTTGCTGAGAGAAGCAATGAGATGAACTTTGCTGAGAGAAGCAATGAGATGAACTTTGCTGAGAGAAGCAATGAGATGAACTTTGCTGAGAGAAGCAATGAGATGAACTTTGCTGAGAGAAGCAATGAGATGAACTTTGCTGAGAGAAGCAATGAGATGAACTTTGCTGAGAGAAGCAATGAGATGAACTTTGCTGAGAGAAGCAATGAGATGAACTTTGCTGAGAGAAGCAATGAGATGAACTTTGCTGAGAGAAGCAATGAGATGAACTTTGCTGAGAGAAGCAATGAGATGAACTTTGCTGAGAGAAGCAATGAGATGAACTTTGCTGAGAGAAGCAATGAGATGAACTTTGCTGAGAGAAGCAATGAGATGAACTTTGCTGAGAGAAGCAATGAGATGAACTTTGCTGAGAGAAGCAATGAGATGAACTTTGCTGAGAGAAGCAATGAGATGAACTTTGCTGAGAGAAGCAATGAGATGAACTTTGCTGAGAGAAGCAATGAGATGAACTTTGCTGAGAGAAGCAATGAGATGAACTTTGCTGAGAGAAGCAATGAGATGAACTTTGCTGAGAGAAGCAATGAGATGAACTTTGCTGAGAGAAGCAATGAGATGAACTTTGCTGAGAGAAGCAATGAGATGAACTTTGCTGAGAGAAGCAATGAGATGAACTTTGCTGAGAGAAGCAATGAGATGAACTTTGCTGAGAGAAGCAATGAGATGAACTTTGCTGAGAGAAGCAATGAGATGAACTTTGCTGAGAGAAGCAATGAGATGAACTTTGCTGAGAGAAGCAATGAGATGAACTTTGCTGAGAGAAGCAATGAGATGAACTTTGCTGAGAGAAGCAATGAGATGAACTTTGCTGAGAGAAGCAATGAGATGAACTTTGCTGAGAGAAGCAATGAGATGAACTTTGCTGAGAGAAGCAATGAGATTAGAATCTTTGCTGAGAGAAGCAATGAGATGAACTTTGCTGAGAGAAGCAATGAGATGAACTTTGCTGAGAGAAGCAATGAGATGAACTTTGCTGAGAGAAGCAATGAGATGAACTTTGCTGAGAGAAGCAATGAGATGAACTTTGCTGAGAGAAGCAATGAGATGAACTTTGCTGAGAGAAGCAATGAGATGAACTTTGCTGAGAGAAGCAATGAGATGAACTTTGCTGAGAGAAGATAATTGAGGCGATGAACTTTGCTGAGAGAAGCAATGAGATGAACTTTGCTGAGAGAAGCAATGAGATGAACTTTGCTGAGAAGCAATGAGATAATGCTGAAGAAGAAATATCGAACTTAATTCCATGGAAGAAATTCAGCAAGTTGTCCAGGACTGAACGGTATGGAGAAATTACTTGCAGGCCCTATGTAACGTATAACGGTACGAGAGAAATATATATATATTTTCACACCATCATTTTGGATATATTGAATATATCGCAGAAAGTTACTGTATTAAAACGAGGGTATCTATACACATAAAGATATAGGAAGCAAGTTGAATGCATTTGAAAATAGATGTCTGCCAAAAATAATGAATATAAAATGGAACGAGTTCAGAAGTGATGAAATCAGAGATATGTCTGGTCAACCACTAGTGACAACTGTTATAAGAAAGAGAAGATGGAGATATGTTGGACACACCTTGAAGAGAAATGATTAACGACTATCAAAGCAGGCATTGAAGTGGGATGCAAAGGGTTCAAAAAGAGAGGACGACCTAAGGAGACCCTGAAACGAACTTTGCTGAGGAGGCAAGAAATATTGGTCTCAGTTCCATGGAGGAGATTGAGCGAGTTGCCCAGGATAGAGCGGTATGGAGAAATTACTTGCATAGTTCAAGAAGAATTATTATATTATTATTATTATTATCTATACACATACCTTTGTTGTTATGGAGGCCACAGAGATGTTGTTTTACAGAAGAATGATGAGAATCGCATGGACTGACAAAATGACGAATAGAGAGGTGTTGAATAAGACCACGACAAAGAGAAAGTTTATTATCAATATCAGAAAAAGCCAGTCCGACTACCCCAGACTGAGCAGCGTGATAATGGACATCTGGCTAACAGAAAAGACCTATGAATAAACTATGGGTGACGGGTGAAGTCGTCAGGTGCACCGCCCTGTTTATGACATATAGACGGTTTTGGACAAAGACAGATATATGCAGCATTACATAAGCATGGGTAAAATGACTAATTAAATATTAATTTTCTTATTTCATTATTCATTTTTCTCGCTATGTCATGAACATCGGTGCATATCCTTTACAGGACGTAGCCTGCCCGTCTGCCCAGTGTGTTCGTAGCGCGTTGGACGCTTATGTCATGAACATCGGTGCATATCCTTTACAGGACGTAGCCTGCCCGTCTGCCCAGTGTGTTCGTAGCGCGTTGGACTACGGGTGACTATCCCTCTGTGTGTGCGGGTTCAATTCCGCCGGATGGCATAAAAAGCCACAGATTCCCCAAATTTACGGTGTTCGTGACACCGAACCGAAGGGTTACGATGTCCATGGCACCGAGCCGAAGAGCTGAAAAGCTCAAGTGCTTCTGGATCGGAAAAAACAACAAAAAAACAGGACGTAGCCATCAACCACAGTAAACGAGTCGTTGATTTTCTAGACACCATATATACGTTCAGTAGTTTGCCATTGCTTTCTGAGCGGTGAGAAATCTTTTTACCTTTCTTAAAAATTCCACGGATACGAATTTGCTTCCAAACTTGTCCGCCGCAGAATTTGAACCAGGTGCGCTTGGGTTGTGATCAAGCTCACTACCGCTAAAGCTACATACGCTTACTTCCTCACTTATGTAGTACTGTATATACCTATCTTTGTCCAAACCGACCATTTACTTAGTATTACCGTAGTCTCCCACGGTTTTCTCTAGATCAATCTGATACGGTCTGACCACCTCAGATTTGGTATATTTCCGTACATCGCCATAGGACACATACCGGAGAAGTTGATCACAGAAGAAGACATTCGTGGGAAAATCTACTTCTTCTTTGCATTCGTTCTTTACTACCAATTTTAATCACTCTTTGTGATATGTTTGATCGTTGCCAAGAACGTGTATACGTTGCACATTGGTTTGGTAGGTCCCTAAACGCATAGACTTCTACACGTTTAGGACATGTGCATCCGATTTCAGCCAAACCTCCTTAGCGCCTCTTACGACATACGTGGCAGGTAACAGTGGTTATATTCTTTACACCCCAAGTTTGGGCCCCGATAACCACTCGGGCGATTCTTGGGCAAATGAAAAAAACATTTTGTTAGTCCTGACATTTTATAGCTACTATAGGGATGTAGCTTAAGCGCTAGTGAGCTCGGTCACAACCCAAGTTTACCTGGTTCAAATTCCGCGACGGAGACGTTTGGATGCAAATTTGTTCTCGTGGTAACGATCGGTAAAAACAGACCTCAGTGATAAAAAAAGCAATGGCAAACTATTGAACGTATAAGTGTTGCCTAGAAAATGGACGAGTGTTTTACTGTGGTTGATGGTGACATCCTGTGTAAAGATGTCATGTTTTTCATTTCATAGTGATAACACTAATATACAGTTGTTATATGAGATCAATACACAGATCATAGAGATAACACTAATATACAGTTGTTGTATGAGGTCAATACACAGATCATAGTGATAACACTAATATACAGTTGTTGTATAAGATCAATACACAGATCATAGTGATAACACTAATATACAGTTGTTGTATGAGATCAATACACAGATCATAGTGATAACACTAATATACAGTTGTTGTATAAGATCAATACACAGATCATAGTGATAACACTAATATACAGTTGTTGTATAAGATCAATACACAGATCATAGTGATAACACTAATATACAGTTGTTGTATAAGATCAATACACAGATCATAGTGATAACACTAATATACAGTTGTTGTATGAGATCAATACACAGATCATAGTGATAACACTAATATACAGTTGTTGTATAAGATCAATACACAGATCATAGAGATAACACTAATATACAGTTGTTGTATAAGATCAATACACAGATCATAGTGATAACACTAATATACAGTTGTTGTATAAGATCAATACACAGATCATAGTGATAACACTAGTATACAGTTGTTGTATGAGGTCAATACACAGATAATAGAGATAACACTAATATACAGTTGTTGTATAAGATCAATACACAGATCATAGTGATAACACTAATATACAGTTGTTGTATAAGATCAATACACAGATCATAGTGATAACACTAATATACAGTTGTTGTATGAGATCAATACACAGATCATAGTGATAACACTAATATACAGTTGTTGTATAAGGTCAATACACAGATCATAGTGATAACACTAATATACAGTTGTTGTATGAGATCAATACACAGATCATAGTGATAACACTAATATACAGTTGTTGTATAAGATCAATACACAGAGAAAGCTTATCAATATATAGGTGTTGTATGAGATCAATACACAGTGAAAGAAGGCTTATCAATATACAGTTGTTGTATAAGGTCAATACACAGAGAAAGCTTATCAATATACAGGTGTTGTATAAGGTCAATACACAGAGAAAGCTTATCAATATACAGTTGTTGTATGAGATCAATACACAGAGAAAACTTATCAATATACAGGTGTTGTATGAGATCAATACACAGAGAAAGCTTATCAATATACAGGTGTTGTATGAGGTCAATACACAGAGAAAGCTTATCAATATACAGGTGTTGTATGAGATCAATACACAGAGAAAGCTTATCAATATACAGGTGTTGTATGAGATCAATACACAGAGAAAGCTTATCAATATACAGGTGTTGTATGAGATCAATACACAGAGAAAGAAAGATTATCAATATCAGAAAGAGGCAGTCACCATTTTTCAGACATGTGATGAGAAAGGAAGGTTTAGAACACATTGTAACAACCGGTAAAATCGAGGAAATGAGACAGAGGAAGACAAAGAAAAATTTGGAAAGCCTGACTCCATGGCACGGAAGAGCGTCAACATCTGAGATGATAGCAAACACCAGAGACAGACGAGATCCATGATCGCCTACGCCAGCCGACACGGTACCTGATGATGATGTTGGATAGCACAGGATTGTTACAAATTTGGCCAGGAATCTAGCACTTGAATCAGTATCTCCACACAAGCCTAGAAACAGTGTACACAACACTCCTACCTAGTCAATAGAAGGATTCAGGTACATTGTGATTGTCAGAATTCAAACAATTTGATCTCAAGTTTTATTTCAGATATTGATAGTATTTGCATTTTGTTTGGAAAGTCTACACCTTTCTGTTGTATTTTGTTCCCACATTGTGTTTGTGTAATGTGTACTACCTGTCTCCTCCAGGTGACACAATATTTTGTTACCTGTCAGGTGTTATTGAAACTATTTGTCATAACACGTCGAGACTGGGTTATATTTGCACCTGTCGTGTTTTAGTGGGAGTGTTTTTGCCTGTGGTATTTTATTGACGGGACGGGTTAGCGCACTGGGTTAGCGCACTGTGTAGAGCGCTTGCCTATCAAATCTTGCACTTCTTCCTCTTCTTCTTGCGATCGCTATTTTAATGATTATACCGTTAGACGTGTACTTATGATGAAGTCGTCTGTTGTCTGGAGCTCATCTCTAGTGCCATGTAGTTTTGATGATTATACCGTTAGACGTGTACTTATGTTGAAGTCGACTGTTGTCTGGAGCTCATCTCTGGTGTCATGTAGTTTTGATGATTATACCGTTAGACGTGTTCTTATGATGAAGTCGACTGTTGTCTGGAGCTCATCTCTAGTGCCATGTAGTTTTGATGATTATACCGTTAGATGTGTACTTATGATGAAGTCGACTGTTGTCTGGAGCTCATCTCTGGTGCCATGTAGTTTTGATGATTATATCGTTAGACGTGTACTTATGATGAAGTCGCCTGTTGTCTGGAGCTCATCTCTGGTGCCATGTAGTTTTAATGATTATACCGTTAGACGTGTACTTATGATGAAGTCGACTGTTGTCTGGAGCTCATCTCTAGTGGCCATGTAGTTTTGATGATTATACCGTTAGACGTGTTCTAATGATGAAGTCGACTGTTGTCTGGAGTTCATCTCTAGTGCCATGTAGTTTTAATGATTATACCGTTAGACGTGTACTTATGATGAAGTCGCCTGTTGTCTGGAGCTCATCTCTAGTGGCCATGTAGTTTTGATGATTATACCGTTAGACGTGACTTTGATGAAGTCGACTGTTGTCTGGAGCTCATCTCTGGTGTCATGAAGTTTTGATGATTATACCGTTAGACGTGTTCTTATGATGAAGTCGACTGTTGTCTGGAGCTCATCTCTAGTGCCATGTAGTTTTGATGATTATACCGTTAGACGTGTACTTATGATGAAGTCGACTGTTGTCTGGAGCTCATCTCTGGTGCCATGTAGTTTTGATGATTATATCGTTAGACGTGTACTTATGATGAAGTCAACTGTTGTCTGGAGCTCATCTCTGGTGCCATGTAGTTTTGATGATTATACCTTTAGATGCGTTAGAACGGCGCGGCCCGGATTCGAATCCGTGATCGTCGGAACGCACAGCAATGGCGTAACCACTTAGTCACACCTGTCTGTTCGTCTTTGGCTCTCTTTGTGAACGTCTAACTTGTCTCTCTCTGAGAGTGTCTGATTGTATCTCTAATTCTCTCTCTCTCTCTCTCTCTCTCTGAGTGTATATTTCTCTCTCTGTTTCGCTTCTTTGATGTCTAATTTCCTCTTTCTCTCCGAGTGTATTTCTCGGTCTATCTGTTTCGATTCTTTGTCTCTCGGTATCTATGTATCTGTTTCGCTTTGCTTTTATCTCTCTGTCTGCCTCTCTCTCTCTCTGCCTGCCTGCCTGACTCTTCTTTTTCTCTGCCTGTCTGCCTCTCTCTCTGCTTGCCTGTATCTCTCTCTTTTCCTGCCTCGCTCGCTCTCTCTCTCTCTCTGCCAGTCTGCCTCTAGCTGTATCTGTCTTTCTCTGTCCGTGTTTTTTGCTCAGTCGTTCCGTCTATCTCACTTTCTCGGTATGTCTTTTTCTGTATTTCTCTCTAATTATATCTGTCTGTGTCTCAATATCCTCTCTCTCTCTCTCTATCTATTCTCTCTCATTTCATTCACTTCATTCCTATCTCTCCTGTTAATAACAACCTTTATTCTTTATAATTTTTCTTTTCATTTCGACCAGCAATCAATCAATTCCTCACCATCCAATCTCTCCCTCCCTCCCTCCCTCCCTCCCTCACACACACATTCTGCCTCTTGTTACGCCTAAATAAACACCACATCAACTCTTAAATGAAACACAAAAATAAAATGTGAAAAATAAAATAAAAATTAACATAAACCTCCCCACAAAAAAAAAAAAAAACACGCCGCGAAAAAAACTAAATAACACAAACCACTTGAGAACCTTCTTCCATCGATCTCGTCCCGGCTTTTAACATGGCAGCTGTACACAGACGCTAGTTTAGTGATCAAGCCAGCAGTTTGTGCTAAACAGGCTTATCTCACTAACATGTCTCATTATTATCTCCGATAGTTAGTTAGTTATCCCCAGGCGTTGAACACCCAAACTCCTGGCTTCTTGTACAGGCGAGTGGTTTGCTGGTGATGAAATCTCAGAATGGGTAATTGATTGACAAGTACGAATGGTTTGGGGTTTTTGAGCGCGCTAATGTTTGAGGGCGCTTGATAAAAAATGGAAAAAGCAATACAGAAGTACATCAAAGATGCAACAAAGCAAGCCAATATCGTCAAATTATACCGATTGTTTTCTTCTTCGAACGATCCATATCGACCACTTGTTAACCACTCTGTGTGATTTGTATGTGATCTGAGTCTAAGAGCAATGTACGTTGTGCCTGAAGTAGGCCAGCGCATCCGATTTCTGCGATGCTGTTTATTTACTAGGGTCGGTGTACTAGTAAACTCACTTAAACGCACTATTATTCAGTGGATACCATCACACTGCAATATAAGCGGAAATGAAGAAGCCGACAGGCTAGCAAAAGAAGGTGGGCGACTACCGCAGACCGATCACGAGATCGGCTATGAGAAAGCCAAAAGAACCATCGGTTGGCAGAATAAAGAAAAATGGTCGAAAGATCTCCCACAGCACAACAGAGATGGGTACTATGGTATATCCCTTAGCGAACAATTTGCTATATTCCGCCTTCGTACTGGCCATAACAGGCTTCGGGCCCACATGTTCAACAAATTCAAAATTGGCACAACTAGCCTGTGCCATGTGAAATGGCGGACATGGCGGCAGATCACATACTGCAAGACTGCCAATTGTTAGCAGACCTAAGAAGCGAAACTTTGCCCGATAACACTGAGCCTGCAGACTGCCAATTGTTAGCAGGACAGGAGTCGCCGATAAACTGAGCTTCGTGAGAAGCTGTACGGAAGATGGAGTCGCCAGATAACACTGAGCTTCACGAGAAGCTGTACGGAGAGACGGAGTCCCTAAAACAATGGTAGAATTCATGAAGAGATTTGGTTCATCGGTCTAGGCGGGAACGAGAGAGAGATTTACTAGGTAGCTTCCTAGGCCCCTACCTCAGTCGCCTCTTTGTTTGCCTTCTGTTCCCCGGCAACAGATGGGCGTGTCTGCAATAATGCCTTTCGTTAGGATGTCGTCTGCTAATCAGACGTGATTCTAAAACAGTCCGTCTTCTTCTAACCAGCTAAACCACTCACTTTGATCTGCACTGAGAACGTGAGTACATTGCACCCTTGTTTTTTAAAGCAACTACAACATGTAAAACATGAGGCATATCAACATTTCGGCAGCACATTATCTTCTTCGTCTTCTTCTTACATTTCAACTCCCAACGGAGCACAGGCCTTCAACAAACTTCTTCCAGCTCTTCCAATTCTTTCCATGTTTTACCTATCCTTTTAATATCAGCCTCCAGCTCTCTTCTCTAGGCCTTCCCCTACGCCTCTTTCCCTGCGGGTTCCATAACAGTGCCTGTCTTGCAATGCTTACGGTCGTCTTCTCAATGTGTGTCCTATCCATCGCCAGCGTTTCTTCCTTAGTTCGTTCTCTACTAGTATCTGCTTAGTTCTTTCTGTGAGTTCCTCATTTGTAATCTTATCATACCATCTCAGTCTCTCTATTCTAGGTAAACATTTATTCTCACATTATCTAACTGGACACACACATTTATACAGACGGATACAGTAACATTTTACAAACAGAAAGTACCCACTTGAAAGTACCACATCTGCTGTTGTACTGTAGCATTGCGTCATATCTGATTCAACCTTCATTTTTTCCCCGATCCAGAAGCACTTGAGCTTTCAGCTCTTCAGCTCGGTGCCATGGACATCGTAACCCTTCGGTTCGGTGCCACAAACACCGTAACCCTTCGGTTCGGTGCCACGAGCACCGTAGATCTGGAGAACCTGTGGCTTTTCTGCCAGCCCGTGTAATTGAACCGCACTTACATGGGACTTGTCACCCGTCGTCTAACGCGCTACGAACACGCCGAGCATGCGGGCATACAGTTCATTACAAATAGTCTCCCGTGTGTTGCTGGGGCTTACATGGGGAGCAAAGAATAGTACCACTGCGACATACAAGCCATGTCGTAGCTGAGGTTGGAACCTAGGGAAGCTACACTAGTAAATAAAAGCGTCGCAGAAATCGGATGTGCTGGCCTACTTGTAGACGCATAACTGGCACATCGTACAATCAGTCTTAGGCTTAGATCACATACAAATCACACAGAGTGGGTTAACAAGTGGTTGATATATGAAACGTTGGAAGAAAATGAATTGCAGATAGCACTGTGATCTGCTCAAATACAGTCAGCAAATCAAATGATAGAACAAATGGCGCAAATTTTAAGATGCAAACACCATGAACACAAAAAGAGCAACGTTCAACACAATCTTTCTCCCCATCATTATGTTATCAGTGCCAAACCTGGACGTTGACATCAAATGATATAAGAAAACTAATCACGACAAAGATGAAGTGTTTACACAGAATGCTGGGTGTAACAAGAAGAGACGGGTTGAGAAATGAAGACATCAGGAAAAATGTGGGTACAACATCAGTACTAGACTTCATCAAGAAACAACAAATTAAATGGTTCGGCTACGTAAGCAGATTACCATCAGACAGTGCAGCTCACAGAACAATGCTGCTCCGATACAATGGGTACAAAGCAAAAGGCCGGCCACTCAAAAGATGGACCTCAGAGATAACAGAGGCGACGAAAGAGACTATCTACAAAGCGCATACAAAGGACCGTTTTAGAAATCTCTTCTTGACCTGATGCTGTGTTGCAAACAGGATTCGAGAAAGAAAAACTGATCTGATGTTTGACAGCTCAATACAATTATTTTCTACTGTGATATGATGATTGAGATAAGAACAACTAAGAAGAAACTGCCACTTAACATCACTGATTCTCTTCACGAGATTAAAACTGTGGAATCCCTCAGCGGTTTACTTCAAACCCTCGGCTCAAGTACTTATCGAAAGTTTCTCAATTAGCGCTCGTCCAGAGCGGAGTTATTTTAACCAAGAACGCACGAGAGGATATGTGAAATACCACTTAATGTAATGACATAACTTCACAATTATTATTGTTCTTACGGCTACTACTACTGTAGCTAACTGTTACTATCACCATGATCGCCGTGTATGTTGCTACTACTACTGTAGCTAACTGTTACCATCACCACGATCACCGTGGATGTTGCTACTACTACTGTCGCTAACTGGATACCACCACCACGATCACCGTGGATGTTGCTACTACTACTGTCGCTAACTGGATACCACCACCACGATCACCGTGGATGTTGCTACTACTACTGTCTCTGATACCATCACCACGATCACCGTGGATGTTGCTACTACTACTGTCGCTGATACCATCACCACGATCACCGTGGATGTTGCTACTACTACTGTCGCTGATACCATCACCACGATCACCGTGGATGTTGCTACTACTACTGTCGCTGATACCATCACCACGATCGCCGTGGATGTTGCTACTACTATTGTCTCTGATACCATCACCACGATCACCGTGGATGTTGCTACTACTACTGTCGCTGATACCATCACCACGATCACCGTGGATGTTGCTACTACTATTGTCTCTGATACCATCACCACGATCACCGTGGATGTTGCTACTACTATTGTCTCTGATACCATCACCACGATCACCGTGGATGTTGCTACTACTACTGTCTCTGATACCATCACCACGATCACCGTGGATGTTGCTACTACTACTGTCTCTGATACCATCACCACGATCACCGTGGATGTTGCTACTACTACTGTCTCTGATACCATCACCACGATCACCGTGGATGTTGCTACTACTACTGTCTCTGATACCATCACCACGATCACCGTGGATGTTGACTACTACTTGTCTCTGATACCATCACCACGATCACCGTGGATGTTGCTACTACTATTGTCTCTGATACCATCACCACGATCACCGTGGATGTTGCTACTACTACTGTCGCTGATACCATCACCACGATCACCGTGGATGTTGCTACTACTATTGTCTCTGATACCATCACCACGATCACCGTGGATGTTGCTACTACTACTGTCTCTGATACCATCACCACGATCGCCGTGGATGTTGCTACTACTACTGTCGCTGATACCATCACCACGATCACCGTGGATGTTGCTACTACTACTGTCTCTGATACCATCACCACGATCACCGTGGATGTTGCTACTACTATTGTCTCTGATACCATCACCACGATCACCGTGGATGTTGCTACTACTATTGTCTCTGATACCATCACCACGATCACCGTGGATGGTCTACTACTATTGTCTCTGATACCATCACCACGATCACCGTGGATGTTGCTACTACTATTGTCGCTGATACCATCACCACGATCACCGTGGATGTTGCTACTACTATTGTCGCTGATACCATCACCACGATCACCGTGGATGTTGCTACTACTATTGTCTCTGATACCATCACCACGATCACCGTGGATGTTGCTACTACTATTGTCTCTGATACCATCACCACGATCACCGTGGATGTTGCTACTACTATTGTCTCTGATACCATCACCACGATCACCGTGGATGTTGCTACTACTACTGTCGCTGATACCATCACCACGATCACCGTGGATGTTGCTACTACTATTGTCTCTGATACCATCACCACGATCGCCGTGGATGTTGCTACTACTACTGTCGCTGATACCATCACCACGATCGCCGTGGATGTTGCTACTACTACTGTCGCTGATACCATCACCACGATCACCGTGGATGTTGCTACTACTATTGTCTCTGATACCATCACCACGATCACCGTGGATGTTGCTACTACTACTGTCTCTGATACCTACACGATCACCGTGATGTTGCTACTACTATTGTCTCTGATACCACCACCACGATCGCCATGGATGTTGCTACTACTACTGTCGCTGATACCATCACCACGATCACCGTGGATGTTGCTACTACTACTGTCGCTGATACCATCACCACGATCACCGTGGATGTTGCTACTACTACTGTCTCTGATACCATCACCACGATCGCCGTGGATGTTGCTACTACTACTGTCGCTGATACCATCACCACGATCACCGTGGATGTTGCTACTACTACTGTCGCTGATACCATCACCACGATCACCGTGGATGTTGCTACTACTACTGTCGCTGATACCATCACCACGATCACCGTGGATGTTGCTACTACTACTGTCTCTGATACCATCACCACGATCGCCGTGGATGTTGCTACTACTACTGTCGCTGATACCATCACCACGATCGCCGTGGATGTTGCTACTACTACTGTCGCTGATACCATCACCACGATCACCGTGGATGTTGCTACTACTATTGTCGCTGATACCATCACCACGATCACCGTGGATGTTGCTACTACTATTGTCTCTGATACCATCACCACGATCGCCGTGGATGTTGCTACTACTATTGTCTCTGATACCATCACCACGATCGCCGTGGATGTTGCTACTACTATTGTCTCTGATACCATCACCACGATCGCCGTGGATGTTGCTACTACTATTGTCTCTGATACCATCACCACGATCACCGTGGATGTTGCTACTACTACTGTCGCTGATACCATCACCACGATCGCCGTGGATGTTGCTACTACTACTGTCGCTGATACCATCACCACGATCACCGTGGATGTTGCTACTACTACTGTCGCTGATACCATCACCACGATCACCGTGGATGTTGCTACTACTATTGTCGCTGATACCATCACCACGATCACCGTGGATGTTGCTACTACTACTGTAGCTAACTGTTACCATCACCACGATCGCCGTGGATGTTGCTACTACTACTGTCGCTAACTGGATACCACCACCACGATCGCCTTGGATGTTGCTACTACTACTGTCGCTAACTGGATACCACCACCACGATCGCCTTGGATGTTGCTACTACTACTGTCTCTGATACCATCACCACGATCACCGTGGATGTTGCTACTACTACTGTCGCTGATACCATCACCACGATCACCGTGGATGTTGCTACTACTATTGTCTCTGATACCATCACCACGATCACCGTGGATGTTGCTACTACTACTGTCGCTGATACCATCACCACGATCACCGTGGATGTTGCTACTACTATTGTCTCTGATACCATCACCACGATCGCCGTGGATGTTGCTACTACTATTGTCTCTGATACCATCATCACGATCACCGTGGATGTTGCTACTACTATTGTCTCTGATACCATCACCACGATCGCCGTGGATGTTGCTACTACTATTGTCTCTGATACCATCACCACGATCACCGTGGATGTTGCTACTACTATTGTCTCTGATACCATCACCACGATCACCGTGGATGTTGCTACTACTATTGTCTCTGATACCATCACCACGATCACCGTGGATGTTGCTACTACTACTGTCGCTGATACCATCATCACGATCACCGTGGATGTTGCTACTACTACTGTCTCTGATACCATCACCACGATCACCGTGGATGTTGCTACTACTATTGTCTCTGATACCATCACCACGATCGCCGTGGATGTTGCTACTACTATTGTCTCTGATACCATCACCACGATCACCGTGGATGTTGCTACTACTATTGTCTCTGATACCATCACCACGATCACCGTGGATGTTGCTACTACTACTGTCGCTGATACCATCACCACGATCACCGTGGATGTTGCTACTACTACTGTCGCTGATACCATCACCACGATCACCGTGGATGTTGCTACTACTACTGTCTCTGATACCATCACCACGATCACCGTGGATGTTGCTACTACTATTGTCTCTGATACCATCACCACGATCACCGTGGATGTTGCTACTACTATTGTCTCTGATACCATCACCACGATCACCGTGGATGTTGCTACTACTATTGTCTCTGATACCATCACCACGATCACCGTGGATGTTGCTACTACTATTGTCTCTGATACCATCACCACGATCACCGTGGATGTTGCTACTTGTCTCGTCTCTAGTATTCTTCTTCTTCTTCAAACGCTCCATATCGACCACTTGTTAACCAATCTGTGATTTGTATGTGATCTGAGCCTAAGAGCGATTATACGTTGTTCCAGTTATGCGCATACAAGTAGGCCAGCACATCCGATTTCTGCTATGCTTTTTATTTACTAGGGTAGCTTCCTATGCCCCTGCTTCAGTCGCCTTGTAGGTCGCAGTGATATTATTCTGTGTTTCCCTGTGGGCCCGACACCACAGGGGCGTATGAATTTCAATTTTTGAGAAAGCCTGCAATTGTCATTCATTCCATCTACAGGATTGATACTTATGTACTTATCTCTCCTTGGTTCAAATTTCCATCTGAGAAATCCCACTTTTCTAAGTGTCCTTTGTGTTATAGCCGTTCCAGCCAGTTGGTTTGGGAACAAGTAAACAGCTTAAGCCTAAGTAGAATGTCAACCTTTCATAATGGTTATCTTCCACTGGTGACGATTCACACCTTGGATAGTACACACAAAAACACTCCCGTATTGTTAAAGGCATGTGTAGTGTTTAGGTGGCAATCAATGTTCTTGTGAGGAGCGTCTGGTGGCTTGGTGGTAGTAAGTAGATCACAACCCAACAGTATCTAGTTCAAAACTCCCTAACAGACAGTTTGCAATTATGATTTTCAAATTTCAGTTGGGTATCCTTTATAGGACGTTGCTCTTTTTGCAGCACATTTGAAATTCACTTCGTCGATGGTCATATTCATGGTTTCTTTAATATCTTGTAGCCATCTTCTTCTTGGTCTGCCTCTGCGTCCTGTGCCCTCTAGTATTGTTCTTTCCAGGCCATCGTGACGCTTGATGTGACCAAAGTATGTAATTTTTCTGTATAGTATATTGTTTATCAGCCAATTCTCTTTAACATTTAGTTCTTTCAGAACATCGGTGTTCTTTCTGGATTCTGTCCATAATATTCGTATGATCTGTCTATAGCATTTAGTTTCGAAGGACTGGATTTTCATTCTTGCTGTTTGTGTGATGGTCCATGATTCACAACCATAAGTAGCTACTATAAAAATGTTCTCAGTGGAAAGCCACTGCCCGGGCAAAATTCATTTGTAAAAGATTAACAAAAAAATCCCTGCACAAATATCTTTACCATCTTCAAAATGACACGGGGGAACCTCTCTTGTGCTACGGAGTTTGTGCACTGCAGCTGAGATGTTCCTGTGTAAGAAAGAGATTGGAGCACACATAGTTACTCACTGAATTGTAATGATGATGGTCCTATCAATCAATCAAGTTTGGAAGCAAATTTCTTCCTGTTTTTACGAACGGTAAAAATAGACCTCACCCTTCAGAAAGCAATGACACGCTACTGACTATATAAGTGGTGCATAGACAATCAACGTCTCTTTGACGTAAGTTTTTCTTTCTCTCCTCCCCCAACATTCTGGGAAGGAGAGATCGTGGAAGACAAGGAAGGATGTTGATGGACTGACATTGTGGTTCGACTAAAGATCAACGGCAGAACTGCACCAATGAGAGAGAGAGAGAGCTGTTAGAGACATGATCGCCTAAGCAGGCAGGCATGACAACGCACTGATTGATTTAGTGTTTAGGTAGCGTACTCGCCTTTATTTTCAGCAGTACCCGGGTTGTTTCCCTCGAGTGATCACATTATTTTATTAATATTTTCTTTTCTCTGACGCTAATTCATTTTTTCCTCACAGAGTCAGAATAAGAAGAGATTTCTAGAACCAGCTTGTGTGTGTACAATTCATACATAGTTTGTTCAATAGTTATTTGAATTACAAGTACCTCTGGAGTCAGGGTAAAGCTTGCCTGAAAGGCCGATTGTACGTTGTGCCAGTCATGCTCCTACAAGTAGGCCAGCACATCCGACATCCGCGCTGCTTTTATTACCAGGTAGCATCCTAGGGCCTACATCAGTTGCCTCTACGACATGCCTTGTAGGTCACAGTGGTACTATTCTTTGATTCCTTTGCGGATCCTGGTACCACACGGGCGAGTCCGCATTTGAATCCACTATCTTCGGAATGCAAAGCAAACGGTTAAACTACTTAGCCAAATGTCCCATATCCCAGATACTTGTGATAAGTAAGTAAGCTTTCGTGCAACAATTCAGCCACATGGCTAAGTCATAGTGGATTTTGATTTTGATCAAAATATCTTTTTTTTTTACACAGGAAGATCTCAGCGACAGTGACTTCACAGCACCGGCTAGGGTCTGCGACGTAATTTAGATGTTGAATATATTTTTGTAGAAATTGTATCTAAAAAATCTTTCTAATGAATTTTTCCAGTGCAACAGCTTTCCAGCCTGCTCTTCTCGATTTTGAACTGCCAGTGGTTCTTTTACGTGCTCAGCTTGAACACGGGACCTACGTTTTATCGTCCGTCTCCGATAGGACTAGCAACTCGATCTCAACTGCACTGAAATTTGGGATCTCTTAAAAAATATCCCGATGGCTCCAACAAGAAACGAGCCCAGTACTTTTGGAACGAGAGGCGAGAACCTAACATCTACGCAAAGGAAATCCCACACAGACTTCCAGATCAGGCTGGAAAGGTGCTGCCGTAAAATTCATTCAAAAAATTGTAAATAAAATTCCTACAAAGTATTTTCACCATCTTCTACCAGTGACCCTGGCCGGTGAAACGGGTTGTGCACTTAAGCAGGGCCAACTATAAACTTATGGGCCTGCGGACTCGGGTACAAATTATGGAAAATCAGACCACACCGGTCACGTGACTTCGCATTCCAGTATTGTTGTATATAGAGGAATTCATTTTAAAATCAACATAAAATGCTAAATCGAAGTTATATTATGCAACAAGTTAAGTTTAACAATAAGGAATATCATATTATGAATATTTGTCACCACTAAATAACCATAGACTCACAGAATTGAGTAAAATTGCAAAAAAGCGTGCAGTGTTCTATCAGACATCTGTAATTTCCAGCCCCCTTTTCTGATCTAGGTCAGGGAACCTCTTGTCAGTTGTCTGGCCTAGTCTTCTTCTTCTTTGCGTTCGTTCTTTACGACCAATTTTAATCACTCTTTGTGATATGATTTGATCTTTGCCAAGAACGTGTATACGTTGCACATTGGTTTGGTAGGCCCCTAAATGCATAGACTTCTACACGTTTAGGACATGTGCATCCGATTTCAGCCAAACCTCCTGAGTCGCCTCTTACGACATGCGCGACAGGTAACAGTGGTTCTATTCTTTACATCCCAAATTTGAGCCCCTAACCACTCGGACGGTCTTTCAGTGTATTCGGTGCAATAGTGGGCGAGAAGACAAAAAGCATCATACATGCCTAGTCTTCTTCTAGCAGGAATGATAAGTTTGATTATACCCAAAATAAATGAACGATTACAGTCAACGAGATGACGATGATAAACAGAGAAGAAAACAAGTTGAGGAGCTGTGATTATACATCAGATTTTCTTATCTCTCTCACCATTCAGTTAGACATTCCCTCGGTTTAATGACTGCCTAGAGCAGCGGTTCCCAAACTTTGCATTATCTTGAACCCTCTGTATAAATATATTTTGCTACTGCGGACCAAGAAAGTTTCTAGATATAAAAATGTGCAGAAATGAATTATTTGTGTGTTACAATAGTAAACAATGTCTACAATTTAATATTTTAATAAACATGAGGAGGTTTTATTTTGCCTTGAGCAAGACGCGTCATCATTAGCATCATCAGTACATTTGCGTTTCAATCTCAGCCATCGATCCATCCTGAAGCTCAGCCAAAATGTATTGTAGCAAAATCCAATGCACGCCAACGTTATTTATCCTATCTTTCCCAAGATCAATTCAGTCAATTACTTACTTAAATATCATTCTTCTAGCGATGGAGTTATTATTACACCACACCAACGAAGCCAAGGCAAGTATTGGAACTGGCTCCAATTTCTCAGACTGCAGGAAACTTCAAATGATCTTTCATTTTGTCCTGTCAGACATTTAGACTCCGGTCTGATCAGGGTTCTTTGATGTGGAACTAGTTTACCACTATTTTTATACATATTTTAAACATTGATTTTTCTTTTTTAAATGTCGAAGATCCTAATATTTCTTCAAGCGCCTGAGGGCCCCATGTGAGAACCTCACGGACCCCAGTTTGGGAAACGCTGCCCTAGAGGATTTTGTCTGGAATGTATTGACTCCACCTAGTGTATGTAGCAGAAAGTGTTAATTCAGATGCCTTGAACAAATACTGTATGGAAGCGGATTAATCCTTCGCTGCTGTAGAAGGTAGTGGTTACGTGAGATATGCACGATATAGAAGTTTAGTTTAGTCGTTGGATCATCACCACTGAACGTCAAACCAATTAGTCCATAAGTACTCCGATCTCTTCCTCAGTATGTCTCTCATTGATTGATTGATAGAAGCATCATCATTGCACTTCAGTGAGTAACCATGTGCGCTCCAATATCTTTTTATTTTGACACAAGAAGATCTCAGCGACAGTGCGGGGACTTTACAGCACCGGCTAGGGTCTGCGACGTAATTTAGATGTTGAAGATATTTTTGTAGAAATTTTATCTAAAAAAATATATTTTCTAATGAATTATTCCAGTGCAACAACTTTCCAGCCTGCTCTTCTCGATTTTGAACTGCCAGTGGTTCTTTTACGTGCTCAGCTTGAACACAGGACCTACGTTTTATCGTCCGTCTCCGATAGGACTAGGAACTCGATCTCACCTACACTGAGATCGAGGATCTCTGGAAAAATATCCAGATGGCTCGACGAGGTGAACGAACCTGGTAGCTTTGGTACGAGAGACAAGCATCTAACCTCTTACACCACAGTGACTTCCTTCAATAAATACTGTATATTTTTTTTTTTTTTTTTTTTTCTTTTTCTTCGTCCGCTTTCAACTCAGACGAAGTTTCATCTCTGAAACTGATTTTTGCGTGAAAATCCGTTTTCCAATTTCTTACAATGGCAGCAGCGTGCACATTGTGAATTACTTTACACTGGCAGCCGTGTGCTCAATGTACTCGTAATTAGTATTCCCTCGCCATACAGGCAGATTTTCTCCGACTTCAGAGGTACTCACTTTTTCGTCCTGAGTAAGACCAGGGGACTCGAACAAATGCCGGACAGTAGGTTCGAACTCGAGCTATGAGGCGTCTCACAGCTAGCAGGCCGAGCTACTATCAACTACTCTAGGCAGTCCCCCATACTGTATATGAAAGCAGATTAATACTTCTTAGCTGTTGTAGAAGCTAGAATGTATGACGTGAGATACGCACGATATATTCATTTATTTTTCCCCTCATTTTTCTCCATGGGCATGCAGGAGTTAGGGGCAATGAACTAGCTGATAGATTGGCTGGCTTGGCTACAATATCAGAAGAAGCTTCCATGGATCGAAATGACATTCTTCACGCATTGAGTCTTTCCGAACAGAGGAGTTTCAGGGCTGTGAATCCCACTCGCTGACCAGATTGAGAGAGATAGGTGTCAATATTGGTGAAGCCCGAAAAGAACGACATACTAAATATGCAAGGAGATTGATTAATTACATCGAACTGGCGTGCTGGGTCGCTGGACGCTTCTGAATTTGCTGAGGCGGAGATCGGAGCACCTATGGACATGTCCAGAGTGCTATGATGATAGTCCTCATATAACTGATAAATTAATTTTGTTACCAGTGCCAAACTTGGTCCCTGACAGCAACACACCACATAAATCTCACCACTTGTGAAATGAAATGTTTGAGGAAGGCAGTGGGGGTGCAGTGGCATCTGTGGCTTAGGGGATACTGACTCGGTCTATTAACCCCGACGTTCTGAGTTCGAATCACGCTGGGGACAGTTTGGTTGCAAATTGTTTCGCTTGGATTTTTACAAAGGACGATGGCACCACCCGTTCAGAAAGCAGTGGCAAACTATTGAACGTAATAATGCCTAGAAAATCACACAAAAGCGTTAAAATGCTGGAGTTGATTCGCAATGTCCTGTGAAGGATATACAATTAACTTTTTATGGCTAGTGCAGTCGTCGTGAAACTGCTCAGGTTAGGAGTTTTTAATGTATGCTCCCTGAAATAAATAAATCGTTGAGATTACGCGGGATGCAACCAGTATCTCTTGAATTGGAGCCCCTCTCTAATCCTGGCGCTCCTCGGAGAGTCAGCATAAATCCAATGATCATAATGTCAAAAGGCAGGAGATCAAAGAGAAAGAAATCAAGCAGACAAGCCGACAAAGGACTTGCTAATGTAATCAGTTGCCGATATCACGGTCAATCGAATATCGAACTCGTCATATCGATCTCTTATCAATTCAGGACTTGTTCACCTTATTGATTATTCTACATGGCCGTCTGTGTAATGTGACGACCCGAGCCGTTTGGTCAACCACTAGTAACAACTGTTATAAGAAGGAGACGATGGAGATGTGTTGGACCAAAGCCAACTATAAACTCATAGGGCCTGCGGACTCGGTAAAAATTATAGAAATCAGACCACAACCGGTCACGTGACCTCGCATTCCAGTATTGTTGTATATAAACGAATTCATTTTAAAATCAACACAACATACTAAATCAAGGTTATATTATGTTACAAGTTAAGTTTAACAATAAGGAATATCAATATTATGAATATTTCTCTTCAATAAATAACCATAGACTCACATAATTGAGTAGAATTGCATAAAAGCTTGCAGTGTTCAATCAAACATATATAAATTCAAGCCCCCAACTCACACTAGGTCAGGAGAGTTTCCCCGTGAGTTCGCAGGCCCGTACGTTTATATTTGGCTGTGGTTGTATAGACCTTGAAAAGAAATGTTCAAAGAATATCAACGCAGGCATTAATGTGGGATGCAGGGGGTTCACGAAAGAGAGGACGACCTAGGGAGACCCTGAAACAAACTTTGCTGAGAGAGTCAAGAAATATCGATCTCAGTTCCATGGAAGAGATTGAGCAAATTGCCCAGGATAGAGCGGTATGGAGACATTTCTTGACAGACCCTATGTAACTTCTAAAGGTACGAGATAAATTATTATTATTAACAACAACGAGGATTATGCAAGAGAAACAGCAAGACTGTTTGAGATAAAGGCTCTAGAAGATGTTTGTTAATTTGTCTAGCTTGGAAGTAACATAAGCCAGAAGGTACAGAAGTAATACAGAATTTATAAACGCGTAGTGTATACTAATAATAATAATAACAGCTGCCCATCGCAAGTCATGATGACAACAGCCTCAGACTCGCGCTGCTGCACCTCTCTGGTGTGTGTGTGGAGGTGACTATAGAGTTCTTCTTCAAACGCTCCATATCGACCACTTGTCAACCACTCTGTGGGACTTGTATGTGATCTAAGCCTAAGAGCGATTGTATGTTGTGCCAGTTATGCGTCTACAAGTAGGCTAGCACATCTGATTTCTGCGCTGCTTTTTATTTACTAGGTAGCATCCTAGCGCCTACATCAGTCGCCTTTTACGACATGTATTGTAGGTTGCAGTGGTACTATTCTTGGGCCCCGACACCACATGTGCAACTATAGAGTCAAATCCTAGAACACAACCCCATACCACAGATGGGGCATACATGATCAAGTTTAAACACAATTCCATACCACAGGTGGGGCATACATGATCAAGTTTAAACACAACTCCATACCACAGGTGGGGCATACATGATCAAGTTTAAACACAACTCCATACCACAGATGGGGCATACATGATCAAGTTTAAACACAACTCCATACCACAGATGGGGCATACATGATCAAGTTTAAACACAACTCCATACCACAGATGGGGCATACATGATCAAGTTTAAACACAACTTCATACCACAGGTGGGGCATACATGATCAAGTTTAAACACAACTCCATACCACAGATGGGGCATACATGATCAAGTTTAAACACAACTCCATACCACAGATGGGGCATACATGATCAAGTTTAAACACAACTCCATACCACAGGTGGGGCATACATGATCAAGTTTAAACACAACTCCATACCACAGGTGGGGCATACATGATCAAGTTTAAACACAACTCCATACCACAGATGGGGCATACATGATCAAGTTTAAACACAACTTCATACCACAGGTGGGGCATACATGATCAAGTTTAAACACAACTTCATACCACAGGTGGGGCATACATAATCAAGTTTAAACACAACTCCATACCACAGGTGGGGCATACATGATCAAGTTTAAACACAACTTCATACCACAGGTGGGGCATACATGATCAAGTTTAAACACAACTCCATACCACAGGTGGGGCATACATGATCAAGTTTAAACACAACTTCATACCACAGGTGGGGCATACATGATCAAGTTTAAACACAACTTCATACCACAGGTGGGGCATACATGATCAAGTTTAAACACAACTTCATACCACAGGTGGGGCATACATGATCAAGTTTAAACACAACTCCATACCACAGATGGGGTTTACATGATCAAGTTTAAACACAACTCCATACCACAGGTGGGGCATACATGATCAAGTTTAAACACAACTCCATACCACAGGTGGGGCATACATAATCAAGTTTAAACACAACTCCATACCACAGGTGGGGCATACATAATCAAGTTTAAACACAACTCCATACCACAGGTGGGGCATACATGATCAAGTTTAAACACAACTCCATACCACAGATGGGGCATACATGATCAAGTTTAAACACAACTTCATACCACAGGTGGGGCATACATGATCAAGTTTAAACACAACTCCATACCACAGGTGGGGCATACATGATCAAGTTTAAGCATGTGAGTGTTGCGTATAGACTGATGCCAGAATACATAAGGTGGCCATGATTCAAAAAAAGTTGAGAATCCTTGTATTGGGACATTGCCTTATTGATTGTGATATCAGCTGGTGTGTTCCTTTGATTTTCTGACTACTTTACGGCAATCTTCTTTTGATTGTATTTCTATTGTATGTGTTTAGTCAAGATACTCACACGCATCTGCTGTACATTTGTAGTACATGCATCATGTGATAGAAAACATTATATTTATTGCTTATTTGTCTTTCTCTCCTTGTACTTTTTCTTCCTATCATCGTTCATCTTATTCATATCCTTTGTTCTTCTTCTTTCTCTCCTTCTTCTTCCTATTCTTGTCCTTCTTCCGCTCCTTCTTCTTCCTCTCCTTCTTCTTCCTATTCTTGTTCTTCCTCTCCTTGTTCATCTTCATCCTCTTCTTGTTCTTAGTCCTCCTATCCTTGTTTTTCTGCATATCCTTGTTCTTCTTGTTCTTCTTCCTCTCCTTGTTCTTTTTGTTCTTCTTCCTCTCCTTGTTCTTCTTCTTCTTCCTATCCGTGTTCGTTTTCTTCATATACATGTTCGTCTTCTTCCTCTCATTATTCTTCTTCTCCTTCTTCTTCCTCTCCTTCTTCCTCTCCTTCCTCTCCTTCTTCCTCTCCTTCTTCCTCTCCTTCTTCTTCTCCTTCCTCTCCTTCTTCCTCTCCTTCCTCTCCTTCTTCCTCTTATTCTTCCTCTCATTCTTCTTCTTCTCCTTCTTCTTCCTCTCCTTCTTCCTCTTCTTCCTCTCCTTCCTCTCCTTCTTCCTCTCCTTCTTCCTCTCCTTCCTCTCCTTCTTCCTCTCCTTCTTCCTCTCCTTCCTCTCCTTCTTCCTCTTATTCTTCCTCTCCTTCTTCCTCTTCTTCTTCCTCTTCTTCTTCCTCTCCTTCTTCCTCTTTTCCTTCTTCTTCCTTACTCTTTATTCTTCTTTTTTCTCACTCTTTATTCTTCTTTCTCTTTTTCTTCCCTTCCTTCTTCCTCTTTTTCTTCCCTTCCTTCTTCCTCTCTTTGTTCTTCTTCGTCTCTTTCTACTTATTCTTGCGTTCGCTGTGCATTCAGGCGTAGTCGATGCGCCTGGCACTGTGCTTCTGACTGATTTTTGCGTGAATACCTGCTTTAATTGTTATCAGTGTCCCCTGCCTTACAGACGTGCCTTCCCCGACTGCAGAGACCAATTATTATTCTCATGATTCTTTCTCTTCGTCGTCCTTTTCTCTTCTTATTCGTTCTGTTATTATTTATTTTTTTACACAAGTCAGCTCTGATGGCATAAGAAAAGCAAGCATTCACGCAAAATCAGCCGGAGATACCATATTAGGTGCTTTGACTACTCCTGAGTCCATGGTTGGCGAACAGAACAGGGCAGTAGTGTATGTGTGCGCCTGCGTGCGCGCGTGTGTGTGTGAAAGAGAAAGAGCGAAAGAAAACTACCAGTCACTTCACATTTCTATATCCAAGTATACCACACCCAAGTATGCAGAAGCTAGTAGAACGAGCTCCTTTCCTTAATTTTGAAGCGTTGGTTGCGGTAAATGAACTCACAACTCATGTTTTATTATAATGCTCTCCATACGAAATTCCAACGATCTTAGCGCTACACTATTCCGTCCCACCTAATGTACATTTAAAACAAAATAAGTTACTCGGTTTGCTCTCTCAGAGACCTCTAATCTCAGTGTAAGTGAGATCGAGTGTCTAGTTTTATCGGAGACGGACGATAAAACATAGGTCTCGTGTTCAGGTTGTGCATATAAAAGAACCATTGACAGTTCAAAATCGAGAAGAGTAGGCTGTAAAGACGCTGCCGGGCATATGTCATTAGATAAGATCACAAATTAAATCTCTACAAAATATCTTCACCATCTCCTAAATTACATCGGACCCTCACCAGTGCCACGGAGCTCGTGCACTGCAGTCTGAGATCTTCCTGTGTAAGAAAGAGATCGGAGCACACATGGTAATTCACCGAAGGGCAATGATGATCAATCGATCAATCATTTTTTAATAATACAAAAAATTCATTGTTGAAAATGTAAAAAAATAAATCGAGCAAGTTGACCATTTTTATCGTTGGCATATTCATATTTGGTGAATGATTCTCAAGTCTTAAATAAGGTTTTCATTATGTGAAAGTTAGCACTACACCTGCGTCCCACTCCCAGTGTAGACAAAGGTTGATAACCCCTGGGTTATAGATTGTTGATTGCTGCAACAATGTGCTATGTGCACTGTCTAAGATTTATTATATATGTATAATCGGCCTTTGTGGACAGCGTTTCAGAGATACTTTATCGTTTTCTCTATTTCGCCGTCTCTCTGTGTTTTACTGTCTTTCTTTCTATTTGCTATTTCTATCTGTGTTGTTTTCTTCTCTTTTTTTATTTTTAAACTGTCATTTATTTTTTCTGTCTTTCTCTCTCTTTTTTTCTCTCTCTGTATTATTGTTACCTGTCTGTCTGTCCGTCCGTTCACTTGTCCCGCACGTCCCGTGTGGGCCGGTCTGCAAGTGAAGCAAAGAATAGTACCACTGCGACCTACAAGGCATGTCGTAAAAGCTGAAACATGTAGGAACTAGGGATGTTACCCTAGTAAATAAAAATCAGCGCAGAAATCGGATGTGCAGGTCTACTTGTATGCGCATAACTGGCACAACGTACAATCGCTCTTAAGCTCAGATCACATACAAGTCACACAGTGGTTAACAGGTGGTCGTAGAGTGTTCAAAGAAGAACTGAAAACTATCCACACACATGCTCTGCAGGTTGCCATTTTGAGAATATTCCATTTCAGATTTAATGGTAATGGAATTAAATTTAGCCCCAATGTTTTTTTTTATTTTTGTAATCTGTTGCCATTTGAGAAAGTGGTTCTGTGCTTTTTTTAAATAAAGGATATATATATATATCTATATATATCTGACTTGTCTCTGTCTGAGGGCATATGCCCCTCACTTACATTTTGTCTGTCTGACACACGTACGTGCAGCGATCTCAGATTGATGGTTTCTAGAAAGTGATATTTGCTGCTTTTCTTACGCTGAATCTGTGAGGCAAATCAGGACTGGAGAAAAGAAAGACAAATCGCATAAAGATGCTTGCTCTAGCTGTTATAATATAAGCATATGATAGTACCTCTGCAACCTACAAGGCATGTCGTAAGAGGCGACTAAGGTTGGGTCCTAGGAAGCTACCTAGTAAATAGAAAGCGTCGCAGAAATCGGATGACCTGGCCTACTTGTAGGCGCATAACTAGCACAACGTACAATCGTTCTTAGGCTTAGATCACATACAAATCATCATAAAGAGTGAGTTTAATGATGGTAGGTCTGATATGGAGTGTTGGAAGAAAGAGAAAGAAGTGGAAAACATATGAAATGGTTTGTGGACACCTGACAAGAATACCTTGGTATTGTCGTCTACCACTGAGAGCTACACTGGAAATATATAACAGGTATAGGGCAGGATTAAGATCATGCAAACGATAGGTCGACGCAGTGGCGGCTCATGATCAGTTTTCTTGGTGGGGCCAGACACGGATTTTAGGAAAAATCATGGTTTTTAGAGTATTTACTATTATTTGTCTACTCCAGGAAGTTATTATCCCTTTCGATTGTTGGTGGGGCCGGGCCCCACTGGCCCTAGATGACGAGCCGCCTCTGGGTCGATAACATCAAGAACAGTCATAATAAAATGAATAACAGCTTACAAAGTGCCTTAGAACAAGCACAGAAGATCACTACATCCTCCCCCTTCCCAAATGCTCAACACTGTAAAGAAGTAAATAGTAGAAGGGAAGACACAGTTTGGTTCAATAGACCGGGTCAATCTACCAAAATCAAACATGGACAATGAGCAAAGTACAGTCGCCACAAAAAATAAATAATAATAATAATAATTACATGTGAAATGCGATGCCTAGGAAAAGTTACCAACAATACAAGAAAAGACAAGAGTCACGAACATCAGCATAAGAAAACAAGTTGGCACAGAGCCTTATTTGAATTATATTGAAAAATAAACAATGAAGTGGTTCAGCCACGTAATAAAAATGCATCCAAACTCTACAGTATACAGTCTTCTACAACAGAACATTAGGAAAGAAGGCGAGAGAAGACCACGAAAAAGATGATTGAATGGTATAACAGATCCTATCAAAGAGCAAAAGTAACAAATCACCTAAGCCAATAGAGCAGCGCAAGACAAAAACCGAAAACCTCGACACTGTGTGACCACAAAAGAAGAAAAATACCGAAAAGAGGGAAAGAACAGCGGCTTGTTGTTTTTGGAACCTGGGGGGCTAAGGGTCACGCCTGCAGCGTGTTGGAAACAGCATTTAGTTTCTAGTGCCTGCTCTCTCGTTGAGACCATCCGCCTCTCACTTTTTCTGCGTGCAGGTAATGTATTAGAAGGGAAAGTACAAGGATATCGACCCATGTAACGCGTCTCGCACTTTCGAGTGTACACAATGCTGAAAGTACACGCGAAATCTGAGCCTGAAAGCTCATTCAATTGCCTTTTATTCCGACTGAAATTTGTAGCGTCGCTGCTGATAGCAGCGCGGGCTCTTAAAATCGCGGTTGTTTATAAATTTGTACGTACGCGTTCCGAGCAGTTTTGCGAATATTTTTGTGGGTCTCCTTCGTTCGTTGATTTTGTGGAAAGATAGTTCTTTGACTTAAAAAAACGTGTGTTTTCTATGTGGAGGGTGCGTTGATTATGTGGAAGGTGCGCTGGCTATGTGGAGGGTACGTTGATTATGTGGAGGGTGCGTTGATTATGTGGAGGGTGCGTTGATTATGTGGAAGGTGCGCTGGCTATGTGGAGGGTGCGTTGATTATGTGGAGGGTGCGTTGATTATGTGGAAGGTGCGTTGATTATGTGGAAGGTGCGCTGGCTACTTGGAGGGTGCGTTGATTATGTGGAGGGTGCGTTGATTATGTGGAAGGTGCACTAGCTATGTGGAGGGTGCGTTGATTATGTGGAAGGTGCGTTGATTATGTGGAAGGTGCGTTGATTATGTGGAAGGTGCGTTGATTATGTGGAAGGTGCACTGGCTATGTGGAGGGTACGTTGGCTATGTGGAGGGTGCGTTGATTATGTGGAGGGTACGTTGGCTATGTGGAGGGTGCGTTGATTATGTGGAAGGTGCGTTGATTATGTGGAAGGTGCACTAGCTATGTGGAGGGTGCGTTGATTATGTGGAGGGTGCGTTGATTATGTGGAAGGTGCACTAGCTATGTGGAGGGTGCGTTGATTATGTGGAAGGTGCGTTGATTATGTGGAAGGTGCACTGGCTATGTGGAGGGTGCGTTGATTATGTGGAAGGTGCGTTGATTATGTGGAAGGTGCGTTGATTATGTGGAAGGTGCGTTGATTATGTGAAGGTGCACTAGCTATGGGGAGGGTGCTTTGGCTGTTTGGAGGGTGCAATGATTAGGTGTAAGGTGGTGCGTTGACTATCCGAAGGGTGCGTTGTCTATCCAAAAGGTGCGTTGACTATCCGGTGAGTGCGTTGACTATCCAAAATGTGCTTTGACTATCCGAGGTGTGCGTTGACTATCCGAAGGGTGCTTTGACTATCCGAGGTGGGCGTTGACTATCCGAAGGGTGCTTTGACTATCCGAGGTGTGCGTTGACTATCCGAAGGGTGCTTTGACTATCCGAGGTGTGCGTTGACTATCCGAGGTGTGCGTTGACTATCCGAAGTGTGCTTTGACTATCCGAAGTGTGCTTTGACTATCCAAAGTGTGCTTTGACTATCCAAAGTGTGCTTTGACTGTCTGGAAGGTGCGTTCTCTATATAAAGACAAACGTCATAAGCACTACGTCGTGACAGTGACTATATATATTACTATCAACTATTTGACATTTGCTTATCGTCTGAACACCACCCAACATTATACCTCTTTCCATTTCAGAGCGCACCGCTAACTCACTTCCCCATCAACCATATCGATGACAGTAGAAATGTCACCGACATCACCAACACTACCACGCTTACCAACATCAACAACAGCTGCGTCAACTTGGTCGTTGACAACAGCAACATCACCACTGTCAACCATGTTAGCAAAATCAGCATTGCCACCAGCGACCATACAGGCAGCCACAATCACTATAACCATGAACATATCAATGGTACATTGGATCCCTTACTGTCTGCATCTGTAGACGGGTTGAGCAGTGATGTAAGTATGCTTTGAATGTATTACTTTTTTAAATATTTTCATTTCACCGTTGACTTGTCATGTATTCAAATATAAATTCAGTTCTTATCAACATTCATCCACTTCTTCTTCTTCTTCTTCTTCTTCTTCTTCTTCTTCTTCGAACGTTTCATATCGACCACTTGTCAACCACTCTGTGGCATGTGTATGTGATCTGAGCCTAAGAGCGATTGTACGGTGTGCCAGTTATGCGACTATAAATAGGCCAGCACATCCGATTTATGCGCTGCTTTTTATTTACTAGGGCAGCATCCCTAGAGCCTACATCAGTCGCCTCTTACAACAGGCATTGTAGGTTGCAGTGGTACTATTCTTTGCTTCCCATGTAGTCCCCGGTACCACACGTACAATTCACTCACTAATCATCCATTCATTCTTTTTGTTCTGCCATTAATTAATCAGGTGTCGCCTGGATTAGAGTCTGACTCATATTCGGGAGACACAGGTTCAATCCCCAATAAGGAAAGCATTTTTTTATCTGTCGGGGCATTAAAAATCCTTACCTGAATAGTTTTGCGGTGACTGCACTAGCCACTCGGCTATTAAATTCTACAAGCTCAGGTAACCGGTTCGCTCCCTCGTGGAGCCATCGGAATATTTTGTCTAGAGATCCCTGATATCAATGTAGGTGAGATCAAGTTCCTAGTCCTATCGGAGACAGACGATAATACGTAGGCCCCGTGTTCAATTTGAGCATGTAAAAGAACCCGTGGCAGTTTAAAATGGAGAAGAGCAGGCTGGAAAGCGTTGCCCGGGCAAAATTCATTAGAGAAAGATTAGAAGTAAAATTCCTAGAAAATATCTTTACCATCTTCTAAATTACATCTGGGACACTCGCCGGTGCTGCGGAATTCGTGTCCAGTTAAGCTGAAACCTCCCTGTGTAAGAAAGAGATGGGAGCACATATGGTAACTCACCGAAGTGCTATGATGATGGTCCTATCAATCAATCAATCAATCAATCAATCAATCACTTGGAGCGCACTCAACGTTGGGAAAACTTGCCTCGATTTCCGTCTCCAAACTCGACATAATCTAGTTCCATCAATCATTATTAGTCTAAACCAGTGGTTCTGAAACTTTTTGAAGTCGGGCACACTATTGTGAAATCGTAGGTGAACTATACACTCAATCAACTGCCGTGCCTGCCGGCGTAGGCGATCATGTCTCTCCACAACTTTCTTTGCTTGGTGCATGTAATCAGTTCTGACGTCGACCTTTTGTCGAACCATGATGTCAGGCCATCCAACATCATCTCCCTCTGTCTTTCCCGATCTCTCCTTCCCTGAATTTTACCTGTAGTCACCAAATGTTCTAAACCTTCTCTTCGCATTATATGTCCGAAGAACCTTGATTGTCTGATTCTTATTCTTTTGATAAGGTTTTTGTGTGCAGGCCTGATTTAAAACCTCCACATTTGTTTTCTTTGCTATCCATGGAATTTTCAGCATGCATTACTATACACTTTTCACTATACACTCAAACTTAATAAATAAGATGCAACAAGCAAAGAAATACAGAAATGATTAAAAAAAATACTACTTACCTTTATTCATCATTTAATTTCTACATAAGAGAAACATGGGTCTGATTCCTTCCTCCTTGCTTTCAGTTGCTGGAAATATTGTCTATATATTCAATGTTGTCTCCTGTATCCTTCCTTCCTTTCGTTCGCTTGAAATATTGTCTATATATTCAATGTTGTCTCCTGTATCCTTCCTCCTTGCTTTCAGTTGCTTGAAATATTGTCTATATATTCAATGTTGTCTCCTGTATCCTTCCTTCCTTTCGTTCGCTTGAAATATTGTCTATATATTCAATGTTGTCTCTTGTATCCTTCCTTTCGTTTGCTTGAAATATTGTCTATATATTCAATGTTGTCTCTTGTATCCTTCCTTTCATTCGCTTGAAATATTGTCTATATATTCAATGTTGTCTCTTGTATCCTTCCTTCCTTTTGTTTGCTTGAAATATTGTCTATATATTCAATGTTGTCTCTTGTATCCTTCCTTTCATTCGCTTGAAATATTGTCTATATATTCAATGTTGTCTCTTGTATCCTTCCTTCCTTTTGTTTGCTTGAAATATTATCTATATATTCAATGTTGTCTCTTGTATCCTTCCTTTCATTCGCTTGAAATATTGTCTATATATTCAATGTTGTCTCTTGTATCCTTCCTTCCTTTTGTTTGCTTGAAATATTGTCTATATATTCAATGTTGTCTCTTGTATCCTTCCTTTCATTCGCTTGAAATATTGTCTATATATTCAATGTTGTCTCTTGTATCCTTCCTTCCTTTTGTTTGCTTGAAATATTGTCTATATATTCAATGTTGTCTCTTGTATCCTTCCTTTCTTTCGTTCGCTTGAAATATTATCTATATATTCAATGTTGTCTCTTGTATCCTTCCTTCCTTTCGTTCGCTTGAAACATTATCTATATATTCAACATTGTCTCTTGTATCCTTCCTTCCTTTTGTTTGCTTGAAATATTGTCTATATATTCAATGTTGTCTCTTGTATCCTTCCTTTCTTTCGTTCGCTTGAAATATTATCTATATATTCAATGTTGTCTCTGTATCCTTCCTTCCTTTCGTTCGCTTGAAATATTGTCTATATATTCAATGTTGTTTCTTGTATAAACTTCACTGTCTTTTGTAGCTCACACAGAGGTCCGTGTAGTTTTCTGTCGAGTGTTGTTTCGTTAGACCAGTGAGTTTGCCTCAGTGTATCATATTCTGGGCAGTCTTGAAGTATGTGCTCTGCAGTCTGGTGTGCCTGTCCACATGGCTGAATTGCCAATCTTGAATTTTGTATACATGTGGCTGCAGGGCCGACTGTGTCCTGTTCTAAGGCGCAGAATGACAACTTGTTCCAATCTGCTTATGTTGTTGTAGTCGTCTTGTGTTGGTGGTATTTGTATGGGCCTGATGTGTCTAGGCGATTTTTTACCCTCGTCCCCGATGGCACCTCGTTGTTGACTCCTGATCTTGGATTTCCTAGGGCACGCATAGGAATTTCAACGGGCACATTGGTGCGCCTGTGCACACACTTTGAGAACCACTGATCTCAACTCACACGCGGTCTCTTCGTCTCATTTAATATCGAACCAGGTTAATTTACAAGTTTTAAAAAAAATGAAAGAAATAATTTCACGGTAGTGTAACGTTCCCCAGACACGATCGCAACATTATCATTTTGTTATCCACAACAGCGTTGCCTTTCTATCAATTATAGCAGCGTAGTTGAATGTAGCTGAAACATGTCATTTAGATTTGTTACAGTTTTCTATGATTTGTCGTTATATTGATTTTTTGTTTATTGTCCGTGTGTTGTCGGGGCTTGAAAGGGGGGCAAAGAATGCTATCTACAAGGCATGTTCATCTTCAACGTAATCTTCATCTTCTCATCTTTGTTGTCGGGGCTTGCAAGGAGATCAAAGAATGCCATCTACAAGGCATGTTCATCTTCAACGTAATCTTCATCTTCTCATCTTTGTTGGAATGCCTCCTTCCATAATGCTCTTCTCCAACTCGTCGAGTCTCTTTATATGTCCACAATCGTCGAGTGGTTACCGGGGCCCAAATTTGGGGTGTAAAGAATAGAACCACTGTTACCTGCCACGAATGTCGTAAGAGGCGACTAAATAGGTTTGGCTGAAATCGGATGCACATGTCCTAAACGTGTAGAAATCTATGCGTTTAGGGGCCTACCAAACCAATGTGCAACGTATACACGTTCTTGGCAAAGATCAAACATATCACAAAGAATGATTAAAATTGGTTGTAAAGAACGAACGCAAAGAAGAAGAAGAAGGAGGGACCTAGAAGCTAACCTAGTAAATAAAAAGTTTCACAGAAATCGGATGTGCTGGCCCTACATATAGGCGCATAACTGACACAACGTACAGTCGCTCTGTTCTGCCCCTGTGTTGCCGGGGCTAGCAAGGGGAGCAAAGAATAGTAACACTGTGATCTACAAGGCATGTCGTAAGAGGCGACTGAGGTAATAGCCTAGAGAAGCTACCCTAGTAAATAAAAAATTTCACAGAAATCGGATGTACTGGCCCTACATATAGGCGCATAACTGACACAACGTACAATCGCTCTTAGGCTTAGATCACATACAAATCACAACGAATGGTTTAACAAGTGGTCGATATGGAGCGTTGGAAGAAGTAGTTTGTTGTGTAATGTCTGGTTTGTTTGTCAACTGAAGACAATGACGTTGGGCCATCTTCTTCCTCGACCCGATACTTATATTTGTTGTATTTTTCTCTTCGCTGCGATCTGTTCCTTTCCTGCTCTCACTCTCTCGTTCTCTCTCTTTCTTTCTCTCTCTCTCTCTCGTTCTCTCTCTCTCTTTCTCTCTCTCGTTCTCTCTCTCTCTCTCGTTCTCTCTCTTTCTCTCTTTCTCTCTCTCTCGTTCTCTTTCTCTTTCGCTCTTTCTCTCTCTTTCTCTCTCTTTTTCTCTCTCTTTCTTTCTCTTCTCTCTCTCTCTCTCTCTCTCTCTCTCTCTCTCTCCTACACTCACGCACATATCCAATCCCCACTGCCAGATTATACATGTTACTCACACACACGCTCTCTCCCTCTGTTTCCTTACCTCTTCCCTCTATCATCGATCCGATATTGTCATACTCCTCCTAGCTTCCAACAATATATATATCGATCTGTCTAGCATGCTCAATAAATAAAGAGCCTCTCTCCTCGCATGTCTTTCATCTCAGAAATCTCTCTCTACCTCATTCACCTCCCATTCATTACCGCTTCTCGCCATCTATTCTCTCATCATCATCAGTTGCCGTGCCGGTTGGCGTAGGTGATCATGGATCTCCACAAACCTCTCTTTGATGTTTGCTATCAATTCAGATCTTCTGTGTCATGAAGTCACATATTCTCTCCTCATGTTTATTCCCCACTCTCCTCATGTTTATTCCCCACTCTCCTCATGTTTATTCCCCCGCTCTCCTCATGTTTATTCCCCACTCTCCTCATGTTTATTCCCCCACTCTCCTCATGTTTATTCCCCCACTCTCCTCATGTTTATTCCCCCACTCTCCTCATGTTTATTCCCCACTCTCCTCATGTTTATTCCCCCGATCTCCTCATGTTTATTCCCCCACTCTCCTCATGTTTATTCCCCACTCTCCTCATGTTTATTCCCCACTCTCCTCATGTTTATTCCTCACTCTCCTCATGTTTATTCCCCAATCCTCTCCTCATGTTTATTCCCCACTCTCCTCATGTTTATTCCCCCACTCTCCTCATGTTTATTCCCCACTCTCCTCATGTTTATTCCCCAATCCTCTCCTCATGTTTATTCCCCACTCTCCTCATGTTTATTCCTTCACTCTCCTCATGTTTATTCCCCCACTCTCCTCATGTTTATTCCCCACTCTCCTCATGTTTATTCCCCATTAAGTTCAACGCCCGTCTAGAATAAGTAGATATCGTCCGAGATTCGACGATAGAGCTCAATCTAGTCTTACATGGATACATGCAGTGTGTATGGGTTTGGATCTTGTTCCTTATTCTTCTTTGCGTTCGTTCTTTACGACTAATTTTAATCACTCTTTGTGATATGTTTGATCTTTGTCAAGAACGTGTATACGTTGCACATTGGTTTTAGGCCCCTAAACGCATAGACTCCTACACGTTTAGGACATGTGCATCCGATTTCATCCAAACCTCCTTAGTCACCTCTTACGACGTGTGGCAGGTAACAGTGGTTCTATTCTTTACACCCCAAATTTGTGCCCCGGTAACTAGTCTGGCGTGGATCTTGTTAATCTCTAGGATACAACTACCAACAGATGTTTTACTTGAAATAATCCTAGCGATGTGTGTTTCTTTGTTTGTTTGTATTTTAATCCAGAAGCACTTGAGCGTTCAGCTCTTCGGCTCGTTGCCATGGACATCGTAACTCTTCGGCTCGTTGCCATGGACATCGTAACCCTTCGGTTCGTTGCTATGGACATCGTAACCCATCGGCTCGGTGCCATGGACATCGTAACCCTTCGGTTCGGTGCCATGGACATCGTAACCCTTCGGTTCGGTGCCATGGACATCGTAACCCACCTTGGTTCGGTGCCACGAACATCGTAAATCTGGAGAACTTGTGGAAATCTGGAGAACTTGTGGCTTTTCTGCCAGCCCGCGAATTTGAAGCGCACTCACAAGGGTTTGTCACCCGTCGTCCAACGCGCTACGAAGACGTTGGGCAGGCGGGCAACTTTGTTATGTATGGGATTACAGCCTCTTTAAGCCAGGGCGTCTGGTCGAATAGATTAGAACCAGGCTCCCATGCAGGAGACCCGTGTCTAGTTCACGGTAAGACCAAGGATATTTTTCTGTTGTGAACATCAATGAAAAATCCGAAACTGACCAGCCTAGCGGCGACTGTACTAGCCATGCTGCAATTATATTTCGCAGGCTCTCGTCCCACCTGTCCTACACTGCCCGATCTAAAAAGTTGTACTACAGGCAGTAACCACCGGTTTTTTGTTTTTGTTTTTTTGTTTTTTTATAAAAGCAGGGGCGCGCAGTCTTCATGCTAAGGACGAGCCCTTTTTATTTTGTTTATATCAAAGTGTGTAGACTAACAACCGTTACAAATTAGAATTAACTTCTTTCGGAGTGTTCAATTAGTTTTCTGTTTGAAGAGATCGGGGGCAGTTGATATAGTGGCTAGGACTGTTCCTTGCAAGGTTGCGTGTTTGGCTGGAGATTCTTCTTCTTCAAACGCTCCATATCGACCACTCTGTGTGATTTGTATGTGATCTGCGTCTAAGAGCGATTATAAATTGTACAAGTAGACCAGCATATCTTATTTCTGCGACGCTTTTTATTTACAAGCGTAGCTACCCTAGGCCCCTACCGTAATCACCTCTTAGAACGTGATATGCCGTGTAGGTGGCAGTATTACTATTCTTTGCTCTCATTACGAAGCCTGGCAACACACAGACGTAGAAAGATTGATTAAACTGAATGAGAAGAACATAATCAAACAAATATAGATATAGAAAACAGAGACAAATTACATATCCTGAAACGTCTTCAATTCAGTGACTAACACTCCACTGTGTCGGCTCCGGCAGGCTGACATTGCGTAATATTGCTCAATTCATTCCTTTTTTCATAGAGGACGGAAAACTCCATAGAGAAATAGAGACACGATCTCAAAAAAGCAAATGCAGTGACCTACGAGCTGGCACCATTACTACAACACCCAAAGATCAAGATGGAAGTGAAAAGACATGATAAAAGTATTTTCCTACCAACACTTTGTTACCAGTGTCAAACTTGGTCTCTTACAGCAACACATCACAGAAAACTCACCACGTGTGAAATGAAATGTTTAAGAAAGGCAGTGGGGGGTCACCAGGAAAGACAGACTACGAAATGAGGACATCAGAAGCAGAGCGGACATAGCTTCATGCGCCAAATACATCGAAAGACAAAAAATGCAGTGGTTTGGACATTTAATGAGAATGAAATACAACCAACCACCAATAACAACATACAATAAAAAGAGATCGGGTACTAGAGCTAAGGGAAGATCAAGAAAAGATGCATATCAAGACCACACTACATAAACACGGATACAACACAACAAGGGCGACTCATCTAGCCTTAGATCGCAAATTAAAGCTCCCATCCCTACGCTTAACGGCAAGAGTGGACAGCCAACTCTATCTTCCAGCTGGGAATAGACAATAGACAAATGAAAGAAATCAAATCCAAACCACGTTTAAAGACAACCACAAATCATGATCAAGAGTTGCCGTGTTGTATACGAATAAATGATGGTGACAGGAGGGGGCCTGGATTAGTTCAGCCATGCTGCATTGTTCGTGCTCGTCCGTTTTGGCTAATGATTTCCTGATTCTAGTGTATCTGACATTAGTTCTGGAACTCCTGGAAATAGCATTAGTTCTAGAACTAGCATTAGTTCCCTGAGTCTTGAACTAGCAATGGTTATATGCAGCGCTGTCACGTACATGGTTTATGTTTGGTTAACAATAAAAACAAATGTTGTTTAATCTTGTTCAATGGTTCTCAAACTTTCTGAAGTCGAGGCACACTTGAAGTTCTACAAAATACAATTTTGCAGGCATACGTATAACTATACACAAAAACTTAATGAATAAGATGCAAAAAAAAAAAGAGAAATAAATACAGAAATAATTGGAAAATGAATGATGCGTACCTTTTTCATCATTTCATTTCTGACTGTAAGAAACATGGGTCTGATGTGTCTTGGCGATTTTTTTTTACCCTGGTGCCCTCTGGCACCGCGTTGCCGACCCCTGATCTGGGATTTCTTAGGGCGCACCTAGGAATATCACCGGGCACACTGGTGCGCCTGAGTATGTAATGAAAATCGTGGCATATCCTAAAGGACGTAGCCATCAACCACAGTAAACTAGTCGTTGATTTTCTAGGCACCACTTATACGTTCAGTAGTTTGCCCATTTGCTTTCTGAACGGTGAGGTCTATTTTTACATTTAAAAAAAAATCCCATGGAAACGAATTTGCTTCCAAACTTGCCCACCCCTGGGACTTGAACCAGGAACGCTTGGATTCGTGATCGAGCTCACTACCGCTTGAGCTACAGACGCTCACACGCTACAGACGCGCCTGGGTATACACTTTGATAACCACTGGTCTAGTTACACGTTGATGGGTTGGTAAGTGGATGATTTAGTGGATAAATGGATGGATAGACTAGCGTGGATAGAGAAATGTTTGATTCTTCAGGTCGTTTATCTGTGTCTGGATCCGCTGGCTGTGTTCTGGCAGCGTCGTGTATCGACCAGGAAACTGATAGGAATAAATTGCTTAATTTATGTTGTACGTGACATATACATATACATGATGTAGATGGAGGATGTGATGGCTTTTATTTCGGGGTTTTATATAAATATATGCGGTAGGGATAGAGTAGAAATGTTAAAGTGGATGCAGGGTGGTAGGGTTTGATCGGTGAAGGTATGGTAGATGTGAGGGAATATGCTAGATGTGTATGAATAGGGTAGATTTAGGGGAATAGTGTAGGTGAGGGGGAATAGTGTAGGTGAGGGGAATAGTGTAGGTGAGGGGAATAGTGTAGGTGAGGGGGAATAGTGTAGGTGAGGGGAATAGTGTAGATGAGGGAGAATAGTGTAGGTGAGGGGGGAATAGTGTAGGTGAGGGGGAATAGTGTAGATGAGGGAGAATAGTGTAGGTGAGGGGGGAATAGTGTAGGTGAGGGGGAATAGTGTAGATGTGAGGGGGAATAGTGTAGATGTGAGGGGGAATAGTGTAGGTGAGGGGGAATAAGGTAGGTGAGGGGGGAATAAAGTAGGTGTGTATGAATAGGATAGATTTGTGGGAATAGTGTAGGTGAGGGGAATAGTGTAGGTGAGGGGGAATAGTGTAGGTGAGGGGAATAGTGTAGGTGAGGGGGAATAGTGTAGGTGAGGGGAATAGTGTAGGTGAGGGGGAATAGTGTAGGTGAGGGGAATAGTGTAGGTGAGGGGGAATAGTGTAGGTGAGGGGAATAAGGTAGGTGAGGGGGATAAAGTAGGTGTGTATGAATAGGATAGATTTGTGGGAATAGTGTAGGTGAGGGGGAATAGTGTAGATGTGAGATAATAGGTAAGATGTGAGATGATAGGTAAGATGTGAGATAATAGGTAAGATGTGAGAGGATAGGTAAGATGTGAGATAATAGGTAAGATGTGAGATAATAGGTAAGATGTGAGATAATAGCGTAGATGGGAGAGAATAGGGTAGATGGGAGAGAATAGTTTAGATGGGAGAGAATAGGTAAGATGTGAGAGAATAGGTAAGATGGGAGAGAATAGTGTAGATGGGACGCGCGTGTGGTGCCGGGGCCCACAAGAGAAGTAAAGAATTGTAACGCTGCGATCTGCAAGGCATGTCGCAAACAGTTGACACAAGTAGTGTCCGGATTATGACTGTCTACCCCCATCCTACATACTCACTTTCCTTATGTAGAAGTGCCTATATACCTACATACATAACTGTTTGCGTACATACGTACATACATTCATTCCTACATTCATACCTGCCTACATACAAACCTGCCTAATGTATCCTTGCCTACATAATACTTACCTACATACACACATGTCGGAAGTAATACGTTTATTTTTGTTGTTCTTCCAGTGTGATGTTGATATTGGAGACGATAAGGTAAGACATATTAGATATTGTCTTCTCGTGTGTGCTCTGTTTATAATAATAGATATCCTTCACAAGCGATGATGACAACAGCATCATACGTGTTCTGTTGCACCTCTCTGGTGTGTGTGAAGGTGACTATAGAGTCCAATTCTGGAACACAATCCCCTACCACAGGTGGGGCATACATTATCAAAGTTGGATGTGGCCCGTCTGCCCAGCGTGTTCGTAGCTCGCTGGACTATGGGTGACTATCCCTCTGTGTGTGCGGGTTCAATTCCGCGGGATGGCAGAAAAAGTCACAGATTCCCAGATTTACGGTGTTCGTGGCACCGAACCGAAGGGTTACGATGTCCATGGCAACGAGCCGAAGAGCTGAAAAGCTCAAGTGCTTCTGGATGGGAAAAGAAAGAAATAAGGTTGGATGCGCGAGTGTTGTGTTTTCACGGATCTAGTTTTCTCAGTGCCTACACGGTACAATGATTCTCAGCTATGCGAGTTCCTCTTGTGTTGTTACAGCACCACGATCTGGCACACGGGTTTCCCATCACTTGGTGTCCATATCGAAGCATTTCAGAGACACTTTAAGAGTGTCTTTAAAGCTTTTTTTTGTGTCCACCAACCGGTCGTCTGCCCTCTTCAAACTCACCATACATCAACTGTTTTGGGATTCGTTTATCAGGTATCATAGCAACGTGATGGGTCCATCTTACCTGGGTCTTCAGCAACAGGGAGTTGACGCATGCAATCTCGGCTCTTTGAGGACTCTGGTATCTGGAATTTTGTCCTGCCATTTTTTTTAGTAGTCTGCATAGCGCCCCCTCCTTTTCGCGATCTATCTCTTTTTCTCTCTCTCTCTGTCTGACTTTCTCTCTCCCTCTATCTCAGCATGTAGTTCCACACCCGTTCCACACACACCAGCATTTTCTGTGTGGATTTCAAAGTTCCAGGCTCGTCGTTTGATCCCATTTTTATTTCCCATTATCTTCCCCGCCGTCTCCCGGTTCTCGCCCTCTCATCGTTCTGTCAATCCGATCTCAATTTGTCCCACTGCCTGGTTAATCCTTTCAGTGCCAGCCCCAAATATCTCTGAGTATTCCAGCGCATTAAACATGTTATCTTTTATTGAGTCAAGCAGAATTAGAGAATAAAAAATACAAGAAAAGGACAGTAACAGAACGCTGCTGGAGATATGATATTCCGCCCACCCTCTCTACAGCTTCTGTTTCTATGAGTGGACCAGAGGTTCTGAAAATTTGTGTTACTACCGACCCCTTGTTAATGACTTTTGATGATGCAGACCCCCTCCCTTCGATCCCAATTTTCCATGTATAGAAATATTCAGGAATCTGTATTGCAATAGAACTGAAGATCCGCAAGTAAAAATATTAATATGGTGGGGGCTGTCTTTATTTCCTGCAATACCGCTCTTTAAGGTGGCGTAGAACAGCTGGGGACATACGCCTGATCAGTTTAATGTCTGCATGTCTAGTGTGCAGTCACCGTGAAACTCAGGTTAGGATTTGTTCTTTTGCCCCCCGACAGAAAAAACAACTTTATTGACATTGCCATGAATTGAACCCGGGTCTCCCGGATAAGAGTCCGAGCATTAATTGGTCAGACGCTCCATGGAAATGTCTTGTTAATGTCTGTTTGTGTTCGCTGCTATCAAGCAAGTTAATCACTCTTTCTGTTCTGTGTGGTTAGCACTGAGAACGTGAGTACTCTGCTTGGCTGTTAGACCCCTACGACGTGTGGAACAGACACATCTAAAATACGACCTAAGTCTATGTATATATTATCCAATAGGACATACATTTGTACAGATGGGTTAACTTTCAGATTTGACAAACAGAAACACTTTACTTTCAAGTAATCACAATATAGATGGAGACTGCAGTCAAACTATGTAGAATGGCCAAACACGTATTAACAAAGTACTGTAGTTTTACGAAAATACAAAAACAATGACAATACACAGCAACGTTTCGACCAAAAAGGCCTTTATCAAGCAAAACGATACAACAAACCTGAGGGATAACGCAGAACATTACATATAGACTTTAGCAAAGATATAGCAACGGTTAAAAACGAATGAAAATATGTGACTAAAAGGAATAGCGAAATAAATACAGAAAAACTGTAAGTGGAAAAATAAGAGAAACAATAAAAAAATCAAGTAAATATATGACTGATATATGATTTAACCTACACACATGTAAAATATAGAGCATGAGAAGAGAAAGTAATAAGAAGCATAGCAATGTAGAGCGTTGAGTTGTTCATGAGCTAGCAAGGTACCATATCAAGAAATAAAGCCATTCTCCAGAGCAAATTGACTATGATCATCAGATGGACATGATCGGATGGCAGTGACCTGGACATCGCGATCACCCACATGGTCAGTACCATTGAGATGACTTTAAAGTAATCACATCTGGAGTTATACTGTAGCATGATATCAGATCTGATTCCTCTGTGTGTTGCCCGGGCACGCGCGCAAGGTTAGCAAAGAAGAGCAACATTGCAACGTACAAGGTGATTGATGCAGGGGCCTATGGAAGCTTTCCTAGTAAATAAAAAGTGTCGCAGAAATCGGTTGTGCTGTTCTACGTGTAAGCTGTTGACTCAGATCACATACAAATCACAAAGAATGGTTTAACAAGTGGATAGTTTAAAAAGATAACAGACTCAAATCACAGTATCGCCCGAGTTGTTACCGGGGCGTCCGAGTGGTTACCGGGGCCCAAATTTTGGGGTGTAAAGAGTAGAACCACTGTTACCTGCCACGCATGTCGTAAGAGGCGACTAAGGAGGTTTGGCGGAAATCGGATGCACGTGTCCTAAACGTGTAGAAGTCTATGCATTTAGTGGCCTACCAAATCAATGTGCAAGCAACATATACACGTTCTTGGCAAAGATCAAACATATCACAAAGAGTGATTAAAATTGGTCGTAAAGAACGAACGTGAAGAAGAAGAAGAAGAAATCGCAATATATATTCAACATCCATTTTCTTCTGCGTTCTCACTAGATTGGGATTTCGGATTCTCTAATAAAGTCAGCCGTCTGCCTCAGATCATCAGCCACGCCATACAGTTTGTCTTGGACGCTGGTGCAAGTGGGCCACCTCCTTCCTTCCAAGTCTGCACACCGACGACAGCCATGTAGGATATAATTCCTATGATTGCTGCTTCCCCGTTTGCAACATCCATTTCAGTGTGTCCTCATACTATGGACGAGTATAGTTTGAAAACCGTTGATATGTTTTGTCTAAACAAAATGATAGCGAATGATGGAAACAATAAATGTGCACCATCGTGATACTTACAACTTGTCCCTGTAATAAATGATGTCTCGTGTCATCTGTACTGCTGCCAACTCATGTCGTTATCCTCTCCACCACAATCATCATCATTATCCTGTCCGCGGGAACAACAAATTGTGTAGTGTCTACACACGCTCTATTATTAGTGTTACGTTTACAGTTTATGTTCGTGCACTGCACCAAAGCACTCTGTAATATTATCCTAATACTTGAAGTTCTCCCTTATGTACTTTCAGTAACTATACAGAGTGAGTTGACGCTACTGACTTATTTATTTATTGATAGGAACAGTGGCCTTCGATAACGTACGGCCAGCGGGCTCATGTAACATTCTAGGAAATAAGACCACAACCATCACGTGACCTCGCATTCCAATGTATAAAGATGAATTCATTTTAAAAACAACACAACATACTAAATCAAGGTTATATTATGTTACAAGTTCAGTTTAACAATCAGGAATATCAATATTATTCATATTTTTCAGCAATAAATAACCATGTGCTAGTATAATTGAGTAAAATCGCAGAAAAGCTTACAATGTTCTATCAAACATATATACAAAAACCAACCCCCATTAAATAGGAATTTTGATTTTCCCGTCTGAGCTAGTCGGCCTTATGTTGCAGGGGGCCACGGTGGGAACCAACATCTGGGAGTTTCAATGGTGAAGATGCTAAGACGTTTGTCTGTCGTTTTAAAGGTTGTCGGTTCGATTCGGGATCTAATCACATATGCACTATGTTGTGGGGGCTACAGAGTGTGTGCTTTGTTCAACAGTCTCGATAGTTTGCGCGCCATTTCTGTCGATATGGACATAAATGAAAATGAAAATCGTGGCATATCCTTTACAGGACGTAGCCATCAACCACAGTAAACGAGTCGTTGATTTTCTAGGCACCACTTATACGTTGAGTAGTTTGTCGTTTTCTGAACGGTGAGATCTATTTTTACCTTTCGTAAAATCCCACGGAAACGAATTTACTTCGAAGCTGCCTGCCGTGGAGTCGCCATGGTATGGACAAGAGCAATATGGGAAAACCCGATGCAATGTGTAGTCAATCCTTGCCTTTAGACTATCAATCATCATTGCACTTTGGTAAACAGTCACGTGTGCTCTCATCTCTTGCGTTCTACACAGGTAAATCTCAACGGTAGTGCACGAGCTCCGTAGCACTGATGAAGTTTTCCAATGTAGTTTTGACAACCGTGAAAATGTAAATGAGGTTTGTTTTTAATTTTTTAATAACGATTTTTGTACGGGCTGAATAAGTCCAGCCTACTCTTGTTGATTTTTAATTGCTCACTAACGAGCATACCTTGAACCTTTGTTTTATCGTCCGTCTCCGAAATCACTAGAAACTTGAACTCACCTACATTAAGATCAGATATTTGCTAAGCAAAAAGTCAACTTTGGAAGCTGGCGACGAGCACCGCACCACCCCGCTATAAAGTCAACTTTGGAAGCTGGCGGCGAGCACATCACCACCCCGCTATAAAGTGAACGTTTGAAGCCGGCGACGAATACCTCACTACCCCGCTATAAAGGGCTCTGAATTGTTAGAATAAGTGCAAAATTGTACCCGGTCAAAATTCATTAGAAAATATTAAAAATAAAATTCCGGCAAAAATATCTTCACCATCTTCAAAATTACACTCGATGCTACGGAGTGCGTGCACTGCAGCTGAGATCTCAGGTGTAAGAAAAATCGGAGCACACATGGCTACTCGCCACAATGCAATGATGATGGTCACCCCGGAAGAAAACAACCAGGAAACCCCTCAGGGATCAACTTGACTGGGACATTTAATCTAGTTTCACTTTTATCCAGACGACAAATCGGATCTTCCGTCTCGCCATAGAGCACTACCGTCAATAAATACACTGACCTGCTAGAAGTTACTGCCACCTCCCCCACCCCCTGCTTTTATCAGATCATGTAAAATAATTTCATGTCTCTTCTTGTCTCCTCTGCATGGGGCATCTCTCTTCATTGTGATCTATGATGTTATATTGAAAGCCCAGTGCTTCCTTCCAACACAAGGATTTTCATGAATGTTGGTTTTATATAATAATCTTTCTTGTATTATTATCCAGACTCGCTGTTCTTCTTTCTACCTCTTGATATTTTCTGCACTTTCTCTTCATCATTTGTCTCCCTGTTTTTCTTTCTCTCGACTCTCTTCCCCTCTTGGTTCTTCTTTTGCACTCTCACACCCACTTTTTCTCTCTCGCTTCCTCTTCCATGATCACTCCCTCTATCCTTATTTTGATCTTTACTTAATTTGCTGCTTCTCTTTCTCTCATTGCTTCCACTTTCTAATCTCTGTTCCTTTTCTCCCAGCGTGCATCCCGCTCGACAACCATCTCTCTCATAATTGCCATATCTTTCCCTTGATGTCTCTTGATTTATCTCGGAGGGGGAGATTCTATGTGGCTAAGTAGTTATGCTTTTGCTTTACTATCCGACCGAAGAACGCAGGTTCGATTCCGCACCGCGTTGTTCTGTCCACGAGTGCATTTTTTCTAGAGACCCCCTAGGATTTCTGCCGGAGCTACGGAGTCGACTTTTGTGCAATACCACCCCACTAACCCATCACCACCCCCATTTTTTCGCCCATACTTCTTCGATCGCTCCACAACGACTACCTGTTAACCACTCTGTGTAATTTGTGTGTGATCTGAGCGTAATAGCGAGTGTACGTTGTGCCAATCATGCGCCTTAAAGTAGGCCAGCACAGCCGATTTCTGCGACGATTTGTATTTACTAGGTAGCTTCCTAGGCCCGTACCTCAGTCGCCTCTTACGACATGCATTGTAGGTTGCAGTGGTACTATTCTTTGCTTCCCTTGTGGGCCCGGCACTACACGGGCGTTTCGCCCATACTAGAAATTGTGAAAGCCCTTATGGCCGCCTCGCCACTCCGCCCTCCTGTTTCTCACATACTAGAAATTGTGAAAGCCCTTATGGTCGACTCGCCACTCCGCCCTCCTGTTTCTCACATACTAGGAAATGTGAAAGCCCTTAAGGTCACGTTGCCACCCACCCTCCCCCTTTCCATTTCCCTGCGAGCTACCCCCTTCTCCCAAAGAAAAGACCAGTTCTTGCAGACAGATTACACGTGCGAGCTCTATGTAGCCACACGAACAAAGCAGGCTATCGATTTTGGCCGTATTTCCCTCCAACAGCTCTTCAACGTGAAAGGATATCTGGCTAATGGAGGTGGTAAAACCCCAGCTTTTTACGTGCTTCAAAGTGTCGGCTTTATCAACGCTCTTCCCAGTAATTGCATTAATGTTGTTGGCCTCTCGTTTATTGGAAGGGGCACCACAGTCCGGCCCCCTGTCAACACTAATGTCGTAAGATTGAACTCTTGTGTATGTTTCGCCTGTTGTCGAAACGTTTTTTTATGTCGCTGTCCGGGCCAAGTTCATTAGAAACAAATATTTTAAAATTCTTACAAAATATGTTTACCACCAGCTTCTTCGAACGCTCCATATCGACCACTTGTTAACCACTCTTTGTGATTTGTATGTGGTACGAGCCTAAGAGCGATTTACGTTGTGCCAGCTATCCGCCTACAAGTAGACTAGCGGATCCAATTTCTGCGACGCTTTTATTTACCTTCCCATGGCCCCTATCTTAGGCGCCTTTTACGATATGCATTGTAGATCGCAGTGTTACTATTCTTTGCTTCCATTGCGGGCTCCAGCAACACACGAGCACACCGCCTTCTAAAATGACATCGGGGCACCCTTGCCGGTGCTACGGAGTTCATGCACTACCAGTGAGATCTTCCTGTGTAAGAAAGAGATCGGAGCACATGGTTACTCACCGAAGTGCAATGATGATCAATCAATCAGACAAAACAACTACGAATAAATCAATCAGATAAAACAACTACGAATAAATCAATCAGACAAAACAACTCTAGGAATAAATCGATTTAGGAAACTGGTTTAAAAACTGAATCTTCTTTTATGCCAACTATTTTGAGAGCAACATTCTGCAAATTCAAATAAAAGCATTCATTTCATTGCACCGGAGTTTACCTCATCTGGCTCAGTCCCTCTCATCATAAATGGCACACCACCTTCCAAGAATATTGCACAAGCCACGAACTCTGTAGCTCCAGCATCAATCCTAGGAGACTCAGGAATAAAATGCACTCGTAAACAGAACGGCGTGGTCCAGATTCGAACATTATTAAAACGTCAACACTGCTTACATCCAGATCTGTATTCATACTTGTTTCACTAATACCCTCTCCATAACCACCATCATTTTGTTTGTGTCCACCTCAGTCCACACTCTGGTTCAGACCTCATTCAACAAATCAGGATAGTACATTACTCCACTGAGCCACATCATAAGTGGGTATTTGATTGACGCAGTCAATTAGCCACATATTATTTCACGTGTCACAGAGCATACCCAGTTGTCTTTCATTTCTTTGTGATCATGTAAGAGATTTGCTGGCAAATCGACCAGTTTTGATATGGGTTTTTAAAAATATATTTCTGTCTCTGTGTTATATTTGAAAGATTGATAGGACCATTATAGATGAGACTGCAGTCAAACTATTTGATGGGCAAAACACGTCATCACAAAGTACTGTAGTTTGACAAATTACAAAAACAATGACAAAATACAGCAACGTTTCGACCAACAAGGCCTTTATCAAGCCAACGAACAACAGGAGTAAAATTATAGGACCATTACACTTCTGTGAGTAACCATGTGTACTCCGATATCTCTCTCTCTCTTGCGATCCCTGCCTAGACTGATAAACCAACTTTTATCATGAATTTTACATGCCTGCTATCAGTTGACAATCTTGCAGAACATGCTCTGCCGTCATATCCGCCTTTTTGCAGGGGCACAGGCTAGTTGTGCCAATTTAAAATTTGTGAAACATGTGGGCGCAGAGCTTGTTGTAGCCGGTACGGAGGCGAAGTATTGCAACTTGTTCACTACGAGACAGACCATAGTATCCGTCGCTGTTGTTGTGCTGAGGATGGTCTTGTGTCCATTGCTCCGACATCTGTATTACACTGGAAGATCTCAGCGACAGTGCACGAACTCCGTAGCACTGGTGAGGGTCCCCTATGTAATTTAGAAGATGGTAAAGATATTTTGTAGGAATTTAATTTTTAATCTTTTCTAATGAATTTTACCCGGGCAGCGGCTTTCCAGCCTGCTCTTCTCGATTTTCAACTGTCAAGGGTTCTTTTACGTGCTCGCATTGAACACGGGACCTAGGCATTATCGTCCGTCTCTGATAGAATTAGGAACTCCATCTCACCTACACTGAGATCAGGGATCTCTGGGAAAATATTCAGATAGCTCCACGAGGGAGCTAACCTGGTACCTTTGGCACAAGAGACGAGTACCTAACCTCTACACCACAGAGAGCCATATTTCCTAGCCATTACACACTTTCTTTTATTACATGCTTTCTTTTGTCCTTCCTTTGCTTCTTCTTCTTCTTCAATAATCCAGCAGCACTTGAGATCTTACCCTGTTTCTCAATGCTATTCAGTGGTACTTGCATGTGCCTTCCTCTTCTTCAATAATGATCCAGCTGCACTTGAGCTTTTGCCCCGTGGCCCAATGCTATGTAGTGATATATACACCCCTTCTACTTCTCCTTCTTGGATCTAGCGACACTTGAGCTCTTGCCCCCATAATATCAGTATTAGTTATCAGTGAACCCCCTCTCACAATAACATCCCTGTTAGCGGGAAAACACAACAAGAAAACGAAAGCTGAAACTTCAAATTCTAGTTTTCCCGATTCTAATAATAATGTTTCTTGACTTCCGGAATGGCGGTGGTTTCCCCGACTGTACGTATAATAATACAATTAGTGAGGGAGTATGGAGTGTGTGATGTGGAGGAGATGATGATTCGCTACATTACAAGTCTTTCATCAATTCCTTATTACAGCATTTGTCATCGACAAGCGGCTTGGGGTAATCGATAGCACGAAGCTAGATATTAGCGGTCTGCGTCAATGTGCGTGTGTGTGTGTGTGTGTGCTGTCTATTTCTGTTTGTTGGCGCCTGTTTGCGAATATTTGACTGTGAAAGTGTGTGCGTACGGATGTGTGAATATTGTGTCTGTCTATGTTTGTCTGCATTTTTCTGTTTGTTGGAGTCTGTTTGTAATATCCATCTGCGAATGTGTGTGTGTGTGTGTGTGCTTCTGTGTGTGTGTGTGTGTGCTTCTGTGTGTGTGTGTGTGACCATTAAAAGAAATATGCGCCGTCTCCGTAGTTTTTCTCTGCTATTTGCCGGGACGCCTCCTTTCAGAACCATCTCCAACCCTTCGTGTCTCTTTATATGTCCACACTACCTTAATTGTCTCTCATTCTTATTTGTCATCATCATCCAAACCATTTCTTTGATTTTGTTGTTCTTTCTAGATAGATCTATTTGTTCTGTTCTCTGTCCATGCATGATATACAGAGGACTTTTCTGTAACACTTATATTCAAAAGCACGTATGTGTTTTTCCACTGCCGTGTTAAATGTCCATGTTTCACACCCATACGTTGCCACTGGGAATATGCATGCTCTTAGTGTTACTGTAACTTTCAAAATTCTACATATTTGTACACTCTATAGTTCTGGAAATTATATATATATATATGGTCTGTGCCTGGCTCTATATCAGCAGAGTCGGGGTCGGCTTGTATCTCTTCTTCTTCTTCTTTCGAACCCCAGGAATTTTGAATTTTCGCTCTTTTTCCTATAGCGCAATGGGGGCACCTGAAGGCTTGTATCTCTAAGGAAGGTAGAAAAGTGAAATTTAGCAGCCTATTGATGGCCCATAGGACACACAAGCAGTGCGCCCCCAGTGGTTTCAGTTTCAGTTTGGAATATCTTCATTGCACTCCGGACATGTCCATAGGTGCTCCGATCTCCTTCGCAATATCTCCAACAGCGTCCAGCGACTGACCGTACCAGTTCTATTTTGATTGATGAGCCGACTCGTATACCTGTTGTATCGTTCTTTTCTTGCCACACCAATCTTCAAACCCAGTTCTCGCAATCTAACAATTGGTTTAGATGAAGGTCTTCTCTGCGGCCACGCTCTATGAGGGCGTTCACGATGTCAGCTCTGTCCATTGGCTGGCCCTCTGATATAGCGGCAGAGCCAGCTAGTCTGTCTGCTCTCTCATTGCCAACGACACCCATGTGCCCCGGAACAAAGACAAGTGTAATTCTGCAAATTGTTGACGCCTGCAGTGATTCAGTCCATTGCCTGCGCACCGAACCGGCCTCCACCTTTCGGATCATACTCAATGAGTCACTCAAAATGCACGCATGAGTGTAGTTTTGTGACTCTAGCCAGAGTAGTGCATTGGTCACCGCCAGTACCTCCATTGTCATGCTTCTTGTTGTCATACTAAATGCACCACTGGCTTCCTTGACCATTCTGCCACATGAGCTTGCAGAGAAGGCCCATGCAGACTTTTCGTGATGAACTACCGATCCATCCGTGTAAATCACAACATCGTCTGCATTGCAGTTTTCATCGATGTCCATGACATCGAGTTACCCCCAGTGGTGTAAATCGGGAAGATTTGACCGCGAGGTTCAGCCCGCGTGCCTAGCGTGTTCGTAGCGCGTTGGACTACGGGTGACTAGTCCTCTGTAAGTGCGGGTTCAACTCCGCGGACTGGCAGAAAAGCTACAGGTTCCCCAGATCTACGGTGTCCGTGGCACCGAACCGAAGGGTTACGATGTCCATGACACCGAGCCGAAGAGCTTTCAGCTCAAGTGCTTCTGGATCGGAAAAAAATCCGATTTGAACTGCCAATTTTTCTTTTACGTTGCTCAATGTGAACACGGGACTTACATTTTATCGTCCGTCTATGACAGGACTAGAGACTCGATCCCATCTACGCTGAGATCAGGGATCACTGGGAAAATATCCACATGGCTCTACTTTGCAGCGAGCCGAGTACCTTTAGCACGAAAGACGATCACCTAACCTCTAAAGCACACAAGCCCCGAACACTCAGATACAACAACATAGCATTGGGTGGCAAGAGCTTAAGTGTTGCTGGATTCAAGAAGAAGAAGAAGAAGGGTCATGCGGATATCACTACATAGCATTAGGCCGAAGGGTCAGAAGACAGATTTGAATCTGAAATGGAGTCTTGTAGGTACGAGCGGTAGGGGAAAAGCCTTGAGAGACATAGAGACGAACGTTGGAGAGAGAGAGATACGAGAATCACCTGTAATGAACTAAGCTGTCTTTCATAAGACAGATCTGGTTGGAGGAAATTTGTTGATGCCTTATGCTTCAAGGGAGTTAAGAGTTAAGGGAAGAAGAACTTTCGGACACAGCAGCTTATATCTGTGACTACCCATTCCCTTCCTCTTCTTGTCTGTCTACACCTACTTCAGTCTGTCTACATCCACTTCAGCCTGTCCACACCTACTGCAGTCTGTCTACAACTACTTCAGTCTGCAGTCTGTCTACACCTACTGCAGTCTGTCTACATCTACTGCAGTCTGTCTACATCTACTTCAGTCTGCGGTCTGTCTGCAACTACTGCAGTCTGTCTACAACTACTTCAGTCTCCCACTACACCTACTTCAGTCTGCAGTCTGTCTACAACTACTTCAGTCTGCAGTCTGTCTACAACTACTTCAGTCTGCAGTCTGTCTACAACTACTTCAGTCTGCAGTCTGTCTACAACTACTTCAGTCTGCAGTCTGTCTACAACTACTTCAGTCTGCAGTCTGTGTACACTTACTTCAGTCTGTCTACAACTACTCCAGTCTGCAGTCTGTCTACAACTACTGCAGTCTGTCTACAACTACTTCAGTCTGCAGTCTGTCTACACCTACTTCAGTCTGCAGGCTGTCTACACCTACTCTAGTCTGTCTACACCTACTCTAGTCTGTCTACACCTACTCTAGTCTGTCTACGCCTACTCTAGTCTGTCTACACCTCCTTCTGTTTACACATTCTTCTTCCCTTGTCGTCTACCTCCTCCCCTGTTTTCTTATTTTGCTCAACCATCCCTCATTGTTTCTCTAACCATCTTCTTCCTTCTCCTCTGTAATCATCATAAAGGGTTTTTAAGCCGAAGGATTGACTTCATTGCACCGGGTTTTACCCATATGGCTCGGTCCTTCTCCGCGAAATGGTACGCCACCTGCCAAGAGTACTGCACAAAGCACGAACCCGTAGCTCCAGCAACAATCCTAGGGTCATCCTGATGTCTAGCCATCATCCTCATGTCTAACCATCCTCTTCCTGTCCATCATCCTTCTTGTCTGTCTAAACCATCTTACACCTCATCCTCATCATCTTCCACCTCATCCTCATCATCTTCCACCTCATCATGTCTAACCATCTTCCCCTTCATCTCTCCTCTATACATCCATCTCCTTTCTGTTTTCCTACACAACATTATCTTCCACCTCATCCTCATCATCTTCCACCTCATCATGTCTAACCATCTTCCCCTTCATCTCTCCTCTATACATCCATCTCCTTTCTGTTTTCCTACACAACATTATCTTCTTACTTTCTACCTATCCTTCTCTTATCTCTATCTTTCCCTTGGTGTGATTCCAACAAGAAATCCCTTCACTCACTGTTGCCGGTTCAGATTTCCTGATACAACCTTGCCCATTTCCACATCACATTACCTACCCTACTGTTACAGCATCACATTACCCTACTGTTACAGCTTCACATTACCCTACTGTTACAGCATCACATTACCCTACTGTTACAGCTTCACATTACCCTACTGTTACAGCTTCAGCTTACCCTACTGTTACAGCTTCACATTAACCTACTGTTACAGCTGCACATTGCCCTACTGTTACAGCATCACATTACCCTACTGTTACAGCATCACATTACCCTACTGTTACAGCATCACATTACCCTACTGTTACAGCTTCACATTACCCTACTGTTACAGCATTATCTGTCATGTACATCATCAACGGCTTACTCCATCAATCCTTGTCCATCACGGATCTCACCTCGCTAATTCTTTTATGAAACATTTCTCCCTCTCTCCCTCCCACCTTTCCATCCATTGTACAAATAAAACCACTCTAACTTTTCTATTAATTTTCTCTGACAATCACCTCTCCTCTGCTGCTGCTACTGCCTCCTCCTTCCCTGTTCTTGTATTAACATCGTGCAGTGATCATTCAATCCTGGCCGAGTGATGCTGTGACATTTAGAGAGCCTCCACCGTCCATGTCCCCCTTCGTGGATAATCTACTCAATTATCCGTCCTTGGTGCCAGACTGTTTTTTTCTTCCTGTCTCCTTTCCCATCTAAGCGCGCGCACCCCCTCCCTCCCCGATATATGCTCTATTTCAATGGTTCTCAAACGTGATGAAGTCGTGGCACACTTGAAGTCCTACCAAACAATCGTAGACGCACTATACACAAACACTTAATGAATAACATGCAAAAAGCAAAGAAAAACTGAAATAGTTGGAAAATACTCATCAAGTAGCTTGTCCCTTCCGGAACTTGGCTCCCATCACAGTAGTCCTGAAAAACTAGTTCTGTGCAAGTTGACCGGTGTCAGCAGCAATTATTCTCAGATCGTCAATGACATCTTGCACCCATCGTCTTCTATGTCTTCCTCTCATTCTTCTTCCAGGTTATCGTTCCCTCCAAATTATCTTCTCTACGCACTCATGTTGTTTGATAATACTACGTTCCTTTATTCATCATTTAATTTCTGCCTATGAGAAGCATAGGCCTGATGTGCCTTGGCAATTTTTATCCTGGTGACCGCGGTGCCGACCGCTGATCTGGGATTTTCTATGGCGCAACTACGAATGTCACCAGGCACACTGGTGCGCTCGGGTACACCCTTTGAGAACCACTGCTTTATTCTGTCATTTTTCCAAGAAAAAATTCACGCGGATTGAATTATTTGCGTTGAACCTTCCGTGAATTTTTGTAGCTGATTGTTCATCGCTTCAATTAAAATTGTTTAACCTGGTAGTCTGCTTAAGTGGGGGCTTTGAGGGGGGCCCAGGGCTGGAAACTTAACAATGCAGGTTTGTTGTGGGGCAGCATGGAGACGAACTGAGAGCGTGTAATTAATAATGTCTGGTGTTGTAACTGTGATCACGTTTTTGTTGTCTTTCCATTTCCCGGGCTATTCATTCTGGTGTAGTCAGGGCAGATAATATAGCGCTTCTGAGTAATATTGTGCATGAAGGCTTGCTTTTTGTATCACTAGTGTCCGTCGCTATTCAGTCACCTTCGCCACGATCTCTAGTTTCATCATTATTTATTGTCTTTCTCCAGGTGCATGATGGAATTGCTTGTCCACTCTTGCCGTTAAGCGTAGGGGTGGGCGCTGTAATTTACGTTCTAGCGCCAGATGCGTCGCCCTTGTTGTGTTATATCCGTGTTTATTTAGTGTGTTCTTTATATTGTCTATCCGTCTTTTTCTTGGTCTTCCCTTCGCTCTAGTACCTGATCTCTTTTATTGTATGCTGTTATTGGTGGTTTTATTATGTCGTCCATGTTTGTTTGTTAACTTGTCTGTTTGTTAACTTGTCTGTTTGTTTGCTTGTCTGTTTGTTTGCTTGTCGGCTTGTTTGCTTGTCTGTTTGTTTGCTTGTCTGTTTGTATTCGTTCTTATCAACCACGTTATCCACTTTTTGTTGTGATCTGTGTGGTTTGCGCTGAAAATGTCAGTACGCTGCGCCCACCGTTAGGATCCTACAGCATGTCCTTCTCCTGCTTCGTCTCCGAGCGCTCCATATCGACCACTTGTTAACCACACTGTGTGATTTATATGTGATCTGAGCCTAAGAGCAATGGTACGTTGTGCCAGTTATGCACCTACAAGTAGACCAGCTCATCCAATTTTTGCTACGCTTTTACTGAGGTAGCTTCCCAAGTCCCTACCTTAGTCGCCGATTAGGACATGCTTTGTAGGTGTGTTACTATTTATTGCTCTCATTGAGGGCCCTGGCAACACACGGGCGACAACAGTGAGACAGAGAGAGAGAGATAGAGAGAGGAGAAAGAGTGGGAGGGAACTCCTTGAACAAATTAGATTGAACACTTCAATGCCTGCTTTGATATTCGTTGATCATTTCTTCTCAAGGTGTGCCCAACATATCTCCATCTTCTCTTTCTTATAACAGTTGTCACTAGGTGGTTGACCAGACATGTCTCTGATTTCATCACTTCTCCTGAATTTGTTCCATTTTATATTCATTATTTTTCGCAGACATCTATTTTCAAATGCATTCAACTTGCTTTCTATATCTTTAGACATTTTCCAACATTAGTTGTGAGCGTCTGTAGCTCAAGCGGTAGTGAGCTCGATCGCAAACAAGCATACCAGTTCAAACCCCACGGTGAGCAAGTTTGGAAGCAAATTCGTTTCCGTGGAATTTTTACAAAATGTAAAAATAGACCTCACAGCTGAGAAAACAATGGCAAACTACTGAACGTATAAGTGGTGCCTAGAAAATCAACGACTCGTTTACTGTGGTTGATGGCTACATCCTTTGGGATATGCCACGATTTTTCATTCATTTTCCAACTATCGCTGGCATAGGTTAGGAGTGATACTACATTTGAATTGAAAATTCGTAATTTGAGAGAGAGAGAGAGGGTAGATAGATGCGAGAGAGAGAGAGAGGACACAGAGAAAGAGAGAAAGAAACTCCCTAGACAAATTAGCGTTGAACTGTCAATATGGAAATATCTGCTATTTTCTCAGACAAATAGGATTATATATTGAGAGGGCAGAGAGAGAGAATAGAGAGATAGAGAGGGAGAGAATAGAGGACGAGAGAGGAGAGACTGGAGGGAACAAGAAATGCCATCAATATTCACTGGCATTAACTGCTGCACACCAGGGACTGGGTCCATTACCGGTAATGAAATAACGGTGGCAGGTCTCTCTCGTCACCGCCAGCATCAGCAGTAGCTGTGTTAACAGACAATGTGGATGTTTGATAAGTTGTATCCTCTGGGAGGAGGTAAGAGGACAGATGAGGTTAGAGTAGAGGAAGAGAGGAGGTGATGAAGCTATGTTGTTCTCCTTTTTCTATCATTTATTTCATCAGATTCTGTCAAACATTACTGTTTTTTGTGTGAGGACATTTGATAGGGAATTCATACAAATCTTACCTGTCTATTGATTGATTGATTGATCGGACCATCGTCATTGTACTTCGGCGAGTAACCGTGTGTGCTGTGATATCTTTCTTACACAGGAAAATCTCAGCGGCAGTACACGAACTCCGTGCACCGGTGAGGTCGCCGATTTAATTTTAAAGATGGTGAAGATATTTATGTAGAAATTTGATTTAAATCTTTTCTAATGAGTTTTGCCTGGGCAGTGGCTTTCCATCATGCTCTTATCGATTTTGAACTCCAAGTGGTTCTTTTACGTGCTCAAATTGAACACGGGACCTCCGTTTATCCTTGCAGTCTCCTATAGAGCTAGGAACTCGATCTCACCTAGATTGAGCTCCACGAGAGAGTAGAAGCTGTACCTCTGGCACGAGAGACGAGCACATAACCTCTTCGCCACAGAAACCCTATTGCTATCTTGTATTTATTTCTGAACATGATAACAATGAAGATACATTGAGTAATCATTTTGTCTATGTACAGCTATGAGACACGCCGACTCTTCCACTAACTTTCAGCTAATGCCATTCAGCTTACTCACTGGTTCTCAAACTTGTTGAAGTCGGGGCAAGCTTGAAGTCCTACCACAAATCGTAGGCACACTGTACACAAACTTCATAAATAAGATACTCGAAAATCGTGGCATATCCTTTACAGGACGTAGCCATCAACCACAGTAAACTAGTTGATGGTTTTCTAGACACCACTTATGTTTCAATAGTTTGCCATTGCTTTCTGAACGGTGAGGTCTATTTTACCTTTTTTTCTTTCGATCCAGAAGCACTTGAGCTGAAAGCTCTTCGGCTTGGTGTCATGGACATCATAACACTTCGACTAGGTGCCACGAACACCGTAAATCTGGGAACCTGTAGCTTTTCTGCCAGTCCGCGGAGTTGAACCCGCACTTACAGAGGACTTGTGCACCGTAGTTACCTTTGTTAGAACCGACGTCAACGAATTTGCTTCCAAACTTGCCCACCGTGGGGTTGAACCAGGTACGCTTGGGTTTGTGATCAGGCTGACTACCGCTTGAGCTACAGACGCTCACAATAAGATACTACTTTCTTCTTCTTCGAACGTTCCATATCGACCACTTGTTAACCACTCTTTGTGTGATTTGTTTTGATCTGAGCAAAAAAAGGGGCCGCTGTAACGAAATTGTTGGTGAATTTCCTTCCCCAAGGCTGGTGGTCTGGGTTCAGCTCCCACGCACTGCGCGTGGGTTTCCCAACCGCGACGGCTCCCCAGGTCGACCCAGCCTCAACTGGGTCCCAGACATGCTCTGGGAAAGAAAAGGCCCCCGGCGTGATGCTGCCCAAATCCCCCATCGTGTGCCGACGGTCAAAAAAAATACGGGCCCTAACACTGTTATTGACCATACCACGAGGTATAAAAGGGTTCCCTTTTCCTTTACTGAGCTTAAAACATTGTACGTTGTGCCAGTTTGGGGTCTCAGGCGGGCCCCAGCACCCCGATTTCTGGATGCTTTTTTTTTTTTCTGGGGTAGTTTCCCCTAGGCCCCTCCCTGACAGTCCCTCTGACGACATGCCTTGAAAGGACAGGTGGTAATATTCTTTGTTTTCCCCTTCGTCCCCTGGCCCCCATACGGACAAAAAATCCACAAGAAAAAGAAATATTGAAATAATTGTGAAATCTATGTATCTTCTCCCCCGGGGAGGCCATTCCTTGGTGGGGGAAGAAATGTCCTCAGGGCCCCGGGAAGCTTCCGGGCCCGGGGTTCCCCAAGGGGGGAAAAGGTCGGAGGAAAAGGGGGCAGACAAAATTGTGGTCTCCGGGTCCTCCAGGTTGGGGGTTGTGCGATGGGCTAACTACCCACCCTTTTAAAAAAAAACAGTAGTTACGAAACCAAAACAAATTTTTCAAAACTAACCCCCAGTCTCGGAAGGACTAGGGCTCCATGCGGGAAACAGATGACGCGCAGCAGCCAAACCCGAAAAGGAAGCTGATGTCTGACGACCCTTTTGGGCCCAGAAAACAGATAGAAGCACCCAAGTTGATTACAAAAAAACCCACCCTTGAAAGGGATGTGGAATGTAAAGGACACTGCTAGGGACAGGCAGATGTGCACGGTGGTAAAGGGAAATGCATCGGTACAAGCTTACGTTGCGGGGAATGTAAAAAACAAGGTGGAATGCTTTTGGGGAAACAAGATTTGGGGCGGGAGAAACGCTGCCCCCTTTCCCGGGAAAAAAAATGAAGATGATCCCCCAGGAACCCGGGGTGGCCTTGATGCTGCCCAAAGGGAAGCAAGAAAAAGTCTGATGGAATGGGAAACCAGTGGGACCATTATTTTTAAGGGTTGTATCAAAATTAGAAGCCCTCCCAAATTATGTTACTGGCGATGAGGGGGGTTTGGGAAAAAAAAATTTCTTCAATTTGGGATCCCTTAAAATTCCAAACCGGGCATGATGATTCTTTGGGGATTTAAATTTGCCAAAAATTAAAACACTGGGGGGAAAAAAGGGGGATAAAAGGGCAATTTTTGGGAAGCATGGAAAAAAAGGGTGAATGTTTTAAACTTCTTTCCCAAGGGGCCTCATTGGGGTACCTCTTTCCCAAAATTTCCCATAAAGGAAAAATGGATCTCCCCGACCTTTCGGCAAAAACCCAGATCAATGTCAATTGCCAACAGGGGAAACATTTTTCAAGATATTAAGTAAAGGGAGGGGAAAGGCAGACATAGGATCTGATCACCATCTGGTAACTGTAAAATTAAAAATGAAACTATCGGAAAAAGAAGAAAAAACCCAAAGTCCCCGAATCAATTTTTGTTTTCAAAAAAAAACTCCAATCGCAGGCCACGGAAGTTTTCCCGGGTTGCTAAAAGGGGAACCGTTTCGGGGCGCTACAGACAACAGAAGGGGAAAGGGTACAGTGGGGAGTAGGTGGAACACCTTAAAGCGGGGCGACGGTTGGAGCCTGTAAAAATCTAGGAGATCACCCATCAATCGGGAAACCCCTGGACCCGGACGAAACATCGGGGGGTGGAGGAGAGGAAAAGCTAAAACAAAGAAAACCGGTCACAAAACAAGACAGAAAAAACCAGGCGGCAGCAACAAAGATATAACAAATTTCCCAGAGGTAAAAAGACATTGAAAAAACGAAAAAAGAGCATTCATAAATGAGATAGCAGAAGAGGCAGAGACAGCAGCCAGAAAAGGTGACCTAAAGGCTCTCTGGGGAAAACCCAGATTGGAGGTGGGAGGACAAATAATCCCGAGCAGGCCAGTGAGAGATAAGACTGGAAAACTTTTGACTAAAATTGAACAACTGGGGCGCTGGAAGGCATTTTCCCGGAAGTGTTAAATAGCCTCCCCACTAAACCCACTAGATTTAAAGGGGAAGGGGACCCCCTTTGGGCTTTAAAAGTAAAGGGGGATCACAAAACGGGAAAACCACCCAAAGCCTTGAAAAACTTGAAAAGGTCAAGGGGGCAGGAGTTGAAATTTTCCCTTGGGAAACTCCCGGGGAGGGAGGAAGAGATGGTAAACCAACTCCCCTATTGTTCAACTTGGTGTGGGACAGGGGGGAGGGGTAAACAGATTGGAAGAAAGGCCTCCCCGTGAAACTTTTCCAAAAAAAATGGCAATTTGTCAAATTGTGACAAGTGGAGAGGGGTCATCCCGCTCTCCCCTTCCCAGCAAAAAATCCTCACTGGGGTTATTCTGGACAGGATGAAACCCCTTAGACCAGAGGGGTTAAAGGGGCGAACAGGCGGGATTCCCGGGAAAAATAGATCTTGCAATGACCCGAAGCCACCTTAAAATCTGTGGAACAAACAATGGAGTGGCAGGCTCCGCTCTACGGGTGCTTTGTTGATTTTTGGGAAAGGGATTTGACAGCATAGATAAAAGGGAAAACAATGTGGGGATCCCAAGAAACTTTGGGGGGCCGGGAAGACCTCGACATCATCAGGCGAAATATGAGGGGTTTTCCCCAGGTTATTCATGATGGAAGGGGTGTCAGAGGGGTTCCAGGTCACTACTGGTGTTGGAACCCGGGGTGCCTGCTGTCCCCCCCTCTTCTTGGTGCTACTTGATTGGGTCCCCACGCACAGCCTACGCCCGGTCTGGAAAAAGGGATACAGTGGACATTTTGTCAAAGCTAGAACCTGGATTTTGCGGGCTCTCTTGCTTTCCCTAATTTTCAAAAACATGCAAGGAAAAAATTTGGGTGCTCTGGCACAAACTGCACAACGAAGGGCGGGCCCTTAAAAACAGTCAAAAAGACTAAAGTAATGCGTAGCAACAACATACAACGAGATCAATACCGTTGAGGGGGAAAAGGGGCATAGAAGATGTGGATGAATTTGTCTACCTTGGAAGTAAGATCAGCAGATCAGGGGGGTACAGATGGGGGACAAAGGCTAGGATTAGGAAGGCCAGACAGGCCTTTTTCGATCCCCGCCCTGGTGTGGAAGTCCCCTGCCCCTCTCCACAAACCCAAACTCAGGTTTTCGCTCCCAAAAGTGAAGTCAGTGTTGCTGTTTGGGTCAAACTTGGAGGGCACTAGGGCCCAAAAACAAATAAGGTCCCGGGGCCCTTTGTCAACGGATGTTTTTCGGGGGATTCTCAGATTGAAATGGTATGATAGAGTTACAAACACGGATCTGTGGATAGGAACAGGGCAGGAACCTATGATGACACCGGGCAAGAGGGAAGATGGCGATGGATAGGCCCCTTACCTTGCGGAAGACACAGTCGGTGTCACTAACAAAGGGGCTCGAGTGGAACCCGCAGGAAAACGAAAAAAGGCCCTAAACAGACTTGGAGACGAGGTCTTTGGGAGCTGAAGAGTGCTCAATTGACCTGGGGGACCATAAAAAGAACAGCCAGAGACCGAGAAGAGTGGCGAAAAACTGTTGAGGCCCTATGCTCCACGAGGAGCGGAGAGGATTAATGATGATGATGTATCTTTATTCACCATTTAATGAGGTGCCGGGGCCCTCAAGGGAGCAAAGAATAGTACCACTGCAACCTACAATGCATATCGTAAGAGGCGACTCATGTAGTCCCTAGGAGTGCTACCCTAGTCAATAAAAAGCATCGCAGAAATCGTATGTGCGCATAACTGGCACAGCGTACAATCGCGCTTAGCCTCAGATCACATACAAATCACACACAGAGTGGTTGACAAGTTGTCGATATGGGACGCATCGCACGTAGGCTCAGATCACATAGAAATCACACACAGAGTGGTTGACAAGTTGTCGATATGGAGTGTTCGTAGAAGAAGTCCTAAAAAGACAGTAGACGCACTACACACACACACACACACACACACACACACACACACACACTGAATCAATAATATACAAGCAAAAGAAATACGGACAAAATTGGAAAATGCTACCTACCTTTCTACTTCTTCACGTTTCACTCCTATGAAGACAGAAGTCTACAACTAAGACCTTCCAATGCCGCCTTTCCAATGCGTTTTTTCCACAGATCTTTGCACTATCTCCCCATTTTCTTGCCATGTCCTCTTTGCGGGTCCCCTCTCCTTCCCGTGGGGCGAGCTATGAATTATCCTGGTTATGATTGATGTAGATATCTAGTGTTTTTTACAGGGTGGGATAGCTAGTCGCAAAACCTACCTCCTTTAGTCGCCTCTTACGATATGCATGACAGCTAACTGGTTCTATTCTTTACACCCCTAATTTGGGCCCAGGTATCCACTCGGGCGACATATCTTTATTAATCATTTAATTTCTGCTGCCTATGAGAAGCATTAGTTTGTCCATTTTTTACCCTGGTGCCCGCTGACACCGCGTCGCCGACCCCTGATCTTGGATTTCCTAGGACGCACCTTGGAATGTTACCGAGCAAACTGGTGCGTCTGGGCACAAACTTTGAGAACCGCTGAGCTAACTCAACAGTTATCGATCGATCCACGGATCCATAGATTAGATCACTGGTTTTGTAAGCTTCCCGGGAACTGCTGGAAAAGCATCTCTCCAGGGTAGCCAAGATGTATTAACAGAGATCAGGGCTTCTGACAAAATCAAGGTTTTCCTCTGTATGTTTATGTATGAAGAGGGAGGAGAATTGTGGGGGTAATGTTTATTTAAGAGGGGAAGGAATGCGGGAGACGGGGACGATATAGAATGGAGACTTTCAAAAATATGTCTGGATTAATTTGGAAAGCGTCTGAGTGAACTGGAGGGAAAGAAAGTTTAAAGAAAGGAAGGCAAGTAGGTAGGTAGGGTGGGAAGGAGGGAGGAAAGTATGAAGGTAGGTAGGAAGGAAAGTAGGTAGGTAGGGATGGAGAGAGAAAAGTAGGTAGGTAGGGATGGAGAGAGAAAAGTAGGTAGGTAGGAAGGAAAGTAGGTAGGTAGGGATGGAGGGAGAAAAGAATGAAGGAAGGGAGGGAGAGAGAAAAGAATGAAGGAAGGGAGAGAGGGAGAAAAGAATGAAGGTAGGGAGGGAGAGAGAAAAGAATGAAGGAAGGGAGGGAGAGAGAAAAGAATGAAGGAAGGGAGGGAGGGAGAAAAGAATGAAGGTAGGGATGGAGAGAGAAAAGAATGAAGGAAGGGAGGGAGAGAGAAAAGAATGAAGGTGAGGGAGGGAAGGAGAAATGAATGAAGGTGAGGGAGGGAAGGAGAAAAGAATGAAGGTGAGGGAGGGAAGGAGAAATGAATGAAGGTAGGGAGGGAGAGAGAAATGAATGAAGGTAGGGAGGGAGAGAGAAAAGAATGAAGGTAGGGATGGAGAGAGAAAAGAATGAAGGTAGGGAGGGAGAGAGAAATGAATGAAGGTAGGGAGAGAGAGAGAAAAGAATGAAGGGAGGGAGGGAAGGAGAAAAGAATGAAGGTAGGGATGGAGGGAGAAAAGAATGAAGGTGAGGGAGGGAAGGAGAAATGAATGAAGGTGAGGGAGGGAAGGAGAAATGAATGAAGGTGAGGGAGGGAAGGAGAAATGAATGAAGGTAGGGAGGGAGAGAGAAAAGAATGAAGGGGGAGGGAAGAGAAAAGAATGAAGGGAGGGAGGGAAGGAGAAATGAATGAAGGTAGGGATGGAGAGAGAAAAGAATGAAGGTAGGGATGGAGAGAGAAAAGAATGAAGGTAGGGATGGAGAGAGAAAAGAATGAAGGTAGGGATGGAGAGAGAATTGTAGGAATGAAGGAAGGTAAATACCTATGCTGAACTCGAAGAAAGCACGTCTATATGACGGAGGACAATGATACAAAGGAAAGCGAGCTTTCACGCAAAAAGTCATTCAGAAGCATCATAGAAGACTGCGCATGAATGACATAAGCTTTGATCACATATAAACCATAAAGAGTGGTTAACAAATGATCTCTCTCTCTCGAGAGAGAAGAGAGATATGGGGAGAGAGTGTGTTCGAAGAAGTAGTATACGTCTCCTTCAATTGATCTTCGTTTGGTACATAACGTCTGAACATATACCCCCAGTAGTATACGTCTCCTTCAATTGATCTTCGTTTGGTACATAACGTCTGAACATATGCACCCCCAGTAGTATACGTCTCCTTCAATTGATCTTCGTTTGGTACATAACGTCTGAACATATGCACCCCAGTAGTATACGTCTCCTTCAATTGATCTTCGTTTGGTACATAACGTCCGAACATATCACCCCAGTAGTATACGTCTCCTTCAATTGATCTTCGTTTGGTACATAACGTCCGAACATATGCACCCCCAGTAGTATACGTCTCCTTCAATTGATCTTCGTTTGGTACATAACGTCTGAACATATGACCCCCAGTAGTATACGTCTCCTTCAATTGATCTTCGTTTGGTACATAACGTCTGAACATATGCACCCCAGTAGTATACGTCTCCTTCAATTGATCTTCGTTTGGTACATAACGTCTGAACATATCACCCCCAGTAGTATACGTCTCCTTCAATTGATCTTCGTTTGGTACATAACGTCTGAACATATGCACCCCAGTAGTATACGTCTCCTTCAATTGATCTTCGTTTGGTACATAACGTCTGAACATATGCACCCCCAGTAGTATACGTCTCCTTCAATTGATCTTCGTTTGGAACATAACGTCTGAACATATACACACCCCCCACACCCCAGTAGTATACGTCTCCTTCAATTGATCTTCGTTTGGAACATAACGTCTGAACATATCAACCCCCTTCCCCAGTAGTATATGTCTCCTTCAATTGATCTTCGTTTGGAACATAACGTCTGAACATATGTGCACCCCCAGTAGTATACGTCTCCTTCAATTGATCTTCGTTTGGTACATAACGTCTGAACATATGTCACCCCCAGTAGTATACGTCTCCTTCAATTGATCTTCGTTTGGTACATAACGTCTGAACATATGTGCCCCCAGTAGTATACGTCTCCTTCAATTGATCTTCGTTTGGAACATAACGTCTGAACATATGTGCACCCCCAGTAGTATACGTCTCCTTCAATTGATCTTCGTTTGGTACATAACGTCTGAACATATACCCCCAGTAGTATACGTCTCCTTCAATTCATCTTCGTTTGGTACATAACGTCTGAACATATGCACCCCCAGTAGTATACGTCTCCTTCAATTGATCTTCTTTGGAACATAACGTCTGAACATATGCACACCCCCCAGTAGTATACGTCTCCTTCAATTGATCTTCGTTTGGAACATAACGTCTGAACATATGTGCACCCCCAGTAGTATACGTCTCCTTCAATTGATCTTCGTTTGGTACATAACGTCTGAACATATGTGCACCCCCAGTAGTATACGTCTCCTTCAATTGATCTTCGTTTGGTACATAACGTCTGAACATATATTCCCCCCAGTAGTATACGTCTCCTTCAATTGATCTTCGTTTGGAACATAACGTCTGAACATATGTACCCCCAGTAGTATACGTCTCCTTCAATTGATCTTCGTTTGGTACATAACGTCTGAACAAAACCCCCAGTAGTATACGTCTCCTTCAATTCATCTTCGTTTGGTACATAACGTCTGAACATATGCACCCAGTAGTATACGTCTCCTTCAATTGATCTTCGTTTGGAACATAACGTCTGAACATATGCACACCCCCTTCCTCCAACTAATGCAGGACTAAGAGCTTTTATTCTTGGCTCGGTGAATTATAAATTGATCAGCGTCTCCATTAGATCTCTCCCAGCACTTCAATATCAACCTTTGGTTCTTGCCATTGATGAGACAGTGATTTCTTTTTTTTCAGCTCCCTTTTTAAAAAAAATAATGCCACTCTGTGTCAATTGTTATTTTTGCTTCTCCTCAGCTTCAAATATCAACAGAATTTACAGAAAAGGGGGTCGATAGCGCGTCGACCCCCTTTCTCCACGCATCCTCATCCTGTGTTTCCTCTCTTCCTAGGAATCCACTAAACCCTCTGTATCCGCTCGTGCTTTGTTATACTTCCTGTCTTCACGTGCTTGATCTGTCTTGTTTCTGTGTTGATTGGGGGGTGAACTGGAACGTCTTACAGAAGATTTGTGTATCTGCTTCTTCGTCTTCAGTGATTCATTCAGCGTGTCAGCTTGCCCGTCAATATCAAAGAAGGGTCCGAAGGTTTGACTTTCATTGCACCGGGTTCCGTCCTATCGACAGAGATGGCATGCCATCTGCCGGAAGCATTGCACAACAAAGCACGAACTCCGTAGTTCAGGCAACAATCCTTGTGACCTCGCTGAAATATTGCACATGTTTCTCGGTCCGTATTCGAACACACAACCTTCAATACGACAGGCAAACGAGCTAACCACTTCACCATTGAGACCTCTATATATATACATATTGGATCCTTCAATCTCCATTTGCGTTTTTAGGGGTTTCATGTTGAAAAACAAGCCAGCATAAATTCAATTAAATTAATTTGTTATTAAATTAAAATTCATTTAATACAAATTTTCAAATACTAATAACTTAGAATACTAATGTATCGATGTACCGATTGTATTGTCACTAAATGTGGACTTGCCCGGTTTGCTGTCGAGTAATAGCAATGTACCCAACGTTAATGATTGATTGAATGATTGATTGATAAGGAAAATCATTATTGTACTTTGGTGAGTAACCATGTGTGCTCCGATCTCTTTTTATCATTACACAGGCAGTGAACGAACTCCGTAGCACAGGCGAGTGTCACTGATGTAATTTTGAAGATCGTGAAGATATTTTGTAGGAACTTTATTTTTAATCTTTTCTAATGAATTTTTCCCGGGCAGGCGGCTTTCCAGCCTGTCTTGATTTTGAACTGCCAAGAGTTCTTCTGCGTGCTCAATTTGAAAACGGGAACTATGTTTTATCGTCCGTCTCCGATATGACTAGGAACTCGATCTAACCTACATTGAGATCATGGATATCTTAAAAAATATGCCCATGGCTTCACGAGGCAACGAACCGAGTATATTTGAAACGAGAGGCGAGGACCTAACCATAACGCTTCAGAGACCCCGAACTGTTGTTATTCATACAACCGCTATCCGCCGATCGTGCTCTTGAATAGCGATTTGACCTGTCGGGCCCTCAGAAAAAAAATGATAATCTAAAAATCTGTTGTGAAATAAGCAAGCGTGTGGAAGAAACATCGCTTGCTGTACTACAGAGAAACGGGCGTGTGTGAGAGAGAATAGGAGGGTAGAGCGAGAGAGTGATGTTTGAGAGAAGAGTACGGGGAGAGAATAAAGTATCTGAAATCGTTACTTGACTCGACCGCGCGAAAATTACCCCCTCCTCCGTATCCTCTTGTTTGTGAATCAGACCATTCCCTCCCTCCGTTCTATATCGTGTACTTTATCGTCTCCTCGCGCGCTGGACGAAGAGTTATAACGATGTAAGGGAACCACGTCAAGCCTTTCAACACACCACCTCCCTAGTTCCCTCTCGTAGAATTTTATAGACCAGGCTGGGTTCAGGGAATCGTGCAGGGGGAAAAAAATTGCGCGTTGATTTTTCCATTGCGAGGCTCAGTTGCTAACGGGCTGCTGTAATAGTAGTAGTTGTTGTAGTAGTAGTAGTAGTTGTGGTACTGAATCCAGTGATGATGATTTGTTTGGTTGGATCGGGACCGAGTTTGTAAGTTGTGGCAGGGTTGTAACGGATTCTGACAGTTCTTGGTGGGATCTTGCCTTATCAGACACGTAGTAACGGCGGTGGGTTTTGTTTTTCTAGTTCGTGGTGGATTTATTTACATGCGATAGTGCCTGCTGGAATGTATAGAAGGTGCCTTGTGATATGTTTAAACAGTGCCTAGTGTTTCTGTGTAGGCTAGAGCTGGCTGTGGTGTAGGTGGTGTCATATATAATGTAAATAGTGTTGTAATAGTAGTGGTGTGTTGTGTGTAGGTAGTGTGTAGGTAGTGTGTTTACTAGGTTGTGTGTGTAGTATTAGTAGTAGCAGTATAGTATGTAGTACTAGTGGTGTGTGTAGGTAGTGTGTGTACTAGTAGTGTAATGTAGAAGTAGTGGTGTGTCTAATATATTGTGCTTAACAGTTAGTAGTCTGTGTGTGTGTGTAACAGCTAGTATTGTGTGTGTGTAACAGCTAGTATTGTGTGTGTGTGTAACAGCTAGTATTGTGTTTGTGTAACAGCTAGTATTGTGTGTGTGTGTAACAGCTAGTATTGTGTGTGTGTGTAACAGCTAGTATTGTGTGTGTGTAACAGCTAGTATTGTGTGTGTGTAACAGCTAGTATTGTGTGTGTGTATCAGCTAGTATTGTGTGTGTATGTTGCTCTAGCTAGTATTGTGTGTGTGTGTAACAGCTAGTATTGTTTGTGTGTAACAGCTAGTATTGTGTGTGTGTAACAGCTAGTATTGTGTTTGTGTAACAGCTAGTATTGTGTGTGTGTGTGTGTGTGTAACAGCTAGTATTGTGTGTGTATGTTGCTCTAGCTAGTATTGTGTGTATGTATAGCTATTGTCTTATCAAGTTCAAGTGAAGACAATTTGACATAAATAAATCATTCAGTTTAAACTAAGAAAGCCATGTCTTGTCTACTTTCTACTCTTTCCTTGTCAATGTGTCTATCTTCTCTCAATCCTTGTCAATGTGTCTATCTTCTCTCAATCCTTGTCAATGTGTCTATCTTCTCTCAATCCTTGTCAATGTTTCTATCTTCTCTCTCAATCCTTGTCAATGCGTCTATCTTCTTTCTCAATCCTTGTCAATGTGTCTCTTTCTCTTAATCCTTGTCAATGTTCCTCTCTTCTCTCTTAATCCGTGTCAATGTTCCTATTGTCTCAATCCGTTTGTCTCCTTCTCTGGTGGTTTTCTGTACTGCTTCCCGTGATATTACCAGCATCCATTAGTTTCTCCGTCTAGAGGTTTGTTTAGAGCCTCCCCTTTGCTTTTTCCCTTGGGTATTCCACTTTAGTGCCATCTTAGTATCACTTGATTGTGTCTTCCGCAAGGTATACCTTACACATCACCATTGTCTCGTCTTAACACAAAGACCCGTTCTAGAAATCTCTTCATGTCCTGTCATCGGGGACCCTCGCCGGTGCTACGGAGGTTCGTGCACTGCGGCTGAGATCTTCCCATTTAAGAAAGAGATTGAAGCACACATGGTTACTCACCGAAGTGATCAGTCGATCATTCTTCATGTCCTGCTGAGGTTGTGAGACAAATCTGGACTGGAGAAAAGAAAGCAAGACAAGGCCAAAGATATCCTGAGGTTGTGAGACAAATCTGGACTGGAGAAAAGAAAGCAAAGACAAGGCCAAAGATATCCTGAGGTTGTGAGGCAAATCTGGACTGGAGAAAAGAAAGCAAAGACAAGGCTAAAGATATCCTGAGGTTGTGAGACAAATCTGGACTGGAGAAAAGAAAGCAAGACAAGGCCAAAGATATCCTGCTGAGGTTGTGAGGCAAATCTGGACTGGAGAAAAGAAAGCAAAGACAAGGCCAAAGATATCAGGATCGTTCCCTTGTGAAACCATCTGGATATTTTTCCAGAGATCTCTGATCTCAGAGTAGGTGAGATCGAATTCCTAGTCCTATCGGAGACGGGACGATAAAACGCAGGTCACGTGTTCAATTTGAGTCCGTAAAAGAACCGTTGGCAATTCAAAGTCGAGAAGAGCAGGCTGGAAAGCCGCTCCCCGGGCAAAATTCATTCGAAAAGATTAAAAATAAAGGTTCCTACAAAAATATCTTTAAAATTTCATCGGGACCTTCGCCGGTGCAACGGAGTTTGTGTACTGTAGCTGAGATATTCCTGTGTAAGAAATAAATCGTAGCACACATGGTTACTCACCGATCACTGATGATGAATATCAATCAATTAGTCGTTCCAGATGTCTCCTTTTTCGACCTGACGTCTGAAAGGCAAAACAGAATTAGAGGATAGATGGATGGATGGAGATAGACAGACAAACCTGGATATTCCTGTGTTTTACTCCCGCCCTCATCCACAGATCAGCATATCTCTCACCGTAACCACCCTCTGCCCTGAGATTCCGTGGAAACCATTGATTTTAAAACAATAATACGACCATCATCATTGCACTTCGGCGAGTAACCATGTGTGCTACCATCTCTTTCGCACACATGAAGATCTAAGCGGCAGTACACGACCTCCGTAGCACCGGCGAGGTTCCCTGGTGTAATTTTGAAGATGGTTAAAGTATTTTCTAGGATTGTAATTTTTTATCTTTCTAATGAATTTTTCATCCCGGGAAGCCGCCCGAGTGGTTACCGGGGCCCAAATTTGGGGTGTAAAGAATGGAATCACTGTTACCTGCAACGCATGTCGTAAGAGGCGACTAAGGAGGTTTGGCTGAAATCGGATGCATGGGTCCTAAAGGTGTAGAAGTCTATGCGTTTAGGAGCCTACCAAACCAATGTGCAACGTATACACGTTCTTGGCAAAGATCAAACCTATCATAAAGAGGGATTGAAATTGGTCGTAAAGAACGAACGTGAAGAAGAAGATCCCGGCAGCGTCTTTCCAGCCTGCTCTTCTCGATGTTGAACTGCCATGGGTTCTTTTACGTGCTCGTCTTTAACACGGGACCTACTTTTTATCATCCGTCTCCGATAGGACTAGGAACTCGATCTCACCTACACTGGGATCAGGAATCTCTGGAAAATTAACCAGATGGCTCCACGACGGAGCGAATCGCATACTTTTGGAACGTGATGCGAGCATCTAACCCATGGAGGTCTCTGTGGCTAAGTGGTTACGCCTTTGCCTTGTGAGTCGAAGGTCGTGGGTTCGAGTCCGGACCACGCCATTCTGCTCACGAGTGCATTTTTTCCAGAGACCCCTAGGATTGTTGCTGGAGCTACGGAGTTCGTGCTTTGTGCAATACTCTCGGTAGATGGCGTGCCATTTCTTCAGAGAGCGACCGAGCCGTATGGGGTAAGACCCGGTGCAATGAAGTCAATTCTTTGGCTTTTAAACCCTTTTAAATCTAACCCATGGGTTCCCAAAGTGGGCGGTACCGCCTCCCAGTGGGCGCTGAAGCCTTCTAGGGGGTTCAGAAGCATTTGGGGAAGTTTTATTTTCGTGATTTGCGATTGAATAATCATTAAAAAATTTGAATTCATCTTATGCCCAGCTTACACGATCCATATTTTCATCACTTTTCTATTTCGTGCATATAATTGAAAATTGACCATGTATGATAGAAATATATTATATCAATTGTCTATGTCAAAGTGAAAATAGAGTATATATGTGTGTATATATATATATATATATATATTGGTTATTGGTTACTAAACTGACGTCATTGCACTCCGGGCAGACCCATAGGTGCTCAGTCTCCCCAACAGATATCGAAGAGTATGCATACTGATGGTTCCTGTGGCTCGCTGATTAAACACACCTCTCACTCTGCCTCTCAGGCATCCAGTTCGACTTGAACAACGGGTAACTCGAAACTGCCTAAATCGCTTGATCGATTCAACATCGATTTTAGTGTCCTCATCCAACAGACAGTCGCGAAGAGACCGAATAATATCCCTCTTATCCATCTGCAACTCCCCAACAATCGATGCTGTTGATGCAAGCCTGTCCGCTCTCTCATTACCGTAAACACCCGCATGCCCAGGACAGTATATTCACGTAAGCCGCTGGAAGTTAGAAACTTCTATAGACGACATCCACTCATACCGAAACCTGCCCTTCTGGATCTTCTGAAGCATCGACTGAGAGTCAGATAGAACAATTGCCCCAGTATATGAAGTCCCAGAAATCCAATGGAGGGCAGCAGTAACGTCCTCAATCTCCATCCTCATACTAGAAGTAGTTGTCCTGTATGCCCCACTTCGCTGTGCAACAACCCTACCATGCGCATTAGCCAAGAAACCCCAGCCGGACTTCTCACCATGTTGAACCGACCCATCGGTATATACAACAACATTATCATCCCTTGCATTATCTTCTATCAGCTGCTTAACTGCGAGATCCGCCTTCATGTTGCCCCAATCTCTACATTTTCTTCCAAGAGTAATGATAACGTTGAGATAGTTGGTCATGCTACCATCTGTTGGGATCCATTCTTCCCCTTTTGGTAGGGTCGCATCCGTAGTCACCTGGTCAATTGTTCTCTCAGCCTGGGCCATCCACGACATGCCACGCTTGATTCTCGTGCCCTTAACATCATTAGTGTTCTTGTGTAGTGGATTTCTCTTATCCGAAGTAACCCGCATATATGCCTTGGTTTGGGCGATTGCATGACGGGAGCGTAGTGACAGAAGGCCAAGCATATATCTCATCTTCACAATGGTGGTATCTCTAGTGCAGCCCAGAACTATACGCATACCTTCATTCTGAACCCGTTCGAGTCGTTCACATTGAGATCTTGATATCGTAAGAATTCCGAGTCCGTAATCTACCACGACAGTACCAGTCGATCGAACAAAAGGGCAAGTAGTCTCTGCTCAGGTGTGCGGCCACCATAACTTTGAGAGCCGCAAGACCACGCTTGCACCGTTGTATCGTCTGTTCAATATGGTGTTTGAAAGATAGACTACGATCAAAGGTTATTCCAAGATAGCGCAGCCTGTCTCTGCGCTCGATGGTATGTTCATCAAAGATTACACGGGGTAGGTCAGCCTTGACGATGTGATTATTCAACGAGCACCACAACATACACACTTTTCAGGATTGACCTGAGAGCGAGACTCTCTACACCAACCCGAGATGGTATGCAATGTTTTCTGAATGTCGTCAACCATCTCTCGTCTATCTGACCCAGTCCAATATATTAAGATATCATCTGCAAATGTCCGACCCAATCCAGTTGGCTGAATGTTAGCTACATTTGCTGTGTAAATATTAAACAACACGGGTTGTAGAGGAGAACCCTGGGGTAATCCCTGGCATATACGTGCAGGATCCGATGTCCATGTTCCTAAACGTAGTGCAACGGTTCTTCCATTAAAGAACAGCTATCCAGTTTACCAGCCAATGATTAACTCTACATTTAATCAAAGAGCGCACCATTATTGAATAATTCCTTGTTATAAGCATCCTCCAAGTCGATGGCCACAGCAACAGTCTCTTGCTTGGATTGGAAGCCTTCATAAACATCATATGCAAACGTGCCAGCATTGTCCCATGTCCCTTTCTATTGGCCGGTAGCTACCCAAAGTGTCAGGGAGGATGCTTATGGTATATATAACAACCCAAAGTGTCAGGGAGGATATATATATAGATTGTGGGGGAGACGTTGGTAAACTGTTATAATGTGGAGGGGGGGTTACAACGTTTATGTCGTACAAAGTGAACGGTGGGGCCGAAAAGGTTTATGAATCTATGATCTAACCTCTACGTCACATAGACCACCTCTCCCCCTCCCAATATGCTGTTACGTAGCCACATGTGCGATAATACTACAATGTAGCCACACCTATCTATAGCTTTTCATATCAGTTATTTGTTCACGATTTCATCCCGTATCAGGAAATATTGACTTAAACTCAAGTGTTCCCCCTTATTCATCACGGATTACTTTGCTGTGGTTAGTCTGTGACTTATGTACACTTAGTTAACACTTAAGCCACGAACTTAAGGAGACTGTGAAACGAACTTTGCTGAGAGAAGCAAGAAATACCGGTGTCAGTTCCACGGAGGAGATTCAGCGAGTTGCCAGCGAGATTCAGAGATAGAGCGGTATGGAGAAATTGCTTGCAAGCCCTATGTAACGTATAACGGTAGGGGAGGAATTATCATGTTAATCTTTAATCCAAACACTGGATATACGTAAACATGTTTCAACATTTCGCTGTTTGTGGATAGTGGATAGTATCCAGTTGGTTTGTTATTTCTTGAATTGGTGGATGTTTGGATAACCCGCTACAGCACAACCGGGAAACATGTGCCTTCGATAAGTCTTGTGTGTTGCAACTCTTGTGTCACGTCTGATATGCCTTCGGTAAGTCTTGTGTGTTGCAACTCTTGTGTCACGTCTGATATGCCTTCGGTAAGTCTTGTGTGTTGCAACTCTTGTGTCACGTCTGATATGCCTTCGGTAAGTCTTGTGTGTTGCAACTCTTGTGTCACGTCTGATATGCCTTCGGTAAGTCTTGTGTGTTGCAACTCTTGTGTCACGTCTGATATGCCTTCGGTAAGTCTTGTGTGTTGCAACTCTTGTGTCACGTCTGATATGCCTTCGGTAAGTCTTGTGTGTTGCAACTCTTGTGTCACGTCTGATAGCGTGATGGTTTATAGCAGTGGCGACTCATGATCGTTTTTTGTTGGTGGGGCCAGACACACATTTTCGGGAAAATCATGGTTTTGGGTTTGGTTTATATTTTAATTTATTACATAATAAATACACATATTTTTGGTGGGGTCCGGCTCTTCTGGCCCTTAATTACGAGCCGCCACTGGTTTATATTGTCACGTCTGATAGCGTGATGGTTTATAATTTCACGTCTGATAGCGTGATGGTTTATAGTCTAAAGGATATGCCACGATTGTTCAATCCTAATTCAGTTATCAGTTATGGCTGCTCCGATCTCCTCAACAATCCTAATTCGACATTAGAATATGTTGAACTTAATATGAGAATCCGTTCGCCCATGTGGTACCAGGGCCCGCAAGGGAAGCAAAGAATAACACCACTGTGACCTACACTGCATGTTGTAAGAGGCGAATAATGTAGGCACTAGGGATGCTACCCTAGTAAATAAAAAGCAGCGCAGAAATCGGATGTGCTTTCCTACTTGTAGGCGTATAACTGGCACAACGTACAATCGCTTTTAGGCTCAGCTCACATACAAATCACACAGAGGGCTTGGCAGGTGGTCGGTGTGGAGCGCTCGAAGAACAAGAACATGATAATCCTATATTAAGATTTGTATATCCCAACACCTTTGATCAAGTGCCAGTTCTGATGTACACACAAGTTGCCAGTCACTTATCCCAACACCTTTGATCAAGTGCCAGTTCTGATGTACACACAAGTTGCCAGTCACTTATCCCAACACCTTTGATCAAGTGGCAGTTCTGATGTACACACAAGTTGCCAGTCACTTATCCCAACACCTTTGATCAAGTGGCAGTTCTGATGTACACACAAGTTGCCAGTCACTGGAATGCTTCGCCAGGAATGTGTCTTATCTCCTACTTGTCCTAAGTGCAGGTCGCGGGGTTGGATGTATCTGGAGATTTGCACTGGTTAATTATTTCCTTGACCTGCCGATTAGATTCGATAGTGTTAAACCAAATATGGTCCTCGTCTATCGTGGATTTCTGAAGTGTTGGTTTAGATAACAGACTGCTTGAACTAACTTATAGATTAGCACCATCTCTCTCTCTCTTTATGTGTGTCTTTTTAGCACCGGTTGGGACATGCGGTTTTATGGTTTGGAGAAGGTTACCAATAGCAAAGCCTTCATACGCTCCATAAGCAAAGGATTGACTTCATTGCACCATGTTTTCCCAGCGCGAGAGCATGAACGCCGTAGCTCCGACAACAATCCTATGGTTATCATGAAGAAATTGCATATGTGTCTCGGTCCGGATTCGAACGCACAACTTTAATGACGACAGACAAACGATGTAACCACTTTGTCATTGAAAGTTTGTATCTTGACATCATAGATATAAGCACTTTGTCATTGAAAGCTTTTATCTTGACATCATAGATATAAGCACTTTGTCATTGAAAGCTTTTATCTTGACATCATAGATATAAGCACTTTGTCATTGAAAGCTTTTATCTTGACATCATAGATATAAGCACTTTCATGACGACAGACAAACGATATAAGCACTTTATCATTGAAAGTTTTTATCTTGACATAAGGTGACATCATAGATATGCACAACTTTCATGACGACAGACAAACGATGTAACCACTTTGTCATTGAAAGCTTTTATTTTGACATCATAGATATAAGCACTTTATCATTGAAAGTTTGTATCTTGACATCATAGATATAAGCACTTTGTCATTGAAAGTTTGTATCTTAACATCATAGATATGCACAACTTTCATGACGACAGACAAACGATGTAACCACTTTGTCATTGAAAGTTTGTATCTTGACATCATAGATATGCACAACTTTCATGACGACAGGCAAACGATATAAGCACTTTATCATTGAAAGTTTTTATCTTGACATCATAGATATAACCACTTTATCATTGAAAGTTTGTATCTTAACATCATAGATATGCACAACTTTCATGACGACAGACAAACGATGTAACCACTTTATCATTGAAAGTTTGTATCTTGACATCATAGATATGCACAACTTTCATGACGACAGACAAACGATATAAGCACTTTATCATTGAAAGTTTTTATCTTGACATCATATATAACCACTTTATCATTGAAAGTTTGTATCTTAACATCATAGATATGCACAACTTTCATGACGACAGACAAACGATATAAGCACTTTATCATTGAAAGTTTGTATCTTGACATCATAGATATAAGCACTTTGTCATTGAAAGTTTGTATCTTAACATCATAGATATGCACAACTTTCATGACGACAGACAAACGATGTAACCACTTTGTCATTGAAAGCTTGTATCTTGACATCATAGATATGCACAACTTTCATGACGACAGACAAACGATATAAGCACTTTATCATTGAAAGTTTGTATCTTGACATCATAGATATAAGCACTTTGTCATTGAAAGTTTGTATCTTGACATCATAGATATAACCACTTTGTCATTGAAAGTTTTTATCTTGACATCATAGATATGCACAACTTTCATGACGACAGACAAACGATATAAGCACTTTATCATTGAAAGTTTGTATCTTGACATCATAGATATGCACAACTTTCATGACGACAGACAAACGATATAAGCACTTTATCATTGAAAGTTTGTATCTTGACATCATAGATATGCACAACTTTCATGACGACAGACAAACGATATAAGTACTTTATCATTGAAAGCTTTTATTTTGACATCATAGATATGCACAACTTTCATGACGACAGACAAACGATATAACCACTTTGTCATTAAAGTTTTATTTTGACATCTAGATATAAGCACTTTGTCATTGAAGCTTTTATCTTGACATCATAGATATAAGCACTTTGTCATTGAAAGTTTGTATCTTGACATAAGGTGACATCATGATATGACAACTTTCATGACGACAGACAAACGATGTAACCACTTTATCATTGAAAGTTTTTATTTTGACATAAGGTGACATCATAGATATGCACAACTTTCATGACGACAGGCAAACGATGTAACCACTTTGTCATTGAAAGCTTTTATCTTGACATAAGGTGACATCATAGATATGCACAACTTTCATGACGACAGACAAACGACGTAAGCACTTTGTCATTGAAAGTTTGTATCTTGACATAAGGTGACATCATAGATATGCACAACTTTCATGACGACAGGCAAACGATGTAAGCACTTTGTCATTGAAAGCTTTTATCTTGACATAAGGTGACATCATAGATATGCACAACTTTCATGACGACAGGCAAACGATGTAACCACTTTGTCATTGAAAGTTTTTATCTTGACATAAGGTGACATCATAGATATGCACAACTTTCATGACGACAGGCAAACGATGTAACCACTTTGTCATTGAAAGTTTTTATCTTGACATAAGGTGACATCATAGATATGCACAACTTTCATGACGACAGGCAAACGATGTAACCACTTTGTCATTGAAAGTTTTTATCTTGACATAAGGTGACATCATAGATATGCACAACTTTCATGACGACAGGCAAACGATGTAACCACTTTGTCATTGAAAGTTTTTATCTTGACATAAGGTGACATCATAGATATGCACAACTTTCATGACGACAGGCAAACGATGTAACCACTTTATCATTGAAAGCTTTTATCTTGACATAAGGTGACATCATAGATATGCACAACTTTCATGACGTCAGACAAACGATGTAACCACTTTGTCATTGAAAGCTTTTATCTTGACATAAGGTGACATCATAGATATGCACAACTTTCATGACGACAGGCAAACGATGTAACCACTTTGTCATTGAAAGCTTTTATCTTGACATAAGGTGACATCATAGATATGCACAACTTTCATGACGACAGGCAAACGATGTAACCACTTTATCATTGAAAGCTTTTATTTTGACATAAGGTGACATCATAGATATGCACAACTTTCATGACGACAGGCAAACGATGTAACCACTTTGTCATTGAAAGTTTTTATCTTGACATAAGGTGACATCATAGATATGCACAACTTTCATGACGACAGGCAAACGATGTAACCACTTTATCATTGAAAGCTTTTATCTTGACATAAGGTGACATCATAGATATGCACAACTTTCATGACGTCAGACAAACGATGTAACCACTTTGTCATTGAAAGCTTTTATCTTGACATAAGGTGACATCATAGATATGCACAACTTTCATGACGACAGGCAAACGATGTAACCACTTTGTCATTGAAAGCTTTTATCTTGACATAAGGTGACATCATAGATATGCACAACTTTCATGACGACAGGCAAACGATGTAACCACTTTATCATTGAAAGCTTTTATTTTGACATAAGGTGACATCATAGATATGCACAACTTTCATGACGACAGGCAAACGATGTAACCACTTTGTCATTGAAAGCTTTTATTTTGACATAAGGTGACATCATAGATATCCACAACTTTCATGACGACAGGCAAACGATGTAACCACTTTGTCATTGAAAGCTTTTATTTTGACATAAGGTGACATCATAGATATCCACAACTTTCATGACGACAGGCAAACGATGTAACCACTTTATCATTGAAAGCTTTTATCTTGACATAAGGTGACATCATAGATATGCCCGATATTAACAATTATTCCCTTCTTGAAGAAATGTCTCATGATATAAAAGAACTCAGCGAAGAAGAATAAGATGATGTTGCTACTTTCAATCTTCTTCTTCTTCTTCTTCTTCCACGAACGTTCCTTAATCATCATTCATTGGCCACTTTGTCTCAGGAGACAATAGTTCTTGCGTCACTTAGTATGTTCTACGCTGTCTCAGGAGACAATAGTTCTTGCGTCACGTAGTATGTTCTGCGCTGTCTCAGGAGACAATAGTTCTTGCGTCACGTAGTATGTTCTGCGCTGTCTCAGGAGATAATAGTTCTTGCGTCACGTAGTATGTTCTGCGCTGTCTCAGGAGACAATAGTTCTTTCGTCACGTAGTATGTTCTACGCTGTCTCAGGAGACAATAGTTCTTTCGTCACGTAGTATGTTCTGCGCTGTCTCAGGAAACAATAGTTCTTGCGTCACGTAGTATGTTCTGCGCTGTCTCAGGAAACAATAGTTCTTGCGTCACGTAGTATGTTCTGCGCTGTCTCAGGAGACAATAGTTCTTGCGTCACGTAGTATGTTCTACGCTGTCTCAGGAGACAATAGTTCTTGCGTCACGTAGTATGTTCTACGCTGTCTCAGGAGACAATAGTTCTTGCGTCATGTAGTATGTTCTGCGCTGTCTCAGGAGACAATAGTTCTTGCGTCACGTAGTATGTTCTACGCTGTCTCAGGAGACAATAGTTCTTGCGTCACGTAGTATGTTCTGCGCTGTCTCAGGAGACAATAGTTCTTGCGTCACGTAGTATGTTCTTCGCTGTCTCAGGAGACAATAGTTCTTGCGTCACGTAGTATGTTCTGCGCTGTCTCAGGAGACAATAGTTCTTGCGTCACGTAGTATGTTCTGCGCTGTCTCAGGAGACAATAGTTCTTGCGTCACGTAGTATGTTCTACGCTGTCTCAGGAGACAATAGTTCTTGCGTCACGTAGTATGTTCTACGCTGTCTCAGGAGACAATAGTTCTTGCGTCATGTAGTATGTTCTGCGCTGTCTCAGGAGACAATAGTTCTTGCGTCACGTAGTATGTTCTACGCTGTCTCAGGAGACAATAGTTCTTGCGTCACGTAGTATGTTCTGCGCTGTCTCAGGAGACAATAGTTCTTGCGTCACGTAGTATGTTCTTCGCTGTCTCAGGAGACAATAGTTCTTGCGTCACGTAGTATGTTCTGCGCTGTCTCAGGAGACAATAGTTCTTGCGTCACGTAGTATGTTCTGCGCTGTCTCAGGAGACAATAGTTCTTGCGTCACGTAGTATGTTCTGCGCTGTCTCAGGAGACAATAGTTCTTGCGTCACGTAGTATGTTCTACGCTGAATCACAACGTTTTTGGTGGCTGTAATGGCCTATTCTGGAGTAGCAATCATTGACACAGTTGCTGCAGATAAACTGGGGCTGATACATAGGATGTTCTCTCTGCCCTGTGCACTCTCCTTTGCCTCTATATGTGATGGTGTTTTTTTTCTTTTTGAACTGCCCTCACTGCCGCTCGCTATGCTTGCCTGTCTTTGCCCAGCATCTCTCAATGTCCTTTGTCTATGCCGCATGAAGTTAGATCACGCTTGCAGGTGTCAATACCACCTGTTAACCACTGTGTGATTTCTATGTGATCTGAGCCTAATAGCGATTGTACGTTGTGCCAGTTATGCACCTACAAATACGCCAGCACATCCGATTTCTGTGCCGCTTTTTATTTACTACTGTAGCTTCTCTAGGTCCCTACATCTATCTTCTTTTACGACATGCCATGTAGGTCGCAGTGTTACTATTCTTTGCTCCCATTGAGAACCCCGGCAACACACGGGTGAGATTAGATCCGATAGTGTTAAACCAAATATCGTTCTCGTCTATCCTGGATTTCTGAAGTGTTGGTTTCGATAACAGACTGCTTGAGCTAACTTAAAGATTAGCAACATCTCTCTATTCTCTCTTATGTGTGTCTTTTCAGCACCGGTTGGGACATGCGGTTTTATGGTTCGTTTGAGGGTTACCGATAGCTTCGCAAGTAACTACGGGCCGTGAAAATTTCAAGGTTCTTCTTTCTTCTGCATTCTCACTAGATTGGGATTTCGGATTCTCTAATAAAGGCAGCCGTCTGCCTCAGATTATCAACCCCGCCATACAGTTTGTCTTCTGAGTTCTCACTAGATTGGGATTTCGGATTCTCTAATAAAGGCAGCCGCCTGCACCAGATTATCAGCCACGCCATACAGTTTGTCTTGGATGCTAGTGTAAGTGGGCCACCTCTTTCTTCTCAAGTTTGCATACTGGGGGAAGTTCTGTAGGATATAATTCCTATGGTTTCTGCTTCCCCATTTGTGCCGACCTCTCCCGCAATAAGTTTTGGCCACCCTCGTGATGGTAGGTCTGACATTCTTACTGCGTGGCTAAATCTCCAAGGCAGATTGGCGACAGTAGAATCCGTTATCCCATTCCTCATTGTGAGGGGTCGTTGCACCATGTTATGCGCCTTACGGCCTGGTGCATCCGTTTTCTGCAAGCATTTGTTTCGGGTTAGCATTCCCTACGGACACGTGCATCCGATTTCAGCCAAACCTCTTTAGTCGCCTCTTACGACTTGCGTGGCAGGTAACAGTGGTTCTATTCTTTGTACCTCAAATTTGGGCCCCGGTAACCACTCGGTCGGATATCGAGGTTGGAGACAAAGCCACAAATGATCGGGTGTACACAAGGTACGAGGTTGGAGACAAAGCCACAAATGATCGGGTGTACACAAGGTGCGAGGTTGTAGACAAAGCCACAAATGATCGGGTGTACACAAGGTACAAGGTTGGAGACAAAGCCACAAATGATGGGGTGTACACAAGGTACGAGGTTGGAGACAAAGCCACAAATGATGGGGTGTACACAAGGTACGAGGTTGGAGACAAAGCCACAAATGATGGGGTGTACACAAGGTACGAGGTTGGAGACAAAGCCACAAATGATGGGGTGTACACAAGGTACGAGGTTGGAGACAAAGCCACACAATGATGGGGTGTACACAAGGTAGAGGTTGAGACAAAGCCACAATGATGGGTGTACACAAGGTACGAGGTTGAGACAAAGCCACAATGATGGGGTGTACACAAGGTACGAGGTTGGAGACAAAGCCACAAATGATGGGGTGTACACAAGGTACGAGGTTGGAGACAAAGCCACAAATGATGGGGTGTACACAAGGTACGAGGTTGTAGACAAAACCACAAATGATGGGGTGTACACAAGGTACGAGGTTGGAGACAAAGCCACAAATGATGGGGTGTACACAAGGTACGAGGTTGTAGACAAAACCACAAATGATGGGGTGTCAAAAGTACGAGGTTGAAACAAAGCCACAATGATGGGTTACACAAGGTAGAGGTTGAGACAAAGCCACAATGATGGGGTGTACACAAGGTACGAGGTTGGAGACAAAGCCACAAATGATGGGGTGTACACAAGGTACGAGGTTGGAGACAAAGCCACAAATGATGGGGTGTACACAAGGTACGAGGTTGGAGACAAACACAATGATGGGTGTACACAAGGACGAGGTTGAGACAAACCACAAATGATGGGGTGTACACAAGTACGAGGTTGAGACAAAGCCACAATGATGGGGTGTACACAAGGTAGAGGTTGAGACAAAACCACAAATGATGGGGTGTACACAAGGTACGAGGTTGGAGACAAAACCACAAATGATGGGGTACACAAGGACGAGGTTGAGACAAACCACAATGATGGGTGTACACAAGGTACGAGGTTGGAGACAAACCACAAATGATGGGGTGTACACAAAGTACGAGGTTGGAGACAAAACCACAAATGATGGGGTGTACACAAGGTACGAGGTTGTAGACAAAACCACAAATGATGGGGTGTACACAAGGTACGAGGTTGGAGACAAAACCACAAATGATGGGGTGTACACAAGGTACGAGGTTGAGACAAACCACAATGATGGGGTGTACACAAGGTACGAGGTTGAGACAAACCACAATGATGGGGTGTACACAAGGTACGAGGTTGAGACAAAGCCACAAATGATGGGGTTACACAAAGTACGAGGTTGAGACAAGCCACAATGATGGGGTTACACAAAGTCGAGGTTGAGACAAAGCACAAATGATGGGGTGTACAAAGTAGAGGTTGTACATAAAGAAACCATGATCCTTACTTGAGATCTCACAAATACCTTCTTCATCTTCTTCTTCTTCGAACTTTCCATATCCACCACTTGTTAACCACTCTGTGTGATTTCTATGTGTTCTGAGCCTGAGAGCGATTGTACGTTGTGCCAGTTGTGCGCCTACAAGTAGGCCAGCACGTGCGATTTCTGACGCTGTTATTTACTACTGTAGCTTCCTATGCCTAAGGCATGTCCAACAATCAGTGGCATCTTATGACATACCTTGTAGGTCGCAATGGTACTATTCTGTGCTCTTTGTGGCCCCCAGCACCATCGAACATTCCTGTTGAATGGGGAGGGGGAGGGCTGGTTTTTATAAGTGTTTGATAAGGTTTTCTCAATTTTATTTTGACTCAATTCTATGAGTCCTTGGTTATTTATTGATGACAAATATTCATAATACTGATATTCGTTATTTCTAAACTTAATTTGTAACATAAAATAACTCTGATTTAGTATGTAGTGTTGTTTGTACAATGAATTTCTCTTGATATAAGAATAGTGAAATACGAGGATCATGCCATGGTTGTGCTTTTATTTATTATATTTTGGGGGTCTAAGTGGTTAAGCCCTTTGCCTTGCGAGTCGAAGGTCGTGGGTTCGAGTCCACACTGCGCCATTCTGTTCACGAGTGCAATTTTTCCAGAGTCCCTTGGATTGTTGCTGGAGCTACGGAGTTCGTGCTTTGTGCAATACTCTCGGCAGGTGGCGTGCCATTTCTGCGGAGTAATGAGCCGTATGGGGTAAACCCGGTGCAATGAAGTCAAGCTATTCGGCTTTTAAACCCTTTTTTCTTATAATTTTTTTTTTTAACCTGAGCTCGCCGGCCTTATGTTACCGGAGGCCGACTGCTATGTTTAAGTCTCTCTACCACCCCCACCCCCGTCTCTTTCTCAGTATATGCATCTTACCCCATTCCTTCTTTCTGTCATTGTCTATCATGCTCGCCCCTTCATCTTGGTGGTCCATCTATTGGAGCCTATGTTGGTGGGCTGCCCATTGTCTATCATGCTCGCCCCTTCATCTTGGTGGTCCATCTATTGGAGCCTATGTTGGTGGGCTGCCCATTGTCTATCATGCTCGCCCCTTCATCTTGGTGGTCCATCTATTGGAGCCTATGTTGGTGGGCTGCCCATTGTATATCAGGCTCGCCCCTTCATCTTGGTGGTCCATCTATTGGAGCCTATGTTGGTGGGCTGCCCATTTTCTATCATGCTCGCCCTTCATCTTGGTGGTCCATCTATTGGAGCCTATGTTGGTGGGCTGCCCATTTTCTATCATTCTCGCCCTTCATCTTGGTGGTACATCTCTTGGAGCCTATGTTGGTGGGCTGCCCATTGTCTATCATGCTCGCCCCTTCATCTTGGTGGTCCATCTCTTGGAGCCTATGTTGGGGGCTGCCCATTGTGCTTTGAAGCAGATTTGTCAAATTTGTTTGAATCTTGAAAATGTACACGCTTCTGCTGATTTTTTCACCTCTTGGACCCCACACTGGTGGGAACCCCGCGTAAAGCCCACCGTTCTCATACTTGAATACCGCCATGCCACTAACCCTTCATTTCCTTCCCTGAGTAAATATCTCACTCTTATTCCACGCCTTTGAAAACACGCACACACACACACACTCACATTTTCAGACCGAAAAGCCTGTTTTAAGAACTGCGCTTAAAATCTTCATCTCATGCAAATAGAAAGTCATTGTCCGCCACTAACATCAAGTGCGCTCAATATTGTTGCTTTCAGTAATGTCTTCTCTCTCTCTATCTCTCTCTCTCGTTCCATAACTTTCCAACTCTCTCTCCCACCCTCTCTCTCTCTCTCTCTCTCTCTCTCTATCTCTCTCTCTCCTCTCATTCATCTTGCTAGCATCCGATTGGTCTAGTTTGAATGAACGTAAAAGAGGCTTGTCCATCACTTGTAATTTGCTTCCCTGTTTTATTGTGATCAACTCCATTTCGTTATATTTGCGAATCGATACAATTTGATGTCTTGTGGGTCGATATAATTTGATGACATGCGAGTGGATCTTCTACCATCACCTAATGCTATGCGATTACTTCGGTATGTGTCATAAACAGGGCGGTGCGCTTGAGGTCTTCACCTGTCTCCCATATTTTGTCTTGTAGGGTTGTTTCTGTTGGCCAGATTTCCATTCTCACACTGCTAAGCTGCGGCAGTCTTGCAGGATGTGCTCTGGGGACTGCTTTGGTGCTCTACAGGTGCAGACAACCGAGTCACCGAGAGCCATTCTATGGAGGTGTGCTCTGAGACTGCATTGTCCCGTTCTAAGTCTGAAGACTGGCATGTGCTTGTCTGTTTAGTGTGTTTATACTGTCATGCTCTGCGTTGTATCCTCTGTTTTTCTCCACATCATTTTCCTGGATTGTTTCAGGAGAGTCTTTGCTTCTGTAACTGGTTAAGTACTTTGTCGTTGGAGGGTGTTGTGTCTATCTCCTTCTGTCCTGTTTCTTCCTTTGTATTCTTCCTTCTTGTCCTGTATTCTTCCTTCTTGTCTGTATTCTCCTTCTTGTCTGTATTCTTCCTTCTTGTCGTGTATTCTTCCTTCTTGTCTTATTTTCCTTTTTGTCCTGTATTCTTCCTTCTTGTCTGTATTCTTCCTTCTTGTCTGTATTCTTCCTTCTTGTCCTGTATTCTTCCTTCTTGTCCTGTATTCTTCCTTCTTGTCCTGTATTCTTCCTTCTTGTCCTGTATTCTTCCTTCTTGTCCTGTATTCTTCCTTCTTGTCGTGTATTCTTCCTTCTTGTCCTGTATTCTTCCTTCTTGTCCTGTATTCTTCCTTCTTGTCGTGTATTCTTCCTTCTTGTCTTGTATTCTTCCTTCTTGTCCTGTATTCTTCCTTCTTGTCATGTATTCTTCCTTCTTGTCATGTATTCTTCCTTCTTGTCCTGTATTCTTCCTTCTTGTCTTGTATTCTTCCTTCTTGTCCTGTATTCTTCCTTCTTGTCCTGTATTCTTCCTTCTTGTCTTGTATTCTTCCTTCTTGTCTTGTATTCTTCCTTCTTGTCCTGTATTCTTCCTTCTTGTCTGTTTCTTCCTTCTTGTCCATTATTCTTCCTACTGTGTCTTGATATTTCCTTCTGTCGTAGAGACAACATCGTACATCTCTCTTCTGTTTATTTTATTAGAAATGTAATTCTCATTAAGCCGAGACAGGCTCTTCATCACTCTCAGAGCCAGGCTCTTATTTTGGTTATATCAGGACGCGTTGGTCCGTACAAACATAACAAGGGGGAATTAACTCCTTGCTGTGAGAATTTATGTTTACACTAATCTCCCTTTACTTCTTCTCTCCAGAATGCGTCTCTTTTCCATGCGACCGTGTGAGTGTATACTGAAGTACCTCTCTGGCTGATGCCAGTTGTTTATGTGTGTGTGTGTGTGTGTGTGTGTTCTCTTGTGAACGTCTGTAGCTTATGCAACATTGAGCACCATCACAACCCAAACGTACCTGGTTTAAACTCTGCGGCAGCGAAATTCATTTCCCTGGGATATTTACGAACGGTAACAATAAACCTCACCGTTAAGAAAACAATGGACAAACTACTGAACGTATATGGGGTGCCTAGGAAATCATTGACTCGCTTACTTAGGTTGATGGCCAAGTCCTGTCAAGGATATGCCACGATTGTCATTCTCATTTCATCTGCTATATGTAACGTGTAACGGTGAAAATACAAATATGCACCGTAGTCTTCTCAGACCTCAGGGTATGAACAAATGTCACTTCACATTTCACACCCTAGAGTGCAGGAGGTAGGAGCACTCATTCTTTGAAATTTCTCTCTCTCTCGCGTGCGATCCCCGCTTAGACTGATGTACCATATTTCCTCATAAATTCTGCTGTTTTTAGGGACTCCTTACCTGAGTACAGCTTCTCATTTAGCTTGGTATTTTCCTGCCAGGTTTAGTTTCTCAGGCCTGCTAGCAGTTGGCAGTCTTGCAGTAAGGTGCTCTGCCATCATGCTTCTTGCAGTGGCACAGGCTAGTTGTGCCATAGTTGTGCCAATTTTAAATTAAAGGTGGGACCGGAGTCTGTTATGGCCGGTACAGAGGCGGAATATAACTGTGGAATTTGAAACTAACACGATTGTAATCTTTAGGGCACAAATACTAGATTTCTTCAATATTTAACTTCATCCTTATTCATTTTCTTCTATTCGCTTTGACCCTCTCTTCGTACATTTCGCTTGACCCTCTCTTTGTACATTTCGCTTGACCCTCTCTTTGTACATTTCGCTTGACCCTCTCTTTGTACATTTCGCTTGACCCTCTCTTTGTACATTTCGCTTGACCCTCTCTTTGTACATTTCGCTTTATTTATGTTTCTCTTCTTCTTGAAGGCTTCATATCGACCTCTTTTTAACTACTGTGTGATTTCTATGTCATCTGAACCTAAGAGCGATTGCACGTTGTGCCTTTATGCGCCTACAAGTAGGTCAGCACATCCGATTTCTGCAATGTTTTTATTTAATAGGGTAGCTTCCCTAGGTCCTACATCAGTCGCATCTACGACATTCCTTGTATGTTGCAGTGTTACTCAGTTATCAGTTATATGAGGACTGTCATCATAGTACTCCTGACATGTCAATAGCTGCTCCGCCTCAGCAAATCCAGCAGCTTCCAGCGGCCCAACACTCCAATTCAATATTCTTTGCTTCCCTTGCGGGCCCCGGCACCATACGGACGTTTCTGTTTCTTATTCCACATAAATGCCCGTTCTAGAAATCACTTCTTAACTTGAAGCTGTGAGGCAAATCAGGACTGGAGAAAAGAAAGAAAGATAAGGCGCATAGAGAGATGCTCGCTCCAGATGTCTCCTTTTTCGACCTGACGTTGAAATGCAAGACGCATAGAGATGCTCGCTCCAGATGTCTCCTTTTTCGACCTGACGTTGAAAGGCAAGACGCATAGAGATGCTCGCTCCAGATGTCTCCTTTTTCGACCTGACGTTGAAAGGCAAGACGCATAGAGATGCTCGCTCCAGATGTCTCCTTTTTCGACCTGACGTTGAAAGGCAAGACGCATAGAGATGCTCGCTCCAGATGTCTCCTTTTTCGACCTGACGTTGAAAGGCAAGAGCATGAGAGATGCTCGCTCCAGATGTCTACTTTTTCGACCTGACGTTGAAATGCAAGACGCATAGAGATGCTCGCTCAGATGTCTACTTTTCGACCTGACGTTGAAATGCAAGATCTAGAGGATGTTTCGCTCCAGATGTCTACTTTTCGACCTGACGTTGAAAGGCAAGCGCATAGAGATGCTCGCTCCAGATGTCTACTTTTTCGACCTGACGTTGAAAGGCAAGACGCATAGAGATGCTCGCTCCAGATGTCTCCTTTTTCGACCTGACTTTGAAAGGCAAGACGCATAGAGATGCTCGCTCCAGATGTCTCCTTTTTCGACCTGACGTTGAAAGGCAAGACGCATAGAGATGCTCGCTCCAGATGTCTCCTTTTTCGACCTGACGTTGAAAGGCAAGACGCATAGAGATGCTCGCTCCAGATGTCTCCTTTTTCGACCTGACGTTGAAAGGCAAGACGCATAGAGATGCTCGCTCCAGATGTCTCCTTTTTCGACCTGACGTTGAAAGGCAAGACGCATAGAGATGCTCGCTCCAGATGTCTCCTTTTTCGACCTGACGTTGAAAGGCAAGACGCATAGAGATGCTCGCTCCAGATGTCTCCTTTTTCGACCTGACGTTGAAAGGCAAGATGCATAGAGATGCTCGCTCCAGATGTCTCCTTTTTCGACCTGACGTTGAAAGGCAAGACGCATAGAGATGCTCGCTCCAGATGTCTCCTTTTTCGACCTGACGTTGAAAGGCAAGACGCATAGAGATGCTCGCTCCAGATGTCTCCTTTTTCGACCTGACGTTGAAAGGCAAGACGCATAGAGATGCTCGCTCCAGATGTCTCCTTTTTCGACCTGACGTTGAAAGGCAAGACGCATAGAGATGCTCGCTCCAGATGTCTCCTTTTTCGACCTGACGTTGAAAGGCAAGATGCATAGAGATGCTAGCTCCAGATGTCTCCTTTTTCGACCTGACGTTGAAAGGCAAGACGCATAGAGATGCTCGCTCCAGATGTCTCCTTTTTCGACCTGACGTTGAAAGGCAAGACGCATAGAGATGCTCGCTCCAGATGTCTCCTTTTTCGACCTGACGTTGAAAGGCAAGACGCATAGAGATGCTCGCTCCAGATGTCTCCTTTTTCGACCTGACGTTGAAAGGCAAGACGCATAGAAATGCTCGCTCCAGATGTCTCCTTTTTCGACCTGACGTTGAAAGCAAGACGCATAGAATGCTAGCTCCAGATGTCTCCTTTTTCGACCTGACGTTGAAATGCAAGACGCATAGAGATGCTAGCTCCAGATGTCTCCTTTTTCGACCTGACGTTGAAATGCAAGACGCATAGAGATGCTCGCTCCAGATGTCTCCTTTTTCGACCTGACGTTGAAATGCAAGACGCATAGAGATGCTCGCTCCAGATGTCTCCTTTTTCGACCTGACGTTGAAATGCAAGACATGATTAGAAAATAGATAGATTCCAGACTCGTTCCACTCAGTCTCACGCCACGCAGTCTCACGCCACTCAGTCTCACGCCACGCAGTCTCACGCCACGCAGTCTCACGCCACTCAGTCTCACGCCACTCAGTCTCACGCCACGCAGTCTCACGCCACGCAGTCTCACGCCACGCAGTCTCACGCCACTCAGTCTCACGCCACGCAGTCTCCGTCCTCAGTCTCGCCACTCAGTCTCACGCCACGCAGTCTCCGCCACTCAGTCTCACGCCACCAGTCTCACGCCACTCAGTCTCACGCCACGCAGTCTCCGCCACGCAGTCTCACGCCACGCAGTCTCCGCCACGCAGTCTCCGCCACGCAGTCTCACGCCACTCAGTCTCACGCCACGCAGTCTCACGCCACGCAGTCTCACGCCACGCAGTCTCACGCCACTCAGTCTCACGCCACTCAGTCTCACGCCACTCAGTCTCACGCCACTCAGTCTCACGCCACGCAGTCTCACGCCACTCAGTCTCACGCCACGCACATACGGTGAGAAAGACGGCCTGCTGATATCTCTAGTTCGATCAACTTAAATACATGGCCAATAACAGCAGCCAATGAGCGGGAAATCGTAACGACAGAGATGAAGTGTCTTAGAAGAGCTGCAGGTGTGACAATAAGAGACAAAATTAGAAATGAAGAAATCAGAAGAAGACTGGATCTGAAACCAGTCATGCAATTCATAAAATAACAACAGATTAAATGGTTTGGACACCTGACTAGAATGCCCTGGTATCGCCTACCACAGAGAGCCACACAGAAAAAGTGTAATGTGTACAAAAAAAGAGGAAGACGACGCAAACGATGGAGCGACAGCATCAAGAACAGCCTTACGAACATGAATATCAGCTTACAAAGTGCCTTAAAACAATCACACACAAGATCACTACGTTTAGCCGCCTTTCTATCAAGAAGTCAATGGTGGAAGACAAGAAGAAGAAGATCGACTTCAAAACATTTTTTTCCATGACGATAACTACCGCTGTGATTAATAATGTTTTTTTTTAAATACAAGAACCCTCTTCCACTTAACTCCACTTGTGGATGATTGAAGTGGCACTTTGCACGATCCTACACAACCGGTAATGCTCTCGGGAATTTGAAACCAGGTCTATGAATTTGAGTGACATAAGTTTTGTATTATGATTAGTTTGTATCATATCTACCTACCAATCTTCTTCTCTATGATACAGCAGCACTGGGCTCTTGCCCTTCGACCCAATGCCATGTAGTGCTATCTGTATGTGTTGTTTGTTAGTTTGTTCTTTTGTTCCATATCTTCTTCTTCTTCAAATGCTCCATATCGACCACGTGTTAACCACTCTGTGTGATTTGTATGTGATCTGAGCCTAAGAGCGATTGTACGTTGTGACGAGCCTATAAGTAGGCCAGCACATGCCATTCCTGCATAGTTTCTTATTTACTAGGGTACGCCTGTGTGATGCTGGGGCTCGCAAGGGAAGCAAAGAATAGTACCACTGCCACCTACAATGCATGTCGTTATCGGCGACTGGTGTAGGCCCTAGGGATGCTACCTAGTAAATAAAAAGCAGCGCAGAAATCGGATGTGCTGACCCACTTGTAGGTGCATAACTGGCACAACGTACAATCAAGCGCTCTTGGGCTCAGATGACATGCAAGTCGCACAGGGTGGTTGACAAGTGGTCGATATGGAACGTTGGAAGAAGATTATAACAAGGGAGAGATCGATTTGTACAATGTTTATCTAGTTGAAGTTTGTAGCGTAAACGGTAGTGAACTCCATCACATCCCAAGTCTACCTGATTCAAACTATGCGGTGGGCAGTTTGGAAGTAGATTTGTTCACGTGGATTTTTACCAACGGTAAAATAGCTTTACCGTCCAGAAAGCAATGGCAAACTACTGAACGTATAAGTGGTTCCTTGAAAATTCAACGATTGATTTCTTGTGGTTGATGTTGTGACGTCCTGTCAAGGATATGCTACTATTTTCATGCATTATTTTAGTCTTCTTCACAAACTCTCTATTGAAACATGTACAGAAATGTTGCTGGTAAGTTACAGTCGTTGTTCCATTTGTCTTTCCTCAGCTGGATGATGGAATTGCTTGTCCACTCTTCACGTTAAGCTTTATTTTGCGATCTAGGGCCAGTTGAGTCGCCCTTGTTGTGTTATATCCGTGTTTATATAGTGTGGTCTTGATATTGTCTATCCATCTTTTTCGTAGTCTTCCCTTGGCTCTAGTACCCGAAGTCTTTGCTCTTTTTATTATATGCTGTTATTGGTGGTTGGTTGTATTTCATTCTCATTAAATGTTGAAGCCACTGCATTTGTTGTCTTTCAATGTGTTCGGTGCATGAAGTTATACCCACTCTGCTTCTAATGTCCTCGTTTGGTAGTCTATCTTTCCTGGTGACACCCACCGCCTTACTCCTGGCCGTTGTTTTATTGTGAAAAAAAGAAGAGTTAAGAGAAAATATGGAGAGAGAGAGAGAGGGAGGGAGAGAGAGAAAGAGTGGTGTCATCAAGACTATTTTTTTTATAGTAGTGAACTTGTCTGCGGTCACGCGATCCAGACCGCAGTGAGATCTCTGTCCACATTCCAGCACTGACCGTCAACCAGGGACAAAGGCGGCCCAACGGAAAGTGACGATGGACATGTGATCAGTTTAACGTCGGTGTTTCTTGGGCAGAAACGGTACGCATGTTGGGGGGAGCTTCTCTCTCTCTCTCTCTCTCTCTCTGTGTTTATTTCCACAGCCCTGCAGCAATCAGCGCTGAAAGGGATACAAACACTGGCGATTATTCTGCTGTTTTGTGACTGGGGACATCCGATTGTTTATTTTGAAGTTCTTAGGCATCAGTCCACGCCGCAGGCTACCTTGAACAGACACCAGCACGACACACAAAAAGCGGAAGCATGGATCCAAATTGCTTACTTTTCTTTTTCTTTCTTTTCACCTTGTTTTCTAGAACGGGCGTTTGTGGACTCTTCATAAATAGTGTCTTTCGTCGCCTCTGTTATCTCCGAGGTCCACCTTTTGCGTGGATGGCCTTTTGCTTTGTATCCACTGTATCGGGGTAACATTGCTTTTTGAGGTGACTGTTGGTAATCTGTCAAATTGTCTACAAGAGCTTAATATAGGAGAACAACTTCTCATTTATCTGTTACGAACTGGGTACACTAGGCTCAGGTAGCATCTGTTTAACAAGTGTAAGATTGACGCCACAAACGACATAGTTTAATGTCTGAGTGAACACTCCATGAAATGTATACATTTTAAAAACCAACTTAACTAACTCATTACTCGGTAAAGAAAGCACGTAAAGAGTTGAAGATAGTATCGCTGACTTACAAATTTCGACAATAATAAGCTGTTCTTTTTCGAACGTTCCATATCGACCACTTGTTAACCACTCTTTGTGATATGTTTGTGATCTGAGCCTAAGAACGATTGTAGGATGTGCCAGTTATTCGCCTACAAGTAGGCCAGCATGTCCGGTCTCTGCGACGCTTTTTATTTCCTAGACGCCTACCTCAATCGCCTGCCCTCTTCGACATACCGTAGTCGCAGTGTTCTTTCTTTGCTCCTCTTGCGACCTCACCCACGTGCCTCCATATTCCACTGTCCTACATCGATCTTTTCATGTCCTCCATCACTTCCACTGTCCTCCACTGTCCTACATCGATCTTTTCATGTCCTCCATCACTTCCACTGCCCTCCACTGTCCTACATCGATCTTTTCATGTCCTCCATCACTTCCACTGTCCTCCACTGTCCTACATCGATCTTTTCATGTACACCATCACTTCCACTGTCCTCCATTCATCTATGTTCCATAGGCCACTTCCTTACTCTTTTTCTCCATCAGTCTCTCCCTCCGTTCTCAAGTTTTCCATCCTTCTCTCTCTCTCTCTCTCTCTCTCTCTCTCTCTCTGTATCCACCATCTTTCAATCCTCCATTGCTCCCTCTGTCCTACATCTCTCATTAACATCTCTATCTCTCTCTCTCTCTCTCTCTGTATCCACCATCTTTCAATCCTCCATTGCTCCCTCTGTCCGACATCTCTCATTTAACATCTCTATCTCTCTTCTGTTATCTCGTCATCCATCAATAATCTCTCATTTTTCCCTCGGACAACTTATCTCTCCCTCTATCCTCAGTCACTCCACCCTCCCTTATTGTATCCTCCATCCCTCTGTCTCTCTATCCTCCATCCATCACTCACTCACCTTATCATCATCATCAAGTTCGTATCCTTTATGTAGGACGTTGCTCCATTCCCTCTCTTTGCAGTACATCTGAAATTCACTGTCTCTTGCCCAGTTCATCCACTTTGCCGATGGTCATATTCATGGTCTCTTTAATATCTTGTAGCCATCTTCTTCTTGGTCTGCCTCTGCGTCCTGGGACCCTGCCCTCTAGTATTGTTCTTTCCAGGCCATCGTGACGCTTGATGTGACCAAAGTATGTAATTTTTCTGTATAGTATATTGTTTATCAGCCAATTCTCTTTAACGTTTAGTTCTTTCCGGACATCAGTGTTCTCCATTTTTTCTACCCTTACAATCCAACTATATCTAATAGCAGATGTGCACACGTGTCGGTTGTTATATTCAATTATTACCTCCTTCTGTTTGCTATTATATATTAATCTCTCTCTCTCTCTCTCTCTCTCTCTCTCTCCCAGTCGTTACCGACACCTTTATTAATATCTCTCTCTCTCTCCCAGTCGTTACCGATACCTTTATGTGATAATAGTAATATTGACATGGTTCTCAAACATGTGATACTAGACACTTGCTACGTCCGTCTACACTTTACTTATGGCACTGTACAGTCACAGCCAACCCTAAATAACTAGACCTGACAACTGACGGGAAACCCTGACCTAGTTTCAGTTGAGGGCCTGGAATTATATATGTTTGATAGAACACTGCAAGCTATTTTGCAATTTTACTCAATTCTATGAGTATGGTTATTTATTGGTGACATATTCATAATATTGATATTTCTTAATGTTAAACTTAAGTGGTTGCATAATATATCTTCGATTTAGCATTTTTTGTTGATTTAAAAGTGAATTCGTCTATATACAACAATACTGGATTGCGAGGTCACGTGACCGGTTGTGTTATCATTTCCCATAATTTTTACCTGCGTCCACAGGCTTTATGAGTTGGCTCTTGTGCAGCTGACGCTTAATATTGCTATCTAGAGTCCGTCCATAACAATAATCCATAACAATAATATGGAATACAACATAAAGAGAAGAGGAAGACCACGGAGAAGATGGATTCAGAAGGTAACTGATGGTTTGAACATGACGGCTGCAGAGGCAGGACATCTGGCCTATGAGAGAGAGAGAGAGAAATTCAGAGTGCTCTTGGGGTTGCAAAGTTCTGCTTAGGACAAACTATTTGATGATAATAGTCCGTCCACGCAAAAGGTGGAGCTCAGAGATAACAGAGAGACAGTGAAAGATGATATTTATGAAGCGAAGAAAGAAGAACATGCACACACAAGATCATTACAATCATCCTTTCTCTCCCCTCACCTCCCCTCCCCTCACTTCCAACACTTCTATAAAGAAGTCAATGGTGGAAGAGGAGAAGAACACTGACCCTTGAGGGTCGATATTGATATAATGTTAGAACCGCTGATCGTCGCGTATGTGTTAAACATATGAGAGGTATGTCGGACACGTATGTAAACACATGAATGTTCGTTATGAAACCTTTATGTACTTGGCTAACATTGTTGCATACAAGTATGTGCATCACCTGAGAAGCGAGGCTAGTCCAACGTTGTTCATATGCAATGATTGCAGCCTGATACGCGGTGGATCGTGACGGAGATTAAGATATATATATAAATATTTATTACATAAATGACACCACATTAACTGCGCAGGTAGGAGTGTAGTGAAACAAGCTGGAGGGGAAGAAGTAGGTTGTGTTGGTAATATATATATTTCTCTCTCTCTGTGTCTCTCTCTCTTATGCATTTTAAACCCCGACTGGAGCGTAGGCCCTCAACCAAGTGATGTCAAGTCGTTCTATCTCTAGCTATCTCCTGAGCTCCTTCAGCTCTTCTTTATAGTGCATCTCTATCTATCTCGATTTCATATTTTATCCTGATTGGGCTAGCCCTCCAACTTACCAGTCTTCTATCTCTGGCTATCCTACAGCTCCCCCCATGTTATTTATTTTGTTGATCTCTGCCTCTAAATCTCGTCTTCGTGTAATTTAGGTCTCTCTCTTTCGTTATTATGGGTTCATAACCTTCTTGTGTTTTCCTCTGATTTCTCAAGTACGAGGCGCATTGAATAATGCTCAAGTCCATAACTTTGTTAATATACATAATTTACAAATGAAACATACATTTTCAGAAAGCTTGAGATGTCCACTACACAATAGAGTCATTATTTTTGACATAGTCACCTCCACGTTCCACACACACCCAACGTCGAACTAGTTGTTGCATCCCGTCGAAGAAAAAATCTGATGATTTTTCACGAAGCCAGGTACGCACATCTTCTGCCACATCCTCGTCAGAAGCATATCTGTTTCCCTTGAGATGTTCCTTAAGCTTTGGGAACAGGAAAAAGTCACAAGGTGCCAAATCGGGCTATATGGTGGGTGCGCTAAAATGTCAAAATTGAGACGCTCTAATGCTGCCGCTGTTTGTCTAATGGTGTGTGGACGAGCATTGTCATGTTGAAGGACTGCGTGTTTTCCAGGACGAACACGTAGCAGTCTTGCTCGTAGTTTCTTCATCGTTTCCACATACCGATCAGAATTGACAGTATTGCCGTGTTCCAAAAATTATGTGTGGATTACGCCTTGGCAGTCCCAAAAAATGGTCATCAAAACTTTTCCCGCTGACGTGACAGTTTTGAATTTTTTGGGGTGGGTGAGTTTTTGTGCCTGTTTTCCATAGACTGGCGCTTGTTTTCAGGGTCGTAATGATGCACCCATGACTCATCGCCAGTGACAATTCGGCAGATAAAGTCATCGCCTTCTCGTTCATATCGCATCAGGTGTTCCTGACACGCCTGATATCGGCGATGTTTCATTTCCGGTGTCAGCCTGCGAGGGACCCATCTTGCACAAACTTTCCTATACCCTAGCAATACATGAATAATGTGATGTACTCGTTCAGTCGAAATTTCAAGCATTGTAGCGACATCTTTTGCTTGATGCGGCGATTGACATGAATCAGTTCGTCCACGCGAGCTTGGTGTTGTTCATCCACTGCTGTAATTGGTCGTCCGCTGCGAGCCTGATCATGCAAGGTCATCGTCGCTGGATTGTCGCCTTTAACAGTCCTTGTCCACCTCTAACAGTATCACATCCACACAGGCGTCACCATATACCGCTCTCATTCTCCGATGCATGTCGATGGGAACACAACCTTCGGCCGTCAAGAATTCAATTACAGCTCTTTGCTTCAACCGAATTTCCATGTATGACGCCATCTTGGATAATGTTGTGCGCATGCGCAACATTCCAGACACTTGACACTTACTGTCCTGAAAACACACTTACATATACTTTATTCTGATATCGGTGTCATTGCCTCCGAACACTATTAACAAAGTTATGGACTTGGAGGCATTACTTTTCAATGCACCCTCGTATGTCCTATCCAGCACCAGCTTTTTTTTTAACCTCTTGGTTCTTGTTCGATCGCTCCATATCAACCGCTCTTTGTGATTTGTATGCGATCTAAGCCTAAGAACGATTGTACGTTGTGCCAGTTATGCGCCTACAATTAGGCTAGCACAGCGACGCTTTTTATATAGGGTAGCTTACCTAGGCTGCTACCTCAGTCATGCGTTGTAGGTCGCAGTGTTACTATTCTTTGCTCCCTTGTGAGCCCTGACAACATACGGGTGAACCTCTTGGTTCACTAAAATCTGTCTTGTTCTCTCCATCATCATCAGGTGACGTGCCGACTGGCGTAATCGATCATGGTTCTCCACAAATCTCTATATGTGCTGTTTGCTATCATCACAGGTGACGCTCTTCCGTGCCATGAAGTCAGACTACCCTAAATTTCCTCTCTTTGTCTTCCTCTGTCTCTCCTCGATTTTACCAGTGGTCACAATGTGTTCTAAACCTCCCTTTCTCATCACATGTCCGAAAATTGTGCTGCCTCTTTTTATATTGCTGATGAATGCTTAGTCTGTGTCTTGATCTCATTCAACACCTCTACATTAGTCATTCTAGCAGTCGATGGGATTCGCATCATTCTTCTGTAAAACCACATTTCTGTTGCCCTCAGAAATGTTTCTATTTGTTTGTTTATTGTCCATGACTCGCATCCGTATGTCAGTATTGGTTATTCCCATAAGTTCCTCATTTGTGACCTTATCATGAACATGATAATCATGGCATATCTTTTACAGGACGTAGCCATCAACCACAGTCAACGAGTCGTTGATTTTCTAGGCACCACTTATACGTTCAGTAGTTTGCCATCTTTATGAACGGTGATGTCTATTTTTACCTTTTGTAAAAATCCCACGGAAACAATTTGCTTCCAAATTTGGCATCACTTGAACCAGGTACGCTTGGACTTGCGATCGAGCTGACTACCGCATGAGCTATAGACGCTGACGATCCTATCATACAATCTCATTAATAATACAATGTTGTTAACACTATACAATATTCAGTGTGTTATTTATATTCTAGTTATCTTCAAACCCCATTGATTGATATTTGCTGTGCACAGCTGTCATTGACATCTGTCATTCATATTATTCTCATGTTGTTTGTCTTCTTCTTCTTCTTCGCGTTCGTTCTTTGATGCGACCAATTGAATCATTCTTATTGTGATATATAATTGATCTTTGACAAGAACGACTAACCTTGAATCCCTATTACGTTCGTGTGATGCTGGGATCCGCAAGGGAAGCAAAGAATAGTACCACTGTGACCTACAATGCATGTCGTAAGAGGCCAATGATGTAGGACCTAGGGAAGCTACTCTAGTAAATAAAAAGCATCGCAGAAATTGGGTGTGCTGGTCTACTTGTAGGCGCATAACTGGCACAACGTACAATCGCTCTTAGGCTCAGATCACATACAAATCACATAGAGCGTTTGAAGAAGAAGAACCCCTGTTAAAATTAGGCCCTATTTGTGTATGTACCATACACGTGTAGGTCATAGTTTTCGTTTTTCTCCTACGGGAAATGTTTTCAGTCTGGCTTGCTGACAATCAGTCCCTCACACTTCCCCTTCCTTCGTGTGTACAAGTTCTCTTTAATGAATGCTGTTTTTCTGTCATCATCATCATCAAGGTGCGTATCCTTTATAGGACGTTACTGTCTGTGCAGCGCATCTGAAATTCACTCTGTCTCACAAATATGTGTTGTAAGAGGCGACTGATGTAGGGACCTCGGAAAGCTACCCTAGTAAATAAAAGGGCGATGTGTGCCTCTTGTATGCGTATAACTGGCACAACGTACAATCGCTCTTAGGGTCAGATCACATAGAAATCACACAGTACACACACAGTAATCTCCAAACTAGCTCATGATTGACCCGGTCAGTTATGCGGCCCAACATTAGAGTTGGCTGTGGATGAAGATAGCAAACATTGTACGTTCTTCTCTTTGTTTGAAGCTTGTGTTATTCTCTCTCTGTCATACACTCATCGAGCATGCTGTAGAAATAATGCATCTCCTATCTCAGATATCTCTCTCAGACAACCATTAAGTATCCCCTAAAGGCATGATTAAACACGTATTGTGATGTTGCTGACCGGAGATAAACATGACATCAGGAAATCAGAGTCGCAAAATCAGAGTCGCAAAATTAGAGTTGCAAAATCAAAGTTGCAAAATCAGAGTTGCAAAATCAGAGCTGTTGATACAGGACAGGAAAACATGATGATGCAGGCCAAGAGGATAAAATGACGAGTTGTCGGGCATACCTTGCGAAAGACACAGTCGAATGTCACTAGACACGGACTTGGGTAGTACAAGCAAGAGAAAGTGAAAAGAAGACGTCTTATACAGACCTGGAGACGGAGTTTTGTTGAAGAACTGAAGGACTGTCAACTATCATGTGGAGCCATATAAAAACAGACAGAGACTGGGATACTGCAGGTCAACAGTAGGGTCCCTATGCTCTACGAGAAGCGGAGATAAATAAGTAGTCTGAAACTATTGCCAAGTTGAACTTGAAAATAAGTGCTTGACAGAAAAATAGATCAAGTAAGAAAGAAACACACATTCAAACAAACCTGTTGTACAAACAAGAAATTCTAACCAGCAGCAGACATTTATTCAGCTGTGTGCCGTACCTTGTCTCACCTGCGGTAGACCGAGCTCCTGATGTGTCTCACGGGAGTCTCCCATCTGTGAGCTGGCTACTGATTCCCAACTTTCTCCCAGCGGTGTTTGTTTATACTGAGATGTCAGCAGATCAACCCCCCAGGCTGATATCGAACTGGCTTGTACACGGTAACTTTGTGTACCTGTGCGGTTTTGACAGTTCTTCACTTCTAGTTAATAGAGTGGGAATATATAAATGGTATATAAATGCGCAGAATAGAGGGACTGAGCTGGTATGTAGGAATATAAATGTGCAGAATAGAGAGACTGAGATGGTATGTGGGAATATATAAATGGTATATAAATGCACAGAATAGAGCGACTGAGATGGCATGCTACCTCTGAAGCCGGAGAAGGCCCGCCTGTATGACGGGGTGCACTGTTAATAAGGAAAGCACGAATTCACGTAAAAACCAACCAGAAGCACAATACCAGGCGCCATGACTACGCCTGAACTCATAGCGGGCGATGCAGAAGAAGAAGATTGTATGTTATGCTATGCGATCGACGTCATGACTCATTGGGCATTTCCATGCGTGCTCTGTCCTCTGCTGCAGCAGCCATCCATTTGCTCACCGTACCCATGGGGAGTTGATTAGTATACCTTCTCTCTCTACCATGAAGACGACACTGCCTGGCATGTCCAAATTTAACTCCTAATTCTCGGACTCCTTCCAGTGTCTGAGACTCGACCATATAAATGAGTGCGTACAGCATTGATGATATCTACTTCTTCCAGTTTGAGTCATGGCATTGCTTGCCAGAAAACCAGCACGCTCGCTACCCTTCACTCCAGCATGTCTAGACAATATACAGAAACATATAAATCCGAGGTAGTCAGAGCGGATCAGATCAGATCTATAGAAAACCGAAGGGAGGCTGCGGTGATAAATTGTCGTTTTAGGACAGTTACGTGACTTTGTCTTAAAAGTCCAGGTTTGTCCAGCCAAGTCATTGTATTGAGATGTGACCTCCAAATGCTGTCCGCCAATTCCGATCCTGTAGCATGATGTGTTTGTCTTGAATGCAGTAATTTATGGGTGGAAAATATTTATCTTTTTATATTATTCACTTGTGGGGTGCGGGGTCGGATCTTTGTTTGATGTAGTTATAGTTGATTGGCAAAACACGTATTTACAAAGTACTATAGTTTTACAAATTACAAAAACAATGACAAAATACAGCAACGTTTCGACCAACAAGGCCTTTATCAAGCAAACGGCACTGATGTAGAAGCTTATCATCTTAAAAGGCTTGTCATCTAAGCCCATGCCCAGAGATCACTGAAGTAGAAGAAGATATGGGAGCCTTGTTAACTAAACGCATCGCCCGTGTGGTTCCGGGGCCCACAGGGGAAGCAAAGAATGGTTCCACTGAAACATATACCGCATGTCGTAAGAGGCGACTGATGTAGACCCTGTGGATGCTACCCTAGTAAATAAAAAGCATCGCAGACATCGGATGTGCTGGCCTACTTGTAGGCGCATAACTGCACAACGTACAATCGCTCTTAGGCTCAGATCACACACAAATCACACAGAGTGGTTGACAAGTGGTCGATATGGAGCGTTCGAAGAAGAAGAACTAAGCTCATGACCAGAGATTGCTGTAGAAGAAGAATATGTGGGATGCTTGTCAACTAAGCGAATGACCAGAGATTGCAGAAGAAGAAGAAGAAGATATTGCAGGCGTGTCTCTGATGTCACTGTTGGTGGGTGTAAGTTTTATTTGTGGTAATATGTTTTAATTGTGCGGTGACTTTCTTTGATGTATCGAAGATGGTGTATGACCAAATGGCGCACTGTTAATACTTCAAAGAAACACAGAACTTATCAAATGGTATGACCAAATGGCACTTTAATATTCAAAGAAAACACAAGAACTTAACTGGTTTAACGAGTTAATGTAATGAGAACGACAAACAGGTAATGTTCGAAACAGGAACCTGGTTTCACTGCGTTTAATGTTGGTGATGTTTAAACCTGTTTCATGCCTGGTTGAAGCTAGCTGCTAAACTTAATAATGTCAAGTCGTTTGAAATGAGGTACAGTTTTAAGTGTAAACTTTGATGTTGTGGATGAGGGGTTGTTTTGGCTGAAGTAAAGAAAGTAAAATAAAACCTTTTTATACCTGGATGTACAGGATGTTTGTAAAGTCTCACAACACTTCATATGTAGAACAAATATGAACAACTAAGTGTATATGCAGTGAGTGACTGTTGTCTGCTGGGGTAATTCTTTTCACTCAAACCATAATGGTGTTTTCAACTGAAGACAGAATATTTGACAATATGAAGAAACGTATACAGACATATCTTGAAGCCTGTGGTGAATATTTCCAACATCTGTTATAATGAATATTTCATTTGTTCTGTCTAGTTTACCAAGAATAGTATTATCGATAGAGTTGAAGACTGCAGTAAAACTATGTAGCAATGATGAAACACATTTACCAAACAGCAGTAGACAATAGCAGTAACTATTGTGACTAATTTCACTACTTTGTTTTAGCACATTTTTGATGACGTCATGTACTTCATTTTTCAAGCTGATCTACATATGAAGTGTTGTGAGACTTTGCAAACACCCTGTATATTGAGTAATACGGTGCTAGGCGCGTTGTTCATTGACCGACTAGGGGCTCTCAATGTCAAAGTGGTTGAGACGTTTGTCTTTCGTTCTGAAGGTTATGTGTTCAAATCCAGACGGAGAAACATGTGAAATGTTGTCACGAGTTCCCTACTATTGTTGCTGGAGCTACCCAGTTCGTCCTTTTGCAACACTCTCGGCAGAGGCGTGCTATCTCTGCCGACAGGGGTGGAGCCATATGGGATAAAACCCGGTGCAATGAAGTCAATCCTTCGCCTCTCAACCCTCTAGACTTTAGACACGAAAGTTGATGTGGTCAACATCACGCCGTCCACCTTTTACTTCCCAGTGCTTGTCCTGGTACCCAATTAAGACTTTGTCGACCTAAGTGTCGGTACGGGCGGAAAATGTGTTCCCGAAGTAGTGATACAATAACACCAAGTCGCCTGACAAGAGGTAACCCACTCTGTGTGATTTCTATGTGATCTGAACCTAACAAACGAGCCTAACAAACGATTTACGTTTGCCAGTTATGCGCCTACAAGTCGGCCAACACATCCGATTTCTGCGAAGCCTTTTATTTACTAGGGTAGCTTCCATGGGCCCCTACAATCGCCTCAATGGCCTTGTAGTTAGCAGTGCTACTATTCTTCGATTCTCTTGCGGACCCCAAAAGGAAAAACAAGAAAAGTAAAAGAAATGACACGTAGGAAAGGGAAAGGAAGAAAAAGAAATAAAAGAAAAGTAATATAATTGTTGTTCTTCGAACGCGCCATATCGAAAACTTGTTATCCACAACTGTCTGGTTTCGGAGTCGATAGAGAAACCCTTATGTGTAACGCTAATCCGTCTGAACACCTCTAACCGAACGAGATGAATAAACTAACAATAATCATGGACCCCCCACTGACTTAATGAGCTCAAGTCTTGCTAATCATAGACTTCTAGAGGTGTCATGTAACCCAGGTGGATAATAGTTACAACAGTGGTTCTCAAACTTGTGAAGGTGTGGCACACTTGATGTCCTACACAATAATCGTTGGCGCACTATACACAACTTAAACAAATAAGATGCAGAAAGACAAAGAAATACAGAAATAATTAGAAAATGCTTTTTCTTTTTCTCTTCCACCATTTGCTTCTTTATGGGGGTGTAGTAATCATGTGTGTGCTTGTTTTAATGCACTTTACAAGCTGTTATGCATTTTCTTAACCCTTTAGCTGCTAAGGACGTATATTTACGTTTTTCCCATTCACTTCTAAAGACACATTAACACGTCTGTTATTATCAGTCCTCTGTGTTCTAAAGACGTGTTAACACGTTATACATTGCTACTGTCACTACTATAGGCGTACATTCACGTTTGTGACCTAGAAACAAAGAGTAGATATTTTTAGCTCAGCTTCAGGAAGTATGTAGCAGCGAAAGGGCTGTTACATACATGCTATTCTTGATGCCGTCGCTCCATCTTTTGCGTCGTCTTCCTCTGTACTTGGTATACTTTTTATGTGTGGCTGTCTGTGGTAGACGATACCGGGACATTCTTGTCAGATGTCCAAACCGTTTAATCTGTTCTTGTCTGAATTGCATGACTGATTTCACATCCAGTATTCTCGGAAAATACTACGGGCCTTTATTTATCATTTAATTTCTGCCATATTTTTTTTCGATCCAAAAGCACTTGAGCTTTCGGCTCCGTGCCATGGGCATCGTAATCCTTCGGCTCGTTGCCATGGGCATCGTAACCCTTCGGTGCCATGGACATCGTAACCCTTCAGTTCGGTGCCACGAACACCGTAAATCTGGAGAACCTGTGGCTCTTCTGCCAGTCCGCAGAATTGAACCACACTCACAGGGGCTTGTCACCCGTCGTCCAACGCGCTACGAACACGCTGTGCAGGCGGGCAATTTCTGTCTATGAGAAGCATGGGTATAAAATGTTAACACGTCATTAGCCTAAGAGGAGATATATAACAGAGGAGTAGAAGCTCGATACATAAGCTAAGCGTACCTGGCTCAAACTCGGGTATCTTTAGCTTAAGTGGTAGTAAGCTCGATCACAAGCTAAGCGTACCTGGCTCAAACTTTCGCGGGTATCAAGTTTAGAAGCAAATTCCTTCAATTGGATTGTTACGAACGGTAAAAATAGATCTTATCGTCCAGACAGCAATGGTAAACTACTGAATGTATAAGTAGTGCTTTTAAAATCGACAACTCGTTTACTGTGGTTGATGGCTACGTCCTGTAAAGGATATGCTGCGATTTTCATTTCAAACTCGTTTTTAGCAACGGAAAAGTTCACAAAAGTCTATTCTTCCATCAACAAGGTATGAAATATAATGAGAATTTGCTCAACTTTGTTCCCTGTTGCCGTCACCTGATCTGGGATATCACATGACATACCTAGTAATGTCACCGGGCACACTGGTTCGTCTGGGCATATCCTTTGAGAACCACTGAGTTCGACCAACACACTCCTGTGTTACAGGTTTAAAAAAAAAGTTAATTGCATATCCTTTACAGGACTTTGCGAATCAATCCCAGCTTTTAAGGCTGTATGTGATTTTCTAGACATTACGTTCAGTAGTTTACCGAGTCTCTATTCCACTAAGCCACAGACGGTACACGGTGGTACAGGTAGCTAGATCAAAAGATATTCGTGTGTAACCCACCCATCATGTTATATTTAACATCTGTTGTACAAAAACTATAGCTTAACTCACACAAAAGAAAATTGAATATAACACCCGCCGCACACATTAACTAGATGTGCTTTTGATTATGACTTTCATTCTGATTTCTTCTCCTTACCTTTCTACTGCCTTCTTCTTCTTCTCTATTATTCTTGTCATTTTTCTTCTCATTGACATTTTTCTACCTCTTCTTCTTGTATGTCTTTTTCTTCACTTTATTTCTTCTGATTGTTTTCTATTACTTCTGGTGTTTTTTTCCCCTTTTCTTCCTTTCCCTTTTCTTCCTTGTCCTTTTCTACGTGTCAATTCTTTTTTAAAATACTTTTCTTGTCGTATTCCTTTTCTGTTGTTGCTCTTCTTCTTCTTTGCGTTCGTTCTTTACCACCAATTTTAATCATTCTTTGTGATATGTTTGATCTTTGCCAAGAACGTGTATACGTTGCACATTGGTTTGGTAGGCCCCTAAACGCATAGACTTCTACACGTTTAGGACATGTGCATCCGATTTCAGCCAAATCTCCTTACTCGCCTCATACGACATGCGTGGCAGGTTACAGTGGTTCTATTCTTTACATCCCAAATTTGGGCCCAGGTAACCACTCGGGGGGCCTTTTTGTTAAAATATGTAAAAGGAAATCTTAATTCCTTCCCACCTTTTCCTTCTCTTTCACTCATCTTCATTTTCTTTCCTCTGTCTACTTTCCCTTTCTACTTCTTCCCTCTGTCTACTTCTTCCCTCTGTCTACTTCTCTTCTATTCTTCTCTCTTCTACTTCTTCCTCTTCTACTTCTTCCCTCTGTCTACTTCTTCCCTCTGTCTACTTCTTCTCTCTGTCTACTTCTTCCTCTGTCTACTTCTTCTTCTGTCACTTTTCCTTGTCTCTTCTTCCTGTTCTACTTCTTCCTCTTTCTACTTCTTCCTCTTCTACTTCTTCCCTCTGTCTACTTCTTCCCTCTTTCTACTTCTTCCCTCTGTCTACTTCTTCCCTCTGTCTACTTCTTCTCTCTGTCTACTTCTTCCTCTTACTTCTTTCTCTGTCTACTTCTTCCTCTTTCTACTTCTTCCTCTGTCTACTCTCCTCTGTCTCTTCCCTCTGTCCCTCCTCTGTCTACTTCTTCCTTCTGTCTACTTCTTCCTCTGTCTACTTCTTCCTCTTCTACTTCTTCTCTGTCTACTTCTTCTCTTCTACTTTCTTCTCTCTTTCTACTTCTTCCTATGTCTACTTCTTCCTATTCTACTTCTTCCTATGTCTACTTCTTCCTCTGTCTACTTCTTCTTTACCTCTTCCCTTTGTTTATTTCTTCGTAATCTTCTTTTTTTATTTTCCTTTTTTTCTTGTTATCTTCGCACCTTATCTTCTTCGTTTACTTTCTCTTCCTCTACTACTTTTCAGCTTCTATTTGTTTCTGACAGTCTTCACACTCTTTAATGTTACTATCAGACAAGAATATGACTTTAATATTACATTCTACTAGACATGCGTCAACTAACAATTGTTTCTATATCAGTAATCCAGTCTGACATCAGGCTGCAATATAACTCAGTCGCCTCTGACTGTTTATCTAATAATAATCACCCCTTTTAAAATCTACTTTATCAAGTAATAGTCGCCACTGACTACTTATCAAGTAATAGTCGCCACTGACTACTTATCAAGTAATAGTCGCCACTGACTACTTATCAAGTAATAGTCGCCACTGACTACTTATCTTCCAACTTACCTTCTTCTTCGAACGCTCCACATCGACCACTTGTCAACCACTCTTGTGATTTGTATGTGATCTGAGCCTAAGAGTGATTGTAAGTTGTGCCAGTAATGCGCCTACAAGTAGGCCAGCACATCCGATTTTGTGCTGCTTCTATTTACTAGGTATCATCCCTAGGGCCTACATCAGTCGCCTCTTACGACATATATTGTAGGTTGCGGTGATACTATTCTTTGCTTCTCTTGCTGACACCACACTGGCGAACCGTTTGTCAACTAATAATCGCCCCTGACTGTTTGTCAACTAATAATCGCCCCTGACTGTTTGTCAACTAATAATCGCCCCTGACTGTTTGTCAACTAATAATCGCCCTGACTGTTGATCAACTAATAATCGCCCTGACTACACTATCTTACTGAGAAGTAATGTTTATTATCTTGTTTCTGCTTTCAGATCTCTGAGTCGGGATCAGATTTGTATACTGATATCCCTGTAGGAGCAATTCTCAACCGTAAGTATTCGCTAATCCGTCATATTAAAACCCTCTGTGTGTGTGCCGCTTTACCGCACAGTATTACGCACCCACTGAGAGTTGTAGTTGTCTAAATGTGAACAGAACTCTGAAGAACATTGTCATTAAACTAAATTCAGGAACAACAGAGTAAAAAGACGTATTTCCTTGAACAGAAACAATACATGCCAGTTTAAAAGCAGTACATGGCAGGCCGTGGTCTCCGGTAACTTATGGTCGACTAGCTCAGACAGGAAAACCAAAATTCCTGTTTAATAGGGGCTGGTTTTTGTATGTTTGACTGTCCAGATGGGACCAGACAGCCATACTTCGCCTCCGGACGGGTTACAGCAGAATGAGACACCACCTGTACACTAAATTCAAGATAGGCACCAACGACCTGTGCCCCTGTGGCTTGGCAAGTATGACAACAGAACATATCCTACAGAACTACCCCCAGTATGCAGACCTGAGAAGAAAGAGGTGGCCCACTTACACCAGCGTCCAAACAAACTGTATGGCGTGGCTGATAATCTGAGACAGACGGCTGCCTTTATTAGAGAATCCGAAATCCAGTCTAGTGAGAACCAGAGAAGACAAAGTATATGTTATGGCTGTAATCTTGATGTGCAATGCCTTTATTAGAGAATCGAAATGCCAATCTAGTGAGAACGCAGAAGACAAACTGTATGGCGTGGCTGATAATCTGAGACAGACGGCTGCTTTTATTAGAGAATCCGAAATCCCAATCTAGTGAGAACGTAAGAAGAAGAAGAAGACAAAGAAGTATATGTTTAATAGAACACTGTACGCTTGTTCGTAATTGTACTCAATTATATCAGTCCATGGTTATATATTCACCACAAGTTCATCATACTGATATTACTGAGCTTTCAACTGAACTTGTAACATAATATTACCTTGATTTAGTATGCTGTGTTGTTTGTCACATAAATTCGTCTCTATACAGCACTACTAGATCACGCGATGTTACAGCACTACTAGATCACGCGATGTTACAGCACTACTAGATCACGCGATGTTACAGCACTACTAGATCACGCGATGTTACAGCACTACTAGATCACGCGATGTTACAGCACTACTAGATCACGCGATGTTACAGCACTACTAGATCACGCGATGTTACAGCACTACTAGATCACGCGATGTTACAGCACTACTAGATCACGCGATGTTACAGCACTACTAGATCACGCGATGTTACATCACTACTAGATCACGCGATGTTACAGCACTACTAGATCACGCGATGTTACAGCACTACTAGATCACGCGATGTTACAGCACTACTAGATCACTCGTTGTTACAGCACTACTAGATCACGCGATGTTACAGCACTACTAGATCACGCGATGTTACAGCACTACTAGATCACGCGATGTTACAGCACTACTAGATCACGCGATGTTACAGCACTACTAGATCACGCGATGTTACAGCACTACTAGATCACGCGATGTTACAGCACTACTAGATCACGCGATGTTACAGCACTACTAGATCACGCGATGTTACAGCACTACTAGATCACGCGATGTTACAGCACTACTAGATCACGCGATGTTACAGCACTACTAGATCACTCGATGTTAATACTAGATCACCGATGTTACAGTCATCTACTGAGATTACGCTTTAAACTGACTGTAAAATAAAATTACTCGATTTATAGTTGTTTTAAGATAACGCGTTTTACAGCACTACTAGATCACGCGATGATACAGCACTACTAGATCACGCGATGATACAGCACTACTAGATCACGCGATGATACAGCACTACTAGATCACGCGATGATACAGCACTACTAGATCACGCGATGATACAGCACTACTAGATCACGCGATGTTACAGCACTACTAGATCACGCGATGATACAGCACTACTAGATCACGCGATGTACAGCACTTTACTAGATCACGCGATGTTACAGCACTACTAGATCACGCGATGATACAGCACTACTAGATCACGCGATGATACAGCACTACTAGATCACGCGATGTTACAGCACTACTAGATCACGCGATGTTACAGCACTACTAGATCACGCGATGTTACAGCACTACTAGATCACGCGATGTTACAGCACTACTAGATCACGCGATGTTTTGTGGTCTTATTTATAGAATTTTATCTGAGCCCCTGGCCTTCTGTTCGGAAGTCACGATTGAACATTCCTGAGAAAAATGATCACAGAATACCACAGCAGGCAATCAAATGGGAGGTTAAGGATTCAAGAAAGAGATAACGCTCTAGGGAAACCCTGCAACGAACTTTGCTGAGATAGGCAAGAAATATCGGATTCAATTCCATGGAAGATATTCAGTTGCCTAGGAAAGAGCGGTATGGAGAAATTAATTGCAGGCCCTATGTAACGGATAACGGTACGAGAAGAATATAGCTATCTAATTGCATTGCTTCGTGTTACGTGTTTTATCTTTCACTAAGTTTGTATCTGAAGAGATATAGCTGACACCATTACTACAATACCCAAAGATCAAGATGGAAGTGAAAGACATGATAAAGTATTTTCTACCAATACTTTGTTACATGAAACTTGGTTCTCAGCAACACACCACAGAAAGCTACCACGGTGAAATGAAATGCTTGAGAAAGGCAGTGGTCACGGAAAGACAGACTAGAAATGAAGACATCAGAAGCAGAGTGGGCATAATTCATGCACAGAATAATCGAAAGACAACAAATGCAGTGGTTTGGACATTTAATGAGAATGAAATACAACCAACTACCAATAACAGCATACAATAAAATGAGATCGGGTACTAGAGCTAAGGGAAGACCAAGAAAAGATGAATAGACAATATCAAGACCACACTACACAAACACGGATACAACACAACAAGGGCGACTCATCTGGCCCTAGAACGCAAATTAAAGCTGCCATCCCTACGCTTAACGGCAAGAGTGGACAGCCAACTACATCTTCCACCTGGGAATAGACAATAGATAGATAGGAAGAAACAATCTAATAGCCGTCCATCGCAAGCGATGATGACAACAGTCTCACACCTGTGCTGCTGCACCTCTCTGGTGTGTGCGGAGATGACTTGTATAGTCCAATCCTAGAACATAATCCACTAGCACAGGTGGGGCATTCATGATCAAGGTTGGACATGTGCATGTTGTGTATCCTGTCTTTTCGTGCAGCTCGTTTTCTTTGTGCCTCATCGGCACGATGATTCTCAGCTATGCTAGTTCCTCTTGTGTTGTTACATGGCCACATTTATTAATCTTGCGCAAGGGATTCCCAGCACGTGGTGTCTATATCGAAGCATTTCAGAGATACCTTTTTTTCGATCCAGAAGCACTTGAGCTTTCAGCTCTTCGACTCGTGCCATGGACATCGTAACCCTTCGGTTCGGTGCCACGAACACCGTAAATCTGGAGAACCTGTGGATTTTCTGCCAGTCCGTGGAATTGAACCACACTCATATGGGACTTCTCACCCGTCGTCCAACGCGCTACGAACACGCTGTGCAGGCGGGTATCAGAAATACTTTAAACGTGTCTTTAAACCGTTTTTTGGACATATCAAGAAACACGATAGGAAGGAAGATGACCATTAATTTTTTTATTTTTTTTTTCGATCCAGAAGCACTTGAGCTGAAAGCTCTTCGGCTCGTGTCATGGACATCGTAACCCTTCGGCTCGGTGCCACGAACACCGTAAATCTGGGAAGCCTGTAACTTTTCTGCCAGTCCGCGGAGTTGAACCCGCACTTACAGAGGACTAGTCACCCGTAGTCCAACGCGCTACAGAACACGCTGGGCACGCGGGCTGAGAAGACCATTATAGAAGGTAGCATCCCGGCAAAGAGAAGAAGAAGATGACTACAGAGAAGATGGATTCAGGATGTAACTGATGAATTGAGCATTCCTGCTGCACAGGCAGGACATCTGGCCTATGAGAGAAATTCTGAAGGACTGTTAAGGCGGCAAAGCTCTGCTCAGGACACACTATTTGGGGATGAAAAACGATAGAATCCACAAAACGGTTAAAGATGTTCCTTATCCGGAATGATCTTACCAAGTCATAAATAGTGGCAAGGCATGTTCAGTCTCTTCGGCTCACATTATATAGAGGCTACCTTGAACAACTGAGAATTGATCAACAATGTGTGAATGCCATTCAGTGCGAGAAGGAACGATAGATGTCTGGGACTGCCTGTTCAGGTAAAACCTAGCATATCCGTACCCGAATTAGTGCTTGACCTGCATGCGTAACGATTTGAGGCTATGAGCCTGGGCACACCGTTGAATGTTCTCCTCTCCAACCAGACAGGCCACAAAGACTGGTCAATTTTGTTGTTTAGTAGAAGAAGTATATATCCTTCCGACGTTGATATATATATATAAATGGTCAGGTCAGATGTTTCAGTGTAGACGGTACAATCTAAAGCTGTTTAACCCAGCTACCTTCTGGAGTAGGTCTAGGGAGAGCTTACGGATAGAGGAATAAGCCCTGAACACATATCCGGAGGAAGGGACCCTAAGGCAGCTAATGGTTATGTGTGTATTCCATTCTATCTTATGACATCCACTGCAAGCCATGCTTGATTCCGAACATATGGACTTTATCTTTCCTTTGGATGAAACAGTAGGAGAGAGAGAGAGTTTGAACACAATGGGCAAGACACATTTCCCATATCAGCTGCCCAGGCTATGTATAAATGGGGAGGGCATTTCAGGCTTACTTTGGCTGGGACAACACAGAAAGCAGCAATCACGAGAGAGGAATGAGTGAAAGGCACGAGAAAAACTCAGAAGTGGTCACAGTAAAACACTTGCAATTGATCGTCTGTAAAGATTGCCAATTGATCGTATGTAGCACTGAAAAGGTCATTACGTCTATTCAAACGTTATATATAAATGATAACCCTTATATCTATATAGGCTGACGGAGAGCGAACCCAGTAAACGCTGGCCTAAACCGGACACATCGCCAAAAGATAAGCACCAGAGCTCCAAATGACGCTGCAGCTGTGACAAACCACCCATGCTAAGGCTGCATGAATCAAATTTCCACATACATGAGATTTATGGGGAAATCTGGTACATCAGTTTAATGGTTAAAGAGAGAGAGAGAGAGAAAGAGAGAGAGAGATCGAGAGATCTATATATTTATATCAAAATCAATTTCAAGCCATGTTTTGTTTTCTCTCTCCTGAAATAGATTTCAATAGCAGTGACCGTGACCCGTGTGTTGCTCTGTCTGCACAAACACCACCATCCACATCAACTACACCAACTACTACATTGTGCAAGGAGTGGTGGACCTATCACTCTCTTCAACTCACCACTACATCAAGTTCTTGTTGCAACCACAACCACCACTACCACAAACACCACTGTGTGTGCTAGTAGCAAATCTAACATCAGTGACTCCCTCACCACAACCACTCGACTACTACACAGCATCATCTCTACCATCTCCGTCTGTGATAACGACTCACACATCCTCCTCCACAACATCAGACTTTGATTACCTCACAACTATCTCCAGGGTCTTCCTGTTCACAAAGTCACAACCAACAAACAACATCACCACAATTAAATCACCACTTCCAGAACCACAACATCAACCTCATTCATGATACTTCTAGCTGTGCCAGATCTTTGCAATACTCCAGAGTTCATAAATCACACCAATGTAAAACCAAGGAGATACAACAACACCATTCCCCAAACAACTTCAACACTAGCAACCTCCAACACCAGCATCAACCACAACAAAAAATTCCAGAAAACTGTCCACCTCCCAATCTTCACAATGGGACCAGTAACTTGAGTAATCAATCAATAAATTCAATCCAGCTGCAACAACAGCAGCAAGCAAATACTAACATCTCCCTCCATTCTCATCCATCAAGTTACCCAACTCCTCCACTGATATGCTCAGATTCTCTTCCTAACCACTGTCTTCTCACATTCGGAAACAGAATCCAAACTTCTCATGTAAGTGATACTGGTAGTAATTCGTTAGTTACCAACCATGGATTATGTACTGTAAATACTCCTACCACATTGTCAGTAGATCTACTAACTCGTACTAACCACCCCCAGCATCATCATCATCATAGTAGAAGTAGCAACCATCAGCGGTCACCCTCTTCTTCATCACCATCATCTTCATCACCATCATACAAATCTCATTTAAACCCTCACCATAAGCACATCAGCAAAGACCATCTTGGGGTTACTTTAGGGCATCCACCAACGCGTGTGTGTGCCGCGACTCCACCATCAGAACTAGCAAAATCTTCATCTGCAGCATTATCAACAACAGCTGCAGTCACATTAAGGGATTCTTCAAAACAAACACATTCTTCTCAAACACGGCCTCACAACGGTTTAGTTGTGTCTTCATCCAGTGGAAGGGATAAGGGCCTAGTGGATACGTCTAAACACAAAGTGGGAACTATTAGTTCAGTCAACAGCTACCACCATAACCATCATCGCAGCCAACACCATCATAGTCAACAGCACCACCACCACCACATCAAAGACCATCGTGATAAAGAAAGAGAGAAAGACAGGATTGCTGTGTCACAGAATTTGCCGCTGCCGACTACAGCCTTTCCATCACCGAAACCTTCTTGGCTCAGGTAAATATATACCTTTCATTGCACCTTGTATCACATGTTAAATACCTGTCATTGCACCGTGTATCACCTGTTAAGTACCTTTCATTGCACATTGTATCACCTAAAATCTTTCATTGCACCTTGTATCACCTGCTAAATACCTTTCATTGCACCTTGTATCACCTGTTAAATACCTTTCATTGACCTTGTATCCTGCTAAATACCTTTTATTTGCACCTTGTATCACCTGTTAAATAAATACCTTTCATTGCACCTTGTATCCCCTGCTAAATACCTTTAATTGCACCTTGTATCACCTGTTAAATACTCATTGCACCTGTATCACCTCAAACCTTTAATGCACCTTGTATCACCTGTTGAATAATTTCATTGCACCTTGATCACCTGTTAATACCTTTCATTGCACATTGTATCACCTGTTAAATACCTTTCATTGCTCCTTTATCATATACTTGCCATCTTTTTATCTAGTCACGTGTGCAGTGAAGAATCATATGAGGTTTTAACTTTTTGTTGTAGTACTCAGTCAGTCACTGTGGTTGTTGTGAGACCATCTTGTTGTAGTGCTCAGTCAGTCACTGGTTGTTGTGAGACCATGTTGTTGTAGCTCTCAGTCAGTCACTGGTTGTTGTAGCTCTCAGTCAGTCACTGGTTGTTGTGAGACCATGTTGTTGTAGCTCTCAGTCAGTCACTGGTTGTTGTAGCTCTCAGTCAGTCACTGGTTGTTGTGAGACCATGTTGTTGTAGCTCTCAGTCAGTCACTGGTTGTTGTAGCTCTCAGTCAGTCACTGGTTGTTGTGAACCCATCTTGTTGTAGTGTTTTAAAGTGTTGTCTATTTACTGTTAGAAATTGTTAACATTAGGCTGGAAAGCCACAGTCTGGGTAAATAATCATCAATGCAAGATAAAAATACAATTCCTACAACTGTTGATCGTCTTCACAACTACATCAGGGAGTTTGTGCACTCTGATTGATTATTAATTGATTGATTGATTGATTGATTGATTGATTGGACCATCGTCATAACACTTCGGTTAATAATCGTGTGTGCTCCAATCTCTTTCTTTCGCAGGAAGATCTCAGCGACAGTGCACAAACTCCGTAGCAGCTGCGACGATCCAGATGTCATTTGAAAGATGGTGAAAAATTGTTTTAATAACGTTTGACCAGACAGCGGCTTTGCACCGATATTCCTTATCGATTTGCAACTGCTATCTTGAAAGAAAGTTGATTATAACATATTTGTCAGCTTTCCCAGCAACAACAAAATGTGTTTTTATGTCCACAGTGCCCCAGGACAGGTATATACTTCCTTGATCCAACCTCATCATCACAGTCCCCTTACATCATCATCCTCACACCACTCTTTGGGTCCACACGCGCCATCGTCATCTGTGAACCAACACACATCACCACTTTTCCCCCTCCCTATTGCACCACCACCACCACCATCTTCTCTACTCGCAGCAGGTGCGTCTACTCTGTCCGCAGGGATGTTTGCACCCGTAATTCACCCTACACCCCCGACGTTGTCTTCAGTGCCGCCCCTGTCGTCGCATCCTTCAAGCCAGTACTCAGCGGAGAGCCTTCTAAGAGGTGAGTAGTATTTGAAGTTTCAAGTAACTAGTTAGAAAAGTAACTATATATACTAGGTACTCATCATAGATTATGATGTATGGCAGCGAATAATGGACAATGAACAAACAATCAAAAATATCATTGGAAGCCACAGAGATGTGGTTTTACAGAAGAGTGTTGACAATTCCATGGACAGCAAAGAAAACAAATGATGAGGTTTTAAATCAGGCATGCACACAAAGAAACATTATCAAAAGAATAAGAATCTGACAATCAAGGTTCTTCGGGCATATAATGCAAAGAGAAGGTTTAGAACATTTGGTGACTACAGGTAAAATTCAGGAAGGAGAGATCGTGGAAGACAGAGGAAGAAGATGTTGGATGGTCTGACATCGTGGTTCAACAAAATATCGACGTCAGAACTGATTACATGCACCAAGCAAGAGAGTTGTGGAGAGACATGATCGCCTACTCCGGCAGGTATGGCACTTTGTGATTGAATGAATCATCATCAAATATCTTGTCATGAGAAGAACTGTTACACCCCGGCAGTCGTCATGTTCAAATCAACAGTTACATCCTGGATCCATCTTCTCCGTGGTCTTCCTCTTCTCCTTTTTGCAAAGATTTCAACTTCCATACTGGTCTTCTTTTTTTTTTTTTTTTTTTTGATCCAGAAGCACTTGAGCTTTCAGTTCTTCGGCTCAGTGCCATGGACATCGTAACCCTTCGGCTCGGTGCCACAAACACCGTGAATCTGGGGAACCTGTGGCTTTTCTACCAGCCAGCGGAATTGAACCCGCACTCACAGAGGGCTAGTCACCCGCAGTCCAACGCACTACGAACACGCTGGGCAGGCGGAATGGTCTTCTCTAGCCCTTCATGTTTTTTTATATTTCTAAAATACTCCAAACGTAACCTAAGCGCCTATGTGTAGACTAGACTCACTACTTGGAGGTATGATTTATTAACCTAAGCCTCTACTATATCAGCGCTGTCGATCGGGGCGAACGTGTCATACATTCATTGCATCCTATTTTATTCCGCCTGCTTTAGTGTTTTTTAGAAAAACTATTTTGACAGGTCAAGACACAGAGAAAACGTATTATCAATATAAATAAGAAAGAGGCAGTCATCATTTTTCGGACATGTGATGAGGAGAGAAGGTTTAGAACACATTGTGACAACCGGTAAAATCGAGGGAGACGAGAAAGAGGAAGACAGAGAAAGACAATTTTAGACAACCTGACTTCATAGCACGGTAGAGTGTCAACATCCGAGTTGATAGCAAACACCAACGACAGAGATTTGTGGAGATCCATGATCCTGCCGATCGACCGGAGCGACATGGACCTAATGATGATGACTATTGTCTATTAATAGTAATAAATAATGAGACATAAAATGGATGAAAGAGAAGATGAATATCAGAGAATGTCTGGTCAACACTAGTAACAACTGTTATAAGAAAGAGAAGATGGAGATATGTTGGCAACCTTGAGAAGAAATGTCTAGAATACAAACAACTGGTATAAGAAAGAGAAGATGGAGATATGTTGGACATACCTTGATAAGAAATGTCTTCAAACCACTAGTAAAGCAGGCATTGAAGTGGGAGGCAAAGGGTTCAAGAAAAGAGGACACCCTGAAACGAACTTTACTAGGAGAGACAAGAAATATGGGGCTGAATTCATTGGAGGAGATTCAGCAAGTTGCCCTGGACAGAGCGGTGTGTAGAAATTACTTACAGGCCCTATGTGGGACAAGGGAAATATATATTAGCAGTATTATTACAAGCAAATGGAAGAATAACTAATGAAAGTCAACACAGATGCAACAAAGCAAATCAAATGATAGGGCAAATGGCGCCAATTTTAAGATGCAAACACGTCACCATGAACACAAAAGAGCAATGTTCAACACAATCTTTCTCCCACATTATGTTACCAGTGCCAAACCTGGACGCTGACAACAAACGATAGAAGAAAACTAGTCACAACAGAGATGAAGTGTCTACGCAGAATGCTGGGTGTAACAAGAAGAGACCGGTTGAGAAATGAAGACATCAGGAAAAAGTGGGTACAACATCAGTACTAGACTTCATCAAGAAACAACACATTAAATGGTTCGGTCACGTAAGCAGATTACCATCAGACAGTGCACCCCAAAGAGCAATGCTGCTCCGATACAATGGGTACAAAGCAAAAGGCCAGGCCATGCAAGATGGACCTCGGAGATAACAGAGGCGACGAAAGAGACTATCTACGAACGCAAATAGGGCCGTTTTGAGAAATCCTTCCTGACCTGAGCGCTGTGAGGCTACAGGATTCGGAAAGAAATTAAAGGTATTCACGTCATAGCGCCAGGTGCTTCCATAACCATCAGTCAGATGCGCCCAATATATAATAATGTTATACAGCAGTGCCCTATATGTCAAGTGACTTATTCCTCTCCGCTCCTCGTGGAGCATAGGGCCTCAACAGCTGCTCGCCAGTTTTCCCAGTCTCTGTCTGTTTTCTTTATGGTCTCACAGGATAGTCAAAGACTCTTCAGTTCCTCAAGAAGACTTTGTCTCTAGGTCTGTTTTGGACGTCCTCTTTTCCGTTTTCCTTACGAGTTCCACTCAAGTGCTTGTCTAGTGACAATCGACTGTGTCTTCCGTAGGGTAGGCCCAACCCATCGTCATTTTCTCCTCTTAACTTAGGTCATCATGGGTACCTGTCTGTTCTTATCCATAGGTCTGTATTTGCAACTCTGTCATACCATCTTAGTCTGAGAATCCGTCAAAGACATTCGTTGACAAAGGTCTGAATCTTATTTTTATTTAACTTGATGACTCGACTACCCTATTTGTATACTCAATATTGTGAGGTCTGATTTAATAACCTAAGCACCTATATGTAGTCTTTAAAATATGTGTAACCTCATTCCCAGGTCAAGACTTTCTGCACCAGGATCTCAATAACAGACTCCTGGCTCACCACGACTCCAGCGCCATAGCGCTACAACCGTCACCATTTGTCCGTGGCGAGACTCATCAACATCAGCACCAGCACCTCCACAACCACATGCATCAGCACACTTATGGGGGCCTAAGTGCTGGCCACATGGTGCCTCCGCCAGCGCAGCCTATGGTAGGTACTTTCTTGCCAAATGTACATAGCCTCTAGTGTTTGTGAAGTGAGCATTTGTAAAGTATTACATAGTCTAGTGTGTAAGTGAACATTTGTGAAGTATTACATAGTCTAGTGTGTGAAGTGAGCAATTGTGAAGTATTACTTAGTCTCTTGGGTGTGTGAAGTGAACATTTGTAAAGTATTACATAGTTTAGTGTGTGTGTAAGGTGAGGCATTTGTAAGTATTACATAGTTTAGTGTGTGTGAGTGACATTAGTTTAGTTTTTGTGTGAAAGTGAATATTTGTGGGAAGTATTTATCATAGTCTCTTGGGTGTGTGAAGTGAAGCAGTTGTGATTGTATTACATAGTCTAGTGTGTGTGAAGTGCAATTGGTTTTATTCGATCCAGAAGCCTTGAGCTTTCAGCTCTTCGGCTCGGTGTCATGGACATCGTAACCCTTCGTGCCACGAACACCGTAAATCTGGAGAACTTGAGGCTTTTCTGCCAGCCCGCGGAATTGAACCGCACAGGGGGCTTGTCACCCGTCGTCCAACGCGCTACGAACACACTGGGCAGGCGGGCATTACAATGTGTTCTAAACCTCCCATTTCTCATCACATGCCTAAATAATGATGACTGCCTCTTTCTTAAATTGTTGATAAATATCTATTTCTCTATCTTTCTCTTTATCTATCGCTTTATCTTTATATATATATATATATATATCATATATATATCTCATCTATTCTATCTCTATCTATCTATCTATCTATCTATCTATCTCTCTCTGAGAGCACACCCCCAACCAGAAAGATCCCGTATAAAGTGCCAGGAATAATTTACAAATCAACAGACGGGGTAGACACGACATTTATTTTGTCTGGACAAAGTTCAGCTCATGTCAAGAGACATCCACACACGCACACACGCTTCCTGAAGGTTATATACACGCAACCATATGTCATTGCCTCCTTTTTGTTGTATCTAGTAACTCTTGTCTTCTGTATCTCTTTATCTCTATCCCTGTGTATCTCGCTGTATCTATTTTCTATCCCTGTGTATCTCGCTGTATCTATCTCTCTATCCCTGTGTATCTCGCTGTATCTATCTCTCTATCCCAGTGTATCTCGCTGTATCTATCTCTCTATCCCTGTGTATCTCGCTGTCTATCTCTCTATCCCTGTGTATCTCGCTGTGTCTATCTCTCTATCCCTGTATATCACTCTATATATCTCTATATATCACACTCTCTCTATCCCTTATTCCTGTATATCACTCTATCCCTTATCGCTGTATATCACCATCCTTTATCGCTGTAATCACTCATCCATTATCCCTGTATATCACTGCTGTTGCACAGTCACAATAACGAACAAATGTTCACCGATAAATATATTTTTACAACCGCAGACAAACGATTCTTGCGACAAAGGTTCCGGTATCTCTCTCTCCTTCTTCTCCTCTCTTCCCCCTTTCCCTATCATGTTTCACCGACAAAAGACTTTGATGCCAACGATGTTTGAACAAGGCTCTCGTCTGACCTCTCATCTTTCTCATAGCTATTGATATAGCCTTGTTTTGCTGATGACACTTTCTTGCAATCAGACAGACATCAGTAAGGATATCTATTGATTGTCTATTGTTCTCTTGTCTAGCAGCAGTAGTACATTTGTTTTAGTTAGACCTGGTCACAAAGTGCTTGAATGCTGGAGAACTATGTCTCCATTTGTGTGTCTTTATTTACTAGTGTCTGTTCGTGTGTCTTCATTGATTAGGTTTACTTGATAAAACATGCAGAAGGGGAAATAGTCATTGACAGCTGATGTTGGTAGTAGTAGTAGTGGTAGTAGTATTGTAGTACTGGTTGGTGGTAGACTAGTAGTAGTAGTAGAGTAGGGTAGTAAGGGGGTAGTAACATGTAGGTAGTAGTAAGTAGTAGTAACAGGTGTAAAGGTAGTAGTAACAGGTGTAAAGGTAGTAGTAACAGTTGTAAAGGTAGTAGTAACAGGTGTAAAGGTAGCAGTAACAGGTGTAAAGGTAGTAGTAACAGGTGTAATGGTAGTAGTAACAGGTGTAAAGGTAGTAGTAACATGTCTAAAGGTAGTAGTAACAGTCTAAAGTAATGTAAGGTAACAGGTGTAAAGGATAGTAACAGTGTAATGAGTAACAGGTGTAAAGGTAGTAGTAACAGATGTAAAGGTAGTAGTAACAGATGTAAAGGTAGTAGTAGTAAAGGTATGTAAATGTCTAGGTAGTAGGCCCAGCGTGTTCGTAGCGCGTTGGACTACGGGTGACTGACTAGTCCTCTGTAAGTGCGGGTTCAACTCCGCGGACTGGCAGATAAGCTACAGGTTCCCCAGATTTACGGTGTTCGTGGCACCGAGCCGAAGGGTTACGATGCCCATGACACCGAGCCGAAGAGCTTTCAGCTCAAGTGCTTCTGGATCGAAAAAAGAAAAAGGTAGTAGTAACAGGTGTAAAGGTAGTAGTAACAGGTGTAAAGGTAGTAGTAACAGGTGTAAAGGTAGTAGTAACATGTGTAAAGGTAGTAGTAACAGGTGTAAAGGTAGTAGTAACAGGTGTAAAGGTAGTAGTAACATGTGTAAAGGTAGTAGTAACAGGTGTAAAGGTAGTATAACAGTGTAAAGGTAGTAGTAACAGTGTAAAGGTAGTAGTAACAGGTGTAAAGGTAGTAGTAACAGGTGTAAAGGTAGTAGTAACAGGTGTAAAGGTAGTAGTAACAGGTGTAAAGGTAGTAGTAACAGGTGTAAAGGTAGTAGTAACAGGTGTAAAGGTAGTAGTAACAGGTGTAAAGGTAGTAGTAACAGGTGTAAAGGTAGTAGTAACAGGTGTAAAGGTAGTAGTAACAGGTGTAAAGGTAGCAGTAGCAGGTGTAAAGGTAGCAGTAGCAGGTGTAAAGGTAGTAGTGAAACCCTCAAGTAAAACGGAAAAGAAGACGCCCTAAACAATCCTGGAGAGAAAGCCTTCTTGAAAAACTGAATAATTTTAAATTATCATGGACACTCATCAAGAAAACAGCCATAGACCACTAAGGAAAACGTAGTAACTGTTGAGTCATTATGCTCCACCAGGATCGAAGAGTAAAAGAATGAATGTAAGGAATGTCTTTATTAATATATTATTATGAAACTCAGAATGATTTGCTTGTTTTCTTCTCTCCCAACAGTTTGACAAGATATCAAAGACATTTGAAGGTGGAGGTGTCTTCCGACCAAATGTGAGTATAAGTGAATTTCTTCTTCTTCTTCTTCTCTGCAGCATTCTCTGGGTCATGCGCTTAGTTTACTGTAGACCACAGACTGGGCAGTCAGCTTCAGGTCTGTCAGGTTTCCTTCTTCAGCGATCTCTGGTCATGCGCTTAGTTTACTGTAGACCACAGACTGGGCAGTCAGCTTCAGGTCTGTCAGGTTTCCTTCTTCAGCGATCTCTGGTCATGCGTTTAGTTTACTGTAGACCACAGACTGGGCAGTCAGCTTCAGGTCTGTCAGGTTTCCTTATTCAGCGATCTCTGGTCATGCGATTAGTTTACTGTGGACCACAGACTGGGCAGTCAGCTTCAGGTCTGTCAGGTTTCTTCAGCATTCGTCATGCATTTTTATTGACCAGACTGGCAGTCAGCTTCAGGTCTGTCAGTTGTTTCTCAGCATCTCTGGTCGTCGATTAGTTTACTGTAGACCACAGACTGGGCAGCAGCTTCAGGTCTGTATTCAGGTCTGTCAGGTTTACTCTTCAGCGATCTCTGGTCATGCTCTTAGTTTACTGTGGACCACAACCTGGACAGTTTGCTTCAGGTCTGTCAGGTTTCCCCAAAGCTTAGATTTGAAGTTGACTAGGTGTATCCACATGTTGTTTCTCAGCCCACCCTGGATCTCAAATGAAATACAACCAACCACCAATTTAAAAAAAAAAAAAGATCTTTACTGCCGTAGTACCGATTTTTACGTCGGTGTAGGACAGGTGGGACGAAAGTCTGATGAATATAATGTCTGCATGGCTAGTGCAGTCGTCGCGAAGCTGTTCAGGTTATGATATTTCATCCCGCAACATGGTAGCCTATGGGCGTCTAATTCTATTCGACCAGACGCTCCTCTTCCACTAATAATAGCAGCATATAATAACAAGAGATCATGTACCAGCCAAGGGAAGACCAAGAAAATGATGGATAGACAATATCAAGACCACACTAAATAAACAGGGATAAAACACAAGGGCTACTCATTTGGCCCTGGAACGCATATTAAAGCTCCCATCTCTACACTTAACAACAAGAGTGGTGAACAACCAACTTCATCATCCACGTGAGGAAAGACAATAGACAACTCTAGAAAAGACAAAGAGTCACCAACATCAACATAGAAACGACGAGCTTGGCTGAACAAAGTCAACATCAACATGAAAGTTGCACAGAACCCTTTCGATTACATTGAGAAACAAAGTCACCAACATCAACATAAGAAAGAAAATTGGCACAGAACCTGCTTGGATTACATTGAGAAACAAAGTCATCAACATCAGCATAAGAAAGAAAGTTGGCACAGAACCTTGCTTGGAATACATTGAGAAACAAAGTCACCAACATCAACATAAGAAAGAAAGTTGGCACAGAACCTTGCTTGGAATACATTGAGAAACAAAGTCACCAACATCAACATAAGAAAGAAAGTTGGCACAGAACCTTGCTTGGAATACATTGAGAAACAAAGTCACCAACATCAACATAAGAAAGAAAGTTGGCACAGAACCTTGCTTGGATTACATTGAGAAACAAAGTCACCAACATCAACATAAGAAAGAAAGTTGGCACAGAACCTTGCTTGGATTACATTGAGAAACAAAGTCACCAACATCAACATAAGAAAGAAAGTTGGCACAGAACCTTGCTTGGATTACATTGAGAAACAAAGTCACCAACATCAACATAAGAAAGAAGTTGACAGAACCTGCTTGATTACATTGAGAAACCAAGTCACCAACATCAACATAAGAAATCAAGTTGGCACAGAACCTTGCTTGAATACATTGAGAAACAAAGTCACCAACATCAGCATAAGAAATCAAGTTGGCACAGAACTTGCTTGATTACATTGAGAAACAAAGTATGAAGTGGTTCGGCCATTTAGTAAGAATACAACCAAACTCCACTGTATACTGTTTTGTGTGTGCTTTTGTAAACCCATTTTCATACGTCGAGGTATATTGAGTAATACAGTGTTAGCCCGTATTTTTCATTGACCGTCGACACACGATGGGTGATTTGGTCAACATCACGCCTGCCGCCTTTACTTCCTAGTGTTTTTTTCATAGTATCCAATTGAGGCTAGGTCGACAGGAAAGAACCGATACGGTCGGAAAACACCACGCACACTGTGTCACTGAATTAAACCCTGGGGTCTCTGTGGCTAAGTGGTTAAGCCCTTTGCCTTGTGAATCGGAGGTCTTGGGTTCGAGTCCGGACCGTGCCATTCTGTTCACGAGTGCAGTTTTTCCAGAGACTCCTAGGATTGTTGCTGGAGCTACGGAGTTCGTACTTTGTGCAATACTCTCGGCAGGTGGCGTGCCATTTCTGCGGAGAGGACCGAGCCGTATGGGGTAAAACCCGGTGCAATGAAGTCAATCCTTCGGCCGGGACTACTAGTCTAAGATACAGTCTCCTACCACGAAAAAGATGGTTTGATGGCATAGCAGAATCCTGTCAAAAAGGCAAAAGAACTGTCTAAGCCATTATAGCAGTGCAAGATATAAATTGAAAAGCACAACCCTGGGCATCAGCCTGGTAACAGTGTGGCCTGGTAACAGTCTGGTCTGGTAACAGTGTGGCCTGGTAACAGTGTGACCTGGTAACAGTGTGGCCTGGTAACAGTGTGGCCTGGTAACAGTGTGACCTGGTAACAGTCTGGCCTGGTAACAGTGTGGCCTGGTAACAGTCTGGCCTGGTAACAGTCTGGCCTGGTAACAGTCTGGTCTGGTAACAGTCTGGTCTGGTAACAGTGTGACCTGGTAACAGTGTGACCTGGTAAGTCTGGCCTGGTAACAGTCTGGTCTGGCCTGGTAACAGTGTGGCCTGGTAACAGTCTGGTCTGGTAACAGTCTGGTCTGGTAACAGTGTGACCTGGTAACAGTGTGGCCTGGTAACAGTCTGGTCTGGTAACAGTCTGGTCTGGTAACAGTGTGACCCGGTAACAGTGTGGTCCGGTAACAGTCTGGTCTGGTAACAGTCTGGTCTGGTAACAGTCTGGTCTGGTAACAGTGTGACCGGCTAACAATGTGGCCCGGCAACAGTGTGGCCTGGTAACAGTGTGGCCTGGTAACAGTGTGACCTGGTAACAGTGTGGCCTGGTAACAGTGTGACCTGGTAACAGTGTGACCTGGTAACAGTGTGACGACAAAAGAAGAAGAAGAAAGATTCAATATACTATTGAAGTAAATATTTGTGTTTCACTGTTTATAGTTAAAATCAGTGGCGGCTCGTCATTAAGGGCCAGTGGGGCTGGCCCACCACAAATAATATATAACGTGTATTTATTATTTTACAGATTTTATAGCTACCAAAAACCATGATTTATCCGGAAAAATTTGTCTGGCCCACCAACAAAAATGATTACGAACCGCCACTGGTTATAATCATAGTAATTCTATTCTCACAGATCGTGCCCAGCTACAGTGCAGCCTTTGCATCACTACTCCCTGCTAGTCGATCTGGGAACAGTTTAGCTTCCAGTCTACAGGGCGCCTTCCAGCCTAAGGTAAGTCACTGCTACCTGTGCCGCTTTCTTGTATTGCGTGTGTGAACACCCGATGGCAGTGTGGCGACAAAATAAAATTAAAAAAGGAGTTTTAAAGCTGGATTGACTTCATTGCACCGGATTTTACCTAATATGGCTCGGTCCCTCTCCGCAGAAATAGCACGCCATCTGCACAAAACACGAACTCCGTAGCTGCGGCAACAATACTAGGGGTTTCTAGAAAAAAATGCACTCGTGAAAGAACGGCACGGTCCGGATTTGAACCTTCGACTCGCAAGGCAAGTGTGTAACCACTTAGCCTCATAGACTCCCCGAAGTACATGTGGTCACCAGACTGCAGAGTACATACTTTAAGACTCATACGTATATGATATACTTAGACAAATAAGTTGACCTGGTGAAGTTTCTAAGGGCCTCTACGTGAACTACAGAAGATAAGAGCGAAACACGTATAAACCACAGCCTCCAATAACAGAAGGCTAAATAGCTTAGCCGACTAATCGGAGATTCCTGTTTGATTGGGGCCGACTGTTATATATGTTTGATAAAACATTGTAAGCTCTATTGTAAGTTACTCTTCTTCTTTGTACGCTCCATATCACTCACTTGCTTAACCACCCATTGTGATTTCTATGTAATCTGAGCCTAAGAGCAATTGTACATTGTACTAGTTATGCATGCGACTACAAGTAGGTCTCACATCCGATTTCTGCGACGCTTTTTATCTACTAGGTAGCTTCCTAGTCCCCCACCTCAGTCTCCTCTTACGACATGACTTGTAGGTCGCATTAATTCTTTGCTCCCCTTGAGAGCCCCACCAACACACAGGCGACAATTTCCTGAATTCTTTGAGTCCCACCAACACACAGGCGACAATTTCCTGAATTCTTTGAGTCTGTGATTTATTTATTAATGAAAAGTGTTAATAATACTGATATTCCTTACTGTTAGATCTGATGTGTGTCATCTCTCTCTCTCTTTGCCTTTTACCCGAGTGGGGCATAGGCCCTCAACCAACTCATGCCAAGTCTTCCTATCTCTAGCTATCTCCTGTAGCTCCTCCAGCTCTTCTTTATATTGTTGATCTCCGCCTCCAAATCTCGCTCCATGTATTTCTGCCTCCTTCTTTCGCTGTCCCTGCGGGTTCCAGGCAAGGACCCTTCTTGTTATATTCCCTCCGGTTTTCGCAAAGTGTGTCCTATCCAGCGCCAGCGTCTTTTTAACCTGTTCGTTCACTGGAATCTGTCTTGTTCTCTCCATAAGTTCCTCATTTGTGACCCTATCATACCATCTTATTCCCTCTATTCTGCGCAGACACCAGTTGATGAATGTTTGCAATTTATGCGCTATTGTTTTAGTTGTTCTCCATGTTTCTGACCCATACAGTAGAACTGCTTTAACATTAGAGTTAAATATCCGAATTTTGTTCTAGATTTGATTTCTTTGGACTTCCAAATGTTTCCAAGTGCAATGAAAGCTCCTCTTGCCTTCTGTATTCTTATTTTAACATCTCTATCTGTTCCACTCTCTTTGTCTACGTTGCTGCCCAAATATGTGTATGATTCTACCTCTTGAAGTGGGATTTCCATCAGGGAGATCGAGTTGTCGTTTGTTTGGTTAATTCTCAATATCTTTGTCTTTCCCTTATGAATGTTCAGCCCTAGTTGCTGGGACCTTTGATTCAATGTGTTTAGCTTATCCTGCATCTGATTTCGTGTATGTGACAGAAGGGCTATATCATCAGCGAAGTCCAGATCATCTAGTTGCTCTGTCAGAGTCCATGGGATTCCATTTCTGGTGTTAGTTACTGTGGTCTTCATAATCCAGTCTATTGTCAGTAAGAACAACAAAGGTGATAGAAGACATCCCTGACGCACTCCTGTTTCTATTCCGAAAGTATCTGTTAGTTTACCTTCATGAAGAACTCTACATTTCATATCTGTATATGTTGCTTTTATTAGGTTAATAATTTTCTGGGGGATTCCATAATGCCTCATTAATTTCCAAAGGGTTTCCTTATCAATACTGTCAAAAGCCTTCTCATAATCAACAAATCCGATATAAAGTGGGAATTTCCATTCAATACTTTGCTCTATTATTATACGTAATGTGGCTATCTGGTCAGCACAGGATCTATTTGGTCGGAAGCCTGCCTGTTCATCTCTTAGCTTTATATCGATGGCATCTCTCAGTCTCTCCAGGATGACTCTGCTTAGTATTTTCCCAGGTACTGACAACAGCATTATTCCCCTATAGTTTTCACACTTCTGAAGGTCCCCTTTCTTTGGTAGCTTCACCAGGTATCCTTCTCTCCAGTTTGCTGGTATTTCTTCAGTCTCCCAGATTCTGCTAAATAATTTATACAGTATTTCTGTGGATGTGTTTATGTTGGCTTTAACTGCCTCTGCTGGAATACCATCTGGGCCGGCGCTTTTCCATCTTTTAAAAGTTTAATGGCTTTACTAATCTCCTCCTTGGATGGTTTCTCACAGTTGATGTCCAAGTCAATTTCTGCCGGTTGATATCTGGGGGTTTGTAGGTGCTGGTCTGTTCAGGAGTTCCTTGAAGTATTCCATCCATCTTTCCATTTGGTCTCTAACATTAGTGATAGTTTCCCCACTACTATTTTTGATCAACCCATTTGATGGTCTGTATTTTCCTGCTAGCTTCTAGTGATATTGTAAAGATCCCTAAGGTTTCCTTTTCCTGCAGCTACCTCTGCTTCTCTTGCTAGATCTTCTACGTATTGTCTTTTATCTAACTTTATTTGTTTCTTCACTTTCTTGCTAGCTTCTGTGTAGTTTTCCTGGGCTATGGCTTTGGCAGTTCTAGTTTTGCTATTATTTAAATCTGCTTTCCTTTTTTTCCTTTCTTCTATTTCCTTGAGAGTTTCTGGAGTTATCCATGCCTTATGATTCCGCTCCTTCTTTCCTAATACCTCTGTGCATGTTTCATTCCAAATATTTTGGCTTGCTGCCAGCATTCTTCCGCACTCACCTCATCTTCTAATTGCTGCAACACCTCATACTTATTAGAGACTGTGACCGTGAACTGTTCCTTTGTTTCTTGACTCTGAGGTATCCTACATTATATTGGTGTCTATGTTCATGGAATGTTATGTATCGCTTAAGCTTCAGTTTAATTTTACTTATCAGCAAATGGTGATCCGAATCTACATCTGCCCCCTTAGGACCCTTACATCTTGTAGAGATGACCTGAATTTCTTGTTTATGCATATGTGGTCAATTTGATTTTCTGTTCTGTGATCTGGTGATACCCAGGTTGCTTTATGTATTCTTTTATGGGGAAAGACACTTCCACCTATGACGTATTGATTCGCTGCACAGAAATTAGTGAATAGTTCTCCATTTTCGTTCATTATTCCTAGTCCGTGTTTCCCATGATCTCCTCGTAGCCTATGTTGTCCGAACCTATTTTGGCATTGAGGTCACCCATCAGAATTTTGATGTTCCCATTTCTCTGATTACCTATAATATTTTGAAGTTTTATGTAAAATTCCTCTTTACTTTTTCCTCTTTATCATTGGTAGGTGCATAACACTGGGTCACATTCAAGAATACTTTCTTTTGGTGGTTCTGAATGTTGCTGTGATTATCCTAGGACTCACTGCTTCCCATTTTATTAGTGCCTTCTCCGCTTCTTTAGATAGCATTAAAGCCACTCCTTCACTATGGGGGCATTTTCTTCCATATGGCCTGAGATCAGCATTGTTTCTCCTGTGTTTAGACGTTGTTTGCCTGCACCATTCCACCTAGTTTCACATAATCCCAAGATGCCAATCCCGTGAAATTTCATCTCATTTACAACCTGTGCTGTCTTTCCCATTTGATACATACTTCTAACATTCCAGGTACCAATTCTGGAGCTTTTCCTAGGTGAAAGGAAGATAATCTGGTGTGTAGACTCCTTGCGGCTTTTCTCATCGCTTCATACCTCTTCTAGAAGAGCTTCTTTCCTCTTGGTTGGCACAGTTTTTATTTTATTTTTATGTGACTTGTTCATGGTTGGTTGGATTTTGTGGCTAAAATTTTCTACTGGATAGGGTAGCCAGCCTTACGCCAAACCCCACCTTAGTCGCCTCTTACGACATGCCTTGTAGGTCGCAGTGCTGCTACTCTTTGCTCTCTTGCGGGCCCCGGCAGCACACGGGCGAGTGTGTCATAATATAACTGAATTCTTGCACGTTGTGTCCTGTTTAAAATGAATTCCTTTCTAGCTAACAATCCTGGAATACGAGGGTCACGCCAGTCACGCCACACTTGTGATCGGATTTCTGAAAATGTTTACTTGAGCTCGTCGGCCTAATGTTACCGAGGGCTACGGTAAACACAAAGCGTTGAAGTTTTTAGAACCGTTAGGTATTTATTGTCTCATTGTGTATATTGTATCTGCTCTGTCAGCGTCTGTAGCTCAAGCGGTAGTCAGCTCCATCACAAACCCAAGCGTACCTGGTTCAAACCCCACGGTGGACAAATTTGGAAGCAAATTAGTTTCCGTGGGATTTTTACAAAAGGTAAAATAGACCTCACCGTTCAGAAAGCAATGGCAAACTACTGAACGTATAAGTAGTGCCTACAAAAATCAACGACTCGTTTACTGTGGGTGATGGCTACGTCCTTTAGGATATGCCACAATTTTGCTTCCGTACAAAAAGTTCACTTTTATTGTATGTATCTTTTGCTTGAGAATGATATTTTGGTCGTACATTGTTTATATACTTATCGCAAAACTACAGCACTCTTGTTTTGATGTTGTTTCCTCATTGCTACATAGTTTGACTACAGTCTTACATTATATCTATAATAGACAAGACACGTGAAGTTTATAGAAGACAATTGACATTTGATAATATTGTCAAGCAAACAAGAAGGAAATAAGAACCGTCCAAACCTGAGAATGTCTGCAGGTAATAACACATCACAGAATATCCCGTCAAGAGGTATTCTCACAACATTCGCAGGTAGTAACACACCACAGAATATCCCGTCAAGAGGTATTCTCACAACATTCGGGGTAGTAACACACCACAGAATATCCCGTCAAGAGGTATTCTCACAACATTCGGTGTAGTAACACACCACAGAATATCCCGTCAAGAGGTATTCTCACAACATTCGGGGTAGTAACACACCACAGAATATCCCGTCAAGAGGTATTCTCACAACATTCGGGGTAGTAACACATCACAGAATATCCCGTCAAGAGGTATTCTCACAACATTCGGTGTAGTAACACATCACAGAATATCCCGTCAAGAGGTATTCTCACAACATTCGGGGTAATAACACACCACAGAATACCCCTGTCAAGAGGTATTCTCACAACATTCGGGGTAGTAACACACCACAGAATATCCCATCAAGAGGTATTCTCACAACATTCGGGGTAATAACACACACAGAATATCCTGTCAAGAGGTATTCTCACAACATTCGGGGTAGTAACACACCACAGAATATCCCGTCAAGAGGTATTCTCACAACATTCGGGTAGTAACACACCACAGAATATCCTGTCAAGAGGTATTCTCACAACATTCGCGGGTAGTAACACCCCACAGAATACCCCTGTCAAGAGGTATTCTCACAACATTCGGTGTAGTAACACATCACAGAATATCCCGTCAAGAGGTATTCTCACAACATTCGGGGTAATAACACACCACAGAATATCCCGTCAAGAGGTATTCTCACAACATTCGGGTAGTAACACACCACAGAATATCCCATCAAGAGGTATTCTCACAACATTCGGGGTAATAACACACCACAGAATATCCCGTCAAGAGGTATTCTCACAACATTCGGGGTAGTAACACACCACAGAATATCCCGTCAAGAGGTATTCTCACAACATTCGGGGTAGTAACACACCACAGAATATCCCGTCAAGAGGTATTCTCACAACATTCGCGGGTAGTAACACACCACAGAATATCCCGTCAAGAGGTATTCTCACAACATTCGGGGTAGTAACACACCACAGAATATCCCGTCAAGAGGTATTCTCACAACATTCGGGGTAGTAACACACACAGAATATCCTGTCAAGAGGTATTCTCACAACATTCGGGTTTTTTTTTAAACGTGTTCGTTAATGCCAGTAATATCGCCTTTTAGGACGGTTTAGCACAGAACATGATCCTGAGAAATTTAATGTCCGCATGCGCCGGTGTGGTGCCGGGACCCGAAAGGGGAAGCAAAGAATAGTACCACTACAACATACAATGCATGTCGTAAGAGGCGACTGATGTAGGCCTATAGTAAATAAAAAGCAGCGCAGAAATCGGATGTGCTGACCTGCTTGTAATCGCATAACTGACACAAAGCACAATCGCTCTTAGGATCAGATCACATACAAATCACACAGAGTGGTTGACAAGTGATCGATATGGAACGTTCGAAGAAGAAGAAGAATGACTAGTGCTGTCGCAGTGAAATAGGATTTTTTTCTTTATGCCTCCACAGCAAAAAACGTCACTGTCCTTATAGGGATTGAACCCGGTCTACTGAATGGAAGCCCCCCTTATCCATTCTAGCAAACTCTCCACAATCAGATATTATACACAGAATATGACATGAAGAAGAAGTATTGTCCCAACATTTATTTGAACATCCAACTAAACCAACTTTGAACTCTTCTGTGAGTCTGGGACACTGTTTGTAACACTGTCAAACCTTTCTGTCGGTGTGAAGCTATAACTCTGGGACAGGTGCGTCCTTTGTTCACGGAACTTCAAGAGCTTTAACACTCCCAGTCCTTGATGTTGTTTGTGGGTTTACAAAACGCCTGGTTCCTGTTTGAATGTTAAGCTCCTGAATCAGATTCAACAGAGCGGTACAAATGAAAGTAAATGCCTTTTCGTTTCTCAGTGAGAGGGAAATGTGGGATACCTTCACTGTGCATAAAGAATATGGACATTTTCTTGAAATGAGTAGAAGTATTACCTCTAGATGAATTCCAGACCCATTAGTTGCAGAACTCACACATCTGTATGTTTCAATATAAATCTCGCTCGTGTGTTGTTGGGCTCGCAAGGGAAGCAAAGAATAGTAACACTGCCACCTACAAGGCATGTCGTTAGATGCAACTGAGGTAGGGCTTAGGGTACTACCTAGTAAATAAAAAAACGTCGCAGAAATCGGATGTACTGACCTACATGTAGGCGCGTAACTGGCACAACGTACAGTCGCTCTTAGACTCAGATCACATACAGATCACACAGAGTGGTTAACAACACATCCAATTTATGCGATGCTTTTTATTTACTAAGGTATTTTCCCTAGGACCTACATCAGTCGCTTCTTCGCCCGAGTGGTTGCCGTGGCCCAAGTTTGGGGTGTAAAGAATAGAACCACTGTTACCTGTCACGCATGTCGTAAGATGCGATTAAGGAGGTTTGGCTGAATTCGGATGCACTTGTCCGCTAGGGAATGCTAACCCGAAACAAATGCTTGCAGAAAACGAATGCACCAGGCTGTAAGGTGCATAACATGGTGCAACGACCCCTTAATGAGGAATGGGATAACGGATTCTACGGACTCCAATCTGCCTCGGAGATTTATCCACGCAGTAAGAATGTCAGACCTACTATGACGAGGGTGACCAAAACTTACTGCGGGAAGAGGTCGGCACAAACGGTGAAGCAGAAATCATAGGAATTATATCCTACAGAACTGCCCCCAGTATGCAGACTTGAGAAGAAAAAGGTGGCCCACTTACACTAGCGTCCAAGACAAACTGTATGGTGTGTCTGATAATCTGAGGCAGACGGCTGCCTTTATTAGAGAATCCGAAATCCCAATCTATGAGAACACAGAAGAAGATGAAGAAGTCGGATCTTACGACATGGCTTGTAGGTCGCAGTGATACTATTCTCTGCTTCCTTGGGCTCCGGCACCACATGGTAGAGTGTTCTATCAAACATATACAAACATACAAGTAGGCCAGCACATCCGTTTTCTGGGCTGCTTTTTATTTACTAGGGTAGCATCCCTAGGTCCTACATCAGTCGTCTCTTCCAACATGCATTTTAGGTTGCAGTGGTACTATTCTTTTCTTCCCTTACGGGCACCACACGGACGCCGGAGACCCTTATTACTTGTTCACTATCTATTTAATGATCATATTCATTGGCTCTTGTGCTTCCCTGGGGTTCAGTTTAATGATCATATTCATTGCTCTTGTGCTTCTAGTTAAAACAATTCTATTGTGCAACATTTTCTCGTAAACTACCAACTACGATTATTATTCATATTGCCACTTCTCCTACCACCTCTTTCTCTAGAAAAATGTCTGGACACCCATGTCCCCACATCTCGTTCAGATTTCAGATACTTGAACGCAGTGGCGGCCAGTGATCATGTTTGTTGGTGGGACCAGAAATTTGTTTATGGAAAAATAATGTTTTTGGGTTGCTATATTTTAATTTATAAAATAATAAATACAAGTTATACATTATTTTTGGTGGGACCCGGCCCCACTGGCCCTTAATGACGAGCCACCACTGCTTGAACGGAAGAACAAGATTCAACACAAATAGCCTGTAATGAGAAATAAACGCAAAATAATGCGGACCGCTTGGACAATCACCGTGTAAACGTTTCAATACCGTCATCAATACAAGCCAATTACAGACAACGAGAGACAGGTAATGAACCCGGAAGTTCTATACATCACTCAGTCAAGCAATAGCTCAGCATTAAGCAATTTCAGACAGTTGCCATTGTTCTGTGTTGACAAGGAAGGCACAAGCGATGGAGGGCTTGAAAGGGAATTAAGAAACCGAGATTAGAATACTAAGAGCATGCGTTTATGTCATTAGCAGCGTATGCGTGTGAAGCATGGAAATTCACATGGAGTCCCCGTATTGGTAGGAACACGAAAACATAGACACGTCACTAAACATGTCGTAAGAGGCACGTTTGCCAAGGTCTACAACAAAGCAATCAAAAGATGCGCTATTGAGGAACATAAATGGCACAGTAAATACCTTTAGGCAGAAAACAATAACAGAGGTTGAGAACGTGGACGATAAAGAGAGAAGTACAAAGAAGATGATAGGTTAAAATGACGTCATAAATGTCTTTTATTCCTGTTACTAGAAGATGCAGCGATAATCAGACGCGAAAGGGACCCTTTTCATAGTAATATACTTTAAAATAATGCGTGTTGAAATAGATGTGCGCTGTCATATACAGAATAACTGAAGGGAGAACATCATCGATATGTTATTTTAAGATGATACGTTATCAGAAGCAGTGCTCCGATGAGACAGAGAGCCGAACGATGATTCGTTCATATCACTGGGCAGAAATTGAGTCCTTTTCAATAAATCACTTAGCAATGTTTAACTGTTCATCGTTTCATTTGAGGATCATTTCATTGAATATGAGTGAGAAAATTGAAGATTTTGGACATGTAGACAAACATGAAGAGTTGGAGATGACCGTTATGGAAGCATGTATCCCGGCAAGAGAAAGGAAGCCACAAGATGGATTCTGACTAATGACGTTGCAGGCTGACATCTTGTCTTCTTTCTTTCCTTCTCTGCTTTTTGCCCTAGGTTTAACTAATGATCGGTTTCGGAGGTAGTGACGTTCGGTCGCTTGATATGGTGGTCCTTCTCTGCTTTGCTACTAGGCAGGTTTAACTGATGATCGGTTTCGAGATAATACATGCTCCGTCGCTTGATAGGTGTCCTTCTCGCTTTGCTACTAGGCAGCAGGTTTAACTGATGATCGGTTTCGGATAATACATGCTCCGCGCTTGATTGGTGTGTCCTTCTTGCTTTTTTGCTACTAGGCGTAGCAGGTTTAACTGATGATCGGTTTCCGAGATAATACATGCTCCGTCACTTGATATGGTGTGTCCTTCTCTGCTTTTTTGCTACTAGGCGTAACAGGTTTAACTGATGATCAGTTTCCGAGATAATACATGCCCGTCCTTGATATGCTGTGGTATTGTGGAGTTTTAAGATGTCTGTAACTTCATCAATCCATCTTTTCTTGGTCTGCCCCTTCCTCTTGATGATTCCATTTTCAGTTGTACGCTTTGCAACGAGTGTATTCAGGTTCATTCTGACCAAGTGGCTAAACCATTTGAGTCTCTGTTTTTCAATAAATCTAATAGCTGGTGTTGTTCCGACTGTTCTTCTAATTTCCTCATTTCTTATATGGTCTCTTCTTGTTTTATTTAGCGCTTGTCTATGATAAAGAGAAATTCCGAAGCACTGTTATGGGTAGCAGAGTTCTGAGGTGTTTTAACACATTTTGCTTTTATTTGTCTGCTATAAATGTACGCGTAGTACGGGCGCCTAATATAGAGCCTCTGATGTTTGCGTGAAGGCTTGCTTCTCTTACTTATTACTGTTGTCCCCCGCTATTTAGGCGAGCCTCATGGTTAAGAAAGTGTACAACTAGTTCATGAGCACAGCTTTGCTATAGTTTCCACAAACCATCAAACAAATTCGCAGATATACAAAATCTAAGTCACATTTTGTCCTGTCCATGACATATAACTTTGGTCAACTTAGATTGGAGACCGTAGAATCCGTTATCCCATTCCTCATTGAAGGGTCGTTGCATCATGTTATGTGCAATACGGGCTAGTGCATCCGTTTTCTGCAAGCATTTATTTCGGGTTAGCATTCCCTAGCGGACAAGTGCATCCGATTTCAGCCAATCCTCTTTAGCCGCCTCTTACGGCATGCATGGCAGGTAACAGTAGTTCTATTCTTTATACCCCACAACGTAAATATAAGACTGTATGTACAATTTCATCTCAATACAACAGGTACGTTTCTAGAAAATTGAACTTGAATGAGGGCAAACATTTGTAAACGATGCCCCAACCTGCAGTCTTGCAGGTCGACTCGGGACAGCCAAACGCTGACGGAGAGTGAACGATGCCCCAACCTCCTGCCTTGCAGGTTGGCTGGGGACAGTCAGAGGCTGATGGAGAGCGAACCCAGTAAACGCTGGTTGAACCCGGACACATCGCTGAAGGATAAGCACAAAAGCTCCAAATGGCACTGAAGATGTGATGAAACCCACCCATGCTAAGGTTGCATGAATCAGATTTCCCCATAACTGAAATTTGGTACATCAGTCTAAGCGGTGATCGCGAAGAAAAAAAAAAGAAATGATGCTCTGCCTGCGAAAAGTTACCAACAACACCTGAAAAAGAGTCACCAATATCATCATAAGAAAGAAATTTGACACAGAACCTTGCTTGAATTACATTGAGAAACAAAGAATGAAGTGGTTTCTCCACTTAAGAATGCATCCAAATTCCACAGTATACACAGTCTTCTACAACAGGAAAGAAGGCGAGGGGAAGACCACGAAAAAGATGGTTAGATGACAGCAGAATCATGTCAAAGATCAAAAATAACAAATCACCCAATTCACCAGAACAGCGCAAGACAAAAAGAGAAAACCACGACACTTGGCAACAACCCGGTAGCAGTGTGACGACACTTGGCAACAACCTGGTAGCAGTGTGACGACACTTGGCAACAACCTGGTAGCAGTGTGACGACACTTGGCAACAACCTGGTAGCAGTGTGACGACACTTGGCAACAACCTGGTAGCAGTGTGACGACACTTGGCAACAACCCGGTAGCAGTGTGACGACAGGAACAACCTGGTAGCAGTGTGACGAGACTTGCGCAGCAACCTGGTAGCAGTGTGACGATCTTGGCAAGCAACCTGGTAGCAGTGTGACGACACTTGCAAAACCCGGTAGCAGTGTGACGACAAAAGAAAAAGAAGAATTATTGAGCCATTTCCGAGATCGGTTTGTTCTGTCTCGTTCGGCCTCTGTATGCTTCTAGTTTGTTTATTTAGCGTGACCTTAATGTGACCTTAAGGTCAGACTAGCTGGCAGCAAGGATTGATTGGCTGATTGATTTCATTGATTGAATAGGGGCACCGGTAGCGATATAGATAATACGCTTCGCTGATAACCACGGGTCGTGCTAATTCCGGGGTTCGATGCCAACTTTGGCCACACATAAAAACACATTCAGTGTGCACACGGTGGGGAGTTGGGAGTACAGCCTTCCTGATCCTTTACTTGGAAATCTAAATTACAACTACTACAGAAGTCGGAGTAAGACTCGCCTGAATGGGGAGGGACACTGATGATAATAAAAGCAATCCTTCACGCAAAAATCAACCAAGAGGTGTCATATTATTCGCCCAGACTACGCCTGAATTAGTAGCGGGCGAGCGAAAAGGAAGAACAAAAAATTGATTAAATCATATCATTGCGATTCGGCGAATAATCATGTTAGATTTGATTTATTTCTTACACTTAAAGATTTCAGCGACAGTGCATGATCTCCGTAGCACCGACGAGTGGTCCCCGATACCGTTTTGAGGATGGGCAATATTTATAGGCATGTATATTTATGATTGTTTTATTTATGCTGCGAATTTCCAGCCTACTCTTATGATATCAACCTGAACACGTGTTCTACTGTATCGTATGTCTCTAATAGCACTAGGAACTCGATCTCACATACATTGAGATCAAGGATTACTTGAAAGTAGCAAATTGGCTTCACAAGAACAATATACCTGAGACAGACCTCATGCTCTATTGTGAGCCAAACAAAACACGTTAATACCAACATCACTCTTTTCATTCTTTGTTCTTTTGTTAAACTTCCCATTTACTGTTGACTCTGTGGGTTCCAGTGATGTCCGTATTTGTTCATTGATCATTCTGTCTGTTCTAATCCATTGACCAGCTCTTGAACATTTTACAGAAAGTCTGTGACAATTTGTGTCTTTTATTCCTGACAGTTACACACACGAAATAGTCAATTTTGAAACCAAGCTGCTTGCATTCAATCGAAATCTCCATCCACATTAGATTCTGCTGCTTTCAGTGTTGTTTGTATTCAAGCGGGTCAATAGCGTAGTACAGTGGTTCTCAAATGTGTGACCAGGCGTACTGGTGGGCCCGGTGACATTCCTAGTTGCGCACTAGGAAGTCCCAGATTAGGGATCGAAAACTCAGTGCTAGCGGACACTAGGGTCAACAATCGCAAAGACACAGTATGCCCATGCTTCTCATGCCCAGGCAGAAATGGATGATAAATAAATGTACGTAGCATTTTATGCTCGATCACAACCCAAGCGTACCTGATTCAAACTCCGCGGCAGGCAGTTTGGAATCAAATTCGTTTCCGTGGGATTTTTACGAAAGATAACCTTCACCGTTCAGAAAGCCATAACAAACTACTGAACGTATAAGCGATGCCCAGAAAAAAATTTCACAGCTCTTTTACTGTGGTTGATGATAACGTCCTGTAAATGATATGACACAGAAAGAAGAGAAGTTTGCTAATTTATTCTGTATTTCTTTGCTTTTTTTTGTGTGCATCTTATCTATTACGTGGTTTTTTTTGGTGTATAGTGCGCCTAAGATTTTGTGTAAGACTTCAAGTGTAGCCCCAACTTCATAACAAGTTTTCTCTTCTTCCAACTCTCCATATCTATCACTTGTCAACCACTCTGTGATGTGTATGTGATCTGAGCCTAAAAGCGAGTGTACGTTGTGCCAGTTATGCGCCTACAAGTAGACCAGCACATCTGATTTCTGCACTGCTTTTTATTTACTAGAGTAGCATCCATAGGGCCTACATTAGTCGCCTCTTACGGCATGCATTGTAGGTCGCAGTGGTACTATTCTTTGCTTCCTTGCGGGTCCCGGCACCACATGGGCGGAGTGTTGGTCTCTAAGTAACTAGACATGAAACCAGAACCTACATGTTCCAACAAGAAGAAGAAGAAGACAAAATGGGCTGTTACAACCACGCACCCGGTATCAAACAACACTCCAGAGTGTCTCGTCTTAATGTCTCATCTATCTACCTTTCCTCGTCATATGAACCAGTCAATCAAATCTGTCTTTTTATCTTCCACCATTTACTTCTTTATACACGTCTTGGGGTGGGGGGTAGTGATCTTGTGTGTGCTTGTTTGAAGGCATTTTGTAAGCTGATTGGTGACCAACCACCAGTAACAGCATACAATAAAAATAGATCGGGTACTAGAGCTAAGGGAAGACCAAGAAAAGGATGGATGGACAATATCAAGGCTACACTACATAAACACGGATATAACACAATAATGGCGACTCATCTGGCACTAGAACGCAAATTAAAGCTCCCATCCCTACGTTTAACGACAAGAATGGACAGCTAACTCTATCTTCCACCTAGGAATAGAACATAGACAAGAATGGACAGCTAACTCTATCTTCCACCTAGGAATAGACAATAGACAAGAATGGACAGCTAACTCTATCTTCCACCTAGGGAATAGACAATAGACAAGAATGGACAGCTAACTCCATCTTCCACCTAGGAATAGAACATAGAACTGATATTTATTTTCGTAAGACTGTTCTTGATGCCGTCTCTCCATCTATTGCCTGGTCTTCCTCTTGCTTTGTACTCATTATACTTTTTCTGTGTGGCTCTCTGTGGTAGCCACATACAAATCTGTCGTATACAACATGAAAATTAAATTTACAGTTAGCGATTCCATGACTTCGGTAATATCCGACTTCCGAGTTTAATTATTCGGACGGATTAAACAAAGAGTTTTGAGAACCACTGCCGTAGTCCCTTGCTTGCTTCCAACAGTAGGCGATCGGGCAAAGGGAAATAAGTCTCTTGTCTACCTTTGAAAACGGTGTCAATATTTAGTTGAAAGATCAAATATACTGCTGTGTTCGATTATTCCCCCCCTGCTCGATCCTAGCTGGATGATCAATTGAGAGCAACTGTGTTCGTCAATCTGGGCAAAGTTGGGACAAAAGGGCACTTGGGGAGGAAATGACGGCATCACCTTGCCTCATTACGAGGTTAATGTCCGGATGTCGCTTAGGGAAATCACACTGCATCAAAGGCTGATAGGAGAAATATATTGACGGCTGGAGTAACATCCACCACTGATGACTCCACTGTGCTCTCTCCACCTTGTCAATTCTCATCTCATTAGTCAGTTTTATTCCTTCTGTGTGGATATCGTTTGTCCGTGTTACAAGGGTAGTTCTTATGTGCTGACCTATTTGTTCCGTTGTTTGATTGATGCATTAATATGATCATCATCTTTACACTTTGATGAGTAACCATATGTGTGCTCCGATCTCTTTCTTACACAAGAAGATCTCAGCTGCAGTGCACGGACTCCGTAACACCGGCAAGGGCGCACGATGTTATTTTGAAGACGGTGAAGATATTTTTGTAGGAATTTTATTTTAACCCTTTCGCTGCTACATACTTTCTGAAGGCTGAGCTAAAAGTAGCTACTCCTTGTTTCTAGGTCACAAACGTGAATGTACGCCTATAGCAGTGACAGTAGAAATGTATAACGTGTTAATACATCTTTAGCCCACAGAGGAGAGATAATAATAGACGTGTTAATGTGTCTTTAGAAGTGGATGGGAAAAACGTATATATACGTCCTTAGCAGCTAAAGGGTTAAGTATTTCTAATGAATTTCACCCGGGCAGCGGCTTTCCAGCCTGCTCTTTTCGAATTTGAACGAACTGCCAAGGGTTTTTTTTTACGTGCTCATATTGAACATGTGACCTACGTTTTATCGTCCGTCTCCGATAGGACTAGGAACTCGATCTCACCTACACTGAGATCAGGGATCTTTGGAAAAATATCACTATCCCTCCACGCGAGGAACGAACCGAGTACCTTTAGAGCGGGAAGCGAGCACCTATCTCATTATGTCATACTATCTAACCTCTCAGTCTCTCGTTCTATCTAACCTCTCAGTCTCTCGTTCTATCTAACCTCTCAGTCTCTCGTTCTATCTAACCTCTCAGTCTCTCGTTCTATCTAACCTCTCAGTCTCTCGTTCTATCTAACCTCTCAGTCTCTCGTTCTATCTAACCTCTCAGTCTCTCGTTCTATCTAACCTCTCAGTCGCCCGTCTGCCCAGCGTGTTCCTAGCGCGTTGGACTACGGGTGACTATCCTCTGTGTGTGCGGGTTCAATTCCGCGGGATGGCAGAAAAAGCCACAGATTCTCCAGATTTACGGTGTTCGTGGCACCGAACCGAAGGGTTACGATGTCCATGGCACCGAGCCGAAGAGCTGAAAAGCTCAAGTGCTTCTGGATCGGAAAAAAAAAAAACCTCTCAGTCTCTCGTACTATCCTTTCTTTTCATATTTTCATTCTTCATCTTCGTCATCTTATTTATCTTTTTCATCATCTTATTCTTTTTCTTTATCATATTCTCTTATCTTCATCTTCTTTATCATATTCCTTTATCTTCATCTTCTTTATCATATTCCTCTTTATCTTCATCTTGTTTATCTTCTTCATCATCATCTTCTTTGTCATTATCTTCATTATCTACATCTTATTCATCTCTTGTCACACCTTCTTGATAATTGTCTTCATATAAACTTTCAATATGACACCATTGCATACATGTTCCCGTTCTCTTCTCGCCTTCCGTCTACCACCCCGCCCCTTCCTCCCTTCACACACACACACACACACACACACTTTCTATCAGTGGTAATCTCTATGAACCCACCTTCAATGTCGTCACATAAGATATCTCTCTACTCTGACATTTCACAAAATCACATCTAATTATATCTCTTAAATCAACACTGGAAATTATCACATCAAAGAACACTGGGGATAAAATAAATAATCTTATCCAATGTTTCCTTATCCAGTCAGCAAATATACTTGCATATTATATTCAACAAGTAAATCATATTCACCGTATGTGCGACTGTGTCGACGACCGTATGATTCTTGACTTAGAGCCTTGAAAGTAAACGGTAGACCTAGGTAGTCATGGTAGTTACTGTCCGGGAGATTGTGTGATGTGTCGTCCATAAGGAATACAAACAGTTTTGTAGATATGAAAGGGAGGAGCATGGGAGGTGGTAGATATAATGTTGTTGAAAGTGTCAATACCAGCCGCGATAGATTAATGATTAGTGCATTTGCTTTGTACACGCGTTGTCTTGGTGTTCAATTCAGCATTTGAAGTGAGGGTTTCCCGAGCGCATTCTTGATGATTGACAGACATTGTCTAGTTACATCGACCTACTTTAGATAACTGATTTCTTCTTCATTTTCTTCTCCATCTTCTACTTTTCTTCTCTTCTTTTTCTTCCAACGCTTCATATCGACCACTTGTTAATCACTCTTTCTCAATTGTATATAATCCGATCCTAAGATCGGTTGTACGGTGTGCCAGTTATGCGCCTACAAGTAGACCAGCACATCCTATTTCTGCGACGCTTTTTATTTACTAAGGTATCTTCCTGGCCCCTACCTCAGTCGCCTCTGACGACATACCTTGTAGGTGGCAGTGTTACTATTCTTTGCTCCCCATGCGAGTCCCAGCAACACACAGGTGGTTTCTTCTCCGACTTCAGAGGTAGAACTAACGGGTCCAATAGGAAGGGTTTTAACTTCATTGAATGCCCGTCTGCCTAGCGTGTTCGTAGCGCGTTGGACTACGGGTGACTATCCCCCTGTGTGTGCGGGTTCAATTCCGCGGGATGGCAGAAAAGCCACAGATTCCCAGATTTACGGTGTTCGTGGCACCGAACTGAAGGGTTACGATGTCCATGGCACCGAGCCGAAGAGCTGAAAGCTCAAGTGCTTCTGGATCGGAAAAAAACTTCATTGAATCGGGTTTCCGCACATGGCTCCGTCCCTTTCGACACAAACAGCACGATACATGCTGAAAGTGTTACACAAAACACCAACTCCGCAGCAATTCTTCTTCTTCTACATTCGTCCGATATGAATTCAGGCGTAACCATGGCGCCTGGTGTGGCAAGTCTGACTGGTTTTTGCAGGAAAGTCTGCTTTCCATTTGATTGATTTCTTTGCCATACAAGCATGGCCGTCTCCTGCTTCAGAGATACAAGCATGGCCGTCTCATACTTCAGAGATACAAGCATGGCCGTCTCATACTTCAGAGATAAAACACGTAATTACAAAGTACTGTAGTTTTACAAATTACAAAAACAATGACAAATACAGCAACGTTTCGACCAACAAGGCCTTTATCAACAAACGAACAAACAGGAGTGACAAATTAAAATGAAACACAAATGGACGACCAAATACAAACGTATCTAAGGAACATCTGGAATAAAACGAATAACAAATAAATGTAACACAAACACATAAACTAGAAATAGAAAGGAAAAGAAACAATGAACATCTAGTAAATATATAACTTGAATACATGCAACATATACCCATATAGTTATAAAGCTTACAACTTTGTAATTACGTGTTTTGCCAATCAAATAGTTTTACTGCAGTTCCATATATATCTGGAATACTTCAGAGATACAAGCATTGCGTCTCCTACTTCAGAGATGCTCAGCTAATTGTCAGGATCTCCAGTAAACAGATACACGTAAACAGACGACGTGGTCCTGACTGGAACTACACCTTCACAACACCAGGCAAACGATTTCGCCACAGAAGCCCACATTATTTTGAATGACAAATGGCGTAATTGTCAAGTTCCCTTTCAACTCGAAGCAAGAGGTGTGAGTTTAATCTCACTGATGTTCCCACGGAGCAAAGAAATCGCCTCTCCTCCTGCACTAAAAGCTAGAAATGGAACTGACTTCACCATAAGTCGGAAAAGGCACATGACATTTTATTTGGTTGATTATAATGCATACATTGTGGAGTTGGAACCGCAAAACTAATTCTATAGCAATCTGTCGCCTACTAAGCTGGTACTAGTGGAGAAAGCAATCTGTCGCCTACTAAGCTGGTACTAGTGGAGAAAGCAATCTGTCGCCTACTAAGCTGGTACTAGTGGAGAAAGCAATCTGTCGCCTACTAAGCTGGTACTAGTGGAGAAAGCAATCTGTCGCCTACTAAGCTGGTACTAGTGGAGAAAGCAATCTGTCGCCTACTAAGCTGGTACTAGTGGAGAAAGCAATCTGTCGCCTACTAAGCTGGTACTAGTGGAGAAAGCAATCTGTCGCCTACTAAGCTGGTACTAGTGGAGAAAGCAATCTGTCGCCTACTAAGCTGGTACTAGTGGAGAAAGCAATCTGTCGCCTACTAAGCTGGTACTAGTGGAGAAAGCAATCTGTCGCCTACTAAGCTGGTACTAGTGGAGAAAGCAATCTGTCGCCTACTAAGCTGGTACTAGTGGAGAAAGAGCTCAGCAAAAGATGGCGATGGGTAGGACATACATTGAGAAGACTGACTGGAAGCATTGCAATGCAGATACTGTTTTGGAACCCGCAGGGAAAGAGGAGTAGGGGAAGGCCTAGACAGACCTGAAGAAGAAAGCTGGAGGCTGATATTAAAAGGATAGGTAAAACATGGAAATAGTTTGAAGGGATGGCAAGAAAGAGGAAGAGCTGGAAGAAGTTTGTTGAAGACCTATGCTCCGTTGGGAGTTAAAAGGTGAAGAAGAAGAATCCGTTGCCTAGCCCGGAAGACGAGCGTTTTACTGAGCACAGCCAGCTATCTCTCGCTGAGTCAACGACGTCTGAGATGGCTTTGGAACATGAATGGTGACGAATGAGCGATGATAGAATTCTAAAGAACATTCTATATGGTCTTCTTTGAAACTGGTGACTAGACAGCATGGAAGCGCCCATTATACGCTTCATTGACAACTGCAATCGTGGTCTAACTTCAAGCGCCGTAGACAAAGAAAATTGGGAGCGGCTGGGCAAAGACAGACAAACATGGCGAGCGGCAATGAAGGGCGGCTCGAAAAGAACAGAAGAAAAACATCATAAAAGATGAAGACGAGAGAGCGCGAAGTGCAGAGAGAACATCCTATGTATCAACTCCAGACTCCTCCATTTTCACCAGCAGTAACTGTGGCAAGGATTGTCACTCCAGAATATGACATTCTCTTTTTTTTTTTTTTTTTTTTTTTTTTGCCGCTAGGCGTAGCAGGTTTAACTGATGATCGGTTTCGGAGATAATGCACGCTCGGTCGCTTGATATGGTGTGGTATTGTGGAGTTTTAAGATGTCTGTAACTCCATCAACCCATCTTTTCTTGGTCTGCCCTTTCCTCTTGATGATTCCATTTTCAGGTTGTACGCTCTTGCAACTGGTGTATTCGGGTTCATTCTGACCAAGTGGCCAAACCATTTGAGTCTCTGTTTTTCAATAAATCTAATAGCAGGTGTTGTTCCGACTGTTCTTCTAATTTCTCATTTCTTATATGGTCTCTTCTTGTTTTATTTACTGCTTTCCTCAGGCATCTCATTTCGCATGTGGTAATTTTCCTTTCTTGTTCTTTTGTCAGTGCCCATGTTTGTCACTGGTAGCACAGTGTTGATATAAAGATTGAATTTATAATCTGTCTTTAGTCACTACTGGAATAGCTGGGTGTTTCAAAATTGGGGTAAGCTGGTATGTAATGTTGTTGGCTTGCTGGATTCTAGTTTCGATCTCTCTGTCCAGTCTACTATCAGATGTGAAGATACTTCCAAGGTATTTGAATTCTCTCACCTGCTTTAGCGTTTGGTCATTTATTTGTATGTTGATATCTTTATGTTCTCTGCTTATAGTCATGACTTCTGTCTTTTGAATGTTGATCTTCATGTTGTATTTGAGGCAGCTATTGTTGTGTAAGTTTATGTGTTCTTGAAGCTGTTCAATATTATTATGGAATAAACACTGGTCGTCAGCAAAGAGCAGTTCATTATGTTGGTCTGCGTTGAGTGATGTTTCATCTATTTTGGTGATACTATCCATGTATATAATAAAGAGGAGAGGTGATAAAACACATCCTTGCCGTACTCCTGATGTTACTGGAAACCAATTTGTGAGTCCGGCGCTTGTTCGTATGACACTTTCACTTTCTATATATATGGCTCTAACACAGTCTAGCAGTGTTCATTTTATTCCGTAGTTTTGTTCGTTTGACACTTTACTTTCTGATATAGGCCTACAAGTCTAGCAGTGTTCATTTATTCCGTAGTTTTGTTCGTTTGACACTTTCACTTTCTATATATATGGCTCTAACACAGTCTAGCAGTGTTCATTTTATTCCGTAGTTTGTTGTTGACACTTTCTCTGATATATGTCAACAGTCTAGTATGTTCTTTATTCCGTAGTTTTGTCGTTTGACACTTCACTTCTATATATAGCTCTAACACAGTCTAGCAGTGTTCCTTATTCCGTAATATGACATTACAGCCACAAACCGTTGTGATTCAGCATAACAAACCTTGACGAAGACTATTTTCCTGAGACAAAGAGGCCAATGATGACATTGTGGAATGGAATAGCTCAATACGTATTCATTTTCCTGCATCTCAAGTGAGGAAAGGAATCGTCCCTCCTACCTCCTGCACATTAGGGAATCGGCATGTGATATTGCATGCATTTCGTACCTAACGGCATGCATATGCCACGGGGCATTTTTAATTTCATGCTTAATTGAATTATGTATGCATCTGACCTTTATAAATGTATTCTTTATAAATGTATTCATATGACCTCTTGTGATGTTTCAGAACTTGGTGACACCAGGGCATATGTTTGTATCATTCCGCGACCGAGAGAAAGCTGTCTCTACACACGGGCTTCCTCCCACACAGAAAGTTAGTACTCTCATTACCCTTGTTTCTCTCATTATCATTGTTTCCTGTTATCTTGTTTCCATCATTGTTTCTCTCATTATCCCTGTTTCTCTCATTATCCCTGTTTATCTCATCCCTGTTTATCTCATCCCTGTTTCTCTTATTATTCTTGTTTATCTCATTATCCACGTATCTCTCATTATCCTTGTTTCTTTCATTATCCTTGTTTCTCTCATTATCCCTGTTTCTTTCATTATCCTTGTTTCTCTCACTATCCCTGTTTCTATCATTATCCTTGTTTCTCTCACTATCCCTGTTTCTCTCATTATCCCTGTTTCTCTCATTATCCCTGTTTCTCTCATTATCCTTGTTTCTCTCATTATCCTTGTTTATCTCATTATCTCTTGTTTCTCTCATTATCCTTGTTTCTTTCATTATCCTTGTTTCTCTCACTATCCTTGTTCTTCATTATCCTTGTCTCTCTTATCCTGTTTCATTATCCTTGTTTCTCTCATTACTCTTGTTCCTTTATCTCTTGCTTCATTATCCTTGTTTCTCTCATATCTTGTTTCTCTCATTATCTCTTGTTCTTTCATTATCCCTGTTTATCACATTATCCTTGTTTATCCATATCCTTGTTATCTCATTATCTGTTTTCCATTATCCTTGTTTATTCATTATCCTGTTTCTCTCACTATCCTGTTATCTCATTATCCTTGTTTATCTCATATCTTGTTTATCTCATTATCCTTGTTCTTTCATTTCCTTGTTCCCTCATTATCCTGTTTCTCTCATTATCCCTGTTTATCTCATATCCTTTTTATCTCATTATCCTGTTTATCTCATTATCCTTGTTTATCTCATTATCCTTGTTTATCTCATTATCTTGTTTATCTCATTATCCTTGTTAACTCATATCCCTGTCTCATTATCCTTGTTTCACTATCCCGTTTCTCTCAGATCCTTGTTGTCTCATATCCTGTTTCTCCATTATCCTTGTTTCCTCATTATCATTGTTTCTTTCATTATCTGTTTATCTCATTATCCTTGTTTATCTCATATCCTTGCTTTATCCATATCATTGTTTATCTCATTATCTGTTTTCTCATTATCCCTGTTTATCTCATTATCCTTGTTTATCTCATTATCCTTGTTTATCTCATTATCCTTGTTTCTTTCATTATCCTTTTTTCCTCATTATCCTGTTTATCTCATTATCCTTGTTTATCTCATTATCCTTGTTTATCTCATTATCCTTGTTTATCTCATTATCCTTGTTTATCTCATTATCCTTGTTTATCTCATTATCCCTGTTTCTCTCATTATCCTTGTTTCTCTCACTATCCCTGTTTCTCTCATTATCCTTGTTTCTGCTATTATCCTTGTTTTCATTATCCTTGTTTCCCATTATCATTGTTTCTTTCATTATCCTGTTTATCTCATTGTCCTTGTTTATCTCATTATCCTTGTTTATCTCATTATCATTGTTTATCTCATTATCTGTTTCTCTATTATCCTGTTTATCTCATTATCCTGTTTATCATTATCCTTGTTTATCTCATTATCCTTGTTTTTTCATTATCCTTGTTTCCCATTATCCCTGTTTATCTCATTATCCTTGTTTATCTCATTATCCTTGTTTATCTCATTATCCTTGTTTATCTCATTATCCTTGTTTATCTCATTATCCTGTTTCTCACTATCCCTGTTTATTCATTATCCTGTTTATCTCATTATCCTTGTTTATCTCATTATCCTTGTTTATCTCATTATCCTTGTTTCTCTCATTATCCTTGTTTCTCTCATTATCCTTGTTTCCCTCATTATCATTGTTTCATTATCCTGTTTATCTCATTATCCTTGTTTATCTCATTATCATTGTTTATCTCATTATCATTGTTTATCTCATTATCATTGTTTATCTCATCTGTTTCTCTCATTATCCCTGTTTATCTCATTATCCTTGTTTATCTCATTATCCTTGTTTATCTCATTATCCTTGTTTATCTCATTATCCTTGTTTATCTCATTATCCTTGTTTATCTCATTATCCTTGTTTATCTCTTCCTTGTTTCTCTCATTATCCTTGTTTATCTCATTATTCTTGTTTATCTCATTATCCTTGTTTATCTCATTATCCTTGTTTCTCTCATTATCCTTGTTTCTCTCATTATCTTTGTTACCCATCTTATTGTTCAGACGAGCATACGAAACGGAACGCAAAGAAGAAGAAGATTAGTATATCAATTTCTTGTTGTTGTCACTGACTTTATCAAGAAATGATTTATTTGTTTGACAAAGCAAGGCAATGGTGTGCGTCACTGCGAGTGGCCTGGGAGATTACCTACAGCGCAGTAAAACCACCAAAAGACCAAGATGGATCCCATGCTCTCAAAATCTGTCTAGAATGCAAACCGTTGGAACCATTATTGACCAGCTAGTCTTCTTCTACCAGGAGGTGTGCTCCAGCTGACAAGCAGATTCTTCTATGTTGGCATCAGGTAGATTTATTGTTCTAGTAGTGTTTTTCTGTCAGATCTTCATCAAATAGCTTGTCATGAGCAGAATTTTCCACCTAACAATCCTTTGAATTTTTCTGTCATAGGTCAGATGTCCTGTCTCTGCAGCGTCATGTTCAAACCATTAGTTACATCCTGAATCCATCTTGTCCATGGTCTTCCTCTTCTTTGTGGTCTTCCTCTTCTTTGCTTAGCCGGCATGCCTCCTTCCATGATGGTCTTCTCCAACCCTTCATGTCTTTTATAATTCCATATTATTATTGGGGTTTTCTAGGCATTGTCTTGGAAGGTAGTCTGTCATTGATTTCCTCTTGCAGTGACCATACTGGTCCATGACCGCAACCATTGTCTCTATTACAGAGATCATCTGTCTATCTTCCTGGCAGTGACCATACTGGTCCATGACTGTAACCATTGTCTCTATTACAGGATCTTCTTCACCGTCGCGAGTTTGAGACCATAACCATTGACACTCTGTCGGGCTACCTCACTCATCCATCAATCATCAGTTACATCCTGAATCCATCTTCTCCGTGGTCTTTTCTTCTTTATTTGCGGCATGCCTCTTCCATAATTGTGTTCTTCCAGCCGTGTCTTATATGTCCATATACCTCAATTATCTTTCTTATTGTAGCATCAGCAGTTTCTTTAATTTTGATTCTTCGTATAGATCTATTGTTCCCAAGAAGTCTTGATATACATCAGCTAATAACCGTATCTATCTTTGTTCACAGAATCTAGAGGTTATCCAGATGGACTATCACATGGCAACTCAAGTTACCTGTCATCCGCTACCCATCTAGGTATGTTACTAACTTATTCCTCTACGCTCCTCGTGAAGCATAGGGTCTTACCAGTTGTACTCTACTTTCCCCGGTATCTGGTCGTTTTCTTTATGGCTTTCCATGCATCAAACAGTTCTTCAAGAAGTCTGTTTGATGTCTCTTTCTTACACAGAAAAGTCGCGGCTGTAGAGCGCGAGCTCAGTAGCACCAATAGAAGTGTCTCTATAATTATCCAATACTGACACCACATGCTGGAAATCTCACACACAAGATCACCAAATGGGACGCTTCTTCTTCATCTTCTCTTCCACCATTTACTTCTTTATAGAAGTGTTGGGGGACGTAGTGATCTTGTGTGTGCTTGTTTTAAGACACTGTAAGCTGATATTAATTTTTGTAAGGCTGTTATTGATGCCGTCGCAACATCTTTTGCGTGGTCTTCCTTTTGCTTTGTACCCATTATACTTTTTCTGTGTGGCTCTCAGTGGTAGGCGACCATCACACTGATGGGTTTAACAATGGGACGCTGCAGCAACATAAGAGGAACTCGCGAAGCTGAGAATCGTCGTACTACAGAGGAGCAGGGAAGACTGCGCAAAAAGACAGAACAAACAACACCCACATGTCCAACCCTAATCATGTATGTCCAACCCTAATCATGTATGTCCAACCCTAATCATGTATGTCCAACCAGTGGTTGTTGTTGTCTTTGAACCCCAGGAATTATCTCTCTCTCGCGATCACCCTTAAACTGATGTATCATATTTCTCCATACATTTTATTTATGTATTGGGAAATCTGATTCATGCAGCCTTAGCTTGGGTGTGTTTACGTCACATCTTTAGCTTCATTTGTAGTTCTGGTGCTTATCCTTCGGCGATGTGTCCGGTTTCAGCCAGCGTTTACTGGGTTCGCTCTCCGCCAGCCTTTTGTTGTCCCCAGCCGACCTACAAGGCAGCAGGTTGAATCCCAGGAATTTTGAGTTTTCACTCTTTTTCCTGTAGTGCATTGGGGAGAGCACCCGGCTTTCTTTCAGACCCAGCAACCTCCAACAACAACTCTAGCCGTGTAGTGCTATGCTTAGTGTTGCGGAGTCTCCTACTCAGGTAGAGTCTGACCAACCAATGGTAGGGACTGTATTATACAGTCATGACACACGAGATAAGTGGAATAGCACACGTCTGAGGCTGTTGTCATCCCTTTCGGTGGATGAGAAATGAAAAGTGGGGCATATCCTTTACAGTACCTCGCCAATCAACCACGCCCGTGTGTTGTCGGGGCTCACAAGGGGAGCAAAAGAATAGTAACACTGCGACCTACAAGGCATGTCGACAGAGCCGACTGAGGTAGGGGCATAGGGGAGCTCATCATCATCAAATAGCTTTTCCTGAGCAGAACTTTGCCACCCCAACAGTCCTTCGGAATTTCTCTCTCTCTCATAGGCCAGATGTCCCTCCCTCTGCAGCGGTCATACTAACACCATCAGTTACATCCTGAATCCATCTTCTCTGTCGTCTTCCTCTTCGACTCTTTGTTGGTATGCCTCCTTCCATGATGGTCTTCTCCGGCCCTTCGTGTCTTTTTATACGTCTAAAAAATACTTCAATTTTCTCTTTCTTATTTGAAGCATCAGCCAGTTTTCTTTAATTTCGAGTTCTTTCTTGATATATCTATTTGTTCTCTTCTCTGTCCATGATATACGGAGTAATAGGGAGGCTACCCTAGTAAATAAAAAACGTCACATAAATCGAATGTTCTGGCTTACTTGAAGTCGCATAAGTGACACAACATACAATCTCTCTTAGGCTCAGATCACATTAAAATCACAAAGAGGGGTCACGATATGGAGCATAGGAAGAAACCATCAACCACAGTAAACAAGTTGTTGATTTTCTAAGCACCACTTATACGTTACCTAGTTTGCCTTTACTTTCTGAACGATATCTATTTTTACCGTTGATAAAAATCTACTGGGATAAATTTGCTTCCAAACTGTCCACCGCGGTGTTTAGACCAGCGTGTGGTCGTGCTAATTACCACTAAGCCATAGACGCCCACCTTGCGATGGATGTCCCTTACATAATCAAGAGAATAATCATATAAATAAGAGTTTTGACATGCAGTTTCCCCAATATTCAACTGTATTCTATGTAACAGATGTAACAAATGCACACAACAATAGGGTTTATTCTAAATCAAATATAACAGAATGCTCTTCTACTTAATTAATAATAATTCCTCTCGTACCGTTATACGTTACATAGGGCCTGCAAGTATTTTTTCCATACCGCTCTATCCTGGGCAACTCGCTCAATCTCCTCCATGGAACTGAGACTGATATTTCCTGCCTCTCTCAGCAAAGTTCGTTTCCGGGTCTCCTTAGGTCGACCTCTCTTTCTTGAACCCATTGCATCCCACTTCAATGCCTGCTTTGATATTCGTTGATCATTTCTCTTCAAGGTGTGTCCCAACATATCTCCATCTTCTCTTTCTTATAACAGTTGTCACTAGTGGTTGACCAGACATGTCTCTGATTTCATCACTTCTCCTGAATTCGTTCCATTTTATATTCATGTGTAAATGTAAACATCAGAATACTAAGAGCAGGCATATTACCAGTGGCAACGTATGGGTGTGAAGCATGGACACTTAATAAGGCAGTGGAAAAACATATATGTGCTTTTGAATATAAGTGTTGCCCGCCTGCCTAGCGTGTTCGTAGCGCGTTGGACTACGGGTGACTAGCCCTCTGTGAGTGCGGGTTCAATTCGGCGGGCTGCCAGTAAAGCCACAGGTTCTCCAGATTTACGGTGTTAGTGGCACCGAACCGAAGGGTTACGATGTCCATGGCACCGAACCGAAGAGCTGAAAGCTCAAGTGCTTCTGGATCGGAAAAAATAATATATAAATGTTACAGAAGAGAACTTCGTATATCATGGACAGAGAAGAGAACACATAGATCCAGAAAGAATTCAAAATCAAAGAAAACTGGCTGATGCTACAAATAAAAAATGAAGTATTTTGGACATATAAGGAGACACGAAGGGCTGGAGAAAATCATAATGAAAGGAGACATCTAAGCAAAGAGGATAAGAGGAAGACTACGGAGAAGATGGATTCAGGGTGTAACTGATGATTTGAGCATAGCGGTTGCAGATGTGGGATATCTGGCGTATGAGAGATATCAATTTCCAAAGATTGTTAGGGTAGGAACGTTCTGCTCAGGACTAGCTATTTGATGATGATGATGATGATGATGATGATAAAGCCTAGTATTATTATTATATAAAGCTATAAATCTGGTTTTTCCCTAATGTATCGCACTTTTACCGCAGCCTCTAGTCCAGATCATTTAAAGCGTATTACTTCAGCCATTTTGAATCTAGTTATCGCCCCTGGCTATTCCTCGTTTTGTTTTTTCTGTTTCAGGTTTATCTCCTTCACTAGACCATCTCTTACCGCCACCAGCACTACTCAATCCACTTGGCTTCAGTGGTCTTGGTAAGTTAACTATATAACACAACTTTGTCGCCACTTATTGATGTAATCACTAATATTATTAGGATGTGTGTTACTGGGGCTTGCAAAGGGAGCAAAGAATAATAACACTGCCACCTACAAGGCATGTCATAAGAGAAGACTGAGGTAGAGGCTTAGGGAAGCTACCCTAGTCAATCAAAATAACTTTTTAGAAATCAGATTTGCTGGACTAGTTGTCGGTACATAACTGGCATAACGTGCATTCGCTCCTAGGTTGAGATCACACTGAACGGTTACACAAGTGCTTGATATGGAGTGTTCCTTTAGAAGAAGGTAGAAGTTCTAGCTATATATGGCCTTTTTGTCTTTACAGACCGGTCCAATTGGCAAGTGTTTTACTGTGACAACTTCTGTGTTTGTCTCTCTTGTCTTTACAGACGGTCCAATTGGCAAGTGTTTTACAGTGACAACTTCTGTGTTTGTCTCTTGTCTTTACAGACCGGTCCAATTGGCAAGTGTTTTACAGTGACAACTTCTGTGTTTGTCTCTTGTCTTTACAGACGGTCCAATTGGCAAGTGTTTTACAGTGACAACTTCTGTGTTTGTCTCTTGTCTTTACAGACCGGTCCAATTGGCAAGTGTTTTACAGTGACAACTTCTGTGTTTGTCTCTTGTCTTTACAGACCGGTCCAATTGGCAAGTGTTTTACTGTGACAACTTCTGTGTTTGTCTCTCTTGTCTTTACAGACCGGTCCAATTGGCAAGTGTTTTACTGTGACAACTTCTGTGTTTGTCTCTCTTGTCTTTACAGACCGGTCCAATTGGCAAGTGTTTTACTGTGACAACTTCTGTGTTTGTCTCTTTATCTTTACAGACCGGTCCAATTGGCAAGTGTTTTACAGTGACAACTTCTGTGTTTGTCTCTCTTGTCTTTACAGACCGGTCCAATTGGCAAGTGTTTTACTGTGACAACTTCTGTGTTTGTCTCTCTTGTCTTTACAGACCGGTCCAATTGGCAAGTGTTTTACTGTGACAACTTCTGTGTTTGTCTCTCTTGTCTTTACAGACCGGTCCAATTGGCAAGTGTTTTACTGTGACAACTTCTGTGTTTGTCTCTCTTGTCTTTACAGACCGGTCCAATTGGCAAGTGTTTTACTGTGATAACTTATGTGTTTGTTCATTGTCTTTCTGCTCATCATTAAGTCTCTCATGACTGTTGTTTTCCATGTTGTATCTGAGCCGAAAACAAGGATGACATGTCGTCTCCATTTATTTCTATCCTGGACAGCTGATATGGTGAATGTGCCTTGCCCATTTTGCACAAACCCGCTCTCTACCCTACTGTTTCATCCAAAGGAAAGACATAGTCTATACGCTTGGAATGATTCGATTGAGAAACTCTACACGTGATTGCGATTGAGAAACTTCTACACGTGATTATTGAGAAAGTCTATGCATGATTGAGAAACTCTACACATGATTGCGATTGAGAAACTCTACACATCATTGCGATTGAGAAAGTCTATGCATGATTGAGAAACTCTACACATGATTGCGATTGAGAAACTCTACACATGATTGTGATTGAGAAACTCTACACATGATTGTGATTGAGAAACTCTACACATGATTGTGATTGAGAAACTCTACACATGATTGTGATTGAGAAACTCTACACATGATTGCGATTGAGAAACTCTACACATGATTGCAATTGAGAAACTACATATGATTGCGATTGAGAAAGGCTACACATGATTGCGATTGAGAAACTACACATGATTGCAATTAAGAAACTCTACACATGATTGTGATTGAGAAATTACACATGATTGCGATTGAGAAACTCTACACATGATTGCGATTGAGAAACTCTACACATGATTGCGATTGAGAAACTCTACACATGATTGAGATTGAGAAACTCTACACATGATTGCGATTGAGAAACTCTACACATGATTGCAATTGAGAAACTCTACACATGATTGCGATTGAGAAACTCTACACATGATTGCGATTGAGAAACTCTACACATGATTGAGAAACTCTACACATGATTGCGATTGAGAAACTCTACACATGATTGCGATTGAGAAACTCTACACATGATTGCGATTGAGAAACTCTACACATGATTGCAATTGAGAAACTCTACACATTATTGCAATTGAGAAACTCTACACATGATTGCAATTGAGAAACTCTACATATGATTGCAATTGAGAAACTCTACATATATTTGCAATTGAGAAACTCTACACATGATTGCAATTGAGAAACTCTACATATAATTGCAATTGAGAAACTCTACACATGATTGCAATTGAGAAACTCTACATATGATTGCGATTGAGAAACTCTACATATGATTGCAATTGAGAAACTCTACATATGATTGCAATTGAGAAACTCTACATATGATTGCAATTGAGAAACTCTACACATGATTGCAATTGAGAAACTCTACATATGATTGCGATTGAGAAACTCTACATATGATTGCAATTGAGAAACTCTACACATGATTGCAATTGAGAAACTCTACACATGATTGCAATTGAGAAACTCTACACATGATTGCAATTGAGAAACTCTACACATGATTGCAATTGAGAAACTCTACACATGATTGCAATTGAGAAACTCTACATATTATTGCAATTGAGAAACTCTACACATGATTGCAATTGAGAAACTCTACACATGATTGCAATTGAGAAACTCTACATATGATTGCAATTGAGAAACTCTACATATGATTGCAATTGAGAAACTCTACACATGATTGCAATTGAGAAACTCTACATATGATTGCAATTGAGAAACTCTACACATGATTGCAATTGAGAAACTCTACACATGATTGCAATTGAGAAACTCTACACATGATTGCAATTAAGAAACTCTACATATTATTGCAATTGAGAAACTCTACACATGATTGCAATTGAGAAACTCTACACATGATTGCAATTGAGAAACTCTACACATGATTGCAATTGAGAAACTCTACACATGATTGTAATTGAGAAACTCTACATATTATTGCAATTGAGAAACTCTACACATGATTGCAATTGAGAAACTCTACACATGATTGCAATTGAGAAACTCTACACATGATTGCAATTGAGAAACTCTACACATGATTGCAATTGAGAAACTCTACACATGATTGCAATTGAGAAACTCTACACATGATTGCGATTGAGAAACTCTACATATGATTGCAATTGAGAAACTCTACATATGATTGCAATTGAGAAACTCTACATATGATTGCAATTGAGAAACTCTACATATGATTGCAATTGAGAAACTCTACATATTATTGTAATTGAGAAAGACTACACAGTACAACTTGGTGTTAGATATCCCTAGATGAAACATACAGCCGTATGTTGCCGGGCTTACAAGGAGAAAAGAATAATAACACTGTGACCTACAGGGCATGCCGTAAGAGACGACTGATGTAGGGACCTAGGGAAACTATCCTAGTAAATAAAAAGCATCACAGAAATCTGATGTGCTGGCCTACTTATAGGAACATAACTTGCACAATGTACAATCGCTCTAAGGCTCAGATCACATACAGATGACAAAGAGTGGTTGAGTGATTTAACAAGTGGTCGATATGGAGCGTTCGAAGAAGATGAAGGGTAGTTACTATTGGTAGATTTGAATAAGAAATGGTTCAAATCTTTTCATCACATGTTCTATTGTTTCAGTAGTGGGATGTTTGCTCCAGCTCATGAGATGCCGCCTGGGCTGTCTCATCTCACCATGAGTGGAACAGACTGCATGCACTCTTCTCATTTCATCTTGGCTAAAGATAGATGTTGAAAGGGAAAGATAGAGAGAAGGAGAGAGAGCTTAGAGAGAAGAGGATAGGTATGTTATTATATATTTCTATGCTTGATGCACAAACGTTAGAGGGAAAGCACTGAGTTAGAATGAGAGGGGGACGACAGATAGTAATGGGAAAGTACCAGCTAGTAATGAGGGGAAAGCACACAGTTAGTAATGAGGGGGAGCACCAGTAGTAATGGGGAAAGTACACAGCTAGTAATGAGGGAAAGCACAGCTAGTAATGAGGGGAAGACATCAGCTAGTAATGATAGGAAAGTACATCAGCTAGTAATGAGAGGGAAAGTACATCAGCTAGTAATGAGGCGGGGAAACACACACACGTCAGTAATGTAGAAAGTAAATCAAAGCCAGTAATACAGTTTATTACTTTTCTATTCTTCTTCTTGTGTCTGATTCCTCTCTTCTGTATTCTCTTGTCTGTATTCACTTCGCTGTATTCTTTCGTTGTATTCTTCTTCTGTCTGATTCCTTTCTTCTGTTCTTTTTTGTCTGTATTCTCTTCTTGTCTGTATTCCTTCTTCGTCTGTATTCCTTTCTTCTTTGTCTGTATTCCTTCTGTCTGTATTCTTTCTTCATGTCTGTATTCCTTTCTTCTTGTCTGTATTCCTTTCTTCTTGTCTGTATTCCTTTCTTCTTTGTCTGTATTCCTTTCTTTGTCTGTATTCCTTTCTTCTTTGTCTGTATTCCTTTCTTCTTGTCTGTATTCCTTTCTTCTTTGTCTGTATTCCTTTCTTCTTTGTCTGTATTCCTTTCTTCTTGTCTGTATTCCTTTCTTCTTTGTCTGTATTCCTTTCTTCTTTGTCTGTATTCCTTTCTTCTTTGTCTGTATTCCTTTCTTTGTCTGTATTCCTTTCTTCTTTGTCTGTATTCCTTTCTTCTTTGTCTGTATTCCTTTCTTCTTTGTCTGTATTCCTTTCTTCTTGTCTGTATTCCTTTCTTCTTGTCTGTATTCCTTTCTTCTTTGTCTGTATTCCTTTCTTCTTTGTCTGTATTCCTTTCTTCTTTGTCTGTATTCCTTTCTTCTTGTCTGCATTCCTTTTCTTCTTCATGTCTGTATTCCTTTCTTCTTTGTCTGTATTCCTTTCTTCTTGTCTGTATTCCTTTCTTCTTTGTCTGTATTCCTTTCTTCTTGTCTGTATTCCTTTCTTCTTGTCTGTATTCCTTTCTTCTTGTCTGTATTCCTTTCTTCTTTGTCTGTATTCCTTTCTTTGTCTGTATTCCTCTTCTTTTGTCTGTATTCCTTTCTTCTTTGTCTGTATTCCTTTCTTCTTTGTCTGTATTCCTTTCTTCTTTGTCTGTATTCCTTTCTTCTTTGTATGTATTCCTTTCTTCTTTGTCTGTATTCCTTTCTTCTTTGTCTGTATTCCTTTCTTTGTCTGTATTCCTTTCTTCTTTGTCTGTATTCCTTTCTTCTTTGTCTGTATTCCTTTCTTCTTGTCTGTATTCCTTTCTTCTTTGTCTGTATTCCTTTCTTCTTGTCTGTATTCCTTTCTTCTTGTCTGTATTCCTTTCTTCTTGTCTGTATTCCTTTCTTCTTGTCTGTATTCCTTTCCTCTTTGTCTGTATTCCTTTCTTCTTTGTCTGTATTCCTTTCTTCTTTGTCTGTATTCCTTTCTTTTTGTCTGTATTCCTTTCTTCTTTGTCTGTATTCCTTTCCTCTTGTCTGTTTTCCTTTCTTCTTTGTCTGTATTCCTTTCTTCATGTCTGTATTCCTTTCTTCTTTTCTGTATTCCTTTCTTCTTTGTCTGTATTCCTTTCTTCATGTCTGTATTCCTTTCTTCATGTCTGTATTCCTTTAACTGGAAGTATTGTTAGTATATTCAACGTTGTATCTTGTATATGTACATCATTGAAGACCATCACTTACAGACGACCATGATGGAAGTGAATTAGATATGTATGTCGACTGACAGTGAGACCATCACTTACAGACAGACGATGGAAGTGAATTAGACATGTATGTTGACTGACAGTGTGACCATCACTTACAGACAACGATGGAAGTGAATTAGACATGTATGTCGACTGACAGTGTGACCATCACTTACAGACAGACGATGGAAGTGAATTAGACATGTATATCGAATGACAGTGTGTGCATTGATTAGGATAGTTCTTCAATGGACAGGGAAGGGAATAAATAAGCCTGGATGTTGAGAGCATGCATTTTTCCCGTGGCTGCTTATGGTTGTGAATCATGGACTATTACACAAAAGTTAAGAACGGAAATCCAGTGTCTTCGAAACTAAATGCTACAGAAAGATCCTACGAATACCATGGACAGAAAAAGAAAGAACACTGATGTCCTGAAAGAACTAAATGTTAAAGAGAATTGGCTGATAAACAACATACTATACAGAAAATTACATACTTTGGTCACATCAAGCGTCACAATGGCCTGGAAAGAACAATACTAGAGCCTTTATGGTTTTTAGAGTGTTGTGTGCTGCTACTGTGGTATTATCTTTCAAGTTTGAGGGACTTGTAGGACCCAGTTCTGTCACTGAGCTACTGATCGTAGTACCCTAACCTACGCATGCACATAGCAAATATGTTTACACAAATCCAAATATGCTTACAAAAATCCAAAATAATTTTATTTTTTGTTCTCTTTTGTTTTCAGTTACAGAGATCGTAGAGGATTCATCAACCATCATCACTCTTCATTGGAAGATACACAACATGAGACTTCTAGACCAAAGTCCAGGTCCAGATCACGATCACCGCTAATAAATGGTCGGCTTGATCATCACAACAAATTCGATCTTGGTTCATACGACAAACGACCCCACTCAGCATCATCTTCATTTTTGAAGTTGAAAGAGGAAAGACGGGAAGATGATCTGACTTCCTTATCTAATCATCATTTGATAGAGAGGGAGAAACGGGAAAGAGAAAGGATAGAAAGAGAGAAGTACGATAATGAAAGAATAGAGAAAGAGAGGATGGGAAGAGAACGGTTAGAGAGGGAGAGAATTGAGAAAGAAAAGTTGATGCAGAATGCGGCAGCAGCGATGGAGAGAGAAAAGCTGTTTCACGCTGTAGAGCAGCGAGAAAAGTTTTTACAGAACAGCGCATATTTAGGTTTTAATTCATTCGGAGCTGGACTCCACACTCATCCGGGATTACTTGATCGTAGAATAGGGCTTATAGGACATCCAGGGACTGCGTATCCATTCCTGGATCGTCCTCCTGTTCCTACTTCTATGTGGAGTCCCTTTGATAAGTCTGCGGAGATTGCACATAGGCTTGAACTGGAAAGAGAGCGGGACAGAATCGCAATGATGTCCCGTCTGTCTAACATCCCTTCGCAGCTTGCAGCCTTAGAACAAGAACGACTTAGGGAACAGATTCTTCGAGAGCAACAAGAGCAGCATGAGTTTGACATTCATAGACAGTATCTAGACCGAATGCCAACATTTAACGCTGACCGGTTAAGAGCAGTAGATCCATTAGCCTTAAGTAATTACTTTCTCGACATTAAGTCCAATGCTTGGACATGGTAGTTTATCCGGACTTAAGAGCAGCTCTCCTCATGTAATAGCGGTAGCGCTCCACCCTCATACATACAAATTCTACCATATCAGCATCAATGTTGTCACGTAACCATGACAACTCGCCATCATCTTCAAGCAAATCTAAAGGGTGTAGCCCTGCAGACAGTACAAGTGACCTGAAAGACAAGAGAGATGGCAGTTCCAAAGATCATGATGCTCATCTAAGATAGTACTACTAATATGTGGAGATTGAACAAAGTAATGCTGAAATTGTTCCTCTCATTATTGCCTTGGAAGCTTCACAGAGCCAAAGATCTGTCTCAAATGCACATTGCCTTGGAAGCTTCACAGAGCCAAGGAACTGCCTCAATTGCACATTGCCTTGGAAGCTTCACAGAGCTGAGGATCTGTCTAAATTGCAATTGCCTTGAAGTCAGAGCAAGATCTGTCTCATTGCACATTGCCTTGGAAGCTTCACACCGATGACGATCTAGCTCCTTCAAACATTGGGCTTTAAAGCTTTGCAAGGATGAAGATCTGGCTCCTACGCACATTGCCCTAAAAGCTTTGCAAGACTGAAGATTCATCTCCTTAAAACGTTGCCTTGAAAACTTTACAAGGCTTAAGCTACATCTCTTTCCCAGAGTGCCAATAATCTCTCAAATTGAGACTGCCATGTGCTCGTTGTAGACCAACCGGCAACCTTATCTGCCAAATGAAGTGTCCATCATTGCTGGCCGAACATTTAGATGGGTTTCTGTGTGAAGTAATGCATGTATAAACATCATTGTCTTCAACTGATTAGTTGTGTCGTCTAAGTGTCATCTTCCTATGTGATACATTATTGTCTTCAACTAATTAGTTGTGTCGTCTAAGTGTCATCTTCATATGTGATACATTATTGTCTTCAACTAATTAGTTGTGTCGTCTAAGTGTCATCTTCCTATGTGATACATCACAAATAAGAAATGTAATGCCAGGAGCGTCTGTGACTTAAACGGTAGCGAGCTCAATCACAACTCAAGAGTTCCTGGTTCAAACCCCACAGCCAGCAGTTCGAAAGCAAATTTATTCCCTTGAATGTTTACGAATGGTAAATATAGAGTCTGGCCGAATAGATTAGCGCACGGCTAACATGCAGGAGAGCCGTATTCAGTCCTCAGTAAGGGCAAGGATATTTTCTGTCGGGCATAAAGAAAATTTCTAACCTGAACAGTTTAGCGATGACTGCACTAGCCATGCCACCATTAAATTGTTTATGTTCATGTCCCCCTTGGCATACACCAATCTAAAGCTTATCCTGAGCAGAACTTTCTCCCACCCCAACAATTCTCCGGAATTTCTCTCTCATAGGCCAGATGTCCCGCCTCTGCAGCCGTCATGTTCAAACCATCAGTTACATCCTGAATCCATCTTCTCCGTGGTCTTCCTCTTCTCTCTTACCGGTATGCCTCCTTCCATGATGGTCTTCTCCAGCCCTTCATGTCTTTTATATGTCCAAAATATCTCAATTTTCTTTCTTATTTGTAGCATCAGTCAGTTTTCTTTGATTTTTTTTAGTTCTTTCTGGATAGATCTATTTGTTCTCTTTTCTGTCCAAGATATACGAAGGACTCTTCTGTAACACTTATATTCAAAAGTACATATATGTTTTTCCACTGCCTTGCTAAATGTCCAAGCTTCACACCCATAGTCGCTCATAGCATTGGGTAATAACACTCTACGCTACTGACTACTTGTCGGGAACATTCTGGCGTTCCAGACCAGCTGAAGTCATAAATTATCGACAACGAATGATTAGTTAGTTTAAATGAGGGACAACAGTGATAAGTAAAGTAAGCCTTCTAGCAAAAATCGGTTAGAGTTGCCAGATTAGATATAACAACTATGCATGAATTGATAGCAAGCAGGGAATACAAATTCTTTAAAGCTTATCCCTAAGTAAAAGACCAGGCACGTAGAGTGTGTGCCCACAGAAATTGTGGGCTTTTTTGTTAGCCTAACATGTAAAATGTGGTGCCTGTGAAAAGTTACCAACACCATCAGAAGCGACAGTCACCAACATCAACATAGGAAAGACAGTTGACACCGAACCATGCTTGAATTACATAGATAAACAAAGAATGAAGTGGTTTAGCCACTTAATAAGAATGCATCCAAACTCCACAGTATACAGAGTCTTCTACAACAGAACATCAGGAAAGAAGGCGAGAGGAAGAACAAGAAAAAGATGGATAGATGACGTGGCAGAATCCTGTCAAAGAGCAAAAATAACTATCACACAAGCCACTAGAACAGCGCAAGAGAAAAACAGAAAACTACGACACTGGACAACAACCCGGTAACAGTGTGACGACAAATGAAGAAGCTGGCTTTGAACCCCAGACTTTCAGCGTAATGTGGTCACCGGGGAAGCGTCTTATCCACTTCGCTATCTGCGACCTCTTATTGGTCACATTGTCCGACAGTTGCTTAGAAAGAACATTTGTAGATGCTGGCATGGTTCCTGGAAGAAATTGTTAGGGAATGACCAAGACGATTGCAGAAACAGGACATTCAAGAAGCTTTAAACGTGACAGTGGAAGAAGTGAGAGAACTGGCGGAAGACTGACAGTTTTTCAGGTTAAGATATCACTTCTTCTTCTTGCGTTCACCCGCTATCAATTCAGAAGTCACGACGCTTTGTATGACACTTCTGACTGATTTTTACGTGAAGGTAGGTTTCCTTATTATCAGTGTCTCGCACCATACATGACTTCTCTGAGTTCAGATATCGTTGAACTGTCACGAGATTGACATTCTTTCATATGGAGATCATATGGAGATTATATTATATGGAGATTATATGGAGATTATGGAGTTTATGGTGACACAATCTCTAGAGTGGCTACGCTACAGACGAAAACAATCACTCATGCATGCATGCTCAACGACTCTATGAACATGATACAGAAGATCAAGACTGGTTATATAGGAAGACAGTGAATGCAATTAATACAAAATGCTGTAATCCAGACACTTACCTTCATCGTTACACCAGGTCATTTTGGGGTGAAGAGTAACGAGAAGGCGGAGCACTAGCGGGCAATGCTATGATGGGTCTTCTATGGACAAAAACGACATCATCAATACTCTTAGAGAAAACATACGCTTTGAAGATTTCAATGAAGAAGATAACGGGTATTCTCTATCTCAGTTGCTGCGCAAGTTGTGTATACCAATAGGTGCGGCAAGACGGGAAAGCCACAAGAGAACCCCCAATAGATAAAATCAATCAACACAGAACGGGAGTTGTTAGTCTAAACACACTGAAATACATGCTTGGGAGGAGATATGAACAATTATGGACATGTCTGATGTGCGATCATCCTCAAATGAACAAATTCAATGAAGTTTTCTTGCTAATTTTAAGACTTCAAGATTACCAACAGACAGTACGTCTCAAAGAGCATTGTTACTCCGATACAGTGGATACAATGCTAAATTCCTTTCACGCAACAGGTGGACCACAAAGATAACAGAGGTAGTGAAAAAACACTATTTATGAAACGCACACAAAAACCCATTCTATATTATCTTCTTATCCTGACGCTGTGAGGCCAAAAACCAGGGTTAGAGAGAAGAGAGAGAAGAAACTCTAATGATATAGTTCATCAGTACTGTTCTAACTTCACTGCAACGGTCACCCATAGTTGCTTCGTTCCTGTGCCAACGAAAATCACACGTAATGCTAACAACCGTGAAATATCTCCTGTGTGAACTAATTCCAGAATGAAACAGTCGTGCACCGTCACAACAAGCAACCTGCACCGCATACATGCATATGGCCGTCGCTAAAGTTGCAAAACAAAATGTTCATGACTTGAATTGCAATTCATGTCGAAGAGAACATCAATCACGACAAAATCCAGCTTTTTGCACCCGCAATATAACTGCAAACGGCAGATTGAGTCGGTTCGTCATTAACCGCTGTCCGCCATTTTCTGAATACACACAACAAACGCACGGTTGACACAACATTGTATATATATTTCAATGTAAGAAGCTATGTTTATCATTGTTCTGTGCTGTAGCTGTAGTCTATTGTATTGTGTGTGGGGCTTTTTTGTAAGGGTACCATTGTGATATATTTGACGGATGTTTGTGTTGGACTTCGACTTTGTGTGTGAATGTTTTCTTCTTCTTTGCGTTCATTCTTTACGACCAATTTTAATCACTCTTTGTGATATGTTTGATCTTTACCAAGAACATGTATACGTTGCACATTGGTTTGGTAGGCCCCTAAACGCATAGACTTCTACACGTTAAGGACATGTGCATCCGATTTCATCCAAATCTCTTTAGTCGCCTCTTACGACATGCATGGCAGGTAACAGTGGTTCTATTCTTTACACCCCAAATTTGGGCCCCGGTAACCACTCGGGCGAATGTTTTGTTGATATCGGACCTTGAGTTGCTGCTGTACATGATCTGTGTACACCTTCCTTGGAGACAGAATTTGTGTGTTGGATGTGTATTTGTGAGATGTGATCTCTCTGGTGTTAAAGGATCCAGTGTTCACTTGGAGCACGAAAAAAAAACTTGAAAACTCAAGATCGAAATGAATAGGCTGGAAAGCAGCTGCCCGGACAAAATTCTTTAGAACAAATTAAAAATAAAATGTCTTCACCATCTTCAAAATGACATCGATGAACCTCGCTGATGCTACGGAGTTTATTCACTGCTGCTGAGATCTTCCCGTGTGTAAAAAAGAGATGTTCTAGAGATCCCTAATCTCATTGTGGGTGAGATCGGGTTCCTAGTCCTATCGGAGACGAACGATAGAACGTAGGTCACGTGTTCAATTTGATAACGTAAAAGAGCCTATGGCGGTTCAAATTCGAAAAGGACAGGCTGGAAAGCCGCTAACCGGACAAAAGTCATTAGAGAGACTATAAATTCCTACAAAATAGCTTCACAATTACATCGGGGGCTCTTGCTGATGCTACGGAGTTTGTGTACTGCCGCTGAGATCTTCCTGTGTAAGAAAGAGATCGGAGCACACATGGTGTCTTACCGAAGTGCAGTGATGATTGTCCTATCGATCTTGTATGGTTTGTATATGTAAAGTGACGTCATGACTACATCTCAAAGACATTTCTTCAGGAAACAGTCATGGTCTGTAGGAAAAGAGGAAGACAAAGAAAAGCTGCTTGGCCGGATAACATCAAAGATTGACCAGGAGAAGATGTGTCCACACTTGTCCACCTCGCAGATGAAAGAGATCCTTGAAGAAACTTCTGTGTTTCATTTTAGAACGTCTACGTCATCAGTTTGTTATTATAGACTTGAATATTATTATTATTATTATTATTATTATTATTCCTCTTGAAATTGAACTTCATCGTTTCCTCTTACCCTTCCCCAACCCCCAGTTCATGAATAATTTATTAATATCTTAAATGAGAATTCTAGATCTCACTAGAGTATGCAAATGTTGTATTGAGATTTTTATTGATATGTTTCTTGTATCATGATATATTCTCTCAGAGAGAGAGAGAACTAGCGAGAGAACTAGCGAGAGAACTAGAGAGAGTGAGAGAGAACTAGAGAAGGTGAGATAGAACTAGAGAGAGTGAGATAGAACTAGAGAGAGAGAGATAGAACTAGAGAGAGAGAGAGGAAACTAGAGAAAGATGAATGTGTGTTATTTGTGAGAGGGCACAGGTGAGTCTGCCCTCTCCGTGTGTGTGTTATTTGTCAGAGTGTCCAGGTGAGCATACCTTCCGTCTGCGTATGTGTTATTTGTCAGAGTGTCCAGGTGAGCATACCTTCCGTGTGTGTGTGTGTTATTTGTCAGAGTATCCAGGTGAGCCTGCCTTCCGTCTGTGCATATGTATATAGATTTGAATTATTCATTACATTTTTTTTTAAATGCTAATTAGGCAGTGAATGTTTGAATCCCACTTGCATTTTTCTTCAAATACGGTATCTTAAGTGGTTAGTTTTTGTGGTCCAGTGGTGACTTGTTTATCTCCCCGCTGGAGCACATGTCTCATGTATTATTATAACATTACGTGTCTTTGCCTTCCCATGCACTATTTTATGATTTGTTTCCCTTAGATGCATTGTTTTTGTGAATTTGAATGAATTGATGAATTGCAAAATAAATGATTTTTTGTGAAATAGTAACATACTTGTCTGTCTTGTTAGATTCGATATGTCTTGAGTCTGTCTTATGTTGGTCAAACAGTTCAATCCGATGTCTGTCTAATTTTGGTCAAACTAATGTCTGTCTAATTTTGGTCAAACTAATGTCTGGTCAAACTAATGTCTGTCTAATGTTGGTCAGTCTAATGTTGGTCTGTCTAATGTTGGTCAAACTAATGTTGGTCTGTCTAATGTTGGTCCAACTAATGTCTGGTCAAACTAATGTCTGTCTAATGTTGGTCAAACTAATGTTGGTCTGTCTGTCATAGTCCCCCAGGTGGCAGCGGAGGAATGGACAGTTAGCCAGATAGTTAGTGTAGTATGTAATTAGATATTTAATAGTTGAGACTATGTGTTGCACTCTCTAAGCAGAGGCGTAACACATAACAACAAGACATTCTTGACGTAATAAAAGCACTCTCTAAGCAGAGGCGCAACACATAACAACGAGACATTCTTGACGTAATAAAAGCACTCTCTAAGCAGAGGCGCAACACATAACAACGAGACATTCTTGACGTAATAAAAGCACTCTCTAAGCAGAGGCGTAACACATAACAACGAGACATTCTTGACGTAATAAAAGCACTCTCTAAGCAGAGGCGTAACACATAACAACGAGACATTCTTGACGTAATAAAAGCACTCTCTAAGCAGAGGCGTAACACATAACAACGAGACATTCTTGACGTAATAAAAACTACGTAGTTGTGTAGTGACAGAGTTAGAAACATTTTTGAGTAAATAGAGAGACGTGGGGACAAGAACGATATAAACATGAGACCTGAAAGGACGTGTTTTAATTTATTGTCCAGAAAAGAAGACCATCAATAAAACCATGATTTAATCTACAAGGAAAGAGTTTGTCTTATTACCATCTTGTTCAAAGTGGTTAACATCATCGGCTATGTCTCAATCATTATGTGACTATAACAATGATACCAGTGGGTAGCCATCTACGACAATAACCTACAAGAAGAGCGATATACAAACCATAATAAGCTCAAAGAAAGAGGAAGATATAACCCCGCAACTACTACAAAATCGCATCTCAAGGGGGGCCCCTACTACATGTCTAATGTTGGTCTGACTAATGTTGGTCTGACTAATGTCTGTCTAATGTTGGTCAAACTAATGTCTTGTCAAACTAATGTTGGTCAAACCAATGTCTGGTCAAACTAATGTCTGGTCAAACAGTCCAAACTGAAATCTGACTATTGTTAGTCGAAGTTGGTACCAACAAGAGAATATGAAGAGAATATCATCCAAAAGAGAAGATGGAGATGGCTTGGACATGTGATACGCATGGAGACTGTCACGAAAACTGCACTGAGATGGATGCCAGAGGGTAAACTAAAACGTGGAAGACACAAAACCACATGGAGGAGAACAATAGAACAAGAACTGACAGAAATGAATTACAACTGGAATACAATGCAGAAGAAGGTCAAGAAAGGTTGAATGGTGTGTATGTGTAGCCGCCCTAAGCGCCAGGGGCGTTACTGGCTAGATCAGCTTTAAATACACCCTATCAAATCTTCTCCCAGAAGACATCTCGTGACAAATGTCTGAATCATTTTTTTTATTTAACTTGGTGACTCGCCATGTTTCTGAGCCATACATCAACACAGATTTCACATTTGATTTGAATATCTTAAGCTTTGTTTTCGTGGAGATGGCAGTGGACTTCCACACTGTGTGCAGGATAGTGCAGGATAGCAAAGTCTTGTCAGGCTGTCCTACTTCTGGCATTAATGTCCTCCCTCATCTGTACCTCATGATTTGCTGATCTTGCCTCTAAGTCTCTGTGGCGTAGACTTGCCTCTAAGTCTCTGTGACGTAGACTTGCCTCTAAGTCTCTGTGGCGTAGACTTGCCTCTAAGTCTCTGTGACGTAGACTTGCCTCTAAGTCTCTGTGACGTAGACTTGCCTCTAAGTCTCTGTGGCGTAGACTTGCCTCTAAGTCTCTGTGTCGTAGAGGTTACGTGCTCGTATCTCGTGAACTTTCTGGATATTTTTTCCAGAGATCCCTGATCTCAATGTTTTTCAGAGATCGAGTTCCTAGTCCTATCGGAGAAGGACGATAAAACGTCCCGTGTTCACCTCTGAGCACATCTGATTTATGTGTCTCTTTTTATTTACTACAGCTTCCCTTTTCTCCTACCTCAATCGCCTCTTACGACATGCACTGTAGGTCGCAGTGTTACTATTCTTTGCTCCCCTTGCGAGCCCCGGCAATACATGAGTGGAAATATACAAGCAGGAGACTATGTGTAAGACAAGAAGTCGGTATTTGATTTTGACAACTCTTCTTCATCCGTATGTTGCAGGGGTCCACAAGAGAAGTCAAGAATAGTACCACTGCAACCTACATGGCATGTCGTAAGAGGCGACTGATGTAGGATCTAGGAAGCTAACCTAATAAATAAAAAGTATCGGATATGCCGGCCTACTTGTAGGTGCACAATGTACAATCGCTCTACGGCTAAGATCACATACAAATCACAAAAAGTGGTTAACAAGTGGTCGATATGGAGCGCTCATAGAAGAAGAAGAAGTACAACTCTTCTTTATTACTGTTTCCTGGGTTGTTTTTATCTTGTAGATGTTAAATTGTGGTTTTCTAGTAGATGTTAAATGGTGGTTTTCTTGTAGATGTTAAATGGTGGTTTTCTTGTAGATGTTAAATGGTGGTTTTCTTGTAGATGTTAAATGGTGGTTTTCTAGTAGATGTTAAATGGTGGTTTTCTAGTAGATGTTAAATGGTGGTTTTCTTAGACATGTCAATCTTATAATTTCGCATCTTCTTCATTTGTTGCATGTTTCAATTTATGTATCCTGATCTCTTTTTTATCTCTCTTGAAATGACTGATAGATATTTGATTTATTTTTGTTTGCTTATTTGATACCATACATGCTTGTCTTTGTCCTGACACGTCAATTTATTACGTATCACCGCAGACTCCCTCGGTTTTCTCCAGATCTGATCTGATCCGCTCTAACCAGACTATATTGGTAGGTTTCCACACATCGTGATGAAAGATCTAGAAAGTAAGTTGAATGCATTTGAAAATAGATGTCTGCGAAAAGTAATGAATATAAAATGGAATGAATTCAGGAGAAGTGATGAAATGTCTGGTTAACCAATAGTAAAGCCTGCTCAGACTGCACAGTGTGCGTGCCAGACAGAGACACAGACTCCAGAGCCCATCCTGCTGTCATGTCCATCATACATACACCAACGAAATGAAATATGATCTCATGAACAAAGCTTACAGAGCAAGCTATGGGGAACTCTCGAGGAACTTCCATTGACATGCAGCTTGATAGAGGCAACCCATCTCATGGTTTAGACGAGCATATGAACCCGACCGTAAAGAAGAAGAAGAACCACTAGTAACAACTGTTAGAGGAAAGAGAAGATGGAGATATGTTGGACACACCTTGAGGAGAAATGATCAACGAATATCAAAGCAGGCATTGAAGTGGGATGCAGAGGGTTCAAGAAAGAGAGGACGACCTAAGGAGACCCTGAAACGAACTTTGCTGAGAGAGGCAGAAAATATCGGTCTCAGTTCCATGGAGGAGATTGAGCGAGTTGCCCAGGATAGAGCGATATGGAGAAATTGCTTGCAGGCCCTATGTAACGTATAACGGTACGAGAGAAATTATTATTATTTCTCTTTCACAATAAAATCTTCCAGTTTAATCATCTCATTTCTCTCATTCACTGTCAAATCTTCCAGTTTAATCATTTCTAATCTTTGTTCCCCAGAGACAAATGTTCCTATTTCTTTACCTGCCTCTCTCTCTCTCTCTCTCTCTCTCTCTCTCTCTCTCTCTCTCTCGCTCTATATATATATAAATATATTTATATATAATTCTTTCTCTCTCCCTCTCTCTCTCTCTTTCTTTCTTTCTCTCTCTTTCTGTCTCTCTCTCTCTCTTTCTGTCTCTCTTTCTGTCTCTCTTTCTCCCCTCTCTCTCTCTCTCTTTCTGTCTCTCTCTCTCTCTTTCTGTTTAGCTCTTTCTCTCTCTTTCTTATTTTCTCTTTTTACACAGTTGGCTCTATCCAATATTATTTATCTCTCTCTCTCTCTCTCTCTCTCTCACACGCACACCACACACAAGCACACACACTACTCAGCAGAACAAAGAAAACACACACAGAAATCAAACAGGAAAACTTTCAGACACAAATAAAGACAAGAAAAGAAATCAGACAAAGACCGAATTATTAACCGACAGACGGTCGATTGATCAATTATCGATCAGCCATTTCCGAGTGACCTAGCCAGCTTCTATATATTAAGGCAACCAGCTTCTATATATATATATATCTAAATATGGAGGTGAATATAACAGAGGGTGACTATATTGATATATTATATATTGATTGGTTTTTTCGTTGGCTCCCTATTCATGAGTAGAATACGTTACCTCTCACTGAATTTTGAATGAAGGCTTGCTTTTCTTATCGCTAGTCTCTACGCCATAGAGACCACATGAGACGGAAAGAGAGAACTAGAGAGCGCCAAACAGAGAAAGAGAGAGAGCTAGAGAGAAGAGCTAAAGAGAGAGAAAAGAGACCTAGAGAAAGAGAGGTAAGAGAGAACTGGAGAAAAAGAGAGAGAAAGCTAGAGAGAGATAGAGCTAGAGAGAAAGAAAGAGCAAGAGACAGAGCTGGAGAGAAAGATAGAGCTAGAGAGGAAGATTCTAGTCTACAACAGAACATCAGGAAAGTAAGCGAGAGGCGGACCACGAAAAAAGTGATTAGTTGGCATAGCAGACTCCTGTCAAAGAGCAAAAATAACAAGCCACCAGAACAGCGCAAGACAAAAACAGAAAACCACGACACTGCGCAACAACCCGGTAGCAGTGTGACGACAAAAGACGAAATAAAACGAGAGAGCTAAAAAAGAAAACAGAAAACTAAAATAAAATCCAAACTTAACAGCAGCCACGCTTTAAATCGCGTCGATATCAACATTTTTATGAAATCTCTCTCTCTCTCTCTCTCTCTCCACAAATACCACTTCACTAACTCGCATAAATTCAAACTATCCACTTAAAGAGAGTTCTGTTAATTGCAAATAGCGGATAAGAAGTGGTATAAAAGCAGCATTAACTTTGCAGCCGGAGTCTACTTTTTAACCGATGACGCGATGATGTGATAGACAAAATGTAAACAAATTTGCGTCTGTCAGAAAGCAAAAAATAAACAATTATACCAGGCTGCAAAATACTAGCATTGTTTGACTGTATATACATACGTATGATAGAAGAAAATTAGTCACGACAGAGATGAAGTGTTTACACAGAATGCTGCGTGTATCAAGAAGTGAACAGTTTAGAAATGCAGAAATCAGGAAAAACTTGGGTACAAACATCACTACTAAACTTTGTCAAGAAACAATAAATTAAATGGTTCGGCCACATAAGCAGATTACCAACAGACAGTGCACCTCAAAGAGCATTGCTGTTCCGATACAGTGGGTACAAAGCAAAAGGCAGGCCACACAAAAGGTGGACCACAGAGATAACAGAGGCGACGTAAGACACTATCTTTGAAGAGCACACAAGGGCCTGTTTTATAAATCTTTTCTTATCCTGACGCTGTCAGACAAAACAGAATCGGAAAACAGAAAGACAAAGGCATCCCAAAACAGTTGATGTATGGCAAGCTTGAAGGGGCAGACGTTCTGCTGGGGACAGAAAAAACGCTTTAAAGACACTCTTAAAGTGTCTCTGAAATGCTTCGATATAGACACCACGAGCTGGGAATCGACTTGCGCAAGATCGCCAAAATGGAGCTGTAACAACACAAGAGAACCGCAAAGCTGAGAATCATCGTGCCGTTGAGGCACAGAGAAAACGAGCAGCGCAAAAAGACAGAGCACACAACACGCACATGTCTAACCTTGATCATGTATGGCACCACCTGTGGTAGGGGATTGTGTTCTAGGATTGGACTCTACAGTCACCTCTGCACACACCAGAGAGGTGCAGCAGCACACGTCTGAGGTTGTTGTCATCATCGCTTGCAATGGACGGCTATTACTATACACACGTAGTGCTGCGTCTGACCGAATGGATTAGAGCGCGGCTCTCATACGAAAGACCTGGGTTAGTTATCAGTTAAATGAGGACTATCATCATAGCACTCCGTCCAGGCATCATCCAAGCAGAGGGCAACACGAGAAAGACGGTTGTTGACAACTTATCTTCATGGCAAGAAATATTATAACAACCGAATTGATATTCAGTCAATACTCGGGGACTGACGTTGGAGAAGAGACATGATCGCCTATGTAGTCGTAATATCACATTATGATGAACCTCTTTTATTCTTTGTTTTACCCGATAATTCCATTTGTGACTTTGTGCAGCTGCTGCTGTTGTTGTATTTTTACTTTGCAGCCACTCAACGATATATGTGCAGTTTCGGCTCGGCATATCCGTTTTTCAACAAATGTTGCATTCTATCGCCGTGTCTGTTGAACAAATATGCGGGAAACATCAAGAGGAATTTTACGATAGCGTAAAAAAGCAATACGCTTTTTTTTATATAATCGGTGGACAATAAATACCTGAACTAAGATATGCTGACGATACAGTGTTACTGTCAACATCGTAAAAAGAGATTGAGAAATTAGTAATGGAAGAATAAACAAAAATCGAAAAACAAAATAAATATCTCAATTTGGCAAACATACAAATATTAGACAACAGAGAAAACAAGCATAACAAAAGAGATTTCTTTAACAACGGAGAGAAAGCAGAAACTGTCAACAGTTTGGAATATCTTGGTTCACTAATACAAGCAGATGGAAATGGGATGAAGACAGTTAAAAGAAGAAAAAACGTGTCCTTACAAAAAGTTTAGTAACTCAAAACAGTATGGAGCGGAACAGATAAGAAAACAAAGATCAGAATACTAAGAACATGCATATTCCAAGTGGCTATGTATGGGTGTGAAGCATGGACATTTAATAAAGCAGTGGAAAAACATATATGTGCTTTTGAATATAAGTGTTACAGAAGAGTCATACGTATATCTTGGACAGAGAAGAGAACAAATAGATCTATCCAGAAAGAACTCAAAATCAAAGAAAACTGACTGATGTTACAAATAAGAATGAGAAAATTGAAATATTTTGGACATATACAAGAGACACGAAGGGCTGGAGAAGACCATCATGGAAGGAAGTAGCCCGGTAAAGAGAAGAGGAAGACCACGGAGAAGATGGTTTCAGGATGTGAATGGTGATTTGAACATAACGGCTGAAGAGGCGGGACACCTAGGATATGAGAGATAGAAATTCTGAAGGACTGTTAGGGTGGCAGCTCTGCTAAAAACAAAATTTAGGTTTTTATTTTGGACAAGAAATCCGTCCGTTATTAGCATCGAATTTTTCGAAGCATTTTCCCTTTCATCTTTGATCCCTACTTGTTTAGCCAGACTGCAGTGATGCAGACTATTGCTAGCACGAGTTCTTAGAAGTGGAGTACGGTCTTGATCAGCTCTGGTTCTTTTACCCTAACTTCTGTAATGTCGTACGTGCGTAGCCATAGTTGAAAACAAGTTTCGAATTATCTGACGTTTTTGGGGAGATTTTACTTTCACGCAACGTAGAACTTGCGGTAAAATTGAGGGCCCGAAGTGCTACTATCAGAGATCTGTAGCAACAAAATATTTCATGTGAAGGTACATAATCATTAAAATGTTTGGAATAAGCAAGTAGTGAGTAGTTGTCTCCCATTTTGTTTATCTTTAGAGCGTTTTTGTGTCCTGTTTTATTTCAACTTTCATTTAATAATTTTTAGGTGGAAGGTATTGATTGATTGATTGATTGATTGATTGATTGATTGAGTGATTGATTAATTGATAGGACCATCATCATTGCACTTTGGTGAGTTACCATGTGGGTTCTGATTTCATTCTTACACAGTAATATCTCAGCTGCAGTGCACGAACTCCGTATCACCGATAAAAATAGACCTCATCGTTCATAAAACATTGTCAAACTAGTGAACGTATAAGTGGTGTCTAGAAAATCAGCGACTGGTTTACCGTGGTTGATGGATAAGTCCTGTAAAGAATATGCCACTATTTTCATTCAGTAAAGACATGTACTAATTCCGCGGTTCAATGCCAACTTGTGACAGCTAAACAACAGATGATCGAGGCCAACTTGTGACAGCTAAACAACAGATGATCGAGGTCAACTTGTGACAGCTAAACAACAGAAGTTTGAGGTCAACTTGTGACAGCTAAACAACAGATGATCGAGGTCAACTGGTGACAGCTAAACAACAGATGATCGAGGTCAACTGGTGACAGCTAAACAACAGATGATCGAGGTCAACTTGTGACAGCTAAACAGAAGTTCAAGGCCAACTTGTGACAGCTAAACAACAGATGATCGAGGCCAACTTGTGACAGCTAAACAACAGATGATCGAGGACAAATTGTGACAGCTAAACAACAGATGATCGAGGCCAACTTATGACAGCTAAACAACAGATGATAAACAGCATTTTCATACCTACTTTGTGTTACCAGAGCCAAACATGAACAATGAGCAAAGCACAGTCTAAAAAAAGAACGACATGTGAATGAGGTGCCTACGAAAAGTTACCAACAACATCAGAATAGACAGAATCACCAACATCAGCATAAGAAAGAAAGTTGGCACAGAACCTTGCTTGAATTACATTGAGAAACATTGAATAAAGTGGTTTGGCCACTTAATAAAAATGCAACCAAACTTCACTGTACACAGAGCCCTCCACAACAGAACATCAGGAAAGAAGGCTTGAGAAAGACCACGAAAAAGATGGTTAGATGGAATCCTGTCAAAAGTAAAATAATTATTCCTCAAGCCACTAGAGCCAGAAACAGAAAGCCATGACACTGGGCAACAACCCGGTAGCAGGTGTGACACCGTACAACGTGGGCAACAACCCGGTAGCAGTGTGAGACACTGGGCAACAACCCGGTAGCAGTGTGATGACACTGGGCAACAACCTGGTAGCAGTGTGACGACACTGGGCAACAACCCGGTAGCAGTGTGATGACACTGGGCAACAACCCGGTAGCAGTGTGACGACACTGGGCAACAGCCCGGTAGCAGTGTGACGACACTGGGCAACAACCCGGTAGCAGTGTGACGACACTGGGCAACAACCCGGTAGCAGTGTGATGACACTGGGCAACAACCCGGTAGCAGTGTAACGACACTGGACAACAACCCGGTAGCAGTGTGACGACACTGGGCAATAACGTACAGTGTGATGACCACGACAAAACTTATCTCAGTGTGATGACAAAATTAATAATTATGAAGGTCCAACGTAATGCCAAAATTATCTTGGGTGTGCATACGGAACGTGTTTGACTGAGCAGTTTCCATCTTACTGGAAGTGTAAGAGTACAAGTAAGCTAGAGTCGGCGTAAGCTGCCTGAATAACAGGAACACAGTATCATGGGAGGCTGGAGGCAGTATCATGGAAGGCTGGAGGAAGTATCATGGAAGGCTGGAGGCAGTATCATGGGAGGCTGGAGGCAGTATCATGGGAGGCTGGAGGCAGTATCATGGGAGGCTGGAGGTAGTATCATGGAGGCTGGAGGCAGTATCATGGGAGGCTGGAGGCAGTATCATGGAAGGCTGGAGGCAGTATCATGGGAGGCTGTATCATGGGAGGCTGGAGGTAGTATCATGGGAGGCTGGAGGCAGTATCATGGGAGGCTGTAGGCAGTATCATGGAAGGCTGGAGGCCAGCTATCATGGGAGGCTGAGGAGTATCATGGGAGGCTGGAGGTAGTATCATGGGAGGCTGGAGGCAGTATCATGGAAGGCTGGAGGCAGTATCATGGGAGGCTGTATCATGGGAGGCTGGAGGCAGTATCATGGAGGCTGGAGGCAGTATCATGGAAGGCTGGAGGCAGCTGGAGTTATCATGGGAGGCTGGAGGCAGTATCATGGAAGGCTGGAGGCAGTATCATGGAGGCTGGAGGTAGTATCATGGGAGGCTGGAGGCAGTATCATGGAGGCTGGAGGCAGTATCATGGAAGGCTGGAGGTAGTATCATGGAGCTAGGCAGATCATGGAAGGCTGGAGGCAGTATCATGGAAGGCTGGAGGTAGTATCATGGGAGGCTGAGTATCATGAAGGCTAGAGTATCATGGGAGGCTGGAGGAGTATCATGGAAGGCTGGAGGCAGTATCATGGAAGGCTGGAGGTAGTATCATGGAGGCTGGAGTAGTATTGAGGCTGACAGTACATGGAAGGCTGGAGGCAGTATCATGGAAGGCTGGAGGCAGTATCATGGGAGGCTGGAGGCAGTATCATGGAAGGCTGGAGGTAGTATCATGGGAGGCTGGAGGTAGTATCATGGGAGGCTGTAGGCAGTATCATGGGAGGCTGGAGGCAGTATCATGGAAGGCTGGAGGTAGTATCATGGGAGGCTGGAGGCAGTATCATGGGAGGCTGGAGGTAGTATCATGGGAGGCTGGAGGCAGTATCATGGGAGGCTGGAGGCAGTATCATGGAAGGCTGGAGGCAGTATCATGGGAGGCTGTATCATGGGAGGCTGGAGGTAGTATCATGGGAGGCTGGAGGTAGTATCATGGGAGGCTGGAGGCAGTATCATGGAAGGCTGGAGGCAGTATCATGGGAGGCTGTATCATGGGAGGCTGGAGGTAGTATCATGGGAGGCTGGAGGCAGTATCATGGAAGGCTGGAGGCAGTATCATGGGAGGCTGTATCATGGGAGGCTGGAGGCAGTATCATGGAAGGCTGGAGGCAGTATCATGGGAGGCTGGAGGCAGTATCATGGAAGGCTGGAGGTAGTATCATGGGAGGCTGGAGGCAGTATCATGGAAGGCTGGAGGTAGTATCATGGAAGGCTGGAGGCAGTATCAAGGAAGGCTGGAGGCAGTATCATGGAAGGCTGGAGGCAGTATCATGGAAGGCTGGAGGCAGTATCATGGAAGGCTGGAGGCAGTATCATGGAAGGCTGGAGGCAGTATCATGGAAGGCTGGAGGCAGTATCATGGAAGGCTGGAGGCAGTATCATGGGAGGCTGGAGGCAGTATCATGGAAGGCTGGAGGTAGTATCATGGAAGGCTGGAGGCAGTATCAAGGAAGGCTGGAGGCAGTATCATGGAAGGCTGGAGGCAGTATCATGGAAGGCTGGAGGCAGTATCATGGAAGGCTGGAGGCAGTATCATGGAAGGCTGGAGGCAGTATCATGGAAGGCTGGAGGCAGTATCATGGAAGGCTGGAGGCAGTATCATGGAAGGCTGGAGGCAGTATCATGGAAGGATGGAGGCAGTATCATGGAAGGCTGGAGGCAGTATCATGGGAGGCTGGAGGCAGTATCATGGAAGGCTGGAGGCAGTATCATGGGAGGCTGGAGGCAGTATCATGGGAGGCTGGAGGTAGTATCATGGAAGGCTGAAGGCAGTATCAAGGGAGGCTGGAGGCAGTATCAAGGGAGGCTGGAGGCAGTATCAAGGAAGGCTGGAGGCAGTATCATGGAAGGCTGGAGGCAGTATCATGGGAGGCTGGAGGCAGTATCATGGAAGGCTGGAGGCAGTATCAAGGAAGGCTGGAGGCAGTATCATGGGAGGCTGGAGGTAGTATCATGGAAGGCTGGAGGCAGTATCATGGGAGGCTGGAGGCAGTATCAAGGAAGGCTGGAGGCAGTATCATGGGAGGCTGGAGGCAGTATCATGGGAGGCTGGAGGCAGTATCATGGGAGGCTGGAGGCAGTATCATGGAAGGCTGGAGGCAGTATCATGGGAGGCTGTAGGCAGTATCATGGGAGGCTGGAGGCAGTATCAGGGGTTGTGTGAAGCGTTATGAAAATGATAGTGAATTGTGTGTTTAAATAAATAATTCAAAATTAGAAACGCAAACAATTAATCAATTGTGATTTGCAGACGACCAATGTTTGATTTACCAACAAGAACAAGAGCTACAACAACATATCGACACCTTATATTATAACCGTAACAAATATGACATGAACATAAACATAGCCAAAACTGAGGTCATGAATATAGGAAGGAAACATGATACACTAAACATCAACATCAATGGCAATACAATAGAGCAAGTACAGGAATTCAAGTACCTAGGAAGTGTATTTACAGAGGATGGAAGACTCCACAGAGAGATAGAAACTAGAGTCCAGAAAGTAAATGCAATAACCTACCAGCTAGCGCCACTACTTAGACATCCAAACATCTCACTGACAGCTAAACAACAGTTGATCAACAGCATCTTCATACCCACCCTATGTTACCAAAGCCAAACAAGGACAATGCGTAACACATGCACGGAAAATAGCAACAAGCAAAATGAGATGTCTCCGCAGTCACCAACAACACAAGAATCGACAGAGTAACGAATACCAGCATCAGAGAAAAGGTTGGAACAAGACCGTGCTTGAACTATATAGCGAAACAGAGAATGAAGTGGTTTGACCACTTAGTAAGAATTCGAATAGACTAAACTGTCTATGAAGCTTTCCACAACAGAATATCAGGAAGGAAAGCGAGAGGAAGACCGAGGAAAAGGTGGATAGATAACGTAGTTGAATTCTGCCAGGGAACTAAGAAAACCATCACACAAGTCACCAGAAAACAAATACATAAAACCACGACACTGGGTTAACAACCCGGTAACAGTGCGCTGACAAAAGAAGAAGGAGAGATATTTTTTAACTAACTTAATTTTCCATGTGAAATAAGTTTTTAAAACAAATGAAAACGTAAAGTTCAAAAGTTTCTTACAAGAAAGAGCATGTGGACTCATGTTGGCATTTTTCTCACATGTTTTGTCAAAAATTATTTTTTTATGAAAAATGTTTCGATTTCTTACTGTCAAACAGAGAGCCACACAGAAAAAGTCTAATGAGTACAAAGCAAGAGGAAGACCACACAAAAGATGGAGTGACGACGACATCAAGAGAATCCTTACGAAAATGAATATCAGCTTACAAAGTGCTTTAAAACAAACACACGTTTAAAAAACAACTACGTTTCACCCCGGCAACACTTCTATAAAGAAGTCAATGGTGGAAGAGAAGAAGAATGTTATTGTGTGAAATGGAAAGTGCAATTATAACGCACAAAGTGAGGAACATTTTTGGTTTTTCGTTTTCTCATGGAAAATTACAGTAAATTAGATGGGGGAGGTGTTAGGAATACAGAAGAGGAGGGGGAGGTCTTGCCTCATCTCCAAATTGGGCGCCAGCTGAAAAATCACTGCACTAGAGGAATAATTATATCTGTCCTCAATAATCTGGTCTATGCAAGTGACATCAGTCTTTTAGCGATTCGTTATGTTGACGCGCAATAAATAGACATTGAACAAATATTAGTCTGGATAGGGAATCATTGAGGAAACTATTAATACACTATGGAGTTCCACCCAAGATTGCAAACCTAATAAAGAAAACGTATGAAGGAATGAAATGCAGAGTCATACACGAGGGCCAACTGACGGAACCCTTTGAGATAAGAACAGGGGTGAGGCAGGGATGCTTGTTATCACCATTCCTGTTCTTGCTGGCCATAGATCATGAAATCAACAACGGATAACAGAGGGGGAATACAATGGACACTTGTGAAACAACTGGAGGACCTGGATTTTGCAGACGATCTGGCTTTGCTGTCTCACAACCACACACAGATTAAAGACAAAATGAATACCCTAAATAATAAGTCTCAGCAGCTAGGTTTGAAAATACACAGGGGAAGACCAAGGTCATGAGAATAAATGCTGCAAATGTAAACCAGATTATGCTGGAGGAAACAGCACTGCAGGATGTAGAATCATACACATACCTTGGAAGCAACATAGACACAGAAGGAGGAACAAACAAAGATGTTAAGATAAGAATACAAAAAGCAAGAGGAACTTTATTGCATTGAGTAAGATATGGAAGGCAAGGGAGATCAAAACAACCACAAAACTGAGAATTTTCCAGTCAAATGTGAAGTCAGTGCTGTTCTATGGCTCAGAAACATGGAAGACCACAAAGGAAACTATCAGAAAACTGCAGACCTTCGTAAATGGATGTTTACGTAGGATAGAGGATTGGGATGGTATGATAAGATTACAAACGAGGAACTCAGGAGAGAACAAAGCAGATACCAGTGGAGAGAGAGCTCAGGAAGAGACGCTGGCGATGGATAGGACATACATTGAGAAGACCGACCGGAAGCATCGCAAGACAGGCATTGTTTGGAACCCGCAGGAAAGAGGAGTAGGGAAGGCCTAGGCAGACCTGGAGAAGAGAGCTGGAGGCGGAGATAAAGAGGATAGGCAAAACATGGAAAGAATTGGAAGGGATGGCAAGAGAGAGGAAGAGATAGAAGAAGTTTGTTGAAGACCTGTGCTCCGATGGGAGTTGAAAGGTGATGATGATGATGATGAACAAATATTAAAGGAGTCCGGAAAAAAACACAGGATTGGAACCACAAAACTTTATTACTTACGGCACCCATTGCCTAACACTATACAGGCGAGCGTAAGAACACAGCCAGCTCATCATTGCCTAACACTATACAGGCGAGCGTAAGACCACAGCCAGCTCATCATTGCCTAACACTATACAGGCGAGCGTAAGAACACAGCCAGCTCATCATTGCCTAACACTATACAGGCGAGCGTAAGAACACAGCCAGCTCATCATTGCCTAACACTATACAGGCGAGCGTAAGAACACAGCCAGCTCATCATTGCCTAACACTATACAGGCGAGCGTAAGAACACAGCCAGCTCATCATTGCCTAACACTATACAGGCGAGCGTAAGAACACAGCCAGCTCATCATTGCCTAACACTATACAGGCGAGCGTAAGAACACAGCCAGCTCATCATTGCCTAACACTATACAGGCGAGCGTAAGAACACAGCCAGCTCATCATTGCCTAACACTATACAGGCGAGCGTAAGACCACAGCCAGCTCATCATTGCCTAACACTATACAGGCGAGCGTAAGAACACAGCCAGCTCATCATTGCCTAACACTATACAGGCGAGCGTAAGACCACAGCCAGCTCATCATCAAATAGCGTGTCACGAGCAGAAATTTGTCACCCTAACAGTCCTCTGGAATTTCTCTCTCATAGGCCAGATGTCCTGCCTCTGCAGCCGTCATGTTAAAACCATCAGTTACATCCTGGGTCCTTCTTCTCCGTGGTCTTCCTCTTCTTCTCTTTGCCGGTATACCTCCTTCCATGATGGTCTTCTCAGCCCTTATATCTTTTATATGTCCAAAATATCTCAATTTTCTTTCCCTTATTTGTAGCATCAGCCAGTTTTCTTTGATTTTGAGTTCCTTCTGGATAGATCTATTTGTTCTCTTCTCCGTCTAAGATATACGAAGGAGTCTTCTGTAACACTTATATTCAAAAGCACAGCTAGCTCTCCAAAAAAAGCTTCACTAAGTCGTGTCTTTTATAAACAGCGTCGACTATAAAACATAGAATAATCAGGTCATATTCGCTCGAACAGTGTTTGCACAAATACATGAGATAAATCTTTAGTACATGTATATATGAGACGAATTAACAGCATACATACACATATAACATTTATACACACATCATTAATGGTAGCTTCAAGTTTATTATAACAAGAGAATAGGCATAAGGAGATTAACGAGCTCCCAGCGGAAGCACATAAGCCAATAAGCATGATCAATAGCGAGCAAGAGTCAATTGAAATCAAATATAAAAACGACATTTGTTTTGTGTTCAATTAACAGAAAATTTAGATCAATCAATCAATCAATCAATCAATCACATTTGTCTTCTGACATCTAGGACAGAGAAATCGAGACTAGATGCCAGAAGGCAAACGCAGTGACATACCGTCACCACTATTAAAACATCTAAGCATTAACATGGCAGTCAAACGACAACTGATAAACTGCATATTTATTCCAACTCTCTACTATCAGTGCCAAACATGGCCCCTGATTAAGACACAAGAAAGAAAGATTACAACATGTGAAATGAGATGTCTACGAAAAGCTGTCAATGTTACAAGGCGAGATAGAGTGAGAAACGAGAATATCAGTTGGTACTATACCATACATACAGTACATTGAGAAGCAAAGAATCAAGTGGTTCGGCCATCTTACTTACTTACTTAATCCCGTCATGCCTAGTGACACATGGGGCTTCAGAAAGGACTTTCCATGCTCTCCTGTCCCGTGCAACCTTCAGCGCAGATCCCCACGTCAGAGATGCGGTGTCCAGTTCATCTTCCATCATGCGCCTCCATGTTGTCCGTGGTCTGCCTTTCTTTCTCTTTCCCTCTGGTGTCCAAGTGAGGGCTATCCTTGCAGGCATTTCTTGTCTCATTCTCATAACATGTCCGAGCCATTTCCATCTTCTCTCTTTGAGTATGTCATTCATTGCCTCTTGTCTTGTGTCTTGGAGTAGTTGGTTATTGGATATTTTACTGGCCAAAAGATTCCCAAGATTCTGCGAAGACAAGAGTGGTGGAAAACTGACAGCCTGCTAGTATCTCCTTTGGTCATCCTCCAACACTCCGATCCGTAGAGCAAAACTGGCAAAACAATGCTTTATAGAGTTTAAGCTTTGTGGTCCTATTGTAGATTTTGGACTTCCATACTAGTTTCATTCTGGCAAAAGCGGTTCTGGCCTTACTTAGACGTGATTTTATATCTTCCTCTGTGCCACCATTTAGTGTCAGTACGCTACCAAGATATGTAAACTGCTCAACCCTTTCCAGTGTTTCATTTTCTAACATTACTGGTTGTTGGATTTCACTGTTTGTCATAATTTTTGTTTTTCCTGTGTTTGTTTTGAGGCCTACTGTCTTTGCCGTGCTGTGAAGTATTGTACTTTTCTCTTGTATATGTTCATATTTGTGTGACACCAGGGCTATATCGTCTGCAAAGTCCAGGTCCTCAAGCATCTCGAAAGGGGTCCATCTTATTCCTCTTGGTGCTTGTTGTTTTATGGCATTTTTAGCACCCAGTCAATTGTAATACTAAACAAAAGAGAGGACATTACACATCCCTGTCTTACACCAGATTTTACTGGGAATGTTTTGTTGGAATTCTTTAGGTTGCAGGAGAAATCTTTATAGAAGAGGGCTATGATGTTGACAAGCTTCTGCGGTACGCCGTATTGTCTCAGTATCTTCCATAGGCTGTCTCTGTGGACGCTGTCGAGTGCCTTTTCAAAATCTATGAAGTTGATATATATAGTCCTTTGCCACTCGCTACATTGTTCTAAAATGTTACGCAGGGTAAATATATGTTCATTTGTTCCTCTTCCTTTCCTAAATCCTGCTTGCTCCATTCGTAGACACTTGTCTACTGCTTCTTGTATTCGCATTATGACAATTTTGCAGAATATCTTACTTGGGATTGAAAGCAACGTGATTCCTCTCCAGTTATTGCAATCTGTTAGGTCTCCTTTCTTGGGAATTTTCACCACAGTACCCCTAGTCCAATCCTTAGGCAATTCTTCTTTCTCCCAGATATCTGCAAACAGTGGCTCTAATATGTTTGCAGCTAAGATGGGATCGATCTTGAAAAGCTCTGCTGTCATTTCATCATTTCCCGGTGCTTTGTTGTTTCTCAGGGATCCAATAGCTTTTACTATTTCTTGCTTTTCTGGCAATTTGAGGTTGATATCAATATCCTGTGCGGCCGGTGGGATATCCGGTGGATGTTCAGGATCAGGTCTGTTTAGCACATCTTCAAAGTGGGATGTCCATCTCATATCCTGCTCCTGCTCTGTTGTCAACAGTTGTCCTAGACTGTTTCTGACTGGCATGTTATGGTTGTGTCTTTTACCTCCGCATAATTGTTTGGTAATCTTGTACAGTGTGTGCAGATCATGTACTTTAGCAGCCTTTTCTGCTATTTCTGCTGTCTTTTCCATAAATTTTCTCTTGTCTGATCTAGCACTTCTTTTTACCATTTTGTTTAGTTCTGTATATTCTTTTCTTGCCTTATCTTTTTGACGTTCTGATCTAATGCTATTGATGAGATTTTTTCTCTCCTTTCACTTTTGGATGTATTCTAAGGTCTGGCCACTTATCCACTCTTTATGTTGTCCTTTACTGGTTCCCAGTACCCTACTGCTAACTATTTTATATGTGCCTTTGATCGCATTCCATTTTTCTTGGATACTTTCAGTTGGTGTTGTGTCTGACTGCTCTGACAGGATTTGAAATCTGTTCTTTAGTTCCACTATATATTTTGTAGCAATCTCTTGTCTTTAATAGGTTAACATTAAAGTATTCTGTTCTTGTCTTGGCTTGTATATATGTTTTCTTGAGTTTGAGCCTGATCATGGCAACGACAAGGTGGTGGTCGCTGCCCACGTCAGCTCCTCTTTTCACCTTTACATCAAGTAATGTCTTTCGCCATTTGCTGTTGATCATAAAGTGGTCTATCTGGTTTTCATCTCTTCCATTTGGGGATATCCATGTGTACTTGTGTATGGTCCTGTGTGGAAACAATGTGCCTCCTATGATCAGTCTGTTTTCTAGACAAAAATTGCTCAACATTTCTCCATTTTCATTTGCAGTGCCACATCCCTCTTTCCCCATTATTGCTTCTCTGTGTCTGTTATTGTTTCCAACTTTTGCGTTTAGGTCTCCCATTATGCACAAAACGTCCTGAGCTGGAACCTTGTCCACTATTTCCTGTAACCTTCTATAAAATGTGTTTTTGTCCTCTTCTTCGGCTTCGTTAGTGGGTGCATAGCATTGAATGATAGTTAGCTTTCCTTGTTTCCCATTAAATCGGGCTTTCAACAATCTTTCATTAATCAGGTGCCACTCTAAGAGATGTTTATTCAATCCTTTCCTTATTATTAGTGCAACTCCTGCTGAATGATTCCCGTCGTCTTCCTGAGTATAAGATGGTTTCCCCTGTTCTAGTTGTCGTCTGTCCGAAGCCTGTCCATCTACTTTCGCTGACCCCTAGAATGTGTAATTTATAGTGTTGCATCTCTTTTACCACCTGTGATGTCTTTGTGGTCTCGAACATTGTTCTGACGTTCCAGAATCCTATTCTTAGTTTAGTTTTGACATCCAGCAGACTTGAATTCCCAGCATGGGCTTCCTTGTGGCTTTCACCCATACTGTTCATGCTGACAGTGGTACTCTGTCTCAAGACCGCTGGACATCGAGAGCATTTTTTCCTTTTGAAGTTTCTGTAACATTTTTTCTTTTTTTTATGGGGCAGAGTTGTTAGCACTGCGCCCAACCCCAACCTGGAGGACCAGGAGGCCACATTTAGTCTGACCTCTCACCTTGGACCTGTCCGGCATGGGTAACCCTTCCAGGAACAGAACGTTCCTGCCGGCATAACTTTCTGGATCATTGAGGCACCAGCCCCCACCACTACAAGGTAATGGCCTCATGGGGAGGTTCGGCCATCTAATGAGAATGAAACCACATTTACTACCATCACGGGCCTACAATAATCGACAATCAGAGCACGAGGCAGGCCAAAAACATGATGGATAAATAACATCTCAGAGTCCCTGCGAATGCATAGACTGACAACGTAAAGCGCAACACACCTGGCACAAGATAGGAAACTAAATCTCCCCTCGACGCTTCACGGCAAATGTGGTTAAGATAAGATAAGATAATCAATCACAACTTGTTCGTTAGTTTAGCTATTTTTAACACATACATGACTGATCTACAAACATATTCTCAGTTTCTAAGTCAAGGTCGCTGATATCATTCTATGAAATAAAGAGATAGGAGCAAACATAGTTATTCACCAAAGTGACATGGTAATAGTTCTTACATCAATCAATCAATCAATCGATCAATCAATCAATCAAAGACCACAAAAGTCAAGATCTTGTGGAAAAAAAAGTCAAGAATGCGCAAGAGCTTGTTTCCAAAAACCGGAAGTTATCCTAATAAAGGGCATCATTACCATTTACAAATTTGCAGAAGTTGGATATTGGAATAAGGAACGGGAAATGCAATATATCATTTGTCGGAATATCTATGTGAATATTTTATATTGGGATCACAAGAAGGTAAATTATATCTGTATATATCTTTGTTAATGTAGTTATGATTCCCATTCAAACTTATTTTCGGTAAATCTGTTATTTTCCACCATTAATGAACTTAAAATGTGGATTGTTGAACTGACGACTAGACAAGTTATGTTTTCAATGTTTTGTATTTTCTATTAGGTTGTGGACTGGGCTGTTATATCACCCTGTCATATTCTTCTGTCATTCACTATCACTACCTGCTTATCATATGAAATAGATTGTATTGACTATGAATCTATCATAATATTCATTGCTTATCATCGAGGTGTTGCATACATTTAAGTTCGGAGTGATTATTATACGGAGACGTCTGTGAGTAACGTTCAGAGTGAGAGTTATTCGCAGTCGACTGTGAATAACTCTGAACGTTATTCACAGACGTCTGTACAGTCACATCAGTATAGCCTAATAATTTCTTCTGTTAATAGAAGGAGAAATGATCAACGAATAATATCAAAGTAGGCATTGAAGTGGGATGCAAAGGGTTCAAGAAAGAGAGGTCGACCTAAGGAGACCCTGAAACGAACTTTGCTGAGAGAGGCAGGAAATATCGGTCTCAGTTCCATGGAGGAGATTGAGCGAGTTGCCCAGATAGAGCGGTATGGAGAAATTACTTGCAGGCCCTATGTAACGTATAACGGTACGAGAGGAATTATTATTATAATAGAAGGAGCGTGAATAACATATATACGACATATCAACATCGTTTATATCTTATAGGCCGGTCTACTTATGTAGGCCTAGGTCTAATCTGATATATTTTACAATGAATTCGTGTAATATGTCATATTATAGGTCTATGGTTAGACCGGATAAATTTTTAGTTAGGCTTATAGTTTGTCAAAGATTATTAAACTATTCGTATCTGTGTAAAACGCTCTATATTATGCGAAGATCTCTTTTTGTTATATTTTATAGGCATATGGCATAGACACCTGTGTATAACATGGAGATATATATATGTATATATATATATATATATGGCCTTTTTCGTCTTTACATACAGTCAATTGGCAAGTGTTTTACTGTGACAACTTCTGTGTTTTCTTTTCTTCTTGTCGTTCAGCTCATATATAAGTCTCTTCTCAAAAGACTATGCGCCCTTTCGCAATTTGGCTTTCCACACAACTCTGACAGCAGCTAGTTTTTCCCATGTGCTGGCACCTATAGAAAAGTTTTTCATTGAGGCTTTGCGGACATCTTTATATCTGAGCAGTGGTCTGCCCTGGTGCCTCTTCCCTCCGAAAGTTCACAGAACATTTGTTTTGGTATGCAACAAGTTTCCATTCTTCTTACATGCCCCAACCATCTTAGTCATCTACTGCTGAGCATGCCCATGATGGAAGGCAGATTTGGACCTTGCAGTACTTCAGAGTTGGTTATCTTGTCGTACCACCTGATGTTCATAATCTTGGAGACATCGAATGTATATCTTTTGTATTGACATCTGTCAATAATGCTCTGTTTTAGACTATTCTACTATACTGAGCGTCCGTAAAAATGCTGAATGTTACTCACAGTCGACTGTTAATAACGCCTCCCTTTTAATTTTAAATTCTATTCCTGTTGTATAGTTAGTATATAATACATTAATTAATATATTTGACTGAGAGCCAATAAATGCAATCCTTATTATATACGTCTGTAGTACTGAATTTATAGTCTAATCAACATTTTGTAGTGTCTTTAATTTTGATGTTCTCGACATTCAGTTAGTTCATTTAATTATTATAGTGATCAATTTTGTGGGAGCTTTATTCAGTCAACATTTACTGTAGTATTGTATACTATACATTTATCAATTTATCTAACTATAGTCCAATGCCCATGAAATAACGTCATATATCCATCTTATAAACAACATCCGTGTTGCTAGCAAGCGTCAGTATTCCTTGCATTGTTGTTAGCAAGCATCAGTATTCCTTGCATTGTTACTAGCAAGCATCAGTATTCCTTGCGTTGTTGCTAGCAAGTGTCATTATTTCTTGCGTAAGTTGCAGAATATTCGATTTATCACAACCGGATTCCTCATCCTACTGATGTTTGTGTGTAAATGTAATGTTGAGAAATTATAGTATCATCAAACCTTGTTGATATTATGATATGTATATATATATACTGTGAGCGTCTGTAGCTCAGGCGGTAGTGAGCTCAATTACAAACCCAAGCGTACCTGGTTCAAACCCCACAGTTGACAAGTTTGGAAGCAAATTGTTTCCGTGGGATTTTTACAAAAGGTAAAAATAGACCTCCCTGTTCAGAAAGCAATGGCAAACTACTGAACGTATAAGTGGTGCCTAGAAATTCAACAACTCGTTTACTGTGGTTGATGGCTACATCCTGTAGAGGATATGCCACGATTTTCGATACATATTGTGATAATTAAAATTTGATATTTTGTCTGTCTTTCTATCTCAAAGCTAGTCTTATTCATGTATTTGAGCTTTGCATTAATATTTCTCCTCCATGTGCCTCTATCGGTCTCAGTTCCATGGAGGAGATTGAGCGTTGCCAGATAGAGCGGTATGGAGAAATTACTTGCAGGCCCTATGTAACGTATGCAACGCGAGAGGAATTATTATTATATGTGCCTCTATTCCTTCTTTACTTCTGCTGTCCCTACTGTGTCCATTGCATGTCTTAGCCATCTTTCCCCCTCATCCTGAGACATGTACAATCCATCGCCATCATCTCTCTTGTATCATACAAGGTCAAGAATAAACTTTCTTTACTGCCTGTGTTACCACTTTTTAGGGTAGTGTGGGACATGAGCCGTAGAAATTTCATGGTTGCATGGTTAGTACAGTCACCACAAAACTGTTCAATTTAGGATTTTTCTTTATGCCACAGACAGAAAAAACTCATTAGTCTTACCGGGGATTGAACCTAGGTCTCCCGAAAATATGGATTTTAACAACTTACTATTTTAAAGTTTGGCTTTTTTTCTAACTGCTATCAATTCAGATGTAGTTGTAAGGCCCCTGTCCATGTTTTGCGTGAAACTTGCTCTCTTGTCACTCGGGCGAGACTTAGACTTCAGAAGTGTCTAGTTTGTTAATTAGCCATCAGATCATCCTCACTGCACAAGGAACTAGTCAATAAGTGCTCCTATCTTATTTTCAGTATATCCTGCAGCACACAGTTATTGAGAGTTCCAGTCCTGTGCCGGTTGATGAAGCATCATTTGCTTCCTGTAGAACAGCGTTGTCCAATACAGTTCCCGCAGGTGCCTCTAAGATGCATCCTTGGCACCATATTTATTATTAATACTGATTAGAATTTCAAGCAACAAATTTTTTTCTGAATAACAGTATGTTTCCGTTTTTCCGTAAGCAAATTAAAGATAAAATTAAATGTTTAATCAGTAATACATGGTCGTCTGTTATTATTTTTTAAAATTAATGTTACTATTAATAGTTTTCTTTACCTTTCAGCTCCCAACGGAGCACAGGTCTTCAACAAACTTTTCCAGCTCATTCTCTCTCCTGCCATCCCTTCCAATTCTCTCCATGTTTTACCTATCCTTTTAATATCAATCTTCAGCTATCTTCTCCATGTTTGTCTAGGCCTTCCACTACTCCTTTTTCCTCGAATTCCAAAACAGTGTCTATCTTGCAATGCTTCCGACTATTAATATTAATGTATTATTGTTATTGCAATTGTCACATGGTTCCATAGTCTCCACAGTCATTAGTCAAATTTCCCCCCAGCAATGTTTAAAAACGTTGAACAGCACTGCCGTAAAGTGCTCAAATCTAGAAACATCAAAATTGACTCTGTGCTCCTACAGTTGATACAAGTCCAAACTGAAATCTTCTGACTGGCCTGTCTCCCTAATGACTTTCTGTGTGTCAGCTCTGTCCATTACTCTACTAACATCTGCTATGTTAGTTTTTTAGTTTAGCCGTCAGATCATCATCACTGTACATCGAACCAGTTATTCCATAAGTGCTCCGATCTCCTCCGTATGTCTCTCAGTTTAGTTTAGTCATCAGATCATCATCACTGTACATCAGACCAATTAGTCGATAAGTGCTTCGATCTCCTCTGTATGTCTCTCAGTTTAGTTTAGTCGTTGTATCATCATCACTGCAAATCGAACCAATTAGTCCATAAGTGCTCCAATCTCCCCCTCAATATGTCTCTCAGCGTGTGACGACTAACGACCCCGGTTCTTTGTTGGTTTACTATTCTTCTTTGTCTACCAGTATAGTGTTCTTGTCTAACTACAACGCATTTGATTTGGAATTCTTGCAGTCTGGTTAGGGTTGTAGATTCACCCCTTCTTCTTCAAATGCTCCATATTGACCACTTGTTAACCACTCTGTGTAATTTGTACGTGATCTGAACCTAAGAGCGATTGTATATTGTGTCAGTTATGCACCTACAAGTAGGCCAGCACATCCGACTGCTTTTTATTTACTAGGATAGCTTGTCTAGCTCTTACATTAGTCGCCTCTTATGACATGCATTGTAAGTCGCAGTGGTACTATTCTTTGTTTCCCTTGTGGGCCCCGGAACCACACGTGCGGATTCACCACTAATACTTGAATTATGTACATAACCTCTGTTCCTTAGGAAAATCAGAATATCAGCCTTGTCCATTGCTCGCCTGATTTTTACAGCACAATACCTGCAAGCCTATCGTCGCATTTATTTCCTCTTACACTTGCATGCCCTGTCACAAAAATAAAACTAATTTTTGTCAGCTTAGACCTTTCAGCGACTCAAACCATTGTCTCCGAGCCCATCCTGTCTCAATCTTCCTGAACGTATACTCATCTGTATTTGTCTCATTGTGAATACCATCAGTTACGTATTACCAATACTAACACAGGATGATTACCAACATATGAGCAGATTTAGAACAAGTTGTGTCAAAGGAGATCAAAACAAACACAAAAGTGAAAATCTTTCAATCAGTGCTGTCATATGGCTTGGAAACATGGAGGACAACAAAAGAAACCATCAGAAAACTACAGACCTACATAAGTGGATGTTTATATAGAACAGAGGGACTGAGATGGTATGATAAGATTAGAAATGAGGAACTCAGTGAAAGAACTAAGCAGATACCAGTGGAAAAAGAGCTCAGGAAGAGACCACGGCAGTGGATAGGACACACATTGAGAAGACCGACCGGAAGCATTGCAAGACAGGCACTGTTTTGGAACCTGCAGAGAAAGAGGAATAGAGGAGAAGAGAGCTGGAGGCTGATATTAAAAGGATAGGCAAACATGGAAAGAATTGGAAGGGATGACAGGAGAGAGAAAGAGTTGGAAGAAGTTTGTTGAAGACATGTGCTCCGTTAGGAGCTGAAAGGTAAATAAGGAAGAAGAACCAGTTGTCATTCTGCGTCTTGGAACAGAACATAGTCAACTCAACAGCCACATGTATTCGAAATTTAAGACTTGACAATCTGTCTGTGTGTACATGAAAATAGATGTATGCAAACAATAATATATATACAGAGAAAGGCCATGAATAGAAAAGAATGGCGTACATTTGTTGCTGCCCTAAACGCCAAGGGCGTAACAGGTTAGAGAGAGAGAGAGAGAATAATGAATATAAAACTGGTCGAATTCAAAAGGGATGAAATGAGAGAACTGACTGGTCAACCACTAATAACAACTGTTATAAGAAAGAGAAGATGGAGATATGTTGGGCATACTCTGAGAAGAAATGATCAAAGAATCACAAAGCAGGCATTGAAGTGGGAGACAAAGGGTTCTAGAGAAAAGACACTCTAGGTAACGATGAAACAAACTTTACTAAGAGAGATGAGACATATCAGACTAAATTCAATAGAAGAGATTGAGCGAGTTGACCAGGATAGAGCGGTATGGAGAAATTGATTGCATGCCATATGTAATGTATAATAGTAGGAGAGATATACTGAAATATAATACATCAATGTGGACCAACGCCCCAGATTACTGAGCACATACTTCAAGACTGCCTCGAATATGACATATTGGGACAAACTCACTGACACAGTAAAGCAACAGTGGAAAGAAAACTACATGGACCTCTGTGTGAGCTACAAAAGACAGTGAAGTTTGCACAAGAGGCAACATCAAATATATAGACAATATTTTAAGCGAACGAAAGAAAGAAAGGATACAAGAGACAACATTGAATATATTGACAATATTTCAAGCGAATGAAAGGAAGGAAGGATACAAGAGACAACATTGAATATATTGACAATATTTCAAGCGAACGAAAGGAAGGAAGGATACAAGAGACAACATTCTTCTTCTTTGCGTTCGTCCTTACGACCAATTTTAATCACTCTTTGTGATATGTTTGATCTTTGCCAAGAACGTATATACGTTGCATATTGGTTTGATAGGCCCCTAACGCATAGACTTCTACACGCTTAGGACACATGCATCCGATTTCAGCCAAACCTCCTTAGTCGCCTCTTACGACATGCGTGGCAGGTAACAGTGGTTCTATTCTTTACACCCCAATTTGGGCCCGGTAACCACTCGGGCGTAAAGAGACAACATTGAATATATAGACAATATTTCAAGCGAATGAAAGGAAGGAAGGATACAAGAGACAATATTGAATATATAGACAATATTTCAAGCGAATGAAAGGAAGGAAGGATACAAGAGACAACATTGAATATATAGACAATATTTCAACTGAACGAAAGGAAGGAAGGATACAAGAGACAACATTGAATATATAGACAATATTTCAAGTGAATGAAAGAAAGGAAGGATACAAGAGACAACATTGAATATATAGACAATATTTCAAGTGAATGAAAGAAAGGAAGGATACAAAAGACAACATTGAATATATAGACAATATTTCAAACGAACGAAAGGAAGGAGGATACAAAGATAACATTGAATATATAGACAATATTTCAAGTGAATGAAAGAAAGGAAGGATACAAAAGACAACATTGAATATATAGACAATATTTCAAGTGAATGAAAGAAAGGAAGGATACAAGAGACAACATTGAATATATAGACAATATTTCAAGTGAACGAAAGGAAGGATACAAGAGACAACATTGAATATATAGACAATATTTCAAGCCAACGAAAGAAAGGAAGGATACAAGAGACAACATTGAATATATAGACAATATTTCAAGCGAACGAAAGGAAGGGAGGATACAAAAGATAACATTGAATATATAGACAATATTTCAAGTGAACGAAAGAAAGGAAGGATACAAAAGACAACATTGAATATATAGACAATATTTCAAACGAACGAAAGGAAGGGAGGATACAAAAGATAACATTGAATATATAGACAATATTTCAAGTGAAAGGAAGGATACAAGAGACAACATTGAATATATAGACAATATTTCAAGCCAACGAAAGAAAGGAAGGATACAAGAGACAACATTGAATATATAGACAATATTTCAAGCGAACGAAAGGAAGGGAGGATACAAAAGATAACATTGAATATATAGACAATATTTCAAGTGAACGAAAGAAAGGAAGGATACAAAAGACAACATTGAATATATAGACAATATTTCAAACGAACGAAAGGAAGGGAGGATACAAAAGATAACATTGAATATATAGACAATATTTCAAGTGAACGAAAGAAAGGAAGGATACAAAAGACAACATTGAATATATAGACAATATTTCAAGTGAATGAAAGAAAGGAAGGATACAAGAGACAACATTGAATATATAGACAATATTTCAAGTGAACGAAAGGAAGGATACAAGAGACAACATTGAATATATAGACAATATTTCAAGCCAACGAAAGAAAGGAAGGATACAAGAGACAACATTGAATATATAGACAATATTTCAAGCGAACGAAAGGAAGAAAGGCAACAAATAAATGCATGCTTATGCCATCAGAAACATGCTTCTAGCCTTAAAGACTCCCAGACCTTGGTGATCTCTGTGGCTAAGTGATTAAGCCTTTGCAGTGCGGTACGAAGGTCATGAGTTCGAATCTGGACCGCTATTTTCTGTTCATGACGAAATTTTTTTTAAAGAGATATCCTGGATTGTTGCTGGAGCTACGGAGTTCGTGCTTTTAGCAATACTCCTGACAGGTATCATGCTATTTTTGCGGAGAGGTGACCTGGCCATATTGGTGGGAGAGCACCGATTTGAATGCAAATAAAGAGGCCACGGAAGATTTATTATGAACTCTCTCTTTTCTTCGTTCACTTTATATCAGCCACTTCTTAAACCCCTCTCAAATTGTTAAGGAAATATGCCGAGCCTAATCTAGTGAAGAAAGCAACTACAATGGAACATCTCCATTACATGTTTCCAGAAGACAGCTGGATAAGAATTTACACAGATGGATCGGCAATGGAGGCAACCATGAATGGTAGAGCAGGAGTGTACATTAGGCACCCAGATGCTACTACTGTGTCTCTAGCGGCCCCTACTGGAAGAATATGTTCCAACTACAAAGCTAAACTCTTAGCCCTTCTGATGGCAACACAGCACATGAATAAGCTGCAAGCACCTGCAGGCAAGATAGTATTTCTTACAGACTCACTGTCAGCTATACAAGCCCTGGAGGCTAAATCCACTGACAGCACAGTACAAAACCTAAAATGAGAACTTGCTCAGCTTTCAGTAAAGGCAGAAATTCACTTGCAGTTGATTCCATCTCACTGTGGCATTGCAGGCAATGAGAGTGCCGATGTCTTAGCTAAGGAGGGCAGTGCCAAAGAACAAATTTACCAACCCTTGTCTTTTCAAGAGGTTAAAACCCTCATACAGAGAAAATCTGCAGTAGACTGGAAGACAAACACTGGATATGATTATGGAAAAGACTCCCTCAAAGACCTAAGCAGAACAGACCAGGTCATTATATTTCGACTATGCACCGGACACTGCAGACTCAACAAACACTTATATAAATTAGGAATAAGTCAAACAGCTCTCTGCCAGTGTCAGCAGGCGGAATAGACACCAGAGCATATCCTGCAGGACTGTCCTCTTCTGTGTGAGCTGAGAAGCAACATGTGACCACACCCAGTCGACCTGAAAACTAAGCTTTGGGAAACCTGACAGACCTGAAGCTGACTGCCCAGTTTGTGGTCCACAGTAAATTAAGCGCAGGACCAGAGATCGCTGAAGAAGAAGAAACCCCTCTTTATGGTCTCTACTCGTTTTGGGCCCTAGGACGTAAGTTCGTTGTGCCATTTAGACTCATATAGACCCGTAGGTTAGCACATTCGATTTCTACATGCTTTTTAAAATTCGGATTCACCTCCCTGCGTAGCAGATCCAACAAAAAAACTTGACCTTGGGTAGTTCAGCCAGAGCACCGTTACCCTGTGACCTCACGATCAACAGCATCTCACAAATTTTTGCGCGACGGCTTGCATTCCTTATCACCAGTGTCCTTCACCATTCAGGCAAGACTTACTCTGACTTCAGTGGTACTTGTAACTTAGATCACCAAGTTGAGCTCCGTGTCCGGACAGGCTAGAGGCAATGTGAATGTGTGCACTGTGAGATCCAATAGACACGGTGAGCAGGCACCAAAGCAGAGCGAACACGCATGCGGACGATGCACGTGTGGGCCCACCGGTGTGGCAGACGTGCACGGCACTTATGGTGGAGCGACGATGGGGCGTGGCAGGTGGAGTGGTGAGCGGACCACCCAAATGTGCAGAAAAACTGGAAAGCCTAGCAGAGGCTTGAATCCAGTGCACGTTTCCGCTCGCAGAGAACTACTACTGCCTTGTATTTAGATTGGGGACAAACAAAGGCTAGCGGAGCAAACCGTACATAAAACTGGACGGTAGGCAAACCAAGTAGTCCAAATAAAGACAGGTAACCTGGGCAGATGACGCTAAACAACCCAGGAGGGAAGGTTGTCTAAGGGTAGCTACCCTAAAAGAAAATAGCAACCTGCTACCTTGCAGGTAGACTGGGGACAGTGAAAGGCTGACGGAGAGCGAACCCAGTAAACGCTGACTGAAACTGGACACGTCGCCGAAGGATAAGCACCAGAGCTCCAAATGGCGCTAATGATGTGACGTAAAAACGTTCTTGGCAAAGGCTGTTTATATATCACAATAAGAATGATCAAAATAGCCAAAAGAACGATCGCGAGAGAGATCACCATACGGTTCCCCCTGTAGTCCTACCGTGTGCACACCGATAACTTTTTGATCAAGCTGGCATTGAACCCCGGAATTTCTGTGACATGTAGTCACTCGCGCATCGTGTTATCAACTTCGCTATCAGCGACCCCCCACATTTGTTAATCTATGTCTTCAGTCACTTCTCTATGTATTTCTAGACTTTCCTTTCTACCCTGGTTTTCTCAGTTATATATCGCCTTGTTTTTTTTAAATATTCAGTTTCAACCTGGTCTTTCTCCAACCACCATCTTGTTTTTAAAAATCGAATTGTCTCTAGCCGTTGAAGATCCTATTATCGCCCAAACTGAGTAGCCCCCTCTTCCGAGTCATTACCAAGCCCAGATATGGTAATTTCTGGCGCATATAACTTTCTTGACCAGACTCGTTAACATGTAAGTTTGAAAGCCAGCCAAGTTGCCGGAAACGATCAAATCATAGATTAGCTTCCGACCACTAAAGTTAAGAAGAAAATTCCAACTGTTCATCGATCTAAAGCTATTTATGCAACTACATTACTCTTATAAAAACCATCTTTCGTTTCTCTAATCCTGTTTTGTACTGGAGCGAATGGTTTAGCGCTCTGCTCACATGCGGGGGACCCGGGTTCAATCCACGATACGGCTAAGGAGTTTTTTTTTCTGTCGAGGGCATAAAGAAACAAATCCTGACCTAAATAGTTTCGCGATGACTGCACTAGCCATGTGTCCACTAAATTTCAGAGGCTTATGTCCCTCATGTCCTACACCGCCCAAAAAGCGGTATTACGGGCAGTGACGGTAGTTTATTTTTTTAAACTCGGCATCACAGCGTCAGGATAAGAAGAGATTTCTAGAATGGACTCGCCCATGTGTTGCCGGGGCCCGCAATGGAAGCAAAGAATAGTACCACTGCGACATATAAGGCATGTCGTAAGAGGCGATTGATGAGGTACCTAGTGAAGCTACCTTAGTAAATAAAAAGCATCGCAGAAATCGGATGTGCGAGTCTAATTGTAGGCGCATAACTGGCACCGCGTACAATGGCTCTTAGGCTCAGATGGCATACACGTTACACAGAGTGGTTAACATATGGTCGATACGGAGCGTTCGTTCGAAGAAGAATGGACCCTTGTGCACGCGTTGTACGTGGTGACTTTCACTGCCTCTTATATTTCTGTGGTCAACCTTTTACGTGTTCGATCTTTTACTTTGTAATCATTGTACCTGGATAGCTTTTCTCTTTGATGTACACTTGTCTTTTTTTTCTTTCTCTCTCTCTCTCTAATCCTGGTGTGCCTCACACCGTCAGGATAAGAAGAGTTTGTAGAACGGGCTTTTGCGTGCACTTCATATATAGTGTTTTCGTTATCTCTGATGTCCACCTTTTGAGTGAATGTTTTCTTTTATTTGTATCTACTATATCGGAGTAGCAGTGCTCTTTGAGGCACACTGTCTGTTGGTAATCTGCTTATGTGACCGAACCATTTAATTTGTTGTTTCTTGATGAAGTTTAGTATTGATGTTGTACACACTTTTTCCCTGATGTCTTCATTTCTAAACCAGTCTCTTCTTGATACTCCCAGCATTCTGCGTAGATACTTCATCTCTGTCGTGACTAGTTTTCTTCTGTCGTATGATGTCCAGGTCCTGGCACTGATAGCATAATGTCGGGAGAAATATCGTGCTGTACAATGCTTATTAAGTGTTCATGGTACCTCGAAAGTCTCGCCTGAATGGCGAGGGGCACTGATAATAAGGAAAACATATACAAAAACCAGCTCCCATTAAACAGGAATTTTCGATTTCCCGTCTGAGCTAGTCGGCCTTCTGTTGCCGACGGCTTCTTCTGCCTTGAAATGTATCTGTTGTGGATTTTGGTTTTGAATTCTCCGTAGGAAAGTGGGTGACTGGGCTGTCCATTTTAGCCGTCACATCTGGTCATTGCATCAATTCTCTCATTTCCTGTGATTTCTCAACATAAGAACGGATTGCAGTTTCAAACATCCCATTCCAATTTTGGGTTTTCAGACCTCTGACCCTACAAAGCAGAATTCTCATTCCTTCTGATGGCAGCACAGAACATTAATAAAACTGCAATCATCTGCAGGCAAGATGGTATTTATTACTGATTCACTATCAGCTATACAAGCACTGGAGGCTAAACCTGCAGACAGCACAGAACCTACCAAGAGAACTTGCTAAGCTGTCAAAAAAGGAGAAATTCATCTACAGTGGATTCCATCTCGCTGTGGCATTGACGATGAGAGGACCGATGTCTAGGCTAAGGATAAAGTACAAAAGAGCAAATATATCGACCACTGTCTATTCAAGATGTCAAAACCCTCATTAAAGGAACATCTGCGGAGACTGGAATTGACTCCTGGGTATGATTATGGAAAAGGCTTCCTCAAATATCTCAGCATAACAGACGATGTCATTATATTTCGCTTTTGTACCGAACACTGCAGACTCAAACACTTAATAGACAAGAAATAAGTCAAACAGTTCTCTGCCAGTGTCAACAGGTGGAACAAACATTGGATCATGTCCTACAAGTCTGTCCCTTTCCTGTGTGAGCTGAGAGGAAAAATGTGACCATAATTAGTCGAGCTGAAAACTAAACTTGGGGGGAACCTAACAGACCCGAAGCCGACTCCAATTGGTGGTCGCACAGTGGATTAAGTGCATAACCAGAGATCGCAGAAGAAAACGAAACATCGGACCATCCGTCCAGAAAACAAGTACGCTAATGGCTGTCCTACTGCGGGTCTCGCCATTGTGCAATACATATTTCAAAGATAAATATCTCAAACCACAAGGACGGTTCAGCTAGCTGCCATGTCTTCTTCTCCCAACGTTTTTTGACATCGATTTGTATACTTCTAAAGTAGTTAGTGGTCAACCGGAGTCCACGTACATCTCCATAAGCTTGTCTTGGCCTGACATGGAGATTGGCCACGTGTTTTCTCTTTATTGAGTGTATGTTGGACATTCTTGCATAACGTTGAATACTCTAGGCTGTTTTCCACAAGTACTCGTCCCTTCTATCTGTCCAATGGCTCGGGGGTTGGTATTCAGCCTCCTGCCGCATGTCAGGACTCGACCACTACACTTTTTCCGTATCTTCGACGATGTCATCTCAAAATGATTTGCGCTGCACATTGTGCATCCGTCTTCTGTGGCGTTTCTGTCAGGCTGCCATGTCTAAATGAACTGATTTCCATAAAACGTGAAGTTTAAACGTCTCATTACCATGTGGAGAGAGGAGGATCATCGATTTTCATGAAACAAATGCTTCGTTTTTTCATCTGTAATTTGTTTGTGTTTTTCATCTTACTGTAATGTCACCGCACTTTCGACTGATTCAGAACAACAAATGTTTGAAAAACGATCGAATGCTGGTTCATAACCTTTTTTTTCTTCCAAAGAATAGGTCAGAGCAATTTATGCTAGAAAATACGCGACGGAAATACTTTATCTTCTTCAAACGCTCCATATCGACCACTTGTTAAACCACTCTGTGTGATTTGTATGTAATCTGAGCCTAAGAGCGATTGTATGTTGTGCCAGTTATGCGCCTACAAGTAGGCATTACTGTTGTCACATAAAGAGATACCGCTAACAACTAAAGCAAATCTCATAAGAATGATTTTCTGGCCAACACTATGTTACCAGTGTCAAACATGGCCAATAACAGCAGCTAATGAGCGGAAAATCATAACGACAGAGATGGGGTGTCTTAGAAGAGCTGTAGGTGTGACAATAAGAGACAAAATTAGAAATTAAGAAATCAGAAGAAGACTGGATGTGAAACCAGTCATGCAATTCATAAAAGAACAACATATTAAATGGTTTGGACACCCGACCAGAATGCCCTGGTATCGCCTACCACAGAGAGCCACACAGAAAAGTATAATGAGTACAAGGCAAGAGGAAGACCACGCAAAGATGGAGCGACGGCATCAAGAACAGCCTTACGAACATGAATATCAGCTTATAAAGTGCCTCAAAACAAGAACACACAAGATCACTACGTTTCACCCCAACACTTCTATAAAGAAGTCAATGATGGAAGAGAAGAAGAAGTAGGCAATCACATCCGATTTCTGCAACACTTTTTATTGACTAGGTTAGCTTCTATAGGCCCCTACCTCAGACGCCTCTTACGACATGCCTTGTAGATCGCAGTGTGACTATATTCTTTGCTCCCCTTGCGAGCTCCGCTAACACACAACGGGCGACAACGGAAATACAAATAATATAAGAATAAAAGATATGTATCCACTTCTTCTTCTTGTGATTGATATTCGGATGATTATACCATCAGATGTGCTCGTATGATGAAGTCAACTGTTATTCATTGATTGATTGATTGATAGGACCATCATCATTCCACTTGGGTGAGTAACCATGTGTGCTCCGATCTATTTCTTACACATGAAGATCTCAACTGCAGTGCATGAACCCAGTAGCACCAACGAGGGTCACCGATGTCATTTAGAAGGTAATGAAAATATTTTATAGGAATCTTATTTTGTAATCTTTCTAATGAATGTTGCATGGGCAGCAGCTTTCCAGCCTGCTCCTCTCGATTTTGAACTGCCAATGGTTCTTTTACGTGCTAGACTTGAACACGGGACCTACGTTTTATCGTCCGTCTTCGATAGGACTAGGAACTCGATCTCACCTACACTGAGATGCGGTATTTCTGTAAAAATATCCAGATGGCTCCACAAAGAGAAAATATAAATAATAACAGTAATTTCTAGAACATAGAGGCTAGTATAACTATTATACAATGGGTACAAGATCAAAGCAGCCCCGTCAAGCGAGACAATCTGGCATATGTTTATGAAAGTGATATGGTTTAATTATGACGTAGTATAGGTCAAATGAGCGAGTCTTTTTTATGATGATGTGTAATTATGGTGCGGGAAGGGGCAATGAAGAAATGTGATGAAAGGACGAGCTAGTCAGAACCGGTTTAAGTAGTAAATATACAAAACGCAATGGGTACATGGCAACTTTTGATTTGTCATTTGGGCTGCTCTTATCTTGAACACCCTGTAGAATTCTGCATGCGCAGAATAGAAATGAAATGGTATGGACAAGGTTAAGTTGAAAATATAAAAACATTTGACTAGTCTGTGCATGTCATAGGGTGTGAAATGACTGACATTTGCATAGTTCTAATCTATGTATGCGGACCGGTTCCGTGTCTCATTTGTGTAACATCGGTTGCTTCAGTCAAACCGACACATTGTTTTTTATGTTTGTGCTCGATTCGGAAAGCTAACGCTATTCCGCTCAATGATATGAAGGTCAGGTAATTATGAACGATTTTCGGGGACTGGTTTTCTGGCCAAATACCATAACAAATGAGGAGCTTTTGAAACGAACAGACTGTGCATCCTTGGAGACCATCATTAAGAGACGAAGATGTCCAGCCCTGCGTGTTCGTAGCGCGTTGGACGACGGAAGACAAGCCCCATGTGAGTGCAGTTTAATTCCGCGGGCTGGCAGAAAAGTAAAAGTTTCTCCAGATTTACGGTGTTCGTGGCACCGAATCGAAGGATTACGATGTCCATGACACCGAGCCGAAACGCTGAAAGCTCAAGTGCTTCTGGATCGAAAAAAGGGATATGCTACGATTTTTTCATTCATTTTCAATATACATGATGGAGACAGATGACGCGTAGAGGGAAAACCCACAAGGAAGCTGAGGCGATGGCGGCCCTTTTTCAACCGCAGACACCAAAAATAGAGGTTCCCTAGTACAGACCTGTGGATAAGAACAGAGCAGGTACCCACGATGACCCATGTTACGTGCAGAACTTGACGGTGGATCGGGCATACTCTGCGGAAGATGACGCTAGACAAGTGCTCGCAAAGAAAGCGGAAAGGGGTATGTCCTAAACATACCTGGAGACGGAGTCTTTTTAAGAAACTAAAGAATGCTGGATTATCCTGGAAGCCGTGAAGAAAACAGCAACAGCCAACTGTTAAGATCATATGCTCCACGGGGAATAGAGAGGAATAAAAAGAAGAATATACAAGATATGGACAAGTTGTAGCCCTATATTCCACAGGGAACGGAAATGAATAAAAGAGGACACATATTTACACACAGCGCATGCTTTTCCCCCGATCAGCTCGCTCGTAATTTACCCTCGTGTGACACTCGTGTTGTGACTTTGCAAGGCACTGGGACTTAACGAGTTAACGCTTTGTTACCAGACTTTGTACAAGTTAGTTTTGTGTGGTTTCTGTGGTGGCTGTTACTGGCCGATTACGTGGATTCTGTGGGATTTTGTGCTATAATGCAGTAAGATCTCAGAGTACGGTGTCGGAACCAACTTTTTATTTAGAACGGTGTCGGATACTACTTTTTTTTTTTTTTTTTAAAGAGATACGTTTATGATTTTTTTTATCTTTAGTGAAATGCATAAATGTTCTTTCTTTCTTCTTGGTCGTTTCTTTCTTTTTTTTCCCCCTCTTTCAATAAACCTGTTTTTTTCATGGTTATGTGACTAAGTGATTAACCTTTTCGTCCAGCCGAGCCGACATACAAGCTCATAGTATTTTTTAAGACGACGCAAAGCCAGTATACTGGCTAATTCTTCTTCTTCTTTGCGTTCGTTCTTTACGACCAATTTGAATCACTCTTTGTGATATGTTTGATATTTACCAAGAACGTATATACGTTGCACATTGGTTTGGCAGGCCCCTAAACGCATAGACTTCTACACGTTTAGGACATGTGCATCCGATTTCAACCAAATGGGTTAATTCAGTATACACGTCAAAGGAAATATGTCTGAATGTAACATGAATTGCCGAGCGAATGGGTTATGCCGTTGCCTTGCGTTCCGAATGTCGTGGGTTCGAATCCGGGCAGTGCAGTTCTCTTCATTAGTGCGTTTTTGTGGTTCAGAAACTCATAGAATTGTTGACGGAGTTTGTGCTTTCTGCAATAATCTCGGCAGCTGGCGTGCCATTTATGCGGAGATGGACCGAGTCAAATAGTGTAAAACCCGGTGCAATGAAGTCACTACTTCGACTTTAGACATTTTAGTCTTTAGCTGGCTTAAAGCTGTTTTCCACTTCTTCGAACGCTCCATATCGACCACTTGTTCAACCACTCTATATGATTTGTATGTGATCTGAGCCTAAGAGTGATTGTACGTTGTTCCAGTTATGCGTCTACAATTGGCCAGTACATCCGATTTATGTGATGCTTTTTATTTACTAGGATAGCTTCCATACTTTGCTTCCCTTGCGGGCCCCGGCACCACACAGTCGAGTTTTCTGCTAATTTACTTATGTGGGCTTGTCTGTGATAGAAATTAATTAAACTGTTTTCTGTTAATTTACTTATGTGGGCTTGTCTGTAATATAAATTAATTACTGTTTTCTGTTAAATTGCTTATGTGGGCTTGTCTGTAATAGAAATTAATTAAACTGTTTTCTATTAAATTGCTTATGTGGGCTTGTCTGTAATATAAATTAATTAAACTGTTTTCTATTAAATTACTTATGTGGGCTTGTCTGTAATATAAATTAATAAAACTATTTTATTTTAATTTACTTATGTGGGCTTGTCTGTAATATAAATTAATACAGGCGTTTTCTGCTAATTTACTTATGTGGGCTTATTTGAAACCAGACATTAGAAGAATTTTTTAAAGATCGTTTGATGTATTGTAGTTGAGATGCGGAGCTCCCTCTCGCGTTCAAGTGATATGTTAGTTTCCATCGAGGATTGATTGGGATATTTTTCCAGTGATCACTGATCTTAATGTAGGTGAGGTAGAGCTTCTAGTTCTATCGGAGACGGACGTTGAAATATAGGTCATTTCTTCAAGTTGACTACGCAAAAGAACCATTAACAGTTGAAAATCGATAAGAATTGGCTGAAAAGCTCCAGCTCGGGAAGGGTTTTCATCATAAATTAAAATTTAAAATTCTACAAATTTTACAATTCTCAAAATCACATAAGGGGCCCTCGCTGGTGCTACATAGTTCATGCAGGCAGAACAGACACTTTAGCATGTCCTGCAGGACTGTCCTCTCCTGGGTGAGATTAAATGTGGCTACACCCAGCAGTCGACCTGACAACTAATTGATTGATTGCTTTGACCATCATTATCGCACTTCGGTGACTGACCATGTGTACTCCGATCTCTTTCTTACACAGGATGATCTCAGTGACTGTGCACGAACATGATAACACCGGCGGCGGTCCCCGATGTAATTTAGAAGATATTGAAAATAATAATTCCTCTCGTACCGTTATACGTTACATAGGGCCTGCAAGTAATTTCTCCATACCGCTCTATCCTGAGCAACTCGCTCAATCTTTCCATGGAACTGAGACCGATATTTCCTGCCTCTCTCAGCAAAGTTCGCTTCAGGGTCTCCTTAGGTCGACCTCTCTTTCTTGAACCCTTTGCATCCCACTTCAATGCCTGCTTTGATATTCTTTGATCATTTCTCCTCAAGGTGTGCCCAACATATCTCCATCTTCTCTTTCTTATAACAGTTGTCACTTGTGGTTGACCAGACATGTCTCTGATTTCATCACTTCTCCTGAATTCGTTCCATTTTATATTCATTATTTTTCGCAGACATCTATTTTCAAATGCATTCAACTTGCTTTCTATATCTTTAGTCATTTTCCAACTCTCGCTAGCATATGTTAGAATTGATACAACATTTGAATTGAAAATTCGTAATTTAGTTTTGAAAATAGTTTGTAATAATTATATTTGTAAATCTTTCTAAGGAATTTTGCACGGGAAGCGTCTTTCCAGCCTGCTCTTCTCGATTTTGAACTTGGAGAAACCTTCCAGTCCTGCGTCTGACCGTTCAGTCGGTAGATCACAGTGGATTAAGCGCATGCCCAGAGATGTCTAAAGAAGAAGATACTCAACGACCACACAAAAAAAACAATTTTATCAAACCACTTTCAACCTTCTTCTTCTTTTTCGTCACATTGCTATCGGGTTGTTGCCCAGTGTCGTGGTTTCCTGTTTTTTCTCTTGCTCTGCTCTAATGTCTTGGGTGATAGTTTTTTTTTGGGTGCTTTTTGCCAGGATTCTGCTATGTCATCTAACTATCGTTTTCGTGGTCTTCCTCTCGCCTTCTTTTCTGATGCTCTGTTGTAGAAGACTCTGTATACTGTAGAGTTTGGTTGCATTCTTATTAAGTGGCCAAACCACTTCATTCTTTGTTTCTCAAAGATTTTTAAGCAAGGTTCTGTCCCAACTTTCTTTCTTATGCTGATGTTGGTGACTGTCTTTTCTGGTGTTGTTAGTAACTTTTCGCAGGCAGCGCATTTCACATGTCGTTATTTTTTCGTGACAGTTCTTTGCTCATTGTCCATGTTTGAATCTGGTAACACAAAGTAGGAATGAAAATGCTGTTGATCCTCTGTTGCTTAGCTGTCAGTAAATTTTTTTGGGTGCCTTAACAATGGGACTAGCTGGTAGGTTAACACCACATCCAACTCTAAATTGGGCAATATAACTGAGTGGGGAAATCCTGACCTATTTTTGAGTTGGGGGCGGGTTTTTTTAAGATGTTTTATAGAACATTGCAAGTTTACTCAATTCTATGAGTCCATGGTTATTTATTGCAGAAAGATGTTAATAATACTGATATTTCTTAGTGTTAAACTGAACTTGTAACATAATATAATCTTGATTTAGTATGTTGTATTGTTTTTAAAATGAATTTGTCTTGATACAACAATACTGGAATGCGAGGTCACGTGACGGTTGTGATCTTATTTCCTAGAATGTTTTTACCCGAACCCTCTGTCCATATGGTTATAGGAGGCTACGGTTACAGCATTTGCTAGTTTTGAACTTTAGCCTCTATCTTTTTTTTCCGATCCAGAAGCACCTGAGCTTTCAGCTCTTCGGCTCGGTGCCATGGACATCGTAACCCTTCTGTTCGGTGCCACGAAAGCGCAAATCTGGAGAACCTGTGGCTTTTATGCCAGCCCGTGGAATTGAACCGCACTCACAGGGGCTTGTCACCCGTCGTCCAATGCGATACGAGCGGGCAGGGCAGGCGGGCTGTTTCTATCTTTCAGTCTTATCCCCCATCTTTCAGTCTAATCCGCCATCTTTCAGTCTAATCCTCCATCTTTCAGTCTAATCCCCCATCTGTCAGTCTAATCCCCCATCTTTCAGTCTAATCCCCAATCTTTCCGTCTAATCCCCATCTTTCAGTCTAATCCTCCATCTTTCAGTCTAATCCCTTCGTCATCCATCTTTCAGTCAATCTCAATCTTTCAGCTCCATCTTTCAGTCTAATCCTCCATCTTTCAGTCTAATCCCATCTTCAGTCTAATCCCCATCTTTCAGTCTAATCCCCATCTTTCAGTCTAATCCCCCATCTTTCAGTCTAATCCTCCATCTTTCAGTCTAATCCCCCATCTTTCAGTCTAATCCCCCATCTTTCAGTCTAATCCCCCATCTTTCAGTCTAATCCCTCTCATCTTTCAGTCTAATCCCCATCTTTCAGTCTAATCCCCATCTTTCAGTCTAATCCCCATCGTCAGTCTAATCCTCCATCTTTCAGTCTAATCCCCCATCTGTCAGTCTAATCCCCCATCTTTCAGTCTAATCCCCATCTTCTGTGAATATGCAAGCACTTTCAATACACTACTAACATTTTGTAATTCTCCACTTTATTTTCAGATAGCTGATCAAGACACTGAGTAGATACCATCTTCACGTGCTAGCATCATTTTCGGCATTGTTCATCAGTACAGCCGCCATTAACAAAGTCACATGAGACCATACTGATATCAGAACTAACACCTTCTCATATCCACAGTGGATTACACCTGTTTATCATCCAGTGAATCTGAGAAAATATCACATTCTTCTTCATATCTACGTTCGTTCTTATCAACCAATCTAACCACTCTTTGTGAACTGTATAGTTTGCGCCGAGATCGTGGACACGTTGCGTACCCATTTCATAGACACACATGTAAGACAGATGCATTGGAAATAATTTCAGTCTAAAAATTCGCGTGATTTAGCTTAAGAGAATCCCAGACTGGTTTCTTTTTCTTCTTTAAGCCTTTCCGTTCTCAATGAAGCATAGATCTGAAGTTTATCACTAACATTTATGTTAGTTTTAAAACTCAGTGTTCATCTCTCTCTCTCTGTGCCCTTTTAACCCATATTGGGGCATAGACCCTCAACCAACTCATGCCAAGTCTTCCTATCTCTAGCTATCTTCTGCAGCTCCCTCCAGCTCAGTGTTCATAATAGGAACATAATGTTGAAATTGAAACACTAAATCAGTTGTTCGTTGTAGTTTCTATAACAGATTCATTCTTATAGATTTGTGTTGTTGGCGCTATCTATACCAACTCCAGATAACGAGGGGAATAGCATCCAATAGCGCACACACTTTTGTACAGATGGGTTCACTGGTGAACCCTTTTCCAAGCAAAACATCTTACTCAGACTTCTTCTCTTAACTTCAATTGAAGCATACAGCATCAGTTTTCTCTTAGCTTCCATTGAACATCAGCATCAGCTTTCTCTTAGCTTCCATTGAAGCATACAGCATCAGCTTCTTCTCTTAGCTTCCATTGAAGCATACATCATCAACAAATTTCTTCCAACTATATTTGTTGTGTTGAGTAAGCCAGCTTAGTTCATTCCAGATCTTTCCCGCCTATTCTCTTTCTCTGTCTACAGTTCGTCTCCATGTCTCTCTAGGTCTCTCCCTGCCTTTCTTACCTCTCATATCCCATTTTAAGGCTAAATGTGGGGGTGTCTGGTCTTATACAGACTGCCTAGCTAGTTTTCATATTTTTGTCTAAATCCAAGTTCAAACTTCATATTCATCGTCAGTGCACTTACTTGAGAGCACTTACACAGTAGCAGCGTCGGCGATGTGGAGAACGTATCTTCATTTTAACAATAATCCGCTTGTGAAAAAGTCCAATTTACTGCGCCACCTCAGCTTTATACCCACGGTCTTACAAGTTGCTACCAACGTCTAACACATCGATACCAATTTCTAACAAATCGTTACCAGCATCCAACAAGTCGATACCAACGTCGAACAAATCGATACTGACGTCTAAAACTTCTATACCAACGTTGAACAAATCGATACCAACGTCGAACAAATCGATACCAACGTCTAAAAAGTCGTTACCAACGTCGAACAAATCGATACCAACGTCGAACAAATCGATACCAACGTCGAACAAATCGATACTGACGTCTAAAACTTCTATACCAACGTCGAACAAATCGTTACCAACGTCTAAAAAATCGTAACCAACGTCTAAAAAATCGTTACCAACGTCTAAAAAATCGATTGAAACATCTAACAAATCGCTACACAATTCAAGCAAATCGATACCAACGTCCAAAAAATCTGATAGAAACGTCTACAAAATCGATACCAAAGTCAAAGATATCGATACTGACTAACAACTGGCTACGCTACTAACGTCTAACAAATAGCGTCAAAATTCGTTTCTACGCAAGTTATTTCGATTTCTATAGCAAAGAGTTAACCGACTACATATATATATATACATCTACTGCATTGTTATATATCTAGCAAGAGTTAACGACTACATATATACACACATCTACTGCATTGTATATATCTAGCAAGTAGTTAACCGACTACATATATATATATACATCTACTGCATTGTTATATATCTAGCAAAGAGTTAACCGACTACATATATACACACATCTACTGCATTGTTATATATCTAGCAAGTAGTTAGCCGACTACATATATATATATACATCTACTGCATTGTTATAATTAGCAGAGAACAGTAGCCATGTCTAAGGAAATGAGTATATGAAACACACCTGACTAGGTTAGAACACACCTTGCGGTGTTGAAACACACCTGGCTAGATTGGAACACACCTGTCTGTGTTGGAACACCTGTCAGTGTTGAAACACACCTGGCTGGGCTGGAACACACCTGTCTGTGTTAAGAATCTAGTTGACATGGTATCGATAACAGGACCCCTTCTAGTGAGTGTTCTGAAACAAGTTGTTCTAAAATGACGTGTTCACATTTGATAGATATTAAATTTAGTACTTACAAATTGAATACTTGAATATTGAACTCCTATACAGTGGATACAAAGCAAAAGGCTGACCACGTAAAAGGTAAACCTCAGAGATAACAGAGGTGCCGACACTGTTTATAAAGCACACAATAAAGCCTGTTCTAGAAATCTCTTCTTTCCCTGAAGCTGTGAGGCAAATCAGGACTGGAGAAGAAAAATAAAGACAAGACGCATAGAGAGGCTCGCTCTGGGTGTCTCCTTTTTGGATCTGGCACTGAAAGGTAAAACAGGATTCGAGAATAGATAGATAGATTGAAGCGTGGCAGGATTGATCCCAATATGGGGGTGTGTCGTCAGATAGGGCGACAGAAGACGTTTCTCTTAATTTGTGTAATGTTCATGGTGTATATATTTTATCAGACATTCCCATGCGATCCTGGTCCCCGTATTGTTATGATGCCCAACGAGAGAACTAAGATAATTATAGATAGAAATCGTAAGATCATTACTTATGATGAGAACATGGCTATCATTTTCGTTGGAGGAATGCCTCGAAGCGGCACCACTCTGATGCGTGCCATGCTGGACGCTCATCCAGATATACGATGCGGGGAAGAAACTAGAGTCATCCCTCGTATCATCGGCATGCGTACACAATGGGAAAGATCTGAGTTGGAGAAGAAAAGACTGGACGAAGCAGGGGTGACCAGTGAAGTTTTAGACGCTGCTGTCCGAGCATTCATTCTGGAGATTATAGCTAAACACGGTGCAGCTGCTCCTCATTTATGTAACAAAGACCCATTTACTTTGAAATCATCAGTGTATCTTAGCCAGCAGTTCCCACAGTCTAAATTTATTCTCATGATCCGCGTGATGACGCGGTGGTCCATTCCATCATCACCAGGAAAGTAACCATATCAGGTTTTGATTTAACAAGTTACAGAAAGTGCCTGCAGAAATGGAACGCGGCGGTAGAGACTATGTATGCCCAGTGCTTGCACGTGGGTCAACTCAGATGTATGCCTGTGTATTATGAACAACTTGCTCTTCACCCCAGGGAGTGGATGGGTCGCATCCTTGGATTTTTAAAGATCCCATGGAACGAGTCTGTGCTTCACCATGAAGAGTTTATTGGCAAACCAGGAGGTATCGCTTTGTCCAAGTAAGTACCTCTTGTCTCTCTCTCTAGACTAGGTGTGTTACTTAACTCTGTGTCTAATTTATTGCGGACCACAACTCACTCACTAATTAAACATTTCACCTCAGATCATATTTCACTAAAAGTACCACTCATCTAGGACCACAACTCACTAATTATACATTTCACCTCAGACCATATTTCACTAAAAGTACCACTCATCTAGGACCACAACTCACTAATTAAACATTTCACCTCAGACCATATTTCACTAAAAGTACCACTCATCTAGGACCACAACTCACTAATTATACATTTCACCTCAGACCATATTTCACTAAAAGTGCCACTCATCTAGGACTACAACTCACTAATTATACATTTCACCTCAGACCATATTTCACTAAAAGTGCCACTCATCTAGGACTACAACTCACTAATTAAACATTTCACCTCAGACCATATTTCACTAAAAGTACCACTCATCTAGGACCACAACTCACTAATTATACATTTCACCTCAGACCATATTTCACTAAAAGTGCCACTCATCTAGGACTACAACTCACTAATTATACATTTCACCTCAGACCATATTTCACTAAAAGTGCCACTCATCTAGGACTACAACTCACTAATTATACATTTCACCTCAGACCATATTTCACTAAAAGTGCCACTCATCTAGGACCACAACTCACTAATTATACATTTCACCTCAGACCATATTTCACTAAAAGTGCCACTCATCTAGGACCACAACTCATTAATTATACATTTCACCTCAGACCATATTTCACTAAAAGTGCCACTCATCTAGGACCACAACTCATTAATTATACATTTCACCTCAGACCATATTTCACTAAAAGTGCCACTCATCTAGGACCACAACTCATAATTATTCACTCTCTACTTATACATCTCACCATGGACCACAGCTCGCTAATAATACCTCTGATCTTGGACCACAGCTCATCAATGATACATTTCATTTTGGACCACAATTCACTCACCAATTATACATTTTACCATGGTCCACAGCTCACTAGTAAGACCTTTCATCTTAGACCACGACTCACTAGTAACATCTCTCATTTTGGGCCACAACTTACTAATAATGTATGTTACCTTGGACCACAACTTACTAATAATGTATGTTACCTTGGTCTACAACTTACTAATAATGTATGTTACCTTGGACCACAATAAGTGGCGGCTCGTGCTCATACTTGTTGGTAGGACCAGACACAAATTTTCGGAAAATCATGGTTTTGGGTTAGGTTATATTTTAATTTATAAAATAATAAATGCACGTTACGCATTATTTTGGTGGGCCGCCAGTCTGGCCCTTAACAACGGGCCGCCACTGACCACAACTCACCAGTTCAATGTTATATTCAATTTTACAATGTCCTTGCATTATAATAAACTCTTCAATGTCCTATCGTTATCTAACCCTCAATGTCTATCGATCTAACCTACAATGTACATATGTCCTAATCGTTATGCTAAACCCTACAATGTCCTATCATGTAATACAAATGTTATGCGCTATATTTCAACATGTAGCATTCTAGCGCTATATTGCAACCTGCTGCTTTCTAGCGCTTAGTGAAATGCAATGCCCACGAAAAGTTACCAACAACACCAGGAAAGACAGAGTCACCAAGATCAGAATAAGAAAGAAAGTTGGACAGAACCTTGCTTGATTTACATTGAGAAACAAAGAATGAAGTGGTTCGGCCACTTAATAAGAATACAACTAAACTCCATAGTATAGAGTCTTCTACAACAGAACATCAGGAAAGAAGGAGAGAGGAAGACCACAAAAAGATGGTTAGAGGGCATAGTAGAATCCTCTCAACGAGCACAAATAACAATCACCCAAGCCAAGACAAAAACAGAAAACCACAATACTGGGCAACAACCCGGTAGCAGAGTGACGACAAAAGAATAAGAAGTGTTCTAGCGCTAAGTTAGTTAATTAGTTAGTTAGTTAGTTAGAGTTAAGTAGAGTTAGAGAAAAGTTAATACTAGCAAGTAGTTAAGTTAGAAGATAGATATGGGCAAGAAGGTAGAGTTAGTTGAGAAAAGATAGTTAAGTAGTTAGTAGGTTAGTTAGTTAATTAGTTTGTTTGTTTGTTTGTTTGTTTGTTTGTTTTAGTTTGTTGTTTGTTTGTTTGTTTGTTTGTTTGTTTGTTTGTTTGTTTGTTTGTCTTTCGTGCCAAAGGCGGCACATAGGGCAGAGGTTTTAGATCTCCATGTGATCTTTGCTAGCAGTTGGAGATCTTGTATGGTTTTACATCCCAATAGTTTACTTTCTTGTTGGATTGTTCTTCGAAGAGTGGTCTTTGGTCTTCCACGTTTTATTTTCCCAACTGGTGACCACATAAGGACTTGTCGATTTAGTCTCTTTTCGTCTGATCTAAGAACATGACCTAAATATTTCCACCTTCGTTTCCTTATAATATTTGATACGGGTTGTTGGTGTGTTGTTCTATCTCTCACTGCGTTGTTAGAAACGAAATCACTCCATTTTACTTTTAATAATTTTCGGAGACATTTATTCTCAAAGCTGTCCAGTTTCTTATCAATTTTCTTTGTTAATTTCCAACTTTCACAACCGTAGGTCAGTACAGGAATCACACATGACCTACATAATTTAACTGTTGTGCATATACTAAGGTCTTGAGATCGCCAGATATTCGTTAATTTAGTGAAGGCACTAGCTGCTATAGCAATACGAGAGTTTATTTCATAATTTTGGTCTTGGCAGAATTAATCTGGAGACCAACCTGTTCTGCAAGTGTGCAAAGATTGCTGGTTAGTTTGTGGGTAAGCGTTACAACCTCCGATATTCGAACACAAATATATAGTAACACGGACACTGTCCATGTCCTAGAAGAAACGTAATGTTATGCTACAATCCGTGATGTCCACTGTAACTCGTCGCCATAGACACGAATAATCACACTCAACTCAGTTGACCTCGCATCACAGTTTACTTCCTGTTGAAACCGTTACCATGACTACTAGTAATTCAATATAGGAGTTCTCCGTTCTCTCCCCCACCCCCCATGTTGCTTTCTTCTTCATGTCTAATTTGGAAAGGCGTGAGTCAATTCTGACACCCCCACTCCTTTCACCAATCAGAGATCTGATAGCATGATACAGTATAACTCCAGATCTGATATCATGATACAGTATAACTCTAGATCTGATAGCATGCTACAGTATAACTCCAGATCTGATAGCATGCTACAGTATAACTCTAGATCTGATAGCATGCTACAGTATAACTCCAGATCTGATATCATGCTACAGTATAACTTCAGATCTGATAGCATGCTACAGTATAACTCCAGATCTGATATCATGATACAGTATAACTCTAGATCTGATAGCATGCTACAGTATAACTCTAGATCTGATAGCATGCTACAGTATAACTCTAGATCTGATAGCATGCTACAGTATAACTCTAGATCTGATAGCATGCTACAGTATAACTCTAGATCTGATAGCATGCTACAGTATAACTCCAGATCTGATAGCATGCTACAGTATAACTCCAGATCTGATAGCATGCTACAGTATAACTTCAGATCTGATATCATGCTACAGTATAACTCCAGATCTGATAGCATGATACAGTATAACTCCAGATCTGATAGCATGCTACAGTATAACTCCAGATCTGATATCATGCTACAGTATAACTCCAGATCTGATAGCATGATACAGTATAACTCCAGATCTGATAGCATGCTACAGTATAACTCAGATCTGATACATGCTACAGTATAACTCCAGATCTGATAGCATGCTACAGTATAACTCCAGATCTGATAGCATGCTACAGTATAACTCTAGATCTGATAGCATGCTACAGTATAACTCTAGATCTGATAGCATGCTACAGTATAACTCTAGATCTGATAGCATGCTACAGTATAACTCTAGATCTGATAGCATGCTACAGTATAACTCTAGATCTGATAGCATGCTACAGTATAACTCCAGATCTGATAGCATGCTACAGTATAACTCCAGATTTGATAGCATGATACAGTATAACTTCAGATCTGATAGCATGCTACAGTATAACTCCAGATCTGATAGCATGCTACAGTATAACTCTAGATCTGATAGCATGCTACAGTATAACTCCAGATCTGATAGCATGCTACAGTATAACTCTAGATCTGATATCATGCTACAGTATAACTCCAGATCTGATATCATGCTACAGTATAACTTCAGATCTGATAGCATGATACAGTATAACTCCAGATCTGATAGCATGCTACAATATAACTCCAGATCTGATATCATGCTACAGTATAACTCCAGATGTGGTAATTTAAAGTGACGTATTTCTGTTTTGTAAAATCTAAGTCACCGCCGGTACACTGCGGCCACTGGGGGTCTCTGTGGCATGTCGTAAGAGGCGACTGAGGTAGGGGCCTAGGTAAGCTACCCTAGTAAATAAAAAGCAATGCAGAAATCGGATGTACTGGCCTACTTGTAGGCGCATAATTGTCACAACGTAAAATCGCTATTAGGCTCAGATCACATGCAAGTTATACAGAGTAGTTAACAAGTAATCGATATGGAGCGTTAGAAGAAGAAGAAGAAGTATACAAGTTATTAAAACACAAAATTTCATAACGTCTCACGTCTCCACTGATACTGCCCCCTATGTCTTCCAGTTTGGGAACCACTGTTCTAGCGTTGCATTAAAAAAAAAAAGATGAAAAACTAGTCATGTTTCACCACAAACAAACATCAAAATATCTCTGTACTTTGTAATCTCCTCTCTCATCCTTTCTCCTCTCTTACCGTACTTTTTAATCCCTTCTACGTAACATCACACCCCCGTTCCTTATGTTAATGATACATTTTTGCCCCTAGAACTTCAATCCGCTCTTTTATGTCGCCACAGGGGGCAGGGCAGTGTGTGTATCTTCAAACAAATCTTAACAAGCTACTATCAGTTGAGAAGAGAAGAACAAGGAGGGTTTTATTTTGTCAGAATTCCAGGGGAAGCAGCGGAAGACATGAATATGATCAATGTACATTTATTTTTTTTAAATAGCTTTACTGAGGAGTATCTTTCACAAACGCTACGTTTTAGCTAGACACAGAATAATCAGGTCATGTTCGATCGAACAGTGTTTGCACTAACACATGCGATAAGCTTATTGTGCTACTATACCGTGATAAAATGTCTGGTTCCTGCTCTTGTAACCAACATCGCTTTCTTAACTGATTCAGTACCAGGTTTTTTTCACCTCTGGACGGAATTATTTTTTAGCTTCAAAAATATTGCACACATACTTTAGTTAAATTAAAATATTGTTTCTAAATATGATTTAAAGTTGAACTTATTATATATCAAATTAAAGATAAATGATTGTACTTTCATAAAATATTTATTGTATGCGAAAATATAATGTTGTGTTGACTGTGCATGACAAATATTAGCATGTAATAAAAAAATTAATTGAAATTGTGAGAACAAAAATCCAACTTACCAAGGGCCTTGAGGAACAATATGGTGAATAAATCAGTGTAACTGCTCTCTTTATATAAGTAATCCATTTATGAATACACAAAAATTAAGAAAATATTGACGGAATATATGGTTTACTAACTGTTCGCAAATTAGCAACACGACCATCTGGAACCTGACTGGGGCAACGCCCTCTCGCAGCTGGTTGGGAAACACTACTAGTATTATTTAAATTATTAATAATCGACGTATTTAAATCACAAACTTCTGTGTCATCAGAATCAGAAGATTCACTATCTTCACTATCAGTATCTACATCTTCATGCAACTAATCTCGCGCTTCTGCAGCTGTAAAACGTGCAGAACGAGCTGATAACAAACCATTTCTAGACTCTGAATTGTTAGACATTATTTTTTTAATCACAGGGTAACTTCAAAACGAAAATTAAACTTGGTTTCACTTCTGATTCTAGTCAAAACCACGATGTTGTGATTTGGTTATCGTTAGTACTTCCTTTCTACTTAGTTTCCGGTTGATATAAAACTACAATCGGAGTGAAAATTAATAAAACTCAACGCAATAGTAGCCGTCTTTTAAAAGACGCTTGGGACACGCAGATAAGAAATATGTGCACTAGAGTGTTCCACGGGACTGAATCAGTTAATTCTGCAACCGCTGGATAAGACGCAGACAGTTAAATGACACAAGTTATGGAATATCTGATTTCAGCACGACGCATTTTGGGACCTGGGTTCCCTTCCTTCCTCCTCCGCTACCACATGATAACGTGCCTGGTTCGTTCCTCTACCGTATATTTCCTACTTATTTGAGTGTCTCTGTGGTATAGAGGCTAGGTGCTCGCCTCTCGTGCCAAATGTAATCGGTTTGCTCCCTCCTGGAGCCCTCGAGATATTTGTCCAGAGATCCCTGATATCAGTGTAGGTAAGATCGAGTTCCTTGTCCTTTCGGAAACGGACGATAAAACGTAGGTCCCATGTTTCGTCTTCTTCTTCTGGGATCAACTTCTGCTATGTGACTGCTCCGGTATGTGTCATAAACAGAGCAGTGTGCTTGAGGTTCTTCACCGGACCCCCTTAGTTTGTCTTGTAGGGGTGTTGGTCCCGTGTTTAATTTGAGAACGTAAAAGAAACCTTGACAGTTCAAAATCGATAAGAGCAGGCTGGAAAGCTGCTGTCCGGGCAAAATTCCTTAGAAAATATTTAAAAATAAAATTTCTACAAAATCTCTTCACCATCTTCAAAATTATATTGGTGACCCTCGCCGGTGCTACGGAGTTTGTGCACTGCAGCTGAGATCTTCCTGTGTAAGAAAATAGATCGACGCCCACATGGTTTCTCATCGAAGTGCAATGATGATGGGCATATCAATCAATCTTATTTATGCAACCGCTACATAAAATGCAGGGATTGAGATGGCAGAAAACATTGCATATCCGTTTTCATCGCGACATTTTTGGGACCGGTGTTTCCTTCCTTCAAGATAAGAATATAAAAAAGCAAGCAGCGGTCAACTTTATTGCACTGAGCAAGATATGGAAATCAAAGGAGATCAAAAGAAACACAAAACTGAGAATCTTTTAATGAAATGTGACGCCAGTGCTGTTCTAACTCGACAGAAAACTACACGAACCTCTGTGTGAGCTATAAAAGACAGTGAAGTTTATACAAGAGACAACATTGAATGCAATATTTCAAACGAACGAAAGGAAGGAAGGAAGTGTTGTTCTACGGCTCGGTAACATGAAGACAACACAAGAAACCACAAGAAAACTACAGAATTTCATAAATAGATGTTTACATAGAGTAGAGGGACATCGATGGTATGATAAGATTATGAACGAGGAACTCAGAGAAAGAACTAAACAGATACCAGTGGAGAAAGAGTTACGGAAGAGACACTGGCGATGGATAGGACATACATTGAGAAAACCGACCGAAAGCATTGCAAGACAGGAACTGTTTTGGAACCTGCAGGGAAAGAGGAGTAAAGGAAGGTCTAGACATACCTTGTTGGAGGCTGATATTAAAAGGATAGGTAAAACATGAAAAGAATTGAAAGGGATGGCAAGAGAGAGAAAGAGCTGGAAGAAGTTTGTTGAAGACCTGTGCTCCGTTGGGAGCTGAAAGGTGAAGAAGAAGAAGTTGCCTTACTTTTTAAATCTTTTTTTTTAAACGTGTTCTTCTTCTTGTAACATTTGTGAATTCAATTCTTGTAACATTTGTGAATTCAAATCTTATAACATTTGTGAATTCAATTCTTGTAACATTTGTGAATTCAATTCTTGTAACATTTGTGAATTCAATTCTTGTAACATTTGTGAATTCAATTCTTGTAACATTTGTGAATTCAATTCTTGTAACATTTGTGAATTCAAATCTTGTAACATTTGTGAAGGCCAATGCGATTTTCAGAAATGATTGAAGAACTGTTATGATCTTGGTGATATCGATTGCAAGACATGGTAAAGAGCATTGATCGCCGGAGAAGACATGCCGGAGAAATCCACAGAGAAGGTCAGTAAGCAGGACCTTTTTTACTGGCTGCAGGAAAGAAAGATAAAGGGCGATGTAGACCAGTGCTTCTCAATATTTTTCAGCTGGTGCCCCACCTTGAAGAGAAGGCGAGACTCACAGGATGAGGATCATTGTTGTAGACGGAGAATAAATGATGAATGTTTTGGTAAATAGATCATATTTTTTTTGTAGGAGAAAACGCATATCTTCTTCTTCTTCTTCTTTGAACGCTCCATATCTACCACTTGTGTGATTTCTATGGGAATAGACCCTAAGAGTGATTGTACGTTGTGCCAGCTATGCGCCTACATGTAGGCCAGCACATCCGATTTCTGCGACGCTTTTTCTGTACTAGGGTAGCTTCCCTAGGCACCTTAGTGGCCCCTTACAACATGCCTGGCAGGTCGCAGTGTTACTATTCTTTGCTCCCCTTTCAAACCCCGGCAAAAATGGGTAAGGTGTCGCCCAGTAGAACAAGGAGCACAGGTGATGAAAAGGGGCGGACCGAGTCGGTGGGCGAGGGCACAAGCAGGAATAGGCGAGGGGGCAACCAAAAGAGAAGCGAGGTGGACACAACGGTGGCGAGCCTCGAAGATGGGGTCCCTATCCAGAGAACAATAACCAGGTTTCCCCTCGCAGAGAACTATTTCTGCCTTGTAGTTTGATTGGGACAATCAAAGGCTAGCGGAGCAAACCGTACACAAAACTGGACGGCAGGCAACCCAAGTAGTCTAAAAAAGACTGGTAATCTGGGCAGATAACGCTCAACAACCCGGGAGGGAAGGTTATCAAAGGGTCGCTACCCTAAAAGAAAATAGCAGTTTACAGGTCGGCTGGGGACTGCCAAAGGCTGACGGAGAGCGAGCCCAGTAAACGCTAGCTAAAACTGGACACATCGCCGAAGGATAAGCACTAGATGGCTCCAAATGGCGCTAAAGATGAGACGAAACACACCCACACTAACTAAGGCTGCATGAATCAAATTTCCACATGAATAACAAGCTGTATGGAGGGACGGAGTCCCTAAAGACAGCAGCAGAATTTGTGGGGAAGTCTGGTACATCGTTCTAGGCGGGGATCGCGAGAGAGAGAGAGAAACCCCGGCAGCACACGGGCGAAACACGTATCTAAAGCTAATTCATACATACAGTGTCAGCATTACCAGTAAACGAACCGTGTTAGAGGTCACCAGCGCTCTAACCAAAAAAAAATCACCAGAAGCACTACAGGATTGAAGGGGGGAAGAAAGAGAGAGAACGTCTCTATGGTTGAGCTTTTCGCTTGGAGGGGGAGAAAGAGAGAGAACGTCTCTATGAGAGAGAGAGAAAGAGAGAGAACGTCTCTATGGTTGAGCTTTTCGCCTTGCGTTCCAAAAATCGTGGGTTCGAATCATGACCTTGTCATATTGTCCACGAGTGCATTTTCTCCAGTTATCCCTAGGATTGTTGCCGAAGCTACATAGTTCGTGCTTTGTGTAATACTCCCGGCAGGGTATAAATACACATACGTGCTCCAGTCTCTTTCTCACACAAAAAGATCTCAGCGACGATGCATGGACAACGTATTTTTTTTCGATCCAGAAGCACTTAAGCTTTCAGCTATTCGGCTCTACGCCACGGATATTGTAACCCTTCGGTTCGGTGCCACGAACACCGTAAATCTGGAGAATATGTGGCTTTTCTTCCAGCCCGTGGAATTGAACCGTACTCACAAGGGGTCTTGTCACCCTTCGTCCAACGCGCTACGAACACGCTGGGCAGGCGGGCATGGATTCCGTATAGGGACATAGTCATATGGGGTAAAACTCTAGGCAAGAAAGTCATTCCTTGACATATAGACCTGTTACTGGCTGGTTAATTATTCACACGAATATAATACAAGTTTAACGTTAAATGCATGGGAAGTTGTGCTGTGTCATGATCCCCTACTGTCACTAGACAAGCACTTGAGTAGAACCACAGCCATCTCTAAATACTGGGCCGCATAACTGACGGGAAAACCCCTGATCTAGTTTCAGTTAGGGGCTGGAATTTATATGTTTGATAGAACACTGCAAGCTTTTTGGTAATTTTACTCAATTCTGTGAGTCTATGGTTATTTATTGATGAAAAATATTCATAATATTGATATTCCTTATTATTAAACTTAACTTGTTGCATAATATAAACTTCGATTTAGCATTTTGTGTTGATTTTAAAATGAATTCGTCTATATACAACAATACTGGAATGCGAGGTCACGTGACCGGCTGTGGTCTGATTTCCCATATTTTTTACCTGAGTCTGCAGGCCCTATGAGTAGAAACATTTGCTGTGGTAGAACCCACAAGGAAAACGAAAAAGAGGACGTCTTAACAGACCTGGTCGCCCGAGTGGTTACTGGGGCCCAAATTTGGGCTGTATAGAATAGAAGCACTGTTACCTGCCACGCATGTCGTAAGAGGCGACTAAGGAGGTTTGGATGAAATCGGATGCATGCGTCCTAAACGTGTTATGCAACAACGAACTGTATATGCGATTAGGGGCCTACCAAACCAATGTGCAACGTATGTACGTTCTTGGCAAAGATCAAACATATCACAAAGAGTGATTAAAATTGCTCATAAAGAACGAACGCAAAGAAGAAGAACAGACCTGGAAACAGAATCTATCCTGGAAGGTCATACAGAAAACAGCCAGAGACCGGGAAAAGTGGGGAATAACTGCTGACCCTATGCTTCACGAGGAGCGGAGAGGAATACGTATGATCCGTCAGTCATGCATGAAACAGGAGAGAGAGAGAAAGATACAGAGAGATTGAAGTTTATTGATTGTTTTTTTCGAATATAGTAGAAATTAGCTCGAAAATTTCGAATCGATCCTCTAAGGAAGTAAGTGAGTACACCGAGCCGACTGTTTGAGTGTCGTTATTTACCGAGGGGCTGGTCTGTGTTCACCAGTGCTTTGACCGGCGTGCAAACTAGTCAGATGGTAAATATCAACTGGCACGACCTTCTTAGCAATGTGGACGAGCTGATGTATGCCCTGGTCGGACATGAAATATCAGGAATACCAAAAAGAAATACTGGCGCCCTCCTCCGTTGTTGTCACTTCAGTGCTTTTTTTTTGCGTGTGGTGGTTGTTGCCGTTTCAAAAACTGCGCGAAAATATTTTGCAAATTTTTTACATAATTTTTGTCAAGGGAAAGGGTGGTTGTTGTGGCGATGTTGTTAAGCTGTTTGTCTACGTTTCGAAGGTCGTCGGTTTGAATCTGAACCCGCATGTGTGGCGCAGGGGCCCGCAAGTGAGTCAAAGAATAGAACAACTGCAACCTACAAGGCATGTCGTAAGAGGCGACTGATGAAGGACCTGAGGAATCTATCCTAGTAAATAAAAAAAATCGGAGAAATCGGATGTGCTGGTCTACTTGTAGGCGCATAACTGACACAATGTACAATCGCTCTTAGGTTCGGATCACATACAAATTACAAAGAGTGGTTTAACCTTCTATTCTTTTTCTTTTGTCGTCAGACTGTTACCGGGTTGTTGCGCAGTGTCGTGGTTTTCTGTTTTTGCCTTGCGCTATTCTGATGGCTTGGGTGATTGTTATGTTTGCTCTTTGGCAGGTTTATGCTATGCCATCTAACAATCTTTTTCGTGGTCTTCCTCTCGCTTTTTTCCCTGATGTTCTGTTGTAGAAGACTCTGTTGTATACTGTGGAGTTTGGATGCATTCTTATTAAGTAGCCAAACCACTTCATCCTTTGTTTCTCGATGTAATTCAAGCAAGGTTCTGTGTCAGCTTTCTTTCTTATGCTGATGTTGGCGACTCTGTCTTTCTGGTGTTGTTGGTAACTTTTCGCAGGCACCGCATTTCACATGTAGTTATTTTTTCTGACTGCGATTAGCTCATTGTCCGTAACAGTGGTCGATATGGAGCGTTTGAAGAAGAAGAAAACACATCCCTCACGCAAATCACATGAGTAGCTAGTTTGACTACAAATCACATGAGTAGCTAGTTTGACTACAAATCACATGAGTAGCTAGTTTGACTACAAATCACATGAGTAGCTAGTTTGACTACAAATCACATGAGTAGCTAGTTTGACTACAAATCACATGAGTAGCTAGTTTGACTGACTACAAATCACATGAGTAGCTAGTGTGACTATAAATCACATGAGTAGCTAGTGTGACTACAAATCACATGAATAGCTAGTTTGACTACAAATCACATGAGTAGCTAGTGTGACTACAAATCACATGAGAAGTTTGACTACAAATCTGGTGCAGGTGACTACAAATCACATGAGTAGCTAGTTTGACTGACTACAAATCACATGAGTAGCTAGTTTGACTACAAATCACATGAGTAGCTAGTGTGACTACAAATCACATGAATAGCTAGTTTGACTGACTACAAATCACATGAGTAGCTAGTTTGACTACAAATCACATGAGTAGCTAGTGTGACTACAAATCACATGAATAGCTAGTTTGACTACAAATCACATGAGTAGCTAGTGTGACTACAAATCACATGAGTAGCTAGTTTGACTACAAATCACATGAGTAGCTAGTTTGACTACAAATCACATGAGTAGCTAGTTTGACTACAAATCACATGAGTAGCTAGTTTGACTACAAATCACATGAGTAGCTAGTTTGACTACAAATCACATGAGTAGCTAGTGTGACTACAAATCACATGAGTAGCTAGTTTGACTACAAATCACATGAGTAGCTAGTGTGACTACAAATCACATGAGTAGCTAGTTTGACTACAAATCACATGAGTAGCTAGTGTGACTACAAATCACATGAGTAGCTAGTTTGACTACAAATCACAGAGTAGTATTGACTGACTACAAATCACATGAGTAGCTAGTTTGACTACAAATCACATGAGTAGCTAGTTTGACTACAAATCACATGAGTAGCTAGTTTGACTACAAATCACATGAGTAGCTAGTTTGACTACAAATCACATGAGTAGCTAGTTTGACTACAAATCACATGAGTAGCTAGTTTGACTACAAATCACATGAGTAGCTAGTTTGACTACAAATCACATGAGTAGCTAGTTTGACTACAAATCACATGAGTAGCTAGTTTGACTACAAATCACATGAGTAGCTAGTTTGACTACAAATCACATGAGTAGCTAGTTTGACTACAAATCACATGAGTAGCTAGTTTGACTACAAATCACATGAGTAGCTAGTGTGACTACAAATCACATGAGTAGCTAGTGTGACTACAAATCACATGAATAGCTAGTTTGACTACAAATCACATGAGTAGCTAGTGTGACTACAAATCACATGAGTAGCTAGTTTGACTACAAATCACATGAGTAGCTAGTTTGACTACAAATCACATGAGTAGCTAGTTTGACTACAAATCACATGAGTAGCTAGTGTGACTACAAATCACATGAGTAGCTAGTTTGACTGACTACAAATCACATGAGTAGCTAGTTTGACTACAAATCACATGAGTAGCTAGTTTGACTACAAATCACATGATAGCTAGTTTGAGCTACAAATCACATGAGTAGCTAGTGTGACTACAAATCACATGAGTAGCTAGTGTGACTACAAATCACATGAGTAGCTAGTTTGACTACAAATCACATGAATAGCTAGTTGACTGACTACAAATCACATGAGTAGCTAGTTTGACTACAAATCACATGAGTAGCTAGTGTGACTACAAATCACATGAGTAGCTAGTGTGACTACAAATCACATGAGTAGCTAGTTTGACTACAAATCCCTGATAGAGGACGATTACAAAACACATGAGTAGCAGTTGATAAAATCCATGGACTATTGACTACAATCGATTAATGCAAAACTTAAAAACTGCATTTCAACGTCGCACATTGAAAGCCTGGAACACTCTCCAAAACATCGGTTGGAGTTGTTCTGAAACTTAACGATTCATCAAATGCTGGTCGATTAAAAGGGCATTGCTGGTGCTGGTATATTTCTTAAGTTCAAGTCATTGGTTGACTGATTCATTGACTGATTCATTGATAGGACCACAAATGACTAATTGATTGAAAGTACCATCGTTGACTGATTGATACGGCCACCATTATCTGATTGATACGAGAACCATTATCTGATTGATACGGCCACCATTGTCTGATTGATACGAGAACCATTATCTGATTGATACGAGAACCATTATCTGATTGATACGGCCACCATTATTTGATTGATACGAGAACCATTATCTGATTGATACGGCCACCATTGTCTGATTGACAGAACCACCATTGTCTGATTGATACGACCACCATTGTCTGATTGACAGAACCACCATTATCTGATTGATACGATCACCATTATCTGATTGATTGAAAGTACCATCGTTGACTGATTGATACGACCACCATTGTCTGATTGACAGAACCACCATTATCTGATACGACCACCATTGTCTGATTGATACGACCACCATTGTCTGATTGATACGACCACCATTATCTGATTGACAGAACCACCATTATCTGATTGATACGACCATCATTGTCTGATTGACAGAACCACCATATCGATTGATACGACCACCATTATCTGATTGATACGACCACCATTATCTGATTGACAGAACCACCATTATCTGATTGATACAACCATCATTGTCTGATTGATACGACCACCATTATCTGATTGATACGACCACCATTGTCTGATTGATACGACCATCATTATCTGATTGATACGACCACCATTATCTGATTGATACGACCACCATTATCTGATTGATACGACCACCATTATCTGATTGATACGAGAACCATTATCTGATTGGACTAGAACCACCATTATCCTGATTGATACGACCATCATTGTCTGATTGATACGACCACCATTATCTGATTGATACGACCACCATTGTCTGATTGATACGACCATCATTATCTGATTGATACGACCACCATTATCTAATTGACAGAACCACCATTATCTGATTGATACGACCATCATTGTCTGATTGACAGAACCACCATTATCTGATTGATACGACCACCATTATCTGATACGACCACCATTATCTGATTGATACGACCACCATTATCTGATTGATACGACACCAATTGACGACCCATTATCTGTAGACTTTGATGATCGACCATTATCTGATACGACCACCATTATCTGATTGATACGACCACCATTATCTGATTGATACGACCACCATTGTCTGATTGACGACCACCATTTCTGATTGATACGACCACCATTATCTGATACGACCACCATTATCTGATTGATACGACCACCATTATCTGATTGATACGACCATCATTGTCTGATTGACAGAACCACCATTATCTGATTGATACGACCACCATTATCGTTTATACGACCACCATTGTCTGATTGATACGACCACCATTATCTGATTGATACGACCACCATTATCTGATTGATACGACCACCATTATCTGATTGATACGACCACCATTATCTGATTGATACGACCACATCATTGATCTGATTGATAGAACCACCATTATCTGATTGATACGACCACCATTGTCTGATACGACCACCATTATCTGATTGATACGACCACCATTATCTGATTGATACGACCACCATTATCTGATTGATACGACCACCATTATCTGATGAACACTATCTCGACCATTATCTGATTGATACGACCACCATTATCTGATTGATACGACCACCATTATCTGATTGATACGCACCATTCGCATTATCGATTGATACGACCACCATTATCTGATACGACCACCATTATCTTTGATACATGACCACCATTATCTGATTGATACGACCACCATTATCTGATACGACCACCATTATCTGATACGATTTTCGTACGACCACCATTATCTGATTGATACGACCACCATTATCTGATTGACACACTCACACTATCTGATTGATACGACCACCATTATCTGATTGATACGACCACCATTATCTGATTGATACGACCACCATTATCTGATTGATACGACCACCATTATCATTGATACGACCACCATTATCTGATTGATACGACCACCATTATCTGATTGATACGACCACCATTCTATTGATCGCCATTATCGATTGATACACACCATTATCTGATACGACCACCATTATCTGATTGATACGACACCATTATCTGATGTACGACCACCATTATCTGATTGATACGACCACCATTATCTGATTGATACGAACACCATTATCTGATTGATACGACCACCATTATCTGATTGATACGAACACCATTATCTGATTGATACGACCACCATTATCTGATTGATACGACCACCATTATCTGATTGATACGACATTATCATTATACGACCACCATTATCTGATTGTACAGAACACACCATTATCTGATTGATACGACCACCATTATCTGATTGATACGACCACCATTATCTGATTGATACACCATCATCTGATTGATACGACCACCATTGTCTGATTGATACGACCACCATTATCTGATTGATACGACCACCATTATCTGATTGAAAGAACCACCATTATCTGATTGATACGACCACCATTATCTGATTGATACGACCACCATTATCTGATTGATACGACCACCATTATCTGATTGATACGACCACCATTATCTGTTGATTGAATAACTGATTGACGACCACATTATCTGATTGATAGACCACCATTATCATCACAATTATCTGATTGATACGACCACCATTATCTGATTGATACGACCACCATTGTCTGATTGATACGACCACCATTATCTGATTGATACGACCACCATTGTCTGATTGATAGAACCACCATTATCTGATTGATACGACCATATCGATTGTCGATAGACCACCATTATCTGATTGATACGACCACCATTATCTGATTGATACGACCACCATTGTCTGATTGATACGACCACCATTATCTGATTGATACGACCACCATTATCTGATTGATACGACCACCATTATCTGATTGATACGACCATCATTATCTGATTGATACAACCACCATTATCTGATTGATACGACCACCATTATCTGATTGATACGACCACCATTATCTGATTGATCAGAACCACCATTATCTGATTGATACAACCATCATTGTCTGATTGATACGACCTCCATTATCTGATTGATACGACCACCATTATCTGATTGATACGACCACCATTATCTGATTGATACGACCACCATTATCTGATTGATACGACCACCATTTTCTGATTGATACGACCACCATTATCTGATTGATACGACCACCATTATCTGATTGACAGAACCACCATTATCTGATTGATACGACCATCATTGTCTGATTGAAACGACCACCATTATCTGATTGATACGACCACCATTATCTGATTGATACGACCACCATTATCTGATTGATACGACCACCATTATCTATTGATACGAACCACCATTATCTGATTGAAATACCGACCATTATCTGATTGATACGACCACCATTATCTGATTGATACGACCACCATTATCTGATTGATACGACCACCATTATCTGATTGATACGACCATCATTATCTGATTGATACGACCACCATTATCTGATTGATACGACCACCATTATCTGATGACAGACCACCATTATCTGATTGATACGACCACCATTTCTGATTGATACGACCATCCATTATCTGATACGACCACCATTATCTGATTGATACGACCACCATTATCTGATCATGATACGACCACCATTATCTGATTGAAGACCACCATTATCTGATTGATACGACCATCATTGTCTGATTGACAGAACCACCATTATCTGATTGATACGACCACCATTATCTGATACGACCACCATTTTCTGATTGATACGACCATCCATTGTCATGATACGACCACCATATCTGATACGACCACCATTATCTGATTGATACGACCACCATTATCTGATACGACCACCATTTCTGATTGAAGACCACCATTATCTGATTGATACGACCACCATTATCTGATACGACCACCATTATCTGATTGATACGACCACCATTTCGATTGATACGACCACCATTATCTGATTGATACGACCACCATTATCTGATACGACCACCATTATCTGATTGATACGACCACCATTATCTGATTGATACGACCACCATTATCTGATACGACCACCATTATCTGATTGATCGACACCACATCTGATAGACCACATTGATTGATACTTGACCACCACTTATCTGATTGATACGACCACCATTATCTGTATACGACCACCATTATCTGATTGATACGACCACCATTGTCTGATACGACCACCATTATCTGATTGATACGACCACCATTATCTGATACGACCACCATTATCTGATTACGACACCATTATTGATACGACCACCATTATCTGATTGATACGACCACCATTATCTGATTGATACGACCAACATTATCTGATTGATACGACCACCATTATCTGATACGACCACCATTATCTGATTGATACGACCACCATTATCTGATTGATAGAACCACCATTATCTGATTGATACGACCACCATTATCTGATACGACCACCATTATCTGATTGATACGACCACCATTATCTGATACGACCACCATTATCTGATTGATACGACCACCATTATCTGATTGATACGACCACCATTGTCTGATTGACAAAACCACCATTGTCTGATTGATACGACCACCATTATCTGATTGATACGACCACCATTGTCTGATACGACATCAATTATTGCACTTCTGTGAATAACCATATGTGCTTTAATCTCTTGTTTGTTTACACATGAAGATTTCATCAACAGTGCATGAACTCCGTAGCACTGGCGTGGCCCATGTATGCAGTTTTGAAAATAGTGAACATTTTTGTAGAAATGCCATTGTAATATTTGTAATGATTTTGCCAGAGAACCGATTTTGCAGCATACTCTTCGTAATTTTCAACTGCTGAGGGTACTTTTACTTACTCAGCGTGAACACGCGACCTACGTCTTATCCTTTGATTCTGATAGGACTAGGAACTCGATCTCATCTACATTGAGATCAGGAAGCACTGGAGAAATATTAATTTTCACTCCACGTCGGGAAGGAACCGAGTACCTGTGAAGCGAGAGTCGGGCACCGTACCTTCAGGCCACAGACACCCCCAATAATGGTAGCCAGTAGAATTATACTGCCGCTGAATTATCTATCTATTCTCTAATCCTGTTGCAAGCCTCTCTATGCGCCTTGTTTTTCTTTCTTTTCTCCAGTCCTGATTTGCCTCACAGCTTCAGGAAAGAAGAGATTTCTAGCACGGGCTTTTGTGTATGCTTAATAAATAGTGTCTTTCGTAGCCTCTGTTATCTCTTAGGTCCACCTTTTATGTGGCCGGCCTTTCGCTTTGTATCCACTCTATCGGAGTAACATTGCTCTTTGATGCCACTGTCTTTGTGTAATCTAGCTTATGGCCGGTTTCGCTTTTACTCTCTACTTCTTGGCAGTCAACTATGTGGCGGCCTTCGCTTTGTATCCACTTATCGAGTAACATTGCTCTTTGATGCCACTGTCTGTTGGTAATCTGCTTATGTGGCGGCTTTCGCTTTGTATCCACTCTATCGAGTAACATTGCTCTTTGATCCCACTGTCTGTTGGTAATCTGTATGGTCGAACCTTCCTTCCTTCATTTGTCTTGAAATATTTCTAATATTGTTTCTCTTGTATCCTTCCTTCCTTCATTTCGTTCGCTTGAAATATTGTCTAAATATTCAATGTTGTCTCTTGTATCCTTCCTTCCTTCCTTTCGTTCGCTTGAAATATTGTCTATATATTCAATGTTGTCTCTGTATCCTTCCTTCCTTCCTTTCGTTCGCTTGAAATATTGTCTATATATTCAATGTTGTTCCTGTATCCTTCCTTTCTTTCGTTCGCTTGAAATATTGTCTAAATATTCAATGTTGTCTCTGTATCCTTCCTTCCTTCATTTCGTTCGCTTGAAATATTGTCTATATATTCAATGTTGTTACCTGTATCCTTCCTTTCTTTCGTTCGCTTGAAATATTATCTATATATTCAATGTTGTCTCTTGTATCCTTCCTTTCGTACGCTTGAAATATTATCTATATATTCAATGTTGTCTCTTGTATAAACTTCACTGTCTTTTGTATCTCACACAGTGGTCCGTGTAGTTTTCTGTCGAGTGTTGTTTCGTTAGGCCAGTGAGTTTGCCTCAGTGTATCATATTCGGGGCAGTCTTGAAGTATGTGCTCTGCAGTCTGGTGTGCTGTCCACATGTACACATGGCTGAATTGCCAATCTTGAATTTGTATACATGTGGCTGCGGAGCCGATTGTGTCCTGTTCTAAGGGGCAGAATGACAACTTGTTCCAATCAGCTCATATTATAGTAATCGTCTTGTGTTGGTATTTGTGGTTTTCTCATTGATTTAATCATCCTTTTCTTTTGGTGGTAGGTAACTGACACATCCGGTTGCTCTCCTGCAGCACCTTCCTTGGCCAATCGGTCTGCTGTTTCATTTCCTGGTATTCCACAGTGAGAGGGTGTCCACTGCAAGACGACCCTGCGCTGCTTGGACAATTTAGACAGTAGGGTCTGTAGACCTGACAATTTTCTGGACTTGAGTGCTGATTTTGCATCAGTCAAAAATACAACAGGTTGAGGATCAGGTCTGGTATTCAACAGTTTTCAGTTGCCACCTTGATTGCCTGAATTTCTGCATCATAGTTGTGACAGAATTTCCCGTTGGTACTTTAATCGCATATCTAGCGTTGTTTGGGTATTCTATGTACACTTCTGCTCCTCCATTCTTCACTGCATTTTCTGCTGACCCATCCGTGTATACCCGGACCCAGAGATCATGTGGATATTCTTCATCAAGTAAACTGAGAGTGACTGTCTTGCATTGTATGCTGTTCAGCTCATTGTGGTCGAAGCATTTAATTTGTTGTTTCTTGATGAAGTTCAGTACTGATCTTGTACTACATTTTTCCTGATATTTTCATTTCTAAACCGGTCTATTCTCCCCGTATTCAAAAGGTATCAAGCTAGCAACGAACCGCATTACATGGAGATCTAAAACCTCTGCCCTATGTGCCGTCTTTGGCACGAAAGGAACAAACTAACTAACTATTCTTGTTGCTCCCATCATTCTGTGTAGACACTTCATCTCTGTCGTGCCTAGTTTTCTGTTGTCATTTAATGTCAGGGTTGGCACTGGTAGCATAACGCGAGGAGAAATATTGTGTTGTACAATGCAGTTTTTGTGTTCATGGTGACATGTTTGCATTTCAAAATTGGCGCCGTTTGTCCTATCATTTGATTTGCCTTGTTGCATCTGTGGTGGATTTCGTTAGTTATTCTTCCATTTGCTAAAACAAATGCTCCCTGAGTATGTAAAGTCTTTGACTTGTTTTAATGGGCGTTTGTCGTTGAATTATACTGACACAAAAAGAGAATTCTGATTATCAAAAATCACTCGTTTTAAGGGGAGCTCTGTTTCATGGAGGTAAGGAAGTTCCTCTCTATTCTTCTTTGTTCGTTCTTACAACCAATTTTAATCACTCTTGTGATATGTTTGATCTTTGCCAAGAACGTGCATATGTTGCATTGGTTTGTAGGTCCCTAAACGCAGACTTCTACACTTTAGGACACATGCATCCGATTTCAGCCAAACCTCCTTAGTCTCCTCTTAGGACATGCATGGCAGGTAACAGTGGTTCTATTCTTTACACCCCAAATTTGGTCCCCGGTAACCACTCAGGCGACCTTTCTATTCAAAGATACTCGGTTCGTTTCTTCGTTGAGCAATCGGGATATTTTACCAGAAATCACTGATCTCATTGTATGTGAGATCGAGTTCCTAGTCCTATCGGTGACGGACGATAAAATGTAGGCCCGTGTTCAAGTTGAGCACATAAAAGAACACTTGGTATTTTAAACTCGATGAGAGCAGGCTGTAAAACCTCTGCCCGTGCAAAAGTCATTAACAAAATAAACATAAAAATTCCTAGACAAATTTTAACCATCTTCAAAATTACATCGTGAACCCTCGCCGGTGCTACGAAGTTCGTGTACTGTCGCTGAGATCGTCCTGTGTAAGAAATAGATCAAAGTACACATGGTTATTCACCGTAGTGCATTGATGATGGTCCAATCAATCACTCATATTCACTCACTTTGCTCAACACCTACACGCGGTACGATTATTCCCATCTCCTCTATGTCTCTGTGGCAGCGCTGATCAAACCACAGAACGTGTGCAATGCAGGACCTACAACACAACACTACATTCAAAACTACATGGCACCAGAGATGAGCTCCATACAACAGTCAACTTCATTTTAAGAAGGGTATAACCCTCACAACAATGCTTGCAAAGAATAAGGCTCACTTTATTCCATAGTTGATTATTCCATGTCACTCACTTTGTTCTATTTCAGAGTTGAAAAGTCCACAGATCAGGTGATTAAACCTGTCAACGTGGAAGCCTTATCTAAGTGGGTTTCTGCTATTCCTGATGATGTTCTGAAGGATATGGACGCCATAGGTAAGTTTTGCAGTGCATAATGTACTATGATACATTGATCATGAATAAATGATAAAATATGTAGGTCAGTATATGTATATAGAAATTGATAGAATACATGTAGAATATGTAGTTTGTGCAGTGGATAACTTGTCCTGTTCCAGAACGCAGAATGACAACTTGTTCTTCTTCACCTTTCAACTCCCAACGGAGCACAAGTCTTCAACAAACTTTTTCCAACTCTTCCTCTCTCCTGCCATTCTCTTCCAATTTTGTCCGTGTTTTGCCTATCCTTTTAATATCAGCTTCGAGCTCTCTTCTCTAAGAATGTCTAGGCCTTCCCTTACTCCTCTTCCATAGGTCCCAAAACAGTGCCTGTCTTGCTATGCTTCCGGTCGGTCTTCTCAATGTGTGTCCTGTCCATCGCAAGCGTCTCTTCCGTAGCTCTTTCTCCACTGGCATCTGCTTAGTTCTTTCTCCACTGGCATCTGCTTAGTTCTTTCTCCACTGGCATCTGCTTAGTTCTTTCTCTGAGCTCCTAGTTTGTAATGGGATAACTTGAAGGTGAGTTAAATTGAAATAACTCGCAACTGGTACTAGACAGCATGGCCGCCATTACTACGCTTCATTGACAACGTACCATCTCTTTTAGGCTGACATCACATACAGATCACACAAAGAGTGGTTTAACAAGTGAAAGAACAGGAAGCATGGGAGCCAATGAATATAATCAACAAATCAATCAATCAAGTGCCGTGCCTGCCGGCGTAGGCGATCATGTCTCTCCACAACTCTCTGTGCTTGGTGCATGTAATCAGTTCTGACGTCGATATTTTGTCGAACCATGATGTCAGGCCATCCAACATATTCTCCCTCTGTCTTCCATGATCTCTTCCCTGAATTTTACCTGTAGTCACCAAATGTTCTAAACCTTCTCTTCGCATTATATGCCCGAAGAACCTTGATTGTTGGATTCTTATTCTTTTGATAAGGTTACTTTGTGTGCAGGCCTGATTTAAAACCTCCACATTTGTTTTCTTTGCAGTCCATGGAATCAACAAATAGATAGTGAAAAAGAATGAATTGAAATCAAATATAAAAAAAAAAAGATGAGATTTGCTTTGTATCAAATTAACACAAATTTAATCCCAACTCGTTCGTTAGTTTAGCTGTTTAACACGTGTAATATCTTCTATAGTAGCTAGGTATCGATGGTTTAGTCAAAGTGGTTAGATCGATGGTTAGCAATGAATTAGATCGAGGTTTAGCTCAATGTAGATCGATGGTTTAGCAAGGGGATGTTAGATCGATGGTTCAGTCACATGCCAGTAGACGAGGTTTAGTCACATGGTTAGATCGATGGTTTAGTCAAGTGGTTAGATCGATGGTTTAGTCAAGTGGTTAGATCGATGGTTTAGTCAAGTGGTTAGATCGATGGTTTAGTCAAGTGGTTAGATCGATGGTTTAGTCACATGGTTAGATCGATGGTTTAGTCACATGGTTAGATCGATGGTTTAGTCAAGTGGTTAGATCGATGGTTTAGTCAAGTGGTTAGATCGACGGTTTAGTCAAGTGATACGTGTAATATATGTGGGCGTCTGTAGCTTAAGCGGTAGTGAACTCGACCACAACCCAGGCGTACCTGGTTCAAACTTCGCTGTGAGCAACCTGAAAATTAAATCCTCAAGAGGAAGGGGCAGACTCCACAGTACCACAGAATATCAAGCGAACGAGCGGACACTGTCTCGGAAACCGTTCATCAGTTCAACCTGCTAGACCTAGGATAAAAAAAAACACACACGAAAGAACACATACGTGACAGATTTACAAACATATTCTCGACTTCTAAGTCGATGTTGTTGATATCTTTCTATATAGGAAAGAGAAATGAGCAAACATAGAGTGCATTGGTGATATTTCTTACATCAGTCAATGAACCATTTAGTTATTGTTCCTATTCTTAACGAAACTGCCCTCAATGGAACAACCGCGTGCGGTACCGCTTCTTCTTCACCTTTCTTCTTCTTCTTCTTTGCGTTCGGTTTCGTATGCTCGTCTAAATCATGAGATGGGTTGCCTCATGAAGCTGCATGTCAGTTGGAGTTCTTCGAGAGTTCCCATAGCTTGGTCTGTAAGCTTTGTTCATGAGGCCATGTTTTATTTCGTTGGTGTATGTATGATGGACATGACTGCAGGATGTGCTCTGGAGTCTGTGTTTCTGTCTGGCATGCACACTGTGCAATCTGAGCAGGCTTTATTCTGTGCATGTGGTGGTTGAGCCTGCAGTGACCTGTTCTTAGGCGAAAGATTGTTGTGTGCTGTTTTCTGTTTAGTCTGCTGATGGGATCTTGTGGGTGTTTGCTGTGGTTTGTTAACCTCCATACTCTTGTACTTTCTTTTGATATGTGTCTTGATTTCTGGTAGTGATACTGGGTGTTTCTATAAGTCTTTGTTCCTCCTTAGCCTAGCATGTCTGCTCTTCATTTCCTGGAACGCCACAGTGGGCTGGTATCCACTGAGAATAATTTTCTTCACCTTTCAACTCTCAACGGAGCACAGGTCTTCAACAAACTTCTTCTACTCTTCCGTTTCCTGTCTTCCTTCTTCCATTGTTACCTATCCTTTTAATATCAGCCTCCAGCTCTCTTCTCCAGGTCTGTCTAAACCTTCCCCTACTCCTCTTTCCCTGCGGGTTCCAAAACAGTGCCTGACTTACAATGCTTCCGGTCGGACCTCTCAATGTATGTCCTATCCATCGCCAGCGTCTCTTCCGTAGCTCTTTCTCCACTGATATCTGCTTTGTTCTTTCTCTGAGTTCCTTGTTTGTAATCGTATCATACCATCTCAGTCCCTCTATTCTACGTAAACATCCACTTATGAAAGTCTGTAGTTTTCTGATGGTTTCTTTTGTTGTCCTCCATGTTTCCAAGCCATAGAACAGTATTGACTTCACATTTGATTGAATGATTCTCAGCTTTTCGCGGTACTGCTTGCACGAGCGAAATATGTAAAGTTGCGCTCCTGTACGTGAAAAAACTGCCGTCTCGGAAGAACTGTGGTGGGTGATGTCGGCGAGCACAAAATTACTTTTTGCGCTGTTAGCGCTTAATGAAACGACCGTCTGAATTATTTGTGTGTAGCCCCAGTCCAATGTTTCCCGACGCCAAGGAAAATGCAGAGTAACAATTCTACCTGTGCCGACAAGCGTCTCGAAGCGGCTGACTAGAAGAGTAGGGCAGTTAATATGAAAGATTGACTGGTCGTACAAACCCAAACATTGGCGAAGATCGAAACTTTTCGGACGCGATCGTCCAACGCGATCGTAAGAAGACGTCCAAGCACCATGGCTCAGATCAAATAAAGGCCAATTGAACAGGCTAAAATTGCTCGTTCGTGTGAGAAGCCCATATCTCCTTAATGACTGAGAATGCTCCTAATCCGGAATGACCTCACAAAGTCAGAAAGGGCGCAGAGTGTAGACATACTCTTAGGCGTAGAGCCCAAATATACGTCGAAAAATTATAATTAAAGAGCAATCAATACACGAAGGTTGGGAAAGTGTAGGGGACTGACTGTCAGCGAGACAGACTCAAAACATTTCCATAGGACAGAAACAGAAACCCTGACCTATACATGTATGGTACCATACATAAGTAGTGGTCTAATAACCGGGGATGCAACGTACAGTAGTTCTTGTCCAAAGATCAATTATATACCGCAATAAGAATGATCAAATTGTTAGCAAAGAACGAACGGGAAGAAGAAAAATCAATGAATCAATCAGTCAATCAATCAAAGATCACAAAAGTCAAAGAAGAAGAGCACAGGGTCAAGACCTCCGTCTCATCGATCTCACTAATTCTCACCAGTGTTTCAATTTCTCTATTGTAGCTCCTATGCTTCGAACTCTTGGCTATGACCCTTCAGCAAATCCACCAAACTACGGGAAGCCAGATCCCAACGTTGCAGACAACACTATACACATCAAGAAAAACTCAGATTTTTGGAAGCAGCGGGAGTTAGACGTTCTCAGTCATGGAGCGGATGACAATCATCACCAGCCTCAACAGCAACAGCAGCAGGACCCAGGTGTACACGATACAGATATTGGTGCCATAGACAAGATGTCACAGAAGGATACAGAGTCCGAAAGATGATATTGTAAAATGAACACGAGTTGTTCATATTTCTATAAGCATGCATTGTTCGGCTTTGTCCAGTGAGGTATTATATATTTATATTTGCTGTTTTGTGTGTGTGTGTGTGTGTGTGTGTGTGAGGGCGTGTGGATGGAGTGTTGGTGTGTAGTCATGTGGTTAAAGGATTGGCATAGTCAGGCGAGCGGTTGGTGTGTAGTCATGTGGTTAAATTGTTGGCATAGTCAGGCGTGTGGGTTGGGTGTTGAAGTTGTAGTCAGTGTGGTTAGAAATTGTTGGCATAGTCAGGGGGATGGTTGAGCGCTGCAGAGGTTAAGTAGTGTAGTTGTTAGGGAATTCGCTTCTTAGGGTAGTGGTCCGGGTTCAGTTCCACAGTGGACGTGATATTTTTTCAGACCGTCTCAGGTCGACAAGCCTCATTTGGGTACCAGGAAAAGAACTGGGAAGTCAAGACGGCCGGTGTGATGTTGACAACATCAGCCATCTGTGAGTCATAGTCAATGGCTAGATCGATTGCTTTAGTCAGTGGTTGAAGGTTCTACCTCTTGCATGGTTAGATGATGGTTTAGTCAAGTGGTTGATTGTGGTTTATCAGGTAGTTGAGTGTTGGACAGTCAGATGGTTAGATAGATGGTTTAGTCAGTGGTTAGAGTGTTGGGATCAGGTTTGTTGAGTTTAGCAAGTTGGGTTGATGATTGTTTAGTCAAGTGGTTTAATGCTTAAGCATGACAGATCATTTACTCGAACTGGTTGATGTTGGCATTTCTAGACCTGATGTTTACGTCGAAGGTTGGATATGTGATCAGGTAGTTAACAGTGTTGCATAGTCAGAGTTAGATCGATTGCTTTCAGTCAATGGTTTAATCACTAACCACTTGACATACCATCACTCGAACTCACTTGACTATACCATCACTCGAACCACTTGACTATACCATCACTCAAACCACTTGACTATACCATCACTCGAACCACTTGACTATACCATCACTCGAACCACTTGACTATACCATCACTCGAACCACTTGACTATATTTTGTTCGTGTGGAGAGATAGAACTACACTTAACCGAAATAACCAGGGATCCACTGGGATCAGTAAGTGATGTTTTTTAGAGCTTCTACTGTGCTAGAAATTGGAGAATACTGCAGTGATGACCAATATACCCTACCTGAGTAGGAGTCTCCGCAGCACTAAGCATAGCACTACACACCTAGAGCTGTTGGAGGTTTCTGGGTCTGCAAGAAATCCGGTACTCTCCCAACGCACACTAGTAAAAGAGTGAAAACTCCTGGGGTTCTACAACACCACCATAAAAAGCGGTATTAAAGACAGACTGTATAGTTGACATCTATAAGCAAGTCTTCACGCAAGAATCAATCAGTAGCACCATACCAGGTACCATTGCTAACGTCTGAATTCACAGCGGACAAATACAGAAGAAGAAGTTGTTGACGTCTAATCGTGAATAAATGCAAGACAAATCAAAATGTCAATATAATTTCTTACATATGCTTTGTTTAATTTGAATACAGGCTGTTTGTAAAGTCTCACAACACTTCATATGTAGGTCAGCTTGAAAATGAAGTACATGACGTCATCAAAAAAATGTGCTAAAACCAAGTAGTGATATTAGTCACAATAGTTACTGCTATTGTCTACTGCTGTTTGGTAAATGTGTTTCATCATTGCTACATAGTTTTACTGCAGTCTTCAACTCTATCGATAATACTATTCTTAGTAAACTAGACAGAACAAATGAAATATTCATTATAACAGATGTTGGAAATATCCACCACAGACTTCAAGATATGTCTGTACACGTTTCCTCATATTGTCAAATATTCTGTCTTCAGTTGAAAACATCATTATGGTTTGAGTGAAAAGAATTACCCCAGCAGACAGCAGTCACTCACTTGCATATTGCACCACAATTGACTATGGAACACATTTTTGATGACGTCATGTACTTTGTTTTTCACATTTGTTCTATATAAAAGTGTTGTGAGACTTTATAAACAGCTTGTGTATGTGATTGCCTGTCATTCTTTGAATATTTTTTTTTTATGTTAAATAAAAATAAATATTCTTCTTCTTCAATGAACAATTACTACATGTTCGTATATCAACATATTTACAACATTGATGAACTATCAGTTTTATATCAAACTGACATAGAACATATGTAACTCTATCTAATTTATGATCTTCAATCCTAGTACAATATCCATGTACAATATCAGGTGCCATGCCGGCTGGCATAGGCGATCATGGATCTCACGAATCTCTGTCTCCGGTGTTTGCTATAATCTCAGATGTTGACGCTTCATGCCATGAAGTCGGTCTATCAAATTGTCCCTCTCGATCCGTCTATCGTTTCACTGATTTTACGGTTCTAAACCTCTTTCTATCATGATCTGTGTCATCAAGTTACTGCCATCAACAGGAAGGCTGCTGAGTGTTCTGGGATTGTCAGAGTGCTTTTAACCAATTTCAGAGAAGGTGACAATGTGAATTCTGAATCATACTGCGAAGTTCTATTGATGCTTCATGATGCACGAAAATGCCAGAGTGTTGCTTTTCATGACAATGCCAGACCACATACGGCCGTTAACCAGGAAAATTAACCAACTACGGTGAAAGTTTACAGTCCGACCTAGCCCTAACGATTTCACCTTTTGGTCCTGAAAACCACCTGGCGGAGACATTCGCGAATGACGCCGAGTTAATGAAGTGAACGTGTTTAGAACAGAGCCCGCAGTTCTATGCAGCCGGTTTGGGAGGATTGATAAACGATGGATAAGTTCATCAATGTTGGTAAATTATGTTGAGAAATAAAGGAACAATGTAGTATAAAAATAAACTGGTTTCAAGTTTTATCATGTTTGTTTTTTTCTACAGCCATTGGGCTTACTTATTGACTTCTCGTACAATATTTGAAAATGTTAATTTTATGATCTTCTCCATAAATGTATCTGTCATCATCATCAGGTGCCATGCCGACTGGCATGGCGATCAGGATCTCCACGAATCTCTGTCTCCGGTGTTTGCATCATCTCAGATGTTGACGCTCTTCCGTGCCATGAAGTCGGTCAATCCAAATTGTTCTCTCTCTCGTCTTCCTCATCTCGTTTCCTGATTTTACCGGTTCTAAACCTCCTTTCTCATCACAGTGGTATCCTGTATCTACTTTTTAATGTTACTTTATTGCCTAATCAACATACTGTGGTCCCATCAAAAGCATACTGTGTCTGCTTCATAAGTTTACTGTGTCTGCTTCATAAGTTTACTGTGTCTGCTTCATAAGTTTACTGTGTCTGCTTCATAAGTTTACTGTGTCTGCTTCATAAGTTTACTGTGGTCTCTTCATAAGTTTACTGTGGTCTCTTCATACGTTTACTGTGTCTGCTTCATAAGTTTACTGTGTCTGCTTCATAAGTTTACTGTGTCTGCTTCATAAGTTTACTGTGTCTGCTTCATAAGTTTACTGTGTCTGCTTCATAAGTTTACTGTGGTCTCTTCATAAGTTTACTGTGTCTGCTTCATAAGTTTACTGTGGTCTCTTCACAAGTTTACTGTGGCCGCTTCATAAGTTTACTGTGGTCTCTTCATAAGTTTACTGTGTCTGCTTCATAAGTTTACTGTGGTCTCTTCATAAGTTTACTGTGGTCTCTTCATAAGTTTACTGTGGTCTCTTCATAAGTTTACTGTGGTCCCATCATAAGTTTACTGTGGTCTCTTCATACGTTTACTGTGTCTGCATCATAAGTTTACTGTGTCTGCATCATAAGTTTACTGTGGTCCCATCATAAGTTTACTGTGGTCCCATCATAAGTTTACTGTGTCTGCTTCATAAGTTTACTGTGTCTGCTTCATAAGTTTACTGTGTCTGCTTCATAAGTTTACTGTGGTCTCTTCATAAATTTACCGTGGTCCCATCATAAATTTGCTGTGGTCCCTTCATAAGTTTACTGTGTCTGCATCATAAGTTTACTGTGTCTGCTTCATAAGTTTACTGTGTCTGCTTCATAAGTTTACTGTGTCTGCATCATAAGTTTACTGTGTCTGCATCATAAGTTTACTGTGTCTGCATCATAAGTTTACTGTGCTCTCATAAGTTTACTGTGTCTCTTCATAAGTTTACTGTGTCTGCTTCATAAGTTTACTGTGTCTGCTTCATAAGTTTACTGTGGTCTCTTCATAAGTTTACTGTGGTCCCATCATAAGTTTACTGTGTCTCTTCATAGTTTACTGTGTCTGCATCTATAAGTTTACTGTGTCTCTCATAAGTTTACTGTGGTCCTTCATAAGTTTACTGTGTCCATCATAAGTTTACTGTGTCCCTCATAAGTTTACTGTGTCTGCTTCATAAGTTTACTGTGTCTGCTTCATAAGTTTATCAATTTTTCTGGTCTTCATAAGTTTACTGTGTCTGCATCATAAGTTTACTGTGTCTGCTTCATAAGTTTACTGTGTCTGCTTCATAGGTTTACTGTGTCTGCTTCATAAGTTTACTGTGTCTGCATCATAAGTTTACTGTGTCTGCTTCATAAGTTTACTGTGGTCTCTTCATAAGTTTACTGTGTCTGCTTCATAAGTTTACTGTGTCTGCTTCATAAGTTTACTGTGTCTCTTCATAGTTTACTGTGTCTCTTCATAAGTTTACTGTGTCCCATCATAAGTTTACTGTGGGCTCTTCATAAGTTTACTGTGTCTGCATCATAAGTTTACTGTGTCCTATCATAAGTTTACTGTGGTCCCATCATAAGTTTACTGTGGTCCCATCATAAGTTTACGTGGTCCTCATAAGTTTACTGTGTCTCTTCATAATTTACGTGTCTGCTTCATAAAGTTTATGTGTTGGGCTTCATAAGTTTACTGTGTCTGTTCATAAGTTTACTGTGTCTGCTTCATAAGTTTACTGTGTCTGCTTCATAAGTTTACTGTGTCTGCTTCATAAGTTTACTGTGGTCCCTCATAAATTCTAGCCTGTAGCCTATTGTTATAATCTCACTTGTGATCCGCAATGCCTGATGTTTCCTACCCACTGTGGTACAGCCTCAAAGTAAACATCTAAAGTGGCGCGGCCTATGCTACCACATCACCCATCGTGTGCCGACGTTAGTGAAATACAGGCCACCTGTATGACCTTATACCACAGGTATGAAGGTTCCTTTCATTTACTACATCATAAATTTACTGTGGTCCTTCATAATTTCTGGCCCATTATAATCATACTGTGATCCTAACATGTACTTCTAACATGTGGTCCATGATAATCATACTGTGGTCCGTATACCCTCACTCATATCCCGTTCACCTCTCATCCATAGATGAACCACTATCGTTTCTTTGCATAATTGGCAAATCTAACTAACAATAAATTCCGAACAGACTAAGCGTGCGGCTCATGGACCCGTGTTCGTTCGTTGTAAGGCAAGAATGTTGTCTTCTGTTGTGGGCATCAATGGACATAAATGAATAATCCTAACCTGACAGCTTCGCGGTGACTGACACTAACCATAATAATAATAATAATAATTCCTCTCGTACCGTTATACGTTACATAGGGCCTGCAAGTAATTTCTCCATACCGCTCTATCCTGAGCAACTCGCTCAATCTCCTCCATGGAACTGAGACCGATATTTCCTGCCTCTCTCAGCAAAGTTCGTTTCAGGGTCTCCTTAGGTCGACCTTCTTTCTTGAACCCTTTGCATCCCACTTCAATGCCTGGTTTGATATTCGTTGATCATTTCTCCTCAGGTGTGCCCAACATATCTCCATCTTCTCTTTCTTATAACACTAACCATGCAGCCATTAAATTCCTCAGTCTCACGTCCCACATTTCCTACACTGCCCTAAAAAGCAGTACTACATGCAGTAACGACAGTTTGTTTAAAATCTATTTTTGTTGACATAATCAAAACAATGTTGCCAAATAACTTGTTGATGTATACACTTAGTATACAATTATTTCCTTCAAACATAGCAGTTCCTTTCTTTTCTTCATTCCCCTGCCATGGGAATCATCAGTATTTTATACACTTCGATATCTGACAGTAAACTAAGCGCACAACCAGAGATCGCTGAAGAAAAATTAGAAGACCAAACACATCTCGTAACCCTTGCTATCCTCAGTAATGTTAAAGAGCGAAATCATTAAATCAACAGAAATGCTAAATCAAAGTTATGTTATAAAGTTGAGTTTAACACAACAGACAATGCTAATCAATTATATTATAAGTTAAGTTTAACACAACAGAAAATGCTAAATCAAGTTATATTATGTAAAAGTTAAGTTTAACACAACGAAAATGCTAAATCAAAGTTATATTATGTAAAGTTAAGTTTAACAATAAGGAATATCAGTATTATTAACATTTTTCTGCAATAAATAACACCGGACTGGTAGTATTTTGTAAAATTGCAATAAAGCTTACATTGTTCTATCAAATCGTGACCCTCGGCAACATAAGGTCGACTAGCTCAGACGGGAAAACCAACATTCCTGTTTAATGTAAGCTGGTTTTTTTTGTATATGTTTGATAAAACACTGTAATCTTTTTTGTAATTTTACTCAATTCTATGAGTTCATTGTTATTTATTCATGATAAAATATTCATCATACTGATATTCCTTAACTTTAAACTGAATTTCTAACATAATATAATCTTGATTTAACATGTTGTGTTGTTGTTCAAATAAATTCATCTTGATACAATTATACTGGAATGTGAGGTCACGTGACCGGTTGTGGTCTGATTTCCTAGAATAATTTTTTATCTGACCATTTTATCTGAACCATTTATCTGAGCCACTTTATCTGAACCATTTTATCTGAACCATTTTATCGGCTGTATGTTATCGGAAGCCACGTATCAAACGTATATAAAAGTCAGCCTACGTCAACAGGAATTTCCGACTGAGTTTTATGTTACCGGGAGCTACGGAAATTATGTTGGCAAATAAGACAAAAATGTCAGTAAAACAATACACGGTTTTTCAAGTTAATATCTCGTTCCGACTGAGTTTTATGTTACCGGGAGCTACGGAAATTATGTTGGCAAATAAGACAAAAATGTCAGTAAAACAATACACGGTTTTTCAAGTTAATATCTCGTTCCGACTGAGTTTTATGTTACCGGTAGCTACGGAAATTATGTTGGCAAATAAGACAAAAATGTCAGTAAAACAATACACGGTTTTTCAAGTTAATATCTCGTTCCGACTGAGTTTTATGTTACCGGTAGCTACGGAAATTATGTTGGCAAATAAGACAAAAATGTCAGTAAAACAATACACGGTTTTTCAAGTTAATATCTCGTTCCGACTGAGTTTTATGTTACCGGTAGCTACGGAAATTATGTTGGCAAATAAGACAAAAATGTCAGTAAAACAATACACGATTTTTCAAGTTAATATCTCGTTCCGACTGAGTTTTATGTTCCCGGAGCTACGGAAATTATGTTGGCAAATAAGACAAAATGTCAGTAAAACAATACACGATTTTTCAAGTTAATATCTCGTTTTGTTGTGGGTTTTTTAAAAAGAATATTAAATATCTATTTGTGATTAACCTTCGTACTTAAGAGCGAGAGAATTGGGAGTTTCAAGAACCCCAGGGGAAGCACGGGAGCCAATGAATATCATCAATAAATAAACACTGTACAAGTATTGGGGGTTTTCCTGACAAAAAGTACCAAACACAGGATTTGAACAAACACGAAACTAAATTTCTTACACCTACCACTTGCCTAGTCTCTACACATTGCCTGCTCTACAGACAGCTTACACTACACATTGCCTAGCCTCTACAGACGAGCACTTTCAGAACAGAACCTGGAGAGCTAGCTGCTTGTGTTGTTACAAACCCTAGTATGTAGAGCTAGGCAATGTGAGCTGTAAGAAATCAAGATTTGTGGTTGGAATAATGGGTTTGATTATTTATTTATTCAGGACGCCCGCTTAATACTTGTTTAATAATTCCTCTCGTACCGTTATACGTTACATAGGGCCTGCAAGTAATTTCTCCATACCGCTCTATCCTGGGCAACTCGCTCAATCTCCTCCATGGAACTGAGACTGATATTTCCTGCCTCTCTCAGCAAAGTTTGTTTCAGGGTCTCCTTAGGTCGACCTCTCTTTCTTGAACCCTTTGCATCCCACTTCAATGCCTGCTTTGATATTCTTGATCATTTCTCCTCAAGGTGTGCCCAACATATCTCCATCTTCTCTTTCTTATAACAGTTGTCACTAGTGGTTGACCAGACATATCTCTGATTTCATCACTTCTCCAGAATTCGTTTCATACTTGCTTACTATCTATTTATTGATCATACTTAAGAACAAACCAGATATAATATATTTTCCAATGGCCCCCTGCCCCCTCCCTACCTAAATGGATGGAAACCCCGTACTTAAATAAAATACACGTGACACCACTATACTTAAGAATGGGGGAATGAAAATCGTGGCATATCCTTTACAGGACTTAGCCAACAACAACAGTAAACAAGTCGTCGATTTTCTAGGCACCACTTTAATGTTCAGTAGTTCGCCATTGCTTTCTGAACGGTGATGTCTTTTTTTATCGTTCGTAAAAATCTAAGTGTACTAATTTGCTTCCAAACTTGCCTGTCGCGAAGTTTGAACCAGGTCCACTTACTTAAGAATGTCATAGTTAATTATATTACAGTAAACCTTTTCTGCTTGTGTATATAAAACTGCTTGTGTTCATTTCCAGAAGGTTTGTGTTCAAATCTACATTTCTGTTGCCAGTATTACTTGTATACTCTTATATTACAGCCACCTGCAACAGAAGCTTGTTCGGCTCAGTCGGTTAATGGGAAATTCCCGATGAAGTGGTATGACCTTAATATATATATATATATATATATATATATATATATATATATATATATATCATTGATAGAATACCGTGTTCCATATTACTGTTAGTTTTCTAGACATTGTCGTGGAAGGTAGTCTCCATTGCTTTCCTTCATAGCAGTGACCAAATGCTACAAATAAGAAAGAGAAAATTGAGATATTTTGGACATATAAAAAGACACAAGGGGCTGGAGAAGACAATAATGGAAGGAGGCATACCGGCAAAGAGAAGAAGAGAAAGACCACGGAGAAAATGGATTCAGAATTTAATGGATGATACAGACGCGCGGTGACAGCTTCGGACAAAATGGCATAAATTCTTCTGCCCTGTACAATTCTCCAAGCGTACCCTCAGAAATGGGGAAAAATATTGTATTATCTTATCTTATCTTATCTTATCTTAACCACATTTGCAGGTGAAGCGTCGTGGGGAGAGTTAGTTTCTATCTTGTGCCAGGTGTGTTGCGCTTGACGTTGTCAGTCCATGCTTTCGCAGGGACTCTGAGATGTTATCTATCCATCTTGTTCTTGGCCTGCCTCGTGCTCTGCGCCCTGAGTGTCGATTATTATAGGCACGTGATGGTAGTAAATGTGGTTCCATTCTCATTAAATGGCCGAACCACTTGAATATTTGCTTCTCGATGTACTGTATGCATGGTATAGTACCAACGATGCTTCTGATATTCTCGTTTCTCACTCTATCTCGCCTTGTAACGTTGACAGCTTTTCGTAGACATCTCATTTCACATGTTGTAATCTTTCTTTCTTGTGTCTTAGTCAGGGGCCATGTTTGGCACTGATAGCAGAGAGTTGGAATAAATATGCAGTTTATCAGTTGTCGTTTGACTGCCATGTTAATGCTTGGATGTTTTAATAGTGGTGACAGTTGGTATGTCACTGCATTTGCCTTCTGGCATCTAGTCTCGATTTCTCTGTCCATCTTTCCATCTGCTGTGAATATACTCCGAGATATTTGAATTCTGGAGTCTGTTGTATTTTGACATTATTCACGTGTATATTTAGTTGACCTGTTGACCTGCTTATTGTCATGACTTCTGTTTTGGAGGTGTTAATTTTCATGTCATATTTTTCGCATGTGGTTTGCAGGGCATTTATGTGTTGTTGAAGTTTGTTTTCGTTGTTGTAAATTATACTCTGATCATGGAATATTGTATTGACTTGGGTTTATTTTAGGAAGGGGGTGAGTCTGAGAATTTCCACGGCCCTTAGTCACTAGCGTAGAGTGTTGTCCACATCGTTTTCCAGGAGCCCATGTTTTTATTTGAAGATGTATTCTTGTGTTATTTAACAGGCAGTGGAAAAACATATAAATATGCTTTTGATTATGGGTGTTGCAGAAGAGTGTGTGCCATGGTCAAAGAAGAGAACAGGTGGATCTGTCCAGAGAGAGCTCAAAATCGGAGAAAACTGGCTAATGCTACAAATAAGAAAATTGAAGTATTTTGGATATATAAATGGACGCAAAGGGCTGGAGAAGACCATGGTGGAAGAAGGCATACCTACAAAGAGAAGAAGAGAAGAGGAAGACCACGGAGAATATCTATTCAGGATGTAAATGATGGTTTGAACTGATGACAACAGAGGCGGAACATCTGGCCTATGAGAGAGAAATTCCGAAGGACTGTTGGGGTGGTAAAGTTCTGCTCGCCCGCCTGCCCAGCGTGTTCGTAGCGCGTTGGACTGTGGGTGACAAGCCCTCTTTGAGTGCGGGTACAATTCCACGAGCTGGCAGAAAAAGCCACAGATTCCCCAGATTTACGGTGTTCGTGGCACCGAACCGTAGGGTTACGATGTCCATGGCACCGAGCCGAAGAGCTGAAAGAAAAGTTCTGCTCAGGACATGCTATTTGATGAGGATTCTTGTATCGTAAATTGTGAACTGTTATTGCTAACTCTTTTGTTTATGTACATCTGACATTGTTTGCAACAACATATTCAATAAAAACTTACTTGCAATTCGAATTTTATGTTCTTGTATCATCAAGAGATACCGCTAAAAACTAAAGTAGTAAATCTTGTACTCAGCGCATTTTAAATATAACGAGTACAGAGCAAGAGGAAGACCACGCAAAAGATGGAGTGATGGCACCAAGAACAGCCTTAAGAAAATGAATAACAGCTTACAAAGTGCCTTAGAACAAGCACACAAGATCACTACATATTCACCCCCAACACTTCTATAAAGAAGTAAATGCTGGCAGAGAACAAGAGGACATTTGTTAGTGTCTTATGATTGATAACGGGGAGAAAGAATAAGCATGAAGAAAGAGGAAAAAGAAGGAGAAGAAATATGAACAAGGAGAAGATGAAGAAGTAAAAATAATGAAGACGAAAAAGAAAGAATGGAACATACTGTTGAAATTGTTTCTAACTCTGTCAGTTTTTCATTGCAGATTTTTTAAACAAATATATTTACTGATTTCGATTGATTGGTTGAACTATTATCAATGCATTTCTGGGAATAGAGATATGTGATCCAATCTCTTTCTTACAAATGAAGATCTCAGCGACAGTGCACAAACTCCGTATCACCGGCGATGTCCCCTATATAATTTTAATTGTTAAAAGCGTTTGTAGCAATTACATTTTAATGAAATTTTCACAGGCAGCGGCTTTGCAGCAGATTTATATCAAATTTACTAGCACTAGTAAGACTTCACAAAATATATGAAGAAATCATTCATTTCTTTAGACACGCTTCATTTCTTCAATTGAAAACTGCGTTGAGATCAGATGGTCGTATTTTCCATCGTTTAATATCAAGATTTGTGAGTCTCTCATTCAATAGACATTGATACGAGTTCATGTATCGATCTCTGTTGCCAAATATATCCACATATTACCAGCACCATAGTTTCTAAATTTGGTTTCTTGTATTCTTTCCCTCGTTTCAGTCTCGGTTTGCACTTTCACGTCGCTATTTTTCGTCATCGAGTCAGAAATCATGGATAGCCGACTCTTCTTTGTTATCGTAATGAGTAAAACTCCTCTCTCCTTCTCCTTCTTTATCCCTTTCACCTCCAAGGAGGCATAGGTCCTCAACCAAGGTCTTTCAAGCTCTCATGCACTTAATAATAATAATAATTCCTCTCGTACCGTTATACGTTACATACGGCCTGCAAGTAATTTCTCCATACCGCTCTATCCTGGGCAACTCGCTCAATCTCCTCCATGGAACTGAGACCGATATTTCTTGCCTCTCTCAGCAAAGTTCGCTTCAGGGTCTCCTTAGGTCGACCTCTTTCTTGAACCCTTTGCATCCCACTTCAATGCCTGCTTTGATATTCGTTGATCATTTCTCCTCAAGTTGTGCCCGACATATCTCCATCTTCTCTTTCTTATAACAGTTGTCACTAGTGGTTGACCAGACATATCTCCATCTTCTCTTTCTTATAACAGTTGTCACTAGTGGTTGACCAGACATATCTCCATCTTCTTCTTATAACAGTTGTCACTAGTGGTTGACCAGACATATCTCCATCTTTCTCTTATAACAGTGTCACTAGTGGTTGACCAGACATATCTCCATCTTCTTTCTTATAACAGTTGTCACTAGTGGTTGACCAGACATATCTCCATCTTCTCTTCTTATAACAGTTGTCACTAGTGGTTGACCAGACATATCTCCATCTTCTCTTTCTTATAACAGTTGTCACTAGTGGTTGACCAGACATATCTCTGATTTCATCACTTGGTCGTGGTTATTTAAAGCTAAGTGTTTTTACAAGGTGGGATAGCTAGTCCCACGCTAAACCTCCACTTTCGCTGAAGACAACATGTGGATCTGCCATTTCTGCTGAGAGGAACCGAACCATATGGGGTAAAACCCGGTGCAATGAAATCAACCCTTCGGCTTTAAAACCCTTAAAACTGCATGTGGAAGGTATTAGTGGTTATATTTGTACCCCGAAGGCAGGCCACGGCAACCACACGGGCGACACTTTGAATAGTCATCTTTGACTATCGGACAGGAGAGTTGACTATCGGACAGGAGAGTTGACTATCGGACAGGAGAGACGCGTAGGCGCATTTTTTGAAGTTCTCATCGTCTGTATTGCGATCAGATTTCAAAACGTACATGTATGCACCCACCCTTCTACCAATTCCAAGTAGCTATCCTTCAATCAATGAACAAACAATCAATACTATCATTGAAAGCCACAGAGATGTGGTTTTACAGAAGAATGTTGAAAATTCCATGGACAGCAAAGAAAACAAATGTGGAGGTTTTAAATCAGGTCTGCACACAAAGAAACCGCATCAAAAGAATAAGAATCCGACAATCAAGGTTCTTCGGGCATATAATGCGAAGAGAAGGTTTAGAACATTCTGGTGACAGCAGGTAAAATTCAGGGAAGGAGAGATCGTGGAAGACAGAGGAGAAGATGTTGGATGGCCTGACATCATGGTTCGACAAAATATCAACGTCAGAACTGATTACATGCACCAAGCAAAGAGAGTTGTGGAGAGACATGATCGCCTGCCGGCAGGCATGGCACTTGATTGAGTGATCCTTCGATCCTTACCCGTTTAGCCAGACAGTCTGTTACCAGTGCCACCACTTGGAGGTGAGGTAGGATCTTGATCAGTGCCAGCTCACTGACCCTGGCGCCACTGTATATCCTTACATGAGTGCGCCTGCAGCACCTCTCCTCCTCATTCTAATCTGCTAGTTGTCTTTCTCTGACAAAATAGCGTACATCATTTATCTTTCCGTAGATCGAGTTTTCATGTATCGTTTATTCCATATTCTCTTTCATTCTATTATTCTATCTGCAATATTCCATCTTCTCTCAATCTCACATCTCCTCTTGTAACTTCCTTCAGAGTTCATTGATTGATAGAACCATCATCATTGAACTTCGGTGAGTAACCATGTGTGCTCCGATCTCTTTCTTACACAGGAAGATGTCAGTGCAACAGTGAAGGCTCCAGATATAATTTTGAAGATGTTTTGTAGGAATTTTCATTTAAAATCTTTTTCTAATGAATTTTGTCCGGGCAGCGTCTTTCCAGCCTCCTCTTCTGGATTTTGAGTTATCTTAGTGTTCTTTTACGTGCTCAAATTGAACACGGTACCTACGTTTTATCGTCCGACTCCGATAGGACTTGGAATTCGATCTCACCTACACTGAAATCAGGATCTCTGGGAAATATTCTGGCGGTTCAACGAGGGAGAGAACCTAGCTTTCCATTAGCTCCAAGCCCATGTCGCCTCATGAGCACCTAGACTCTACACTACAGATACTCCAAGCCCCCATTGCCTCGCCCTACATACGAGCACCTAGACTCTACGCTACAGATACTCCCAAGCCCCCATTGCCTCGTCCCTACATACGAGCGTTTTAAAGAACACAACCGCCCGCCTGTCCAGCGTGTTCATAGCGAGGTGGACGACGAGTGACAAGCGGTTCAATTCAGTGCGGTTCAATTCCGCGGGCTGGCATAAAAGCCACATGTTCTCCAGATTTACGGTGAACGTGGCACCGAACTGAAGAGCTGAAAAGCTCAAGTGCTTCTGGATCGGAAAAAAATTACGACCAGCTATTTCTCCAGGTTCTATTCTTAAAAAACGCTGGTCTGTATGACTAGGTAATGGGTGCCGTGGTCTTGTAAGCGTTTACTAGGTAATGGGTGCCGTGGTCTGTATGACTAGGTAATGGGTGCCGTGGTCTGTATGACTAGGTAATGGGTGCCGCCGTTAGAAATAAGGGGTTGTGGTTCGAATCATGTGTTTGGTAATTTATTTTTCTGAAAGCCCCTAACACATGATCACTATTTATTGATGCTAGCCTCTACCACAGCCAACTATAAACTTATAGGCCTTCGGACTCGGGTCAGAATTATGGAAAATCAGATCACAACTACACCACGTGACCTCGCATTCCAGTATTGGAGTATGTAGACAAATTCATTTTAAAATCAACACAAAATGCTAAATAAAAGTTATATTATGAAACAAGTTCAGTTTAACAATAAGGAATATCAATATTATGAATATTTTTCACCAATAAATAACCATAGACTCACAAAATTGAGTAAAATTGCAAAACAGCTTGAATCGTTTTATCAAACATATATACACTCCAGCCTCCTTCTCTGATCTAGGTCAGGATTCCCGGTCTGGCCTAGTTATCTAGTGATGGCCGTGCCTCAACGCTACATAGACCCTCCTCTCATTCTATTATTTTGTCAGCAATACTCCTTCTCTTCCCACTATCACCTCTTCTCCTGTCACTTCTCTCAGAGAGTATAACAAATGAATATCCTCTGGGACATAATGTTACTCAAGATTGAAACCGTGTTGTCTTATTCTGGACATTTGAGGCTAAAGAACAAGTCATGAATCTTTAGGTAATAAATTACATGAAAGAGGCTTGTCTAATAAAATGGACATTTGACAATCGGTGGGAGTTCTCAGGGATACACATCTAAGAGATCTATGGGACGAGGTGGTCAAGCAGATTGTCTTGGGTTGTAAAGGACGGGCTTAAAATAAACAAAAAAAACCACTGTCGTTGTCCCTCCCTGAAATACCGCTTTTTAGGGCGGTGTAGGACAGATGGGACAAGAACCTGAGAAATGTAATGGCTAGTGCAGCCACCGCGACGCTGTTCAGAGTAGGATATTTCATTATGCCCACAACAACAAACAAATCCTTGGCCTTACCGTGAATTAAACACAGGTCTCCTGCATGGAGGCCGCGCTCTATCCATTCTGCCAGCCGCTTCTCGTTACTTCTTGTAATACCGCTGTTTAAGGCGGTGCAGGACAGGAGGGGGGATCTACAAGGTCTAAACTCGAAGGATTGACTTTATTGCACCGTGTTCTATCCCATATAGCTCGGTCCCTCTCCTCAGAAATGGCACGCCAGCTGCCGTGAGTATTACACAAAGCACAAACCCAGTAGCCCGGGTAATAATCTTATGTTTCTCTGAAAAAATACACTCGTGAACAGAACGTCACAGTCAGGATTGGAACTCATGACCTTCGGAACACGAGGCGAGGGTTTAACCGGAAGCAGTGGCGGCTCGTGATAATTGTTGTTGGTGGGGCCAAACATTTATTTCCGGATAAATCATGGTTTTTGGGTGCTATATTTTAACTTATAAAATAATAACAACACGTTATACATTAGTTTTGGTGGGGCCCGGCCCCACTGGCCCTTAATGACGAGCCGCCACTGACCGGAAGATATATGTCTGTGGAATATTATGATAGTGCAGTAGTCGCGACATTGTTCAGGTTAGGATTTTTTCTTTATGCCCCTATAGAAAAAAAAAGTATTGGCTTTATCGGGGATTAAACCCGAGTCTCCCGCATGGGAGCCCGCGCTCTAATCCATTCGACCAGACGCTCCACAAGGACGGGGTTCAAATCTAAAACTTACATTCTACTGTTTCGCCCGTGAGTTGCTGGGGCTTACTAGTGGAGCAAAGAATAGTAACACTGAGACCTACAAGGCATGTCGTAAGAGGCGAATGAGGTTGGAGCATAGGGAAGCTGCTCTAGTAAAAAAAAAAAACACTGCAAAAATTGAATTTGCTGGCCTACTTGTAGGCGTATAACTAGCACACCGTATAATCGCTCTTAAGCTCAGATCGCATACAAATAATCACAAAGAGTAGTCGATATGAAGTAGAATACAAGTAGAACAGCACATTCGATTTCTGCCACGCTTTTTATTTACTACTTTTTTAAAGGACATTAAAGCCGAAGGAATGACTTCAATGCACCGCGTTCTACCCTGTATGGCTCGGTGTCTCTCCTCAGAAATGGCACGCCAGCTGCTGAGAGTATTGCACAAAGCACGAACTCCGTAGCTCCAGCAACAATCCTAGAGGTCTCTTGAAAAAAACTGCACTCGTGAACAGAACGGCGCGATCCGGATTCGAACCCACGATCTTCCACTCACAAGGCAACGGACTTAACCACATAGACCCCCATTTACTAGGTGGCTTCCTAGGCCCCTACCACTGTCGCCTCTTACAACATGCCTTGTAGAAATAAGGTGTTACTATATTTGCAGTCTATAAATGTACACGATCTATAATGTTACTATTATTTGCTGCCAGTCAGAGCCCCGACAACACACGTAATTTACGATCAAACATATTCCAGAAAACAAACAAATCGAAACAAACATACAACGTATGAATAAACACGCTGGCGGCCGACAGCCTGAATTATGTACACAATTTACATCGCAATCACAGGACACATGTTTTCAAGCAAATCTGTCCGTCTCTTTGTCAGCCCAATCCCAACTACCACATAATGGCTATTGATCTACCCTTTCATGTACATTTCTAACATTTCAATGTCTGCCATTGTCCACAATATAATGGAAGGCTACAGTCAAACTATGTAGCAATGATTGCAGTCAACTATAGCAATGACTGCAGTAAAACTATGTAGCAATGATCAACATGTAGCAATGGCTGCAGTAAAACTATGTAGCAATGGCACAGTAACATAGCAAGTAGTAAACTATGTAGCAATGACTGATAACTAGTAGCAATGGCTCAGTAAACTATGTAGCAATGACTGCAGAAACATGTAGCAATACAGAAACATGAGCAAGGTGCAGAAAACTATGTAGAAGGGAACTACGTATTTACACAACAATAAGAATCCATCTCGTACCGTTATACGTTACATAGGGCCTACAAGCAATTTCTCCATATCGCTCTATCCTGGGTAACGCGCTCAATCTTTTCTATGAAACTGAGACCGAGATTTATTGCCTCTCTCAGCAAAGTTCGTTACAGGGTCCTTTCTTTCTTGAACCCTCTGCATCCCACTTCAATGCCTGCTTTGATATTCTTTGATCATTTCTTCTCACGGTATCTCCAACATATCTCCATCTTCTCCTTCTTATATATATATGGTCTTTTTCATCTTTACAGACGATCAATTGGCAAGTGTTTTACTGTGACAACTTCGAGTATGTGCGTTTTCTTCAACTTTACAGACGATCAATTGGCAAGTGTTTTACTGTGACAACTTTACAGACGATCATTTGGGCAAGTGTTTGACTGTGACAACTTTACATCCCTAAGTCTCTTTTCAAAAGATTCAGACATGTCTCTGATTTCATCACTTCTCCTGAATTCGTTCCATTTTATATTCATTATTTTTCGCAGACATCTATTTTCAAATGCATTCAACTTGCTTTCTATATCTTTAGTCATTTTCCAACTATCGCTGACATGTTAGATTGATCCAACTCGCTGGCATTGTAGATGATCCAACTCTCGCTGACATATGTTAGGATTGATCAACTCTCGCTGGCATATGTTAGATTGATCCAACTCGTGATTAGATTTATCAACATTTGAATTGAAAATTGTAATAATTTTGTATTTTATAAAATACAAAAACAATACATTTGTCGTCTCAATTTTAGGATAGATAAGGGGGATGTTCTTCAGTCTCTTGACGACCTAATGTTGGATGAGGGACACTAAATTGAGGTTGAATAGATCCAGAGATTTAAGGAAGTTTGGAATTACATGCTGTAAAAATAGAACTGGATGCTTGTGGGGCAGAGAGAGGAGTGTGTTTAACTAGCGAACCACAGGAACCATCAGTATGCATACCCTTCACAATTTGTTGGGGAAGAATGAGCACTTATGGGTCTGCCTGGAGTGGGATGACGTCAGTTTAGTAACCAATAATCAGTTGATTGATTGATTGATTTGTCCATCATCATTGCACTTCAGATGACTAACCATGTGTGCTACCATCTCTTTCTCATACAAGAAGATCTCAGCTGCAGTGCACAAACACCGTAGCACCGACGAGGGTCCCTGATGTAATTTTGAAAATGATAAAAATATTTTAGTAGAAATTGTATTTTAATCTTTTTCTAATGAATTTGGCCCGGGCAGCGTCTTTCCAGCCTGCACTTCTCGGTTTTGAACTGCCAATGGTTCTTTTAAGTGCTCAAATTTAACACGTGACCTACGTTTTATCGTCTGTCTCCGACAGAAATAGGAAGTCGATCTCTCCTACACTGAGATCAGGGATCTGGAAAAATATCCAGATAGTTCTACGAGGGAGCGAACCTGGTACCTTTGGCACGAGAGACAAGCACCTAACCTCTACGTCACAGACTCCGAAACAAATCTACGCAATTTATGTAATCTATCAATCTACACAGCAAAGATCTATCAACTCCACACAGAGAAGATCTATCAATCTACACAGCAAAGATTTATCAATCTACACAGACATCTACCAATCTACACAGAGACATCTACCAATCTACACAGCATATCTATCAATCTACACATAGACGACATCTGACAATCTACACATATAATATCTACCAATCTACACAGCATATCTATCAATCTACACATAGACGACATCTGACAATCTACACATATAATATCTACCAATCTACAATATCGACATCTGACAACTACACAGAGAAGATCTATCAATCTCACATAGACGAATCTGACATCTACAATAGAAGATCTATCAATCTACACAGAGACGACATCTGACAATCTACACATAGAAGATCTATCAATCTACAATAGACGACATCGACATCAGCATATAATATCTACCAATCTACAGACAAGATCAGAATAGGAGAAAGCTAAAATGATGTCACGACAACGAAATTCAACCCAAATGACCATCAATAATGAAGACATTAAGAACGTCACAGATTTGAAATATCTTGTCTCTATAATTACCAACAATGGAGATTGTAAGAAAGAAGTTAGAAGAAGACTAGCCCTGTCTTCCTAGAGGTGGTCAGCATGAAGAAACTATGGCACGACACAAGCAAAGATTGTACGAAAGAAGTTAGAAGACTAGCCATGTCTTCCTAGAGGGTGGTCAGCATGAAGAAACTATGGCACGACACAAGCAAAGATTGTAGGAAAGAAGTTAGAAGACTACCATGTCTTCCTAGAGGGTGTTTAGCACGAAGAAACTATGTCACGACACAAGCAAAGATTGTACGAAAGAAGTTAGAAGACTAGTCATGGCTTTCCAGAGGGTGGTCAACATGAAGAAACTATGGCACAGTACGTGAAGAAACAAAAGTAAGACTTCTGAGAACATGCATATTTCCTGTGGCAACATATGGATGTGAATTGTGGACCATAACACAAACATTAAAGAATAAAATTGAAGATTTAAAAACAAGGTGTTACAGAAAAGTTCTTAGAACATCCTGCACAGAGAAGAGAGAAAAAGCAATAACATCATACAAGACCTGCATATCAAGGAGCTCCCCACAAGCGCAAGTATACCTTGCCAACACTGTACAGTAATATGTCAAGCCCACATCGGGTTCACAAGTCATCTACGCACACACAGACAAACATAACGCAACCACATTAACTTGGATGAAAATTGTGGTCACCATTACCCTGATGTACGAGCATAATCACCTGTGATGGGCGAGCATCTTCAAGGAGCTTTGGCTCATACATAACATCATGTCCCGGAAGATGAAATAATTTGGCGACATTAAACGTCACAGTGGTTTAGAGAGATCTAATGTTAAAGCAGTTCTACTGTATGGGTCAGAAACATGGAGAACTACTAAATGATAACGCATAAATTGTAAACATTCATCAACTGGTGTCTGCGCAGAATAGAGGAACTGAGATAGTATGATAGAGTCACAGGTGAGGAACTTATGGAGAGAACAAGACAGATTCCAGGGAACCAAGAGGTTAAAAAAAGACGCTGGCGCAGGACAGGACACACTTTGTGAAAACCTCAGGGGAATATAACAAGAAGGGTCCTTGCCTGGAACCCGCAGGGACAGTGAAAGAAGGGAAGACCGAGAAATACATGGAGACGAGATTTGGAGGCGGAGATACAGAAGAGGGAGCTGCAGGAGATAGCTAGAGATAGGAAGACTTGGCATGAGTTGGTTGAGGACCTATGCCCAATCCGGGTTAAAAGACAGGGAGAGAGAGAGAGATTTGGAGAGAACGATAATGGAAGGCATGGTTCCTCGAGTACGAGACAGGGAACGACAATGGCGACGTGCAGCAGAACATCAAAGAAACCGTGAACATGAGACTGGAAAAGGCAGGAAACTTGCTAGTTTTTCATGTGTGCTGTGATGAAAGCGAAGTTCCGCCAGGGACATGCTACTACTTGATCAATCTATCTTCTTTCAGACAATATGGCACAACAACGAGATTCAAGAGTCCAGTATCCTTTTTCTATTCATTTGTCCTTTCTTTTTTTTGTTCTCATTGCTTAACCTGGTCCACCCTCCCCTTCTACAATGAAATCTCTTAGTTTAGCCGAAACATAAGTCGGTTTTATAGTGGCCTGTTCCATCTAATCTCTGCGAGGTAAGTAAGCATACGCTTTACTTCGTGTCTTCTAGTCGCTTGTGAAACAGAGATCAGCTTCGTGTCTTCTAGTCCCTTGTGAAACAGAGATCAGCTTTACTACGTGTCTTCTAGTCCCTTGTGAAACAGAGTCAGCTTACTGTGTCTTCTAGTCCCTTGTGAAACAGAGATCAGCTTTCTTACTAGTCTCTAGTCGCTTCTAACAGAGATCAGCTTTACTTCGTGTCTTCTAGTCGCTATTGAAACAGAGAACCACTTTATTTGTAGTTCTTCTAGTCGATTGTTAGAAAGAGATCAGCTTTACTTCGTGTCTTCTAGTCGCTTGTGAAACAGAGATCAGCTTTACTTCGTGTCTTCTAGTCGCTTGTGAAACAGAGATCAGCTTTACTTCGTGTCTTCTAGTCGCTTGTGAAACAGAGATCAGCTTTACTTCGTGTCTTCTAGTCCCTTGTGAAACAGAGGTCAGCTTCGTGTCTTCTAGTCCCTTGTGAAACAGAGATCATTCTAAGATATTTTACTCCAACAGTTGACATTATCTTCCATCTTCTTCTACGAACGCTCCATATCGACAACTTGTTAAACCACTCTTTGTGATTTGTATGTGATCCAAGCCTAAGAGCGATTGTACGTTGTGCTAGGTATGCGCCTACAAGTAGACCAGTACATGTCCTTACTGCATCGCTTCTTATTTACTAGCGTGGTGTCGGGACTTGCAAGGCTAGCAAAGAATAGTACCACTGAAACCTACAAGGTATGCCGTAATAGGGACTGATGTAGGGCCTAGGAATCTACCTAGTAAATAAAACGAAAAGCATCGCAGAAATCGAATGTATGGCCTACTGTAGGCGCATAACTGGCACAACGTACAATCGCTGTTAGACTCAGATCACATACAAATCACACAGAGTGGTTAACAAGTGGTCGGTATGGAGAGTTTGAAGAAGAAGATTTACTAGAGTAGTTTCCCTAGGCGCCTACCTTAGTCGCCTCTTACGACATGCCTTGTAGGTCACAGTGTTACTATTATTTGCTTCCCTTGCGGTCCTCGGCACCACACGGGCGCTAAACCACTCTGTGTGGTTTGTATGTGATCTGAGTCTAACAGCGATTGTACGTTGTGCCAGTTATGCGCCTACAAGTAGGCCGATTTCTGCGATGCTTTTCATTTTATTTACTGGGTAGCTTCCTAGGCCCCTACCTTAGTCAACTCTTACGACATGCCTTGTAGGTCACAGTGTTACTATTCTTGGCTCCCCTTACGAGCTCCGGCAACACACAAGGGCGAGAAACAAGTTAATTCTTGTCATCTGTCTTCTAAAAGCTTGATACCGTTCTGTGTCAGACATGAATCTCCTGTGAGTGCTCTCAGGTTTCATCAAACAACTTCCTTCCGTTAAGTCTGACGTTCTGTCTTCAGCAAATGGGCGGAGCTTCTCGTGCCTGGTCTGCTACCGGATCTGACGTAAACACCGGTTCAATTTCCTTGATTGAAATTATATTTTTCGAGGATATATTTTTAAAACTCAGACTTAAGAATATGGACAATGTAGAAAACATAGAACATTTCATCATCATCAGGTGCCGTGCTGCCTGGCGTAGGCGATCATGAATCTGCACAAATGTCACTGATGTTGGCTATCATCTCAGATGTTGACGCTCTTCCATGAAATGAAGTCAGGCTATCCAAAATTTCCTCTCTCTGTCTTTCTCTACCTCGTCTCTCCTCGATTTTACCGGTTGTCACAATGTGTTCAAACCCTTCCTTTCTCATCACATGTCCAAGAAAATGAGGACTGTCTCTTTCTTATATTGATGATAAGCTTTTTCTGTGTCTTGACCTCATTCAACACCTTCACATTAGTCATTTTAGGAGTCCATGTCATTCTCATCATTCTTCTGTAAAACCACATCTCTGTGGCCTTCAGAGATTTTTCCATCTCTTTTTTAGGATAGATTTTAAAAACATAAAACACAGAACGTTTAGGATATGGAAATCTTCTTCTTCTTCTTTGCGTTCGTTCTTTACGATCAATTGTAATCACTCTTTGTGATATGTTTGATCTTGCCAAGAATGTGTATACGTTGCACATTGGTTTGGTAGGCCCCTAAACGCATAGACCTACACTTTTAGGACACGTGCATTCGATTTCAGCCAAGCCTCCTTATTCGTCTCTTACGACATGCGTGGCAGGTAACAGTGGTTCTATTCTTTACACCCCAAATTTGGGCCCTGACAACCACTCAAGGGAAATGGAAATGACTGGACGGCAAAAATCCTGCAGAATATAGAAACAAGAAGCAAATGTAAGATATTTAATATATAGACCGATTGTGTGTTGCTGGGACTCACAAGTGGAGCAAAGAATAGTAACACTGCGACTCATGGCAAGTCGTAAGATGCGACTGAGGTAGGGACCTAGGAAGCTACCCAGCCCTTTAGCTGCTAAGACGTGATAGACCTTTTTCCCATTCACTGCTAAAGACTCATTAACACGACTGTTATTATCTCTCTGTGGGTTAAAGACGTGTTAACACGTTATACATTTCTACTGTCACTGCTATAAGCGTACATTCACATTTGTGACCTAGAAACAAAGAGTAGCTATTTTTAGATCCGTCTTCGGAAAGTATGTAGCAACGAAAGGTCTATTAAATAAAAAGCTTCGCAGGAATCGGATGTACTGGCCTACTTGTAGGAGCATAACTGGCACAGGGTACAATCGCTCAGATGTTCGGATCACATAGAAGTCACAAAGAGTAGTTAAACACACTCCATATCGACCACTTGTTAAACCACTCTTTGTTATTTGTATGTAATCTAAGCCTAAGAGCGATTGTACGTTGTGCTAGTTATGCGTCCACAATTAGGCCAGCACATGTCATAGAAGAATGTGTAGTTTCACAAGTGGTCGATATGGAGCGTTTGAAGAAGAAGAAGAAGACTCCGTGTTCAAGACTCCGTGTTCAAGTCACCACACTACCTTCATTCTTGAAAGACACTAACCACACTTTGTCTGTTTTTTATTCTATTAAGTTGTTGCCTGGCAGGACTTATCGCCTCTTCCTCCTTGATGTCTGCTCACTGTATACCTCTATACCTCATTCTGACGGACTTCAAGCTTTCCAGTTTTTTCTCGACAGGAGAACTAACCCTCTTGTCTCCACCTCGACTCTCCCTTCGTCTTGCTGAACTAGTTCTCACTCTCAACTCCTTTCAGTTCAATGACCAGTTCTTCGAACAGATTAGTGGGGTCGCCATGGGTACTAAAATGGGACCCAGCTATGCTTGTCTATTCATGGGTCATCTTGAACACTTAGTATGGAACACCTATGATGGCCCTTCCGTCCGTGTATCATAGATACATCGATGATTGTATTGGAGTTACCGATATGTCTGAAGCCGATTTGTCACGCTCATTACCTTCATCAATGCCTTCAATCCTGCTATTCGGTTCACCTCTCACATCTCTACCTCCTGTGTCAATTTTCTTGACATCACTATCACCATCACTATCACCGATAGCCTATCCACTATCACTACATCAGTATACTACAAGCCTACTGATACACATAGCTTTCTTCTGTATACCTCTTCCCATCCCCAGGACTGTCGTGACACTTTACCTTCTCTCAACTTACGCCTTCGTCGCCTCTGTAGTGAGGACGACGATTTTCTTGATAGAGCTCACGAGATGCTGGATTTCTTCCGCCAGCGCCTATACCCGGAGAATGTGCTTACATCTGCCATGCATCGGGTTCAGCTAATTGCTCGCCAGGAGGCCCTTTCTCACATACATAGAACCCCAAATTCTGACAGGGTTAAACTTATCTTAACTTTCCACCCTCATAGTTCCCTGGTGAAAAGGTCTTATTCCATCATCTCCCTATTCTTCAGTCTGATCCTGAGACACGTTCGGTCTTCCAACACTATCCTTTGGTGGCTTACAGACGGGACAGAAGCCTCAAGGATTTGTTGGTACACAGTCGCCTCAGGCCTAATATCCAGAGTCACTTTGGCACCATCCAGTGCGGACGTCGGCGCTGTAATACATGTGCATATGTAATACAGACCCCACTGTCTCTTTTCCAAAAGCTACGTATGCCATTCAAGACAGTTTCACGTGTGAGTACCGCAATATCATCTATGCCATCACCTGCAAACGATGCAACAAGTCCTATATGGGCGAAACCGGTAAGAGACTCAGTGACCGATTCGCCCAACACTTACGCGATATTCGCCAATCGCCTTGACTCCTGTGGCCACTCATTTCAACGATACTGGCCATTCAGGAGTTGACGATGTCCAGGTCACAGCCATCCGATCATGTTCCTCCGATGATAGCAGTCGATTCGCCCTGGAGAACCGTTTTATTTCATTATATGGCACTTTGCGACCTCTTGGACTCAACGCATTACATTCCTATGCTTCTTAGTACTGTCTTATCTTGTGCCTTATTATCTATATGTGTGTTTGCTCCATATATGTGTCATTTATCCACTATATTGTTTATTGTTTCTCTTCTTTTCCACTTTCGGTTTTTTGTGTTGCACTCATTTCGTTGTTCGTTTTTATTCCCAGATTTTCATTAGATAGGTTTATGTTTCCACATGTAATCGTCCATTTGTAGTGTTCCTCGAAATTCGTCATTCTTATTGTATTGTTTGCTTGATAAAGGCCTTTGGTCGAAACGTTGCTGTTTATCGTCACTGTTTATGTATTTTGTAAAACTGTAGTACTTTGTGTTTACGTGTTTAGCTATTTTTCAAAGTTTTACTGCAGTCTCCACTTTTTCGATGTTCAAGACGAACATGTAAAAGAACCTCAAGAGTTGAACATCGATAAGAATCGACTGTAAAGAAGATGAACATAAAATCCCTACAAAAATGTTCATAATCTTTCAAATTACATCAAATTACATCTGCAACTGTTAAACTCGCTGCCTTGTGGAGGGGGGCTCGGGAGAGCTAAAGGCTAGGGGAGTAAACCCTAATAGAAAATCCCCACTGCCTTGTGGGCCAGCACGGTTATGCAGAAGGCTAGAGGTGTAAACCTTGACCACAAATCTGGATGGAGGGACTCTAAGGCAGTTGATGGTTATATGTGTACTCATTTCATCTTCTGATATCCCCTGCAAACCCTGCTTGATTCCAAACGTATGGACTTTGTCTTTCCTTTGGATTAAACAGTAGGGATGAGAGGAGGTTTGTGCAAAATGGGCAAGGCACATTCCTCATATCAACTGACCAGGCAAGACACACATGAAGATGATACTTTATTCTTGCTTTCAGCTCCGACACTGGCTGATGATCGAGGTATATGGAAAACAACATTACGCAAAGGTGCAGAATCTTTTCAAGAGAGACTTAATGATGAGCTGAAAGACAAGAAAGATAAAACTCAGAAGTTGTTTCAGTAAAGCACTTGCCAATTGACCGTCTGTAAAGATGAAAAAGGCCGTATATATTTACATCGGGGACTCTCGCTGGGACTTCGGAGTTCATGCTTTGATATGATTGATAGGAACATCATCATTGCACTTCGGTGAGTAACCGTATGTGCCCCGATCTATTTCGTACACAGGAAGATCTCAGTGGCAGTGCATGAACTCCGTAGCACCGGCGAGGGTCCCTGATGTAATTTAGAAGATGGTGAAGATATTTTGTAGGAATTTTATTTTTAAACTTTGTCTATTGAATTTTACGAGGGCAGCGAATTTCCAGCCTGCTCTTCTCAATTTCATGTTGATATCATCGAGTTCATGCACTACCACTGAGATCTGTAAGAATAAGATCGAAGCACACACGGTTATTCACCAAAGTGCAATGATGATTATCCTATCAATCAATCAATTAATGTTAAAACCTGGAAACAAATGAAAAAGAATGAAACCAAAACAAAACGACAAAAAAGAACTCTCCACTAAATGAATCCAAAGCTCCTTCCTAACTGCTAAAATTGAGACGTCAGATTGCAAAAATTGAATGAAGCTCGAGTTGACAGCAAATAGCAAGGGCAGATAATTAAAAGCTGAGATGGAAAATGAGAGTGCAGTGGCATGCCATTATAGACAAGAAGGGACTGAACTCTATCAAGTTTCTTACAAAGAAAGGAAAAAGATGGGAGGATAAACAGATCAGACGCCAAGATTACATTTTTTAGCTCAAGGGTTCTCAAACTGTGATCCTTCTTTCCTTTCATTCACTTGAAATATTGTGTATATATTCAATGTTGTCTCTTGTATCCTTCCTTCCTTTCGTTCGCTTGAAATATTGTCTATATATTCAATGTTGTCTCTTGTATCCTTCCTTCCTTTCATTCACTTGAAATATTGTCTATATATTCAATGTTGTCTCTTTTATCCTTCCTTCCTTTCGTTCGTTTGAAATATTGTCTATATATTCAATGTTGTCTCTTGTATAAACTTACTGTCTTATTAGCTCACACAGAGGTCCGTGTAGTTTTTAAGTCGAATGTTGTTTCGTTAGGCCAGTGAGTTTGCCTGGCTAAGTGGTTAAGCACTTGCCTTGCGAGTCGAAGGTTCGAATCCGGCCCACGCCGTTGTGCTCACGAGTGTACTTGTTTCCAGAGGCCCCTAGAATTGTTGCGGGAGCTACAGAGTTTGCTTGTGCAATGCTATTGGCATGCCATTTCTGCGAGAGGGCCAGCCATGTGGGTAAAACTCGGTGCAATGAAGTCAATCCTTCGGCTTTTTTAAAAATATCATATTCAGGACAGTTTCTTCAGTCTGATGTGCCTGTCCACATGGTTGAATTGGCAATCTTGAATTCTGTATACATGTAGCTGCGGCGTAGATTGTGTTCTGTTTTAAGTCGCAGAATGATAACTTCTCATACTGTGATATCTTGGGAGAGTTTAATGGTGTTCGACATGATGTCATATACCATCGAGAGTAGTCTCTGTGGCGTAGAGGGTTAGATAATCATTTCTTGTTACAAAGGTACTTGGATCGCTTCCTCGGGGAGTCATCGGGATATTTTTCCTATCTCTCAGTGTAGATGAGATTCAGTTTCAAGTTCTATCAAAGATAGGCGATAAAACGTAGGTCGTGTATTCAAGTTGAGCACTTGAACAGAACCACTGACAGTTCAAAATCGAGAAGAGCAGACTGGAAAGTCACTGCAAAAACAAAATGCATCAGAAAAAGTTTTACAATAAAATTTCTGACGAAATATTTTCTCTATTTTCTAAATTATATCGGGGACCGTCACTGCAGAGTTCTCACTGGGATCTGTCTCCCTCTCACTGGGATCTTTCTCTCTCTTACTGGGATCTGTCACCCTCTCTCACTGGGATCTGTCTCTCTCTCTCACTGGGATCTGTCTTTCTCTCTCTCACTGGGATCTCTCTCTCACTGGGATCTGTTCCTCTCTCACTGGGATCTGTTTTCTCTCTGGGATCTGTCTCTCTACTGGGATCTGCTCTCTCTCTTACTGGGATCTTCTCTCTCACTGGAATCTGTCTCTCTCACTGGGATCTGTCTTCTCTCACTGGGATCTGTCTCCTCTCACTGGGACTGTCTCTCTCACTGGGATCTACTCTCCCTTCACTGGAATATCTCTCATGGGATCTGTCTCCTCTCACCGGTTCAGTCTCCTCAGATCAGTCTCCTCAATGGGATCTGTCTCCCTCTCACTGGGATCTGTCTTCCTCTCATTGGGATATCTCTCTCTCGAACGATCACCACTTAGACTGGTGTACCAGATCTCCCCATAAATCTCATTCATGTGGAAATCTGATCCATGCAGCCTTAGCGTGGGTGTGCTTCGTCACATCTTTAGCGCCATTTGGAGCTCTGGTGCTTATCCTTCGGCGATGTGTCTAGTTGTAGCCAGCGTATACTGGGTTCGCTCTCCGTCAGCCTTTGGCTGTCCCCAGCCTACCTGCAAGTTTCAGTGGGATCTGTCTCCCTCTTTTCCATAAGCTGCTTTCCAGCCTACACTTAACAAATTTCAACTGCTAATGATTCTTTAACATGCCCAACTTAAACACAGTACATACATTTTATCATTCATCTTCAGTAGGACTAGAAACTTGATCTCACCTACATTGAGATCAGGGATCATTGAAAAAATAGCCTGATTGCTCAACACAGGAAGTGAACCTCTACCTCTGAAGTCGTAGTAAGTCTTGTCTGAATTGTGAGGGACACTGGTGATAAGGAAAGCAAGCGTTCACTCAAAAATCAACCAGACACTATGACTATGACAGAATTGATAGCGGACACAAAACAAATGTTGCATTTATCCTAACATATGCCAGCGATAGTTGGAAAATGACTAAAGATATAGAAAGCAAGTTGAATACATTTGAAAATAGATGTCTGCGAAAAATAATGAATATAAAATGGAACGAATTCAGGAGAAGTGATGAAATCAGAGACATGTCTGGTCAACCACTAGTAACAAGTGTTATAAGAAAGAGAAGATGGAGATATGTTGGGCACACCTTGAGGAGAAATGATCAAAGAATATCAAAGCAGGCATTGAAGTGGGATGCAAAGGGTTCAAGAAAGAGAGGACACCCTAGAGAAACTCTGAAATGAACTTTGCTGAGAGAGGCAAGAAATATCAGAATCAATTCCATGGACAAGATTGAGCGAGTTGTCCAGGACAAAGTGGTATAGAGAAATTACTTGCAGGCCTTATGTAACATATAACGGTACAAAAGGAATATATATATATAAAATATTATAGAAATTTAAAACAGAGAGTACCCGTAGAGCAAGAGAACGCCACACCCCCACATCAGAGAACAAATCCAATATTGATTTTGTACAATTTTATTGAGTAGTTTTTTATGTGTACCAGTCTGTACATCAAATATCAACATTAAACTGATTCATCCATCCCCAATGCAAACTTGCATGCAAACAAGACAAGTGATTTCACAGACAAGTTCTCAACTGTCTAGTTCACTTATTAGACTCTTTTACTGACTTTTTCCTGGGTCCATCTGTAACAGAAAAAGGAAAGGTCATGGTTAAGTTAGAAAAGTTTCATGTCCTTTATAATAATAATAAAGCCCATAACCCGTTAGGGTGTCAAGTGTCATGTGAGACATCAGCACAAAAATCACGCCATGAGTCTCTGTCTTCAACTCTTCGAGCAAGTGTGGAGAAACTCTGTCATGACCAGCTCTTGATGTTGTCAAACCAGGATTTTCTCTGTCCTCCTTTCCTTCTTCCACCCTCAGCTGTTCCCTGTAGGATAGTCTTAGAGAGTGAGCTATGTCTCACGTCCTTTACTTTTTTCTAGTTCCTTAAATTCTGTTTTGTCTCATCTCACTTTTTCTTTTGTCGTCACGGCTACGAATGTTGTCTGTTTTCTGTTTGTGTCTTGCGCTGTTTTAGTGTTGCGGGTAATAAGTCATTTTTGCTCTTTGACAGGATTCTGCTATGCATTTTTATGGTCTTTTCTAGCCTTCTTTCCTGATGTTCTGTTGTAGAAGACTGTATACTGTAGAGTTTGGATGCATTCTTAATAAGTGGCCACACCACTTCATTCTTTGTTTCTCAATGTAATTCAAGCAGTGTTCTGTCCCAACTTTCTTTCTTATGCTGATTGTTGGTTACTGTCCTTTCTGGTGTTGTTGGTAACTTTTCACAGGCACTGCATATTTCACATGCAGTTATTGTTTGAAAACTGTACTTTGCACATTGTCCATGTTTGGCTCTGGTAACACACCATCATCATCAAGGTACATATCCTTTATAGGACGTTGCTCTCTTTGCAACACATCTGAAATTCACTCTGTCTCTAGCTAGTTCACCCACTTCGTCGATGGTCATGTTCATGGTTTCTTTAATATCTGGTAGCCATCTTCTTCTTGGTCTGCCTCTGCGTCCTGGGACCCTGCCCTTAATTTTGTTCTCTCCAGGCCATCGTGATGCTTGATGTGACCAAAGTATCTAATTTTTCTGTATAGTATGTTGTTTATCAGCCAATTGCTCTTTAATGTTTAGTTCTTTCAGGACATCAGTGTTCTTTCTTTTTCTGTCCATGGTATTTGTAGGATCTTTCTGTAGCATTTAGTTTGAATGACTGGATTTTCGTTCTTAATTTTTGTGTAAAAGTCCATGATTCACAACCATAAGTAGCCACTGGGAAAATGCATGCTCTCAGTATTTTTAATTTTAGTATTTTGCTGGTGCTTGCCACATGTTCTTCATTGTGTTTAACTTCTTGATTGATTGCCAATCTTCTTGAGATCTCTTTGCAGCAGTCACCGTTATTGTTAATTATTGAGCCCAGATATTCGTAGCTCTCTACATTTTGAAGTTCTTCATTGTTTATTTGGATGTTAGGTGAGCCTTTTGCTTTGTCAGTTGACATGATTTTTGTGTATTAAAATATAGATGTTGGTCTTCACTATATTTCTTGGTCATCATGATTAGGTTTTCCAAACCCTCTTTGCTGGTGGATAATAATACTGTGTCATCTGCGTATCTAAGCTCTGGTATGGATTTGCCGCATATAGTGAAAGGAACACACAGAGTATGTATGATAATTCTGTTATCATATGTTGTTTAACTGTCAGTGAGATTTTTGGGTGCCTTAACAATGGGGCTAGCTATCTTCTGTGAATATGCTTCCTACTGCTGCCCTCCATTGGATCTCTGAGACTTCCTTTACCGGGGTCGTTGTTGTATCTGACTCTCGGTCAATGCTTCACAAGATCCAGAAGGACAGGTTTCAGTATGAGTGGATGTCGTCTATAGAAGTTTCTAACCTCAAGCGGTTTACATGGATGTACTGTCCTGGGCATGCGGGTGTTTACGGTAATGAAGGAGGCAGACAGGCTTGCATCAACAGCATCCATTGTTGTGGAGTTGAAGATGGATAAGGGCGATGTTCTTTGGTCTCTTCGCGACTGTCTGTTGGATGAGGACACTAAAATAGATGTTGAATCGATCCAGCATTTAGGCAGTTTGGAGTCATCCGTTGTACAAGTAGAACTGGATGCCTGTGGGGGAGAATGAGAAGTGTGTTTAATCAGCGAGCCACGGGAACCATCAGCATGCATACTCTTCGATATCTGTTGGGGAGACTGAGCTCCTATGGATCTGCCCGGAGTGGAATGACGTCAGTTAGTAACCAATAACCAATGCTTCCTAAGTATTTGAATTCTTGCACTTTGTTGATTGTTGCCTCGCAGCATCAGAATAAAAAGAGATTTCTAGAAAGGGTTCTTCTGTCTTTCACTCTTTGTTTAATTCTCCACCTTTTATGTGGGTGACCTTTTGCTGCCTTGTATCCACAGTGTATCTGCGTAGCATTGCCCACTGAGGCATTACTGTCTGCTGGTAGTCTGGTCACTGTGTATGTGAGTAGCATTGCCCACTGAGGCATTACTGTCTGCTGGTAGTCTGGTCACTGTGTATCTGAGTAGCATTGCCCACTGAGGCATTACTGTCTGCTGGTAGTCTGGTCACTGTGTATCTGAGTAGCATTGCCCACTGAAGCATTACTGTCTGCTGGTAGTCTGGTCACTGTGTATCTGAGTAGCATTGCCCACTGAAGCATTACTGTCTGCTGGTAGTCTGGTCACTGTGTATGTGAGTAGCATTGCCCACTGAAGCATTACTGTCTGCTGGTAGTCTGGTCACTGTGTATCTGAGTAGCATTGCCCACTGAGGCATTACTGTCTGCTGGTAGTCTGGTCACTGTGTATCTGAGTAGCATTGCCCACTGAAGCATTACTGTCTGCTGGTAGTCTGGTCACTGTGTATCTGAGTAGCATTGCCAACTGAAGCATTACTGTCTGCTGGTAGTCTGGTCACTGTGTATCTGAGTACATTGCTCACTCTTGAAGCATTACTGTCTGCTGGTAGTCTGGTCACTGTGTATCTGAGTAGCATTGCCCACTGAAGCATTACTGTCTGCTGGTAGTCTGGTCACTGTGTATCTGAGTAGCATTGCCCACTGAGGCATTACTGTCTGCTGGTAGTCTGGTCACTGTGTATCTGAGTAGCATTGCCCACTGAAGCATTACTGTCTGCTAGTAGTCTGGTCACTGTGTATCTGAGTAGCATTGCCCACTGAAGCATTACTGTCTGCTGGTAGTCTGGTCACTGTGTATGTGAGTAGCATTGCCCACTGAGGCATTACTGTCTGCTAGTAGTCTGGTCACTGTGTATGTGAGTAGCATTGCCCACTGAGGCATTACTGTCTGCTTGTAGTCTGGTCACTGTGTATGTGAGTAGCATTGCCCACTGAGGCATTACTGTCTGCTAGTAGTCTGGTCGAATCATGTCATTTGTTATTTCTTCTTGATGAAGATCAGCATCGATGTTTTTCTTCTTCTACCCTTTGCCCCAAAGGGGGCAGAGGTCCCCAACCAAGGCCTTGCAATCTCTTGTGCACTTGGTTGCGGTTTTATAGCTAAATATTTGTACTTGATGGGATAGCTAATCCCACGCCAAACCTCCACGTTCGCTGTATATTGCATGTGGTAGGTATTAGTGGTTCTATTTTTTACCCTGAATTTGGGCCCCGGTAACCATACGGAAGTCTGATTTGTATGATGAATCATCTTTGACTCATTATTGGACAGGAGAGACGTGTAGGCGCATGTGTTGAGATTCTCATCGTCTATATTGCGATCAAATCTCATATCAGACATGTATGCACCTACCCTTCTACTATGTAAATGGACTTTGGGATGGCTGCTGCAGCAGAGGACAGAGCATGTATGGGAATGCCCAATTTGCCGTGACGTCGATGGCATAACATGACATAACCTTCTACTAATTCCAAGTAACTCTCCTTCGATCCCTACCCGCTTAGCCAGGCATTAGTCTGTTACCAGGGCTACCGCTTGGAGGTGGGGTAGGATCTTGATCAGTGCCAGCTCATTGACCCTGGCGCCACTATATATCCTTACGTTACTGCGCCAGTGGCCCCAGCATTGATGTTGCACCCACCTTTTTCTTGAAATCTTCATTTATAAATAGGTGTATTTTTGATACTTCCAACACTTTGTGTAGACACTTCATCTCTGTCGTGACAAGATTTCTTCTGCAGTTAGATGCCAAGATTCGTAGCAACAGGTGCAATCAATAAAAGAGACAATGGACAACATAGCAACAGGGTCAGTCAGCTGGCACTGACTGATCCCCTACCCCACATGCACGTGGTGACCCTGGAAACAGACTACAGCACTGCTCTCACATCGATGTTTAGATATCTGATCATAGGAAATTGATCACAGAAAAAGCTGAAGGACTACAGTAACAGCTTCATAAAATTTCACAGATGAATGCAAAATATAATAAAAGTCACTTTACATGAAGCTGACACATAAGAAGGCACCTAGCGGCACACTATACAAGGACAAATATCTAGTTAACGCGCAACAACATCCTTAATGAAAACTTTCAGTTTTAATTTGGAACATCTTCATTGCAATCCGGACATGTCCATAGGTGCTCTGATCTCCTTCGTAATATCTTCAACAGCGTCCAGCGACTGACCATACCAGTTCAACGTTGATTGATGAGCCTACTCATATACCTGTTGTGCTGTTCTTTTCTGACCACTTCTATCTTCAATCCCAGCTCCTCCAATCTAGTAGTTGTGGATTGGTTTAAATGACAATCTTACAGTTACTCACCGCAAGTGCAATGATGATGATCCTATCAATCAATCAATCAATCAATCATTCAAATGAAAATCTTTGCGGCAACACTAAATGAAGGAGTTCAAAATATCAGTTCAATCCATTGAAGACACGCTGATATGGCGGCAGAGCCAGCCAGCCTGTCTGCTCTCTCATTGCCAACAACACCCATGTGCCCGAAGCGAAGATAAGTGAGACTCTGCAAAATGTTGACTCTAATAGTGATTCAGTCCATTGCCTGCGCTCCGAACCAGCCTTCACCTTTCAGATATACTCAACGAATCACTCAGAATGTACACATGAGTGTAGTTTTGTGACTCCAGCCAGAGCAGTGCCTTAGTCACCGACAGTACTTCCATTATCATGCTAGTTGTCATACTAAATGCCCCCTCCCCGAACTTCCTTGACCTTTCTGTCGCATGAGAACCTTACCTCAGAGAAGTGCTGGGCCGTCTTCTTTCTCAAATCCTCTAAACTTTCTTCAGCCTCTGCCCACTCCAGCACCAGCCTGCGGCCGTAAAGATTTGACGGTTGATGTTGGCACAGTGCATTAAATGCTCTCTGAAAAATAACTATTTTGACAAATATTTAAAACAATTTCATCAAATATAAATTCTAATAAAATATTCTTCTAAATTTGTTGACAACAATATATCAAATCTCTAAAGATTCAACATTAGAAATAGTTCTTAAACTTAATCATTGACCTATGGACAACATTTCTGTGGCTAAGTGGTTCTATGTGGCAAATTTCTGTGGCTAAGTGGTTCTATGTGGCAAATTCTGTGGCTAGGGTTCTATGTGGCAAATTTCTGTGGCTAGGTTCTATGTGGCAAATTTCTGTAGGCTATTAGAATGGTTCTATGTGGCAAATTTTGGCTAAGTGGTTCTATGTGGCAAATTTTGCTATGGTTCTATGTGCAAATTTCTGTGGCTAAGTGGTTCTAGTGGCAAATTTCTGTGGCTAAGTGGTTCTATGTGGCAAATTTCTGTGGCTAAGTGGTTCTATGTGGCAAATTTCTGTGGCTAAGTGGTTCTATGTGGCAAATTCTGGCTATGGTTCTATGGCAAATTTCTGTGGCTAAGTGGTTCTATGTGGCAAATTTCTGCTAGGTTAAAAGTGAGTTCTATGTGGCAAATTTCTGTGGTTAAGTGGTTCTATGTGGCAAATTTCTGTGGCTAAGTGGTTCTATGTGGCAAATTTATGTGGCTAAGTGGTTCTATGTGGCAAATTTCTGTGGCTAAGTGGTTCTATGTGGCAAATTTCTGTGGTTAAGTGGTTCTATGTGGCAAATTTCTGTGGTTAAGTGGTTCTATGTGGCAAATTTCTGTGGCTAAGTGGTTCTATGTGGCAAATTTCTGTGGCTAAGTGGTTCTATGTGGCAAATTTCTGTGGCTAAGTGGTTCTATGTGGCAAATTTCTGTGGCTAAGTGGTTCTATGTGGCAAATTTCTGTGGCTAAGTGGTTCTATGTGGCAAATTTCTGTGGCTAAGTGGTTCTATGTGGCAAATTTCTGTGGCTAAGTGGTTCTATGTGGCAAATTTCTGTGGCTAAGTGGTTCTATGTGGCAAATTTCTGTGGCTAAGTGGTTCTATGTGGCAAATTTCTGTGGCTCTTGCCTTATGCTCCGAAGGTTGTGAGTTCGAATCTGGACCAACCGTTCTGTTCACGAGCACATATTTTTCCAGAAAGCACTAGTATTGTTGCCGGAGCTATAGAGATCATGCTTTGTGCAATAATCTTGGAAGGATTGACTCCACTGCACCGGGTTTTACCGCATACAACTCAGTCCCTCTTCGCAGGAATGGCAGGTAACGTGCCAGATCTCCAAGTTTTTTTGTCAGGTTTACTCCCCATCGGACAATTTTAAAAAACAACTTGACCTAGGTGAGTCCATCTCCCTAGGCGAGACATTGCCCTTGCATTCAAAGTTCCCAGGTCTACACCATCTAGATGTCACATGATCAATAAACAAACAGATGGTTCTAGAACTTTCTAATCACTAACAACAGAATTTGATGAGCTTCTTCTTCTTTTGTCCTTCTCTGCCTTCTGCCATTAGGTGTAGCAGGTTTAACTGATGATCAGTTTCCGAGATAGTGCACGCTCGGCCGCTTGATATGCTGTGGTGTTGTGTAGTTTTAGGATGTCTGTAACTCCATCAACCATACCTTGGTAGCAACATAGACACAGAAGGGGAACAAACAAAGATGTCAAGATAAGAATACAAAAAGCAAGGGAAATTTTATTGCATTGAGTAAGATATGGAAGTCAAAGGAGATCAAAACAAACACAAAGCTGAGAATCTTTCAATCAAAAGTGAAGTCAGCGCTGTTCTTTGCTCGAAACATGGAAGACAACAAAGAAACCATCAGAAAACTACAGACCTTCGTAAATGGATGTTGTGTAGAATAGAGGACTGAGATGGTATGATAAGATTACGAACGAGGAATTCAGAGGAAGAACTAAGCAGATACCAGTGGAGAAAGAACTAAGGAAGAGACACTGGCGATGGATAGGACACACATTGAGAGAAGACTCGACGCACTGGGCCCAGCAAATGTGTACCATTGAAGACAGGCACTGTTTTGGGACCTGCAGGGAAAGAGGAGTAGGGGAAGACCTAGACATATCTGGAGAAGAGAGCTGGAGGCTGATATTAAAAGGATAGGTAAAACATGGAAAGAATTGGAAAGGATAGCAAGAGAAAGGAAGAGCTGTGCTCAGTTAGGAGTTGAAAGGTGCAGATGAAAAACTCCATCAATCCATCTTTTTCTTGGTCTGCCCCTTTCTCTTATGATTCCATTTTCAGGTTGAACACTCTTGCAACTCTTGATGAGTTTCAAAACGCTTAAAAATAGCTTACCTTTGCATCTTGTATGGTCAAAAAATCCACAAAGGCAAAACCTCTGTGAGGTCCTGTACCCCCTAGTTTCTTGGGAAGTCGAACAAATTTCAACTCTCCGAATACTCTGTGAGAAAAAAATAATGAAATATATTTAAGAATCATCATTAAATCTGTATTACATTCTGTTGGGAACTTAGTTGAGGGTCTTCTGAGGGAAGAGGGGATCAGATCCTTATCTGTAACTATTCTTGGGTAGGGGTCTGGTAACATATCTGTAAAGGGGGCTAGTGGGTCTGAGAGGGGATCAGATCCCTTATGGACTAATTGGTTCAATGTACAGTTATGATGATCCGATGACTGACTAAACTAACATACTAGAGAGGACTATGACTGATGGAGGAGAGATCAAGGAACTACTTATGGACTAATTGGTTCAATGTACAGTTATGATGATCCGATGACTGACAACTGAGAACACTAGAGAAGACCTGAACTATTGTCTTTGATCCAACTCTGAACTATAGAACGCTTTGGACTAAGTCAATTCTTATGATCCATGTGACAACCATCTTCAACTCTAGCATTTATTACCTTACCTGAACAACTCTTAGTGACATTTATCATACCCTTACCTGAACAACTCTTAGTGACATGTATCATACCCCTTACCTGAACAACTCTTAGCGACACTTATCATACCCCTTACCTGAACAACTCTTAGTGACATGTATCATACCCCTTACCTGAACAACTCTTAGCGACACTTATCATACCCCTTACCTGAACAACTCTTAGTGACATGTATCATACCCCTTACCTGAACAACTCTTAGCGACACTTATCATACCCCTTACCTGAACAACTCTTCAATCTCTCTTCTCTTGGCTTCAAATGGGATGTTCCTTACTAGAATCTTTGTTGATTTCTGTTTTGTTTCATTTTGTTTCTGTCGACCTTTCTCTGACTTGACGATAAAGAATAGAAATAAAACATGATCCAGGAGTATGGAATCATTAGGTAAATTTGTAATACTAATAAGTAGTCTTCAAGATGTCTTCTTTGTCTCAGCAACTAGGTTTGAAAATACACAGGGAACATACCAAGGTCATGAGAATAAACGTCAACCAGATTATGCTGGAGGAAACAGTTCATGAGAATTAACATCGACAAAACAGAAGTAATGACATTCGCCAGAGAGAAAAACACTACCAACATCTCCATCGATAATCATCTACTAAATCAAGTAAAAGATTTCACATACCTGGGAGCATTTTTTCAGCAAATGGAAGAATAACTAATGAAATTCAACACAGATGCAACAAAGCAAATCAAATGATAGGGCAAATGGCGCCAATTTTAAGATGCAAACACGTCACCATGAACACAAAAAGAGCAATGTTCAACACAATCTTTCTCCCACATTATGTTACCAGTGCCAAACCTGGACGCTGACAACAAGCGATAGAAGAAAACTAGTCACAACAGAGATGAAGTGTCTACGCAGAATGCTGGGTGTAACAAGAAGAGACCGGTTGAGAAATGAAGACATCAGGAAAAAGTGGGTACAACATCAGTACTAGACTTCATCAGAAACAACAAATTAAATGGTTCGCCACGTAAGCAGATTACCATCAGACAGTGCACCCCAAAGAGCAATGCTGCTCCGATACAATGGGTACAAAGCAAAAGCCCGGCCACGCAAAAGATGGACCTCAGAGATAACAGAGGCGCGAAAGAGACTATCTACGAAGCGCATACTAGGGCCCGTTTAGAAATCTCTTCCTGACCTGACGCTGTGAGGCATACAGGATTCGAAAGAAAGAAAACCTTGGTAGCAACATAGACACAGTTCTACAAGATATAGAATCATACACATACCTTGGTAGCAACATAGATACAGAAGGAGGAACAGACAAAGATGTCAAGATAAGAATACAAAAAGCAAGGAGAAATTTTATTGCATTGAGTAAGATATGGAAGTCAAGGAGATCAAAACAAACACAAAACTGAGAATCTTTCAATCAAATGTGAAGTCAGTGCTGTTCTATGGCTCGGAAACATGGAAGACAACAAAAGAAACCATCAGAAAACTGCAAACCTTCGTAAATGGATGTTTACGTAGACTAGAGGGACTGAGATGGTATAAACGAGGAACTCAGAGAAAGAACTAAGCAGAAACCAGTGGAGAAAGAGCTAAGGAAGAGGCGCTGGATAGGACATACGTTGAGAAGACCGACCGGAAGAAGTGCAAGACAGGCACTGTTTTGGAACCTCAGGGAGAGACGACTGAGGTAGGGACCTAGGGAAGCTACCCTAGTAAATAAAAAGCATAGCAGAAATTGGATGTTCTGGCCTACTTGTAGGTGCATAACTAGCATAACATACAATCGCTCTTAGTGTTACAATACATTGGTTACTAAACTGATGTCATTGCACTCTGGGCAGACCCATAGGTGCTCAGTCTCCCCAACAGATATCGAAGAGTGTGCATACTGATGGTTTCTGTGCCTTGCTAGTTAAACACACTCTTCACTCTGCCTCTCAGGCATCCAATTCCACTTGTACAACGGATAACTCCAAATTACTTAAATTGCTGGATCGATTCAACATCTACTTTAGTGTCTTCATCCAACAAGCAGTTGCGAAGAGACTGAAGGGATCACATACAAGTCACAAAGAATGATTTAACTCTTAGTGGACCAAAGCAAAAGCCATGTTTTTACAAGCCATTTGTTTTTAGAATAAGAAAGGCTCTTTAGTATGGCTCCTGGTAAAAAGGTGTCCAACCCAAAGTCCTGTAGTGTGGCATTTGGTCCACAAGGAGTTAGCAAGTGGTCGATATGGAGCGCTCGAAGAAGGGAAACCTTCAAAGCATAGACCGAGGTTAATAATGATGACACTGATGATATACAAACAATGTTACAAACATATGCCATACAAACAGTATTAAACATATACTATGCCTATTACAGACATGCTAGCTACTACCTTGTAGTTCTATTGGACACCTTCAACTCCAACTTATGGCCGTCCAGATCAGAGTTCTGCAAGTTCTTCAAGGCCTCCTTGGCTTCAGTTTTCTTCATGAACTGAACAAACCCGTAGCCCATGGACAACAGCTGACCTAGACACAAAAGAGGAAATCACTGTCATTAGGATCTATAGATGAAGGCATGCTGATGTGCATGTAGGCCAACGAGAGAGCTCACTTTCTTGCAAACAATGCCCCGACTCAAGCTGGCAGAAGTATGGATAGATGAAGGCATGCTGATGTGCATGAGTTCTCAAGCTTCAAGGCTGACTTTCTTCTGCTGAACAAGTAGCCCCAACAGCTGCAGACACAGAGAAATGTATGGATAGATGAAGGCATGCTGATGTGCATGTAGGCCAACGAGAGAGCTGACTTTCTTGCAAACAATGACCCAACTCAAGCTGGCAGAAGTATGGATAGAACTGATGTTATCAAACAGGTAAAATCAATGTTCTTGGAACTCATAATGTGAAGACGAGGTTTGGAATATTTTCTTCTTTGAACGCTCCATATCGACCATTTGTTAAACCACTATTTATATTGATCTAGCTAGGCGATTGTACATTGTGCTAGTTATGCGCCTACAAGGCCAGCACATCCAATTTCTGCGATGCATTTTATTTACTAGGGTAGCTTCCCTAGGCCCCTACCTCAGTCGCCTCTTATGACATGCCTTGTAGGTCGCAGTGTTACTATTCTTTGCCCCCTTGCGAGCCCCGGCAACACATGGGCGCTGTAAGTTGATGATCTCCATATGTTGTCCAGTTATTTGAATGTTGCAGCTGTCATTCCAATTCTTGCGTTGATTTCCTTTCCTACGACCCCATCTATGAACACTCGAAAAAGCGATATTACACAGGCAGTATAGACAGTTTTTAAAATTTTTATGAAGCCCCAAAAAGTTAACCCCCCTTTGACACTATGAGAATACATTTCTCTGTAAGGAATACTCGGCAAGGGTGAGCAGACAGCATACAATGTAAGACAGTCACTCAGTTTACTTGATGAAGAATACCCACATGATCTCTGGGTCTGGGTATACACAGATGGGTCAGCAGAAAATGCAGTGAAGAATGGAGGAGAAGAAGTGTACATAGAATACCCAAACAACGCTAGGGATGCGATTAAAGTACCAACAAGGAAATTCTGTCACAACTATGATGCAGAAATTCAGGCAATCAAGGTGGCAACAGAGAAACTGTTGAATACCAGACTCGATCCTCAACCTGTTATATTTTTTATAGATGCAAAATCAGCACTCCACTCCAGAAAAGCAGATTGCCAAGTCTACAGACCCTACTGTCTAAACTGTGCATGCAGTGCAATTTCGTCTTGCAGTGGATACCGTCTCACTGTGGAATACCAGGAAATGAAACAGCAGACCGATTAGCCAAGGAAGGTGCTGCAGGAGAGCAACCGGATGTGCCAGTTACCTACCACCAAAAGAAAAGGATGATTAAATCAATCAGAAAGCCACAAATACCAACAAAAGACGACTACTATAATATGAGCAGATTAGAACAAGTTGTCATTCTGCACCTTAGAACAGGACACAATCGACTCAGCAGCCACATGTATACAAAAGTCAAGATTGGCAATTCAGCCATGTGTACATGTGCACCAGACTGCAGAGTCCATACTTCAAGACTGTCTCAAATATGATACACTGAGGCAAGCTCACTGGCCTAATGAAACAACACTCGACAGAAAACTACACGGACCTCTGTGTAAGCTACAAAAGACTGAAGTTTTATACAAGAGACAACATTGAATATATAGACAATATTTCTAGTGAACGAAAAGAAGGAAGGATACAAGAGATAACATTGAATGTACAGATAATATTTCTAGGACGAAAGGAAGGAAGGATACAAGAGACAACATTGAATATATAGACAATATTTCAAGCGAACGAAAAGAAGGAAGGATACAAGAGATAACGTTGAATGTACAGATAATATTTCTAGCGAACGAAAGGAAGGAAGGATACAAGAGACAACATTGAATATATAGACAATATTTCAAGCAAACGAAAAGAAGGAAGGATACAAGAGATAACATTGAATGTACAGATAAAATTTCTAGCGAACGAAAGGAAGGAAGGATACAAGAGACAACATTGAATATATAGACAATATTTCAAGCGAAGCGAAAAGAAGGAAGGATACAAGAGATAACATTGAATGTACAGATAATATTTCTAGCTAGCGAAAGGAAGGATTTCTCTGTATCTTTTATTTTTTTCTTACCTGGAGTTTTAGGATCCTTCTTCTTGCGACAGTAGCAGAACAGATGTCACCAAACTTGATAAAATGCTGAGAAGTAAAATAAATATTTATATTATCGTTAAATTAGGACGATTCTTAACTATTGGATTCTCCGAGACTATTTAATTCTTATTTTTCATGTTTGTTGGTTTAAACCATAGATTCCCAGACTTTTTCGAGCCACCGCCCACTTTGACAGACATAAATGATGTGTCTTTAACAGTATGTACACTACACACAACAATACCACCAGCGCCTGCTCTATACAGATCATTGTTTCCTTGCCCAAACTATGGTGCATTCATGCCGGTATCAACCGTTTGGTTGATCCATTGACTACTCTCCCAAAATAAAATTGTTCAGCGTTTACGTGACTAAGTGTGTCTCTGTGGCATAGAGGTTATGTGCTCGCCTCTCGTCCCAAATGTATCAGGTTCGCTCCCTCATCTGGATATTTTTCCAGAGATCCATGATCTCAGTGTATTTGAGATCAAGTTCCTAGTCCTATTGGAGAAGGATGATAAAACATATGTCAGGTGTTCAATTTGAGCATGTAAAAGAACCCTTGGCAGTTCAAAATCGAGAAGAGCAGGCTGAAAAGCTGCTGCCTGGACAAGCGTCAGCACTTTGCAGAATCACACTTATCTTCGTTCCGGGGCACATTTGTGCCGTTGGGAATGAGAGAGCAGCAAGGTTGGCTGGCTCTGCCACTATATCAACGACCAGTCAATGGATGAGCTGATATTTTGAACGCCATAGAGTATGACCACAAAGAAGATTTTCATTTAAACCAATCCACGTCAATTACTACTAGATTGTAGGAGCTGGTTTGAAGATTGAGTAGCAATCCACGTCAATTACTACTAGATTGTAGGAGCTGGGTTTGAAGATTGGAGTAGCAATCCACGTCAATTACTACTAGATTGCAGGAGCTGGGTTTGAAGATTGGAGTAGCAATCCACTCAATTACTACTAGATTGCAGGGCTGGGTTAAGATTGGAGTAGCAAGAAAGACAACATACAGATGTAGGAGTGGGTTATAATCAAAATCAAACTGGTATGTCAATACGCTAGAGCTGTTGGAGGATTTAGTGAAGAGATCGGACACCTATGGACATGTGGAGTGCAATAAGATATTCGAAGCTAGAAACTGCCTGGACAAAATTGTATTAGAAGATGAAATAAATTCCTCAAATATCTCTACCATTTAAATTACATTGAGGACCTCACTGGAGCTACGAGTTCGTCATTGCAGCTGAGATCTTCCTGGGTTAGAAGATAGGGACCAATGAGTTCCATACAAGTGCAATGATGATAGTCCTATCAATCAATCAATCTAAATAACTTTTTGACTGTAACAAGGGAGACAAACTTTGAAAGGTGATCATCTGTTGTTGAAGTTTAAATTTTTAAGACTGGTTTAAACCTTGAGTCTCCCGTCACTCAGATTCACGACAGCTCATTCTGAAGATAAGCAAAATCTGTAATGTCTTGGTATTAGTTATGTTTTGTCAGTGGTTTCTCATACACATGAGTCTGTACAAGTTGCTCTCAAACACATGAGTCTGTACAAGTTGCTCTCAAACACATGAATCTGTACAAGTTGCTCTCAAACACATGAGTCTGTACAAGCTGCTCTCTCATACACATGAGTCTGTACAAGTTGCTCTCATACACATGAGTCTGTACAAGTTGCTCTCAAACACATGAGTCTGTCAGTTGCTCTAAACACATGAGTCTGTACAAGTTGCTCAAACACATGAGTCTGTACAATGGCAATGAGAGAGCAATGAGAACCTGCAGTTCCATATTTTATTTAGACTTTTAAAAGCTGATGTTGCTTTGCCAATTCGTATCATAATTTCTTTTTTAACATTTCCTGTGCAATCAAATCTGCATTACTTGCCATTATTTGTTTTTCATAGCTTATCTGCAGTCCAACTTTTGATGCAGTCCAACTTTTGATGCAGTCCAACTTTTGATGCTGTCCAACTTTTGATGCAGTCCAACTTTTGATGCAGTCCAACTTTTGATGCAGTCAAGTTGTCTTCTTCTTCTTTGCGTTCCCCGCCTAGACTGATGGACCAACTTTTATCAGAAATTTTACTGTTGTTTTTAGGGACTCCGTTCCTCCGTACAGCTTTCGCGAAGCTCTGTGTGTTGTGGCCATGACTCTTTCCTTATACCTGCTAACCGTTGACAGTCTTGCAGACATGTTCTGCCATCATGTCTGCCATTTTGCAGGGGCACAGGCTAGTTGTGCCAATTTTAAATTTATGGAACATGTGGGCTCTGAGCTTGTTGTGTCAGGTACGGAGGCGAAATATGGCAACTTGTTCACTTCGAGAGAGACCATAGTATCCGTCACTGTCTGTGTACTGAGGGTGGTCTTTTGCCCATTTGCTTCTATAGTGCGAACCGATGGTTGTTTTGACTTCCTCATAACTGATCTCGAGATCAGTCTGAGGTAGTCACCCGCCCTCTTTGGCTAGCTTATCGGCTGCTTCGTTTCCCCTAACATTGCAGTGTGACGGTATCTGTTTTTCTTTACATATCTTGGTTGTTTCTACTTAACAAGAAAATATCTGCAAAATCCAAATCTTCTAGTTTACTATTTTCTATCCAATCTATGCCAGATTGTGGCTATAAGTGATTTCATAACATGTAGGGTATCATCACAGGTTCATCTCTGAATACAGAGATAACATTGTATTACAACACAACTCTATGCCTCTGTACTGTCCGCCAAAAAAGATTAAACTTTATACTTATCTATGAATGCATTTATGTTTTCTTAATAGTCAAATGTATGCAATATGTTCGACACAACTACGTTAATAAGAACACCTACAACAATACTATAGCATTTCAGAATATTCCACAGTGAGATTCTCGACACTATCAAAGATTTTTGCAAAATCCATAAAATATTTATTACATAGCGGGGGTAAAAATAAATATTACCTGTTTCTCGCTGCTTTCTGGTTCTTCTGTCACATTATTCGATGTTTCCATTTTCTTTTCTTCATCGGCTGTATTCATCTCCTTTGATGTATCATCTTTCTTCTTTGAGGGTGTGATGAAAATTCCCATGGGAGCCCATTCCAGGTACAGAGGGATGGAACGAAACTGAAAGCAAGAACAATCAAATCGCAAAATTAAGAAATGGAACAATGTTGATTGTTATTCTTAATCTTCTTCTTCTTTTGTCATCACACTGCCACAGAGTTGTTGCCCAGTGTCATCACACTGCTACCAGGTTGTTGCCCAGTGTCGTCCATGCTACGGGTTGTGCAACTGAAGGCAGTCAACTGCATAAAAGGCAGTTGTTGTCTAATCTCTTTCGTCCACACTGCACGGTTGTTGCCCAGTGTTCACACTGCTACCGGTTGTTGCCCAGTGTCATCACACTGCTACCGGGTTGTTGCCCAGTGTTGTCACACTGCTACCAGGTTTTTGCCCAGTGTCGTCACACTGCTACCGGGTTGTTGCCCAGTGTGTCGTCACACTGCTACCGGGTTGTTGCCCAGTGTCATCACACTGCCACCGGGCTGTTGCCAACTGTCGTCACACAGCCACCAGGCTGTTGCCCAGTGTCATCACACTGCTACCAGGTTGTTGCCAACTGTCGTCACACTGCTACCGGGTTGTTGCCCAGTGTCGTCACACTGCTACCGGGTTGTTGTCCAGCGGCATGGGTGATTGTTATTTTTGCTCTTTGACAGGATTCTGCTATGCCATCTAACCATAATTTTCATGGTCTTCCTCTCGCCTTCTTTTCTGATGTAGAAGTCTCTGTATACTGTGGAGTTTGGATGCATTCTTACTTAGTCAAATCACTTTATTCTTTGTTTCTCAATGTAATTCAAGCAAGGTTCTGTGTCAACTTTCTTTCTTATGCTGATGACTGTTTTATCTGGTGTTGGTAACTTTTCGCAGGCAACGCATTTCACATGTAGTTATTTTTGTGACTGTGCTTTGCTCATTGTCCATGTTTGGCTCTGGTAACACAAAGTAGGTATGAAAATGCTGTTGATCATCTGTTGCTTAGCTGTTAGTAAAGATGTTGGGTGCCTTAACAATAGCTGGAAACTGTCATTACTATTATTATTACTATAGGAAGCATATTCACAGAAGATGGCAGACTAGACTAGGGAGAGATAGAGGCTAGAGTGCAATAAGCAAATGCTGTAACCTACCAGCTAGTTCCATTGTTAAAGCACCCAAAAATTTCACTGACAGCTAACCAACAGCATTTTCATACCTACTTTGTGTTACCAAAGCCAAACATGGACAGTGAGCAAAGCAGTCACAACAAATAACTATATGTGAAATGTCTTGCCTGCGAAAAGTTAGCAACAACACCAGAAAAGACAAGAGTCACCAACATCAGCATAAGAAAGAAAGTTGAGACAGAACCTTGCTTGAATTACATTGACAAAAAAAAGAATGAAGTGGTTCGGACACTTAAGAATGCAACAGAACAGGAAAGAAGATGAAAAAGACCACGAAAAGATGGTTAGATGGCATAGAAGAATCCTGTCAAAAAAAGAAAAATAACTATCGCCCAAGCCACTAGAGCAGCGCAAGACAAAAACAGACAACCTGATGTTCTATTGTAGCAGTGTGACGACACTGGACAACAACCCGATAACAGTATGGTGACAAAAGAAGAAGAGGATCATTACTATATTAGTAAGTTCAGTCTTCTTCTTTGAATGCTCCATATTGACTACTTGTTAAACCAATCTGTGTGATCCCTATGTGATCTGAGCCTAAGAGCAATTGTATGTTGTACCAATTATGTGCCTACAAGTAGGCCAGCACATCCGATTTCTGTCGCGTTTTTTATTTACTAGGGTATCTTCCCTAGGTCCTTCCTCAGTCACCTTGTAGGTCACAGTGGTACTATTCTTTGATTCCCTTGCAGGTCCAGGCACCACACGGATGAATATTTGTATTTAACCTGGTTTTTTAAAAAAAGAACGAGGAGCATCTAGTCAAATGGATGAGAGCGCAGGTTCTCATTCAGAAGACCTGGGTTCAATCCTCAGTACGGCGAAGGTTGTTTTTTTATATCAGGGACATAAAGAAAAAATCCTAACCTGAACAGTTTTGCGGTGACTACAAATAGCCATGCAGCCATTAAATTCCTCAGGGTCATGGCCCCCTCTAGGCCCTACAAAATGATAACACAGGAAGAAAAGACAGTTTTAAAAAACAAAAAGGACACAGGGACAGCAACGAATAATACCTTGGAAAAATTGAGCTTGGAAAAAGCTTGTTTTGCTTCAGAAGGTTCCAGAAACTCAACAATGGCTGTGATGCCAGAAGGTGGCATCAACACTCGGTTGACAGTACCATGCTTATGAAATACTTCCTTCAATTCTTCTAATGCAACTCCTTCTGGTAAATTCTTGACTAGAATTACAGTCTTGCTTCTCTCCCCTGCTGCCTGTACAGATTCAGATAAAACATTCATTAATTACAATCACAGTGTATGAGCATATCATCTTCTTCTTCTTCGAACGCTCCATCTCGATCACTTGTTAACCACTTTTTGTGATTTGTATGTGGTCTTACTATCATCTTCTGCACTTCATCCTCTGGTAAAGCTTATGGGGTAGATTAGTTTGTGGGGGTGGGAGGGAGTGTGATGCTGTGTTTCGAGTTGGTACAGCTCTAATTACTTCCCCTCCTACAGCTTCTCATATGGTAGAGTTGCCTCCCCTTTTTCATCGTCACCCGGCATACATTTGCTCTACCCTCTATCCATATTGGAAGCCGAGGGACACATCCGCTTCTTGATGTGTTGGCGTCTCCTCGTGTAGACAGTTGATGTGTTGGCGTCTCCTCATGTAGATAGTTGATATGTAGATGTCTCCTCATGTAGATAGTTGACGTCTCCTCATGTGGACATTTGTTGTGTTGACGTCTCCTCATGTAGATAGTTGATGTCGCCTCATGTAGACAGTTGACGTCTCCTCATGTAGACATTTGATGTGTTGACGTCTCCTCATGTAGATAGATGATGTGTTGACATCTCCTCATGTAGACAGTTGATGTGTTGACATCTCCTCATGTAGACAGTTGATGTGTTGACATCTCATGTAGACAGTTGATGTGTTGACGTCTCCTCATGTAGACAGGTGAGTATGAATCGCTGACATCTGTAGTCATCCATCCTATTTAGATCCATGATTTAGGTTGTAGTGTTACTATTTTTGGCCCCTTAGAGTCTCAGTAACACACGGGCAAGACTAGTCTGAATGGGGAGGGACACTGGTGGTAAGAAAATCAAGCTTTCGTGCAAAAATCGAGAAATATTAGGCGTGACGGCTATACCTGAATTCATTGCGGCAAACACAATTTTTAAAAAACTATCCACTTGGAACAACAGGGGTAAAGTTATCTTGAGACCAATCATTAGAGCCCCATGGTCCCACTTCTGTGCGTAGTGGCAAACTGGATTCGAACCATACTGAGCCTAGAGACATTTACAATAAACACAAACAAGTTTTAATAAAACGACAAGAAAATGCAACACATACCTGGCTAAAGCTGTCCAATGCTACACCATTTGAGATGAGGAACTCTCTTGTTTCAGAAACAATTTGTGTTTCTCCCAAAGCTATTCGGACACCAATGCTTCCACGAGATTCCTGAGATTAAAATTGTTCATTAAAATTGTATTTTTACAAAACAAAAATATTCATCAAGATTTTATATTTGCAAAATAAAACTTCCTCGAACGCTCCTATCGACCACTTGTTAAACCACCCTTTGTGATTTGTATGTGATCTGAGCCTAAGAGTGATTATACATTGTGTCAATTATGCGCTTACAAGGAGGCCAGGACAATCGATTTCTGTGACGCTTTTCATTTACTATTGTAGCATCTCTAGAGCCCTACATTAGCAGTCTTTTACGACAGGCCTTGTATGTCACAAGGTTACTATTCTTTGCTCCCTGACCCTGTGGTCAGACTCCTCCACATGACACTGTACATATAATTCAATCTTGCTCCATCCTCCCTCCCTATACAGCCCTATGGTATCTAATATGGCCAGTCTACACATCCAAAGAAACCAAACTGAATGGTACAGCGAGGACATCCGCGCATCACAGATTTCATTGTAGTCACAGATCTATCAACCAAACTAATCAATGGCGTGTTGAGCCTCTGGATGCAGCTGGATTTGTTGAGGTGGAGAATGGAGCACCTATGGACGTGTCTGTAGTGTTATAATAATATTCCTCATATAACTGATAGCAGAAAACACAATAACACATTTGAGTTCTTTCACTACATACGCACACACGAACAATGATATAAATATATATATACTCTGTTTAGAATTTACACATATTAATTTCAAAATTTCTATAGCAAAAAGTTAACACGCCTGCAAACTGGGCGACCAGAAGAATCCTTGGCTTTACCATGAAGTGAACACGGGTCTCCGTGACAAAGAGGCCTATTAACATTACAAACCAAACACATACTTACAGAATCCAGTATGTGACTTTTATCTGTGTTGTATTTTTTAGCCATGGCATCAGCAACTGCATTAGCTCCAAGGAAGAGACTGTTCCAGCTGTGAGCATTAATTTGATGATGGGTAATAATACATAAACATAAAAAGGAGAGATATAAAGGAGAGATATAAAGAGAGATGTTCTGTGTAAATATATAATTTGAAAAAGTTACAACTACATCAATAATATAACCCACTGTATTATGACGGTGATCGAATAACATAACATTTCAGGTACGGTGATCAAATAACATAACATTTCAGGTACCAAATCTGGAGCTTTTTCTTGGTGAAATGAAGATAATCTACAGTGCATACTTCTTGTGGTTTTCTCTGCATTGCATCATACCTTCTAGACAAAATTAGTCAATAAATCCCTAATATATAAATATATGTAAAAGTTAGCCCACTTAAACAGGAATTTCCAATTTCCCGACTGAGCTAGTAGGCCTTATGCTACAGTTGGTTGTGGAATATTTACACCGGTGGTTCAATCATTCGCCAACAACGCTGTGTATGGGCTTTTTCATCACGCTCAGGAGGAAAAATAATAAGAGAGGTCAGTGGGGCCTCCGTGACAACCATAAGTAGTTTAACAATGGAGGTTCAGGCGGTTACGGAGGCGGTGAAATGGTTGGAATCTCATAACTACTCTTGTGTATTCATACTTGGTGACTCCAAGAGCAGGATTTGTTAAGCCAAATCAGGAATGGTGAGTGAGACGCAAATGGGTGGAGGTACTGGTACAGACATTGATCAGAGAAATCACCTTTATTTTTGTCCCAGGGCACGCAGGAGTTAGGGGTAATGAACGTTCTGATAGATTGGATGGCACTGCTACAATATCAGAGGGAGATTCAATGGGCCGAAATGACATTCTTAACGCATTGAGAGTCTTTCCGAGAGTTTGAGGGTTGTGAATCCCACTCGCTAACCAGATTGAGAGAGATGGGTGCCGATATTGGTGCAGCCAAAAAAGAATGACATACCAAATGTGCAAAGAGATTGATTTATCAACATCGAACTGGCGTGTTGGGCTGCTGGATGCTGCGGGTGTGCTGAGGCAGGTGATCGGAGCACATATGTACGAGTCAGGAGTGCTACAATGATAGTCCTCATATAACTGATAGTGCAATTTTGTGTGTATGCAGAATATGGTAGCAAACTTTCCTGAGATAAATCTTACGATATACTTGACAGGTTACAAATGACTCCCTAGCTCCTCATGTCATGCATGTACAAAAATATGCAGACTTACCTTGAACTATTTGTTTTCTGCTGCAAGTCCTTTCTTCTTTTATATGCAGATTTCTCTTTAAAATAAAACAGAAAAAACAAAAATAATTGAATTTGAATGAATTAAAATTAGTCAACATAAAATCAAATCATCAACGAGATATTTATTAGTTAACAGAACTGCCATTTTTCTACCAACACTTTGTTACCAGTTCCAAACTTGGTCACAGAAAGCTTCAACCTTTACAGTCAACTTTGTTGACCAGTTCAACACAAACTTTTTGGTCACAGAAAGCTTACCAACACTTTGTTACCAGTGCCAAACTTGTCTCTGACAGCAACACACCACAGAAAGCTCACCACATGTGAAATGAAATGCTTGATGAAATAGTGGGGGGGTCACCAGGAAAATAAACTACGAAATGAGGACATCATAAGCAGAGTGGGCATAACTTCATGCACCAATACACGAAAGACAACAAATGCATGTGGTTCGGACATTTATGAGAATGAAATAACACCATACAGTAAATTAGAGTCAGAAACTAGAGCCAAGGAAGACCAAGAAAAAAATGGATAGACAATACAACCCCTAAATAAACACGGATATAACACAACAAAGGCGACTCATCTGGCCCAGGAATGCAAATTAAAGCTCCCACCCCTACGCTTAACGACAAGAGTGTACAACCAATTCTATCATCCACCTAGGGATAGACAACAGATAGAACTGCTTTTAAAAGGCAGTGTAAATGTATATCTGTGTTTTTGAATATATAAGTTCTGTTGCAGGAGGAGTCTTCTGTATAACATGAACAAGAAGGTGAGAAATAGATCTATTCAGAAAGAACACATAATCAAAGTAAACTGGCTGATTCTACAAATGAGAATTAAAGCTACAGGTACTGTGATCTAATGACTGACAGAAGAAGTGATTCATGCAGCTATACGAAAGTGATGACTACTGGTGCTGTGATCTAACAAATGACAGAAGTAAACCAAACTCATTAAAAACTACTGATCAATCAAGCAAGTGCCGTACCTGCCGGCGTAGGCGATCATGTCTCTCCACAACTCTCTCTCTGCTTGGTGCATGTAATCAGTTCTAACGTCGATCTTTTGTCGAACCATGATGTCAGACCATCCAACATCTTCTCCCTCTGTTTTCCACGATCTCTCCTTCCTTGAATTTTACCTGTCACCAAATGTTCTAAACCTTCTCTTCGCATTATATGCCCCTTGATTCCCAGATTCTTATTCATTTGATAAGGTTTCTGTCTGTGCAGGCCTGATTTAAAACCTCCTCGTTTGTTTTCTTCGATGTCCATGAAATTTTCAGCATTCTTCTGTAAAACCACATATCTGTGGCTTCCAATGATCGTATTGATTGTTTGTTCATGATTTGCTACCATACAAAAGTATTGGATCAATATAGCAGTGGAGTATTTGTTTTCGCAGTGTCATTGTTAGTGAATTCACATATAGTGTGTTTTTCATTTCCATAAAGCTGCTTTTGCTTGAGCTATTCTGCTCCTAATCTCTGTTTTACACCTGCCATCTGATGTCAGGAATAACTGATACTGTGATCTAATGACTGACAGAAGAAGTGAATCATACAGTACATTGAAGCTACTGGTACTGTGATCTAATGACTGACAGAAGAAGTGAATCATACAGTACATTGGGGGACTGCCTAGAGTAGTTGATAGTAGCTTGGCCTGCTAGCTGTGAGGCCTCGACGCCTCATAGCTCGGGTTCGAACCTACTGTCCGGCATTTTTTACGAGTCCCTGGTCTTACTCAGGACGATAACGTAGTACCTCTGAAGTCGAGAAAATCTGCCTGTATGCGAGGAATACTAATTACAGTACATTGAGCACACGGCTGCCAGTGTAAGTAATTTACAAATGTACCTGCGCCATTGTAAGAAATTGAAAACAGATTTTCACAAAATCAGTTTCAGAGATGGAACTTGTCTGAGTTGAAAGCGATAAAGAAAGAAAAAAAAATACAGTACATTGAAGCTACTGGTACTGCATCTACAGTATAACAAGAACAACGATCAAGAAGTAAATATTTCTCATATCAGTAAGATCATTTTGAAAGATTAAAGAAAAATATGGACTAACTGGAAGCTTCTTCAACATTATCTCTCGCCTGGTAAAATATGCATCAGTCGTCCATGCAGGGAGTATAGTCTAGCTCGGTGTATGCTTTGAGAGCATGTTCCGGAAACACAAAAACAACATGGGCAAACCCTTTAACTTTCTTGGTCAGCGTATCTACTGGAAGAGTCACCTCAGCTAAAGGACCTTCAAATAAAAACAAAAACGATCAATTTATGAAATATTCTTTATTTATCTATTTTATAATGGAGCATCTGGTCAAATGGATTAGAGCACAGCTTCAATGTAGGAGACCTGTGTTCAATCCACGGCAAGGTCAATGATTTTTTTATGTTGTGGGCATAAATGAAAAAAGCATAACCCGAACAGCTTTGCGGCCATTAAATTACTCAGGCTCTCACCCCACACCGCCCTAAAAAGTGGTACTTTAGTTTTTATTTTTAAAATGTATTTTATTGCTCCTTGTTAGGCGAATACTCCACTCTGTAATCATCCATATCTCCTTTGTCAAACTACTTGTGGTTGTCGTGTAGGTCCAGCCTGTCTTGCTTTTGCTGTTGTCACAGGATTGTTCTTTTATAAGGGTCTCTCGACTACTGCCTTGTAGTTAGATTGGGAACAATCAAAGGCTAGTGGAGCAAACCGTACACAAAACTGGATGGAAGGAAAACCAAGTAGTCCACAAAAAGACAAGCAATCTGGCAGATGACGCTCAACAGCCCGGGAGGGTAGGTCATTTAAGGGTAGCTACCCTAAAAGAAAATAGCAATCTGCTGCCTTGCAGGTTGGCTGGGACAGTCAAAGGCTGACGGAGAGCGAACCCAGTAAACATTGGTTGAAATCGGACACATCGCCGAAGGACAAGCTCTAGAGCTCCAAATGGTACTGAAGAATGTGACGTAAAACAAACATTCTTGGCAAAGGCTGTTTATATATCACAATAAGAATGATAAAAATGGCAGAAAAGAACAATCAAGAGAGAGATATGAGTCTCTGTGGCATAGAGATTAGGTGCTCATCTCTTGTGCCAAAGGTATCAGGTTCGTCCCCTCGTGAAGCCATCAGAATATTTTTTTCCCAGATCCCTGATCTCAGTGTAGGTGAAATCAAGTTCTTAGTCCCAACGAAGACTGATGATAAATACAGGTCCCGTGTTAAATTTGAACACGTAACAGAACCCTTGGTAGTTCAAAATCGAGAAAAGCAGGCTGGAAAGCCGCTGTCCTTGCATAATTCATTAGAAAAAAATTAAATTCTAACAAATTTCCTACAAAAATATCTCAACAATCTTCAAAATTACATCAGGGACCCTAGCCGGTGCTACAGAGTTTGTGTCCAGCAGCTGAGATCTCCTGTGTAAGAAAGAGATCGGAGCACACATGTCTACTCACTGAAGTGCAATGAAGTTTCCTATCAATCAATCAAATCAATAGTTCTTTTTTGTAACTACAAAAGGAAAACCAGAAAACCGCTGACTGTATCAAGATTTGAACCCACACCCTCCTGCCAGAGAGCCAATCTACCATTCACTTCACAGAACACTAATAACAATACACTCACCAAATTTTTTAAATATTTCCTCCAGTTCTGTTTCAGTAACTCCGAACCACAGATTGCGAACAAACAGACGTCCTGACTGAGTAAAGATCAAACAAAACAAACTATTAAATGGATGAAATGTCCGTGGATTTATGGATACAGCTGCTAACAAGACAATGTATGGTTATTGGATTATATATCTTTATACAACAATACTGGAACACAAGGTCATGTGATGGTTGTAGTCTTATTTCCTAGAATTTTTACCTGAGTCCCGCCGTATGTTACAGGAGGCAACGGATAAAGGCAAATTCATTTTAAAACAACACAACATACTAAATCAAGGTTATATTATGTTACAAATTAAGTTTAACAATAAGGAATATCAGTATTAAGAACATTTTTCATCAATAAATAACCACGGACTGGTAGAATTGTGTAAAATTGCAGAAAACCGTACAGTGTTCTATCAAACACTTATAAAAACAGAATTAAAAATTAAACAGGAATTTTGGTTTCCGCCTGAACTAGTCAACCTTATGTTGCCGGGTCCACGGCCAGAGGCATCAAAAAAGCTGCTGCAGCATCTATAACTTATTATAGGCAGCGATAGCTTATCCTTACTGTCCCACACGACATGATCAACCAAGAGAGCTTCAAATATATATGTACATTACTAATTAGTACATCTATTTATCAATTCTTCTTCAAACGCTCCACATTGACCACTCTTTGTGATTTGTATGTGATCCGAGCCTAAGAGCGGTTGTACGATTTGCTAGTTAAGCACCTACAAATAGACCAACGTATCCACTTTCTGCTACACTTTTTTATTTACTAAGGTAGCTTCTAGACCCTACCAAGTCACCTCTACGACAGACTGAAAATGTGCATATCCAAGGATCATCAACTACAGTTGACAGACTATTCATCAATAAAAAGGGATCTAAAGGCAAAGGAGTAATTCATTGAGCTGGGTTTCCCCATACGGCTCGGTCTTTCTCAGCCAAAATGGCACGGCACCAGGCAAGAGCATTGCACAAAGTACGAATACTGTAAATCCTGCAACAATCCTAGTGATCATTGGAAAAAAATAGTGCATGTGACTGGGTCCAGATTCGAACTCACAACCTTCAGAATGACAGGCAAACATGTTAACCAGTTCGTGATTAAGACCCTCGACTAGTCAACAATGTTTCAACGACGAAACACGTAACAACACAGTACATGCCATTGCTACATAGTTTCTCTCCAGTCTTCCCATATATCAATATGTTTATAAGCTTTGGGGTTCCCTGATTTCTTAGAAATCTAACTAACTTCGTTCTAAGAAGTTTATTAGGTTTATACTGACCTCAGCAATACTCTCCACCTCATGAACATCAGAGTCTTTAGACTGCAAAACAAAACAAGAAATATTTCAAAATGGAACTGTATTTTTATACAAACTCAAAGGGAAATACACAGCAAAATTATGTTAATGAAAGACATTTTTTCCTGTATGTCCGATATCTTCGTCTACGAACGTTATATATTGACCACTTGTTAAACCACTCTTTGCGATTTGTATGCGATCTGAGCCTAAAAGTGATTGTATGTTGTACCAGTTATGCGCATACAAGTAGGCCAGCATATCCGATTTATGCTACACTTTTTGTTTACTAGGTAGCTTCCTAGGACCCAACCTCAGTTGCCTCTTACATCATGCCTTGTAGGTTGCAGTGTTACTATTCTTTGCTCCCTTTGCTGGACCAGGCAACATAGGGCTAGTACGTCCTATATAAATTCCAACATAGTCTCATATGATCAATTTTTGTATAACAACTTGCTTATCTTATGACCAGTGTCCCTCATCATTATGGCAAGCTTTACTTCAACTTCAGAAGTGCGTGTAATTTAGATTCCCAAGTAAAGGACCAGGATCTTCTGTAGTTGAACCGTGTACAGCGTGTACATCTGCACAGCGAGAATTTTTTTTTTTGCCTAACTGGTCTAGACACTCAGAATTTCCCCAGCATGTGGTCACTACAGCAGAGTGCTCTCAAATTTACTATCTGCAACAGACTGGGCTCGGAGACCATGCTTGGAGTCGCTGAAGAGGTCTTGGCTGACAAAATCAGTTCTACTTTTGTGCTAGTACATTAAAGTGTAAAGGGAAATGGACATGCAGATAGTCGTGCAGGTATGGACATGCAGATAGTCGTGCAGGTATGGACATGCAGATAGTCGTGCAGGTATGGACATGCAGATAGTCGCGCAGGTATGGACATGCAGATAGTCGCGCAGGTATGGACATGCAGATAGTCGTGCAGGTATGGACATGCAGATAGTCGTGCAGGTATGGACATGCAGATAGTCGTGCAGGTATGGGCATGCAGATAGTCGTGCAGGTATGGACATGCAGATAGTCGTGCAGGTATGGACATGCAGATAGTCGTGCAGGTATGGACATGCAGATAGTCGTGCAGGTATGGATGCTGTAAAAAGCAGATGAGCAATGGACCATCCCTCCCAAGTGGTTATCAGGGCCCAAATTGTGTGCTAGGGGTTAGTGACTCGGTCTATTAACCCGACGTTCTGAGTTCGAATCACACTGTGGACAGTTTGCTTGCAAATTGTTTCCGTTGATTTTAACAAAGGACGATGGCGCCACCTGTTCAGAAAGCAATGGCAAACTACTGAAGTATAAGTGATGCCTAGAAAATCAAGGCTCATTTACTGTAGTTGATGGCTACGTCCTTTAGGATATGCCACGATTTTCATTTCAAAGTATAGTACCACTGTTACCTGCCACGCAGATAAGAGGCGAGGTGACTAAGGGAGGTTGGCGTGAGGTTAGCTACACCACTCCTTAAAAAATGCTAGATAGCTACAGAAACCACAACCAAGAAAATTCATAGCTTGCCACCCGAGGAAGAAGAAGGACCCCGCAAGAAAATGGGGAGAGAGTGGAGAGTTTTGGAAAAGATGGCTTCAGATAGGCAGGCTTGGAAGGTCTTTGTTGCGGACCTGTGCCATCCTAGGGGTGAAGAAGAATGGACCAGGCTGATATTGTAGAAGAAGCAGAAAAAAGATTCAATACCTTGACAGTCCACGGTGCTGGAGTGATAACTTTCTTCTCTTGCGAAGCTTCATCTGTTGATTTCTTTAAAAACACTTTCTTCCCATCTACAAAATAAACAATACAATTTCATATGAGACAAATTTTTAAAATGATATTTAAACAAACGATAATTATCCTGTACTTCATCAAGTACACACGCCATCATGCCCTCGTGAAACTGTTGGGCAATCTTAACTGATTGGCTCCCATAAGCCGCTGGGAGCGCCACTGTGTATTTCTTTTAGATCACAGATTCCCAAACTTTTGCGGCCCACCGTCCACTTTGAATAACATAAACTTTGTAACGCCCCCTTCCACATTATAACAGTTTGCCAACGCCTCCCTTATATATACATGCTCTATTTTCTCTTTGACATAGCAAATTGATATATATTTCTGTCATACATGGTCAATTTTTAAATGATTATATGTATGAAATAAAAAATTATGAAAAAATGCATCATGTAAGACCGGCATAAGATGAATTAAAATGCAGAATTCAAATTTTAAATGATTATTCAATTGCAAAATAACGCAAATAATTTATAAAAAATATATATATTATTAATTTCTTCAAGGAGTCACCGCCCCTAATTGTCTGAGCGATTAGGAGGGTACGCCCACTTTGGGAAACGCTGTTTTAGATCTAATTTAGAAAATTCATTTACGTACAAAATGATATATTACTCATAAAAATCGGTTAATAATTAAGGAAACTGTACATACACATGCAATGGGAAAATAGGACATAAATTCAATTCAACAACAACCCGTTTTTTTTTCAATTCGGTGGCCGGTTAGTTAATGTATTTCACTGAATATTCAAATTTCTCCATGATCTTCCATAGACACTCTCTGCTGACCGTGTCAAAAGCCATCGTCAGATCAACAAAGATATTGTATAGAGATTGCATTGCTGCTCTTGACATTTCTCATGATAAAGTTTTTGTTTTTATCCTGGCATATCTAATATATATATAAACGAAAATTGAATTCAATTGTATCTATATCTGTCTCAATTGTTTGAAGATATCTGGACATCCTACGGACTTGAAATTTGGCAAGAGGGTAGCACTCATAGATAGGAAGAGGTAAAAATTATAAAACTAGACTATTTGTACGTTTCTATAAAGATGTTCCAACTTAAACGTTATGGCCATGCACAGAATTCATCGAAAAAGTATATTAATGTTTGTAACAATGTTCCCGGTCACGTGATACGCAGAGGTCATATTGTTATATTCCGGTGAAGTCTTACGCACATCAGTCACACGAATACTAACATATTTATTGGTATTTCAACATGTCCAATCTCACCCTCTGCCAATTTTTTATTCTTTTTTAAACATATCGATAAGTTAATAATCTGAATAAATTTAATTTGCCAATTGTTATTTTTCAACTTTCACAGGAATTTGGGATAGTATATGTGGGCTTGCATGATCAGCGGAAAAGGATAACAAATTAACTATAAAAGTGGTAAAATATTACAACTAGATTTAAACTAACTTCAACTTTCACGGGAACTCTATTGTATCAGGTTTTACTGGCAATAGGAATGAGGGACTTTTTAAATTGTTATTTGTCAACTTTCCCAGGAACGGGATTCTGTTGGATCAGGTTTTACTGGCAATCAGAATAAGGGACATTTTAATCTTATGTGGCCAACGGACAAAGGTTTCAAACTTTCATGGAAACAAATGTATTGTTTTTAATGGGGAAGAAGCCAATTTTGAGGCAACAGGTCATGTTTCTTTAAGGGACTTTACAAACAGATTTAAACTAAATGCCCCGTGCGAAGAACGGGTAAAACGGGTAGTATATAATAAAAATAAACTTACTGATAAAATTTTTGTTTCTGCCCAAGGCTTGATCTTGTTCCTTCTGTGTTGCAAACTCAACAAATGCCACTCCTGTGAAATAGCAAAGAGAAAAATTGTTGTGATTCAGATCTCAGCGTTCAATTATTAAATTACATTTCTCAGTTCAGTAGTACAGAAATGATAAAATTAACGTACCCCCAGTGCAACGTGACAGAAATGATAAATTAACGCATTCCGCAGTGCAATGTGACAGAAATGATAAAATTAACGCACTTCCCAGTGCAACGTGACAGAAATGATAAAATTAACGTCTCTTCAGTTGTTTTCTTCCCATCATGCATTATTTTTTCTTCTTCGTTCGCTCTACACTTTAATTGATAGGACCATCATTATTACACTTCGGTGAGTAACCTTGTGTGCTCCGATCTCTTTCTTACACAGGAAGATCTCATCGGCACAGCCTAAGAGCGATTGCACATTGTGCCCCTTATGCGCCTACAAGTATGCCAGCACATCCGATTTCTACGATGCTTTTTATTTACCAGGGTAGCTTCACTAGGTCCTTCATTAGTCACTTCTTACGGCATGTCTTGTAGGTCGCAGTGGTACTATTCTTTGCTTCCTTCGGGCTCCGCACCACATGGGCGCGATGTAATTTAGAAGATGGTGAAAATATTTTGTAGGAAATTTTATTTTTAAAAATCTTTCTAAGAAATTTTGCCATGGCAGCGGCTTTGTAGCCTACTCCTCTCGGTTTTGAGCTGCCAAGGGGTTCTTTTACAAGCTCAGCTTGAATACGGGACCTAGATTTTATCACCTGTCTCTGGTAGGATTAGGAACTCAATCTCACCTACACTGAGACCAGGAATTCTGAATATTCTGATGACTCCATGAGGGAGTGAACAGATTACCTTTAGAATGAGAGTCGAGCATCAATCTCACGTCAAGAGCCCCAGTTATACATTACTAAACATACAGCAAAATGTAAACAAACTCTAACCCATTGGTTTTTTTCTGCACATTTTGGATTCTGACCTGGTCAATGTCATTGGTTTGAAGAATTCTCAACTGATTTCTGTGGAAGACACTGAAACAGACAAATTATAATTGTGATGGTCATGTAAGAATGTTTAGTTTAGTCGTCGGATCATCATCACTGCACATCGAACCAGTCCATAAGTGCTCAGATCTCCTCCTCTGTATGTCTCTCAGTTTAGTTGTTGGATCATCATTACTGAACAATCGAACCAGTTAGTCCATAAGTGCTCCGATCTCCTCCTCAGCATGTCTCTCACTGCGTGGCAACTAACGACACCAGTTCTAGTTTAGTCGTTGGATCAACATCAATGCACATCGAACCAATTAGTCCATAAGTGCTCCGATCTCCTCCTCAGCATGTCTCTCACTGCGTGGCAACTAACGACACCAGTTCTAGTTTAGTCGTTGGATCAACATCAATGCACATCGAACCAATTAGTCCATAAGTGCTCCGATCTCCTCCTCAGCATGTCTCTCACTGCGTGGCAACTAACGACACCAGTTCTAGTTTAGTCGTTGGATCAACATCAATGCACATTGAACCAATTAGTCCATAAGTGCTCCGATCTCCTCCTCAGCATGTCTCTCACTGCGTGGCAACTAACGACACCAGTTCTAGTTTAGTCGTTGGATCAACATCAATGCACATCGAACCAATTAGTCCATAAGTGCTCCGATCTCCTCCTCAGCATGTCTCTCACTGCGTGGCAACTAACGACACCAGTTCTAGTTTAGTCGTTGGATCAACATCAATGCACATCGAACCAATTAGTCCATAAGTGCTCCGATCTCCTCAGTATGTCTCTAGCAAGTTCTCCCGCCTCCTCCCCTCCAGCGGCATGCTCAATGTTCTTTGATGTCCAGCTGCCCACTTCGTCTATGTCGCCCCCTGCTTCGTACTCCAAAAAACATGCCTTCCATTATTGTTCTCTCCAAACTACTGTGAAGTTTAACTGTGGCCAAAATCTCTAGCTACTGTATGTAAAACACAAGAAAATATATATAACATCATCATCATCAAATAGCTTGTCCCTCTCCCTTATTTCTCTCTCTCATAGGCCAGATGTCCTGCCTCTGCAGCGATCATGCTCAAACCATCAATTACATCCTGAATCCATCTTCTCTGTGGTCTTCCTCCTCTTTGCCGAGATGTCCTCTTCCATGATGGTCTTCTCCAGCCCTTCGTGTCTCTTTATATGTCCCGAATACTTTAATTTATCGTTCTTATTTGTAGCATCAGCCAGTTTTCTTTGATTTTGAGTTCTTGCTGGATAGACCTATTTGTTTTCTTCTCTGTCCATGATATAAGGAGGACTCTTCTGTAACACATATTCAAAAGCACATATTTTCCATATTGTTGTTAAATTTGTCTATCGAAATAGGGGGAAGACTGCAGTAAAACTTGGTAAATAGCGAAACACGTACAAACAAAGTACTATAGTTTTACAAAATACAGAAACAGTGACAATAAACAGCAACGTTTCGACCAACAAGGCCTTTATCAAGCAAACGAACTTAAATTTGTCTAGGCATTTTCTTAAAAGGTAGTCTGCCAATGCTTTCCTTCCTGGCAGCAGTGACCATACTGGTCCATGACCGTAGCCATTGTCTCTATTACAGAGATCCTCTGTCTACCGTTGTAAGTGTTGAGACAATAACCATTGACACTACATACAACAGCAATTGTATTTAATGTTATATTTGTACCTCCGTATAAGAGCCAGATATCCCCTTCATCTTGATGATGAATCCAGTCCCTGGAGACTTTGTTTGTGACTTTTCTGGCGGTTTATTCTGAAATAAATGAAACAAACTTGACACCAAATATTTTTATCAACGGAGAGAAAATAGAAAATGTGAAAATTTTTGAATATCTTATATGGCCTTTTTCATCTTTACAGACGGTCAATTGGCAAGTGTTTTACTGTGACAACTTCTGAGTTTTCGCTTTTCTCTCTTGTCATTCAGCTCATACATAAGTCTCTTCTCAAAAGACTCTGCGCCTTCGTAAGTTGGCTTTCCACACAACTCTGTCATCAGCTAGTCTTTCCCATGTGCTGGGACCTATAGAAAAGTTTTTCATTGAGGCTTTGCAGACATCTTTATATCTGAGCAGTGGTCTGCCCTGGTGCCTCTTCCCCGCCGAAAGTTCACAGAACAACATTTGTTTTGGTATGCGATAAGTTTCCATTCTTCTCACATGCCCCAACCACCTTAGTCGTCTACTGCTGAGCATGCCCATGATGGAAGGCAGGTTTGCATGTTGCAGTACTTCAGAGTTGGTCATCTTGTCGTACCACCTGATGTTCATAATCTTGCGAGACATTGAAGGTGAAAGATGTTAAGTCTCCTCTTGTGTCTTGAGTAGGCTGTCCATGTTTCTGAGCCATATAGTAAAGAACTAATTACACAGGCTCTATATATTTGAATCTTCATCTGCAATGTCAGTTTTGTGTTGTCCCACGCTCGTTTTGATAGTTTGCCGTATGTAGCCAACGACAACGTATTGGTGTGAAGCATGAACATTTAACAAGGCAATGGAAAAACATATATGTACTAGTAAATATAAGTGTTACAGAAGAGTCCTCGGTATATCATGGACAGAGAAGAGAAAGACCATGGAGAAGATGGATTCAGGATGTAACTGATGATTGTTAGGATGGCAAAGTTCTGCTGGACTGAATCACTACATGTGTCAACAATTTGCAGAATTGCACTTATCTTTGTTCTGGGGGACATGGGTGTAACTGGCAATGAGAGCAGACAGGCTGTCTTGCGTCAGTTCATGGATAGAGCTGACATTCTGAACACACTCATAGTGTCGCCACAAAGAGGATTTTCATTTAAACCAATCCATGTTAATTGCAAGAGCCGAGATTGTAGATTGGAGTGGACAGAACAGGTATATGAGTAGGCTTGTGACACCGCCCGAGTGGTTACCGGGCCCAAATTTGGGATGTAAAGAATAGAACCACTGTTACCTGCCACGCATGTTGTAAGAGGTGACTAAGGAGGTTGGGATGAAATCAGATGTATGTGTTCTAAATGTGTACAAGTCTATGCATTTAGGGGCCTACCAAATCAATGTGTAACGTATACACGTTCTTGGCAAAGATCAAACATATCACAAAGAGTGATTAAAATTGGTCATAAAGAACGAATGCAAAGAAGAAGAAGAAGTAGGCTTGTAAATCAACAATGAACTGGTACTGTCAGTCGCTGGACGCAGTTGGAGATATTGCAAAGGAGATTGGAGCACCCATGAACATGTCCGGAGTGCAATGATGATATTGAAAAACTAAAATAACTTATTCCTCTCCGCTTCCCGTGGAGCATAGAGCCTCAACAGTTGTTCAACACTTTTCTCGGCCTCTGGCTGTTTTCTTTATGGTCTCCCAAGATAGTCTAGCACCTTCGGTTCCTCAAGAAGACTGCGTCTCCAGGTCTGTTTATGGCGTCCCCTTTTTCATTTTCCTTGCGGGTTCCACTCAAATGCGTGTCTAGGGACACTCGACTGTGTCTTTCATAGGGTATGCTCGACCATTCGCCAACTAATAAATACATTAAAAATAAATACCTTTCCATCCGCTTTTCCAGGTAGGTCGTTACCAATACCTGTTTTCTGGAAATCTTTATTCTTCTGTGAGTACTTGCTCCATGCTTTTATGTTAGCGTCACCAACATCTGAAGCAATATCAACCTGTGAAAGGTATAACATAACCAACATTGTAATCAATATTAAAACATGAAAGGTATAACAAAACCAACATTGTAATCAATATTAAAACATGAAAGGTATAACAAAACCAACATTGTAATCAATATTAAAACATGAAAGGTATAACAAAACCAACATTGTAATCAATATTAAAACATAAAAAGTATAATGGACCATGAAGCTGTCTGGATATTTTTCCAGAGATCCCTGATCTCAGTGTAGGTCCTTGGCAACATGTGGTTGTGAGATATGGACCATTGACAAAGCGGCGGAGAAGATCATTAATATCTTTGAATACAAATGCTACCAAAAGTACTTAGAATATCATGGACAGAGAAAATAACAAATGCTTTCTGTTCTGCAACAGCTTGATATTAAAGAGAGTTGGCTATTAAAGAGCATAAAAACAAGGAAAATTAAATGTTTCGGATAGGGGGACTGCCTAGAGTAGTTGATAGTAGCTCGGCCTGCTAGCTGTGAGACGCCTCATAGCTCGGGTTCGAACCTACTGTCCGGCATTTGTTCGAGTCCCCTGGTCTTACTCAGGACGATAACGTGAGTACCTCTGAAGTCGGAGAAAATCTGCCTGTATGGCGAGGGAATACTAATTACGAGTACATTGAGTACACGGCTGCCAGTGTAAAGTAATTTACAATGTGCACGCTGCTGCCATTGTAAGAAATTGGAAAAAAAGATTTTCACGCAAAAATCAGTTTCAGAGATGGAACTTCGTCTGAGTTGAAAGCGGACGAAAGAAAAAAAAAAATGTTTCGGACACGTCAAGTGACATGAGTGCCTAGAAAAGATCATTTTGAAGGGATTGGTGCCTGGAAGAAGAATGAGAGGAAGACCTAGAAGACGAGCGATGCAAGATGTCATTGACGATCTGAGAATGACTGCTACTGATGCCGGTCAACTTGCACAGAATAGAAAGTTTTTCAGAACTGCTGTCATGGGAGCCAAATTCCAGAAGGGACAAGCTATTGATGATGATGGACCTCCCCCAAAAAATCTTTGCTACAAGACAAAGGAGATCAATTTAAAGAAACTTTAAAATAAAACAAACCTGAATCTTGGTTGTTCTAATGAAAGAACCATGTAATTTTTTCTGCACTGATGTTGCATCTTCTGCTGTGTTGAAACCGATGAAAGCAAATCGTCTGAAGATACCATCAAGCGTGTACTTTAAGTTACAATCTGTGACCTCTGTATGAGGGCAATGTTTCTTTATATGTTCCACTAGTTTGTCCTGTGTGATCTGGTGAAGAGACAACAAGAATATTGATAACAGTTATTAAACTGACATAATTAAATAATAGCATGACATTCAGTAGAGAGGAAAAAGCTACCAATATCTCCATTGACAAACATAAGTTAAAACAAGTCAGACTTTACATGAAATGAAGAAATCAGAAGAAGACTGGATTCGAATCCAGTCCTGCAATTCATAAAAGAACAACAGACTAAATGGTTTGGACACCTGACAAGAATGCCCTGGTATCGCCTACCACAGAGAGCCACAAAAAAAAGTAAAGAAGTAAATGGTGGAAGAGAAGAAGACTTTACGTACCTAGGGAGCATTTTCTTCCGCAAATTGAAAAGGAATACCTAACAAAATCCAACATAAATGCAATGAAGAAGCAAATCAAATCATAGGACCGCCTGAGTGGTTACCGGACCCAAATGGGGTGAAAGAATAGAACCATGGTTACCTACCAGAATAGAACCATGGTTACCTACCATGCATGTCGTAAGAGGCGACTTATGAGGTTGGGTATGGGGCTTGCTACCCCACATCGTAAAAAACACTAGATGGCTACAGAACGGAGAGCAAACCGAGTAAATGCTGGCTGAAACCGGACACATCGCCAAAGGATTATCACCAGAGCTCCAAATGGTGCTGAAGATGTGACGTAAACACACCAATGCTAAGGCTGCATGAATCATATTTCCACATGAATAGAATTTATGGGGAAATCTAGTACATCGGTCTGGGTGATGATCGCGAAAGAGAGAGAAATCAAAGGACAAATGACAGCAATTGTGAAATGCAACCATGTCAACATGAACACTAAAGAGCAATGATCAGCAAGGTTAAAAACAATATTGTTCCCAACCAACATTATTAATATTATGCTATCAGTATCAGTGCCAAACCTGGGGTCTGTTAATAATGTGTTGCTGTTCCTCTGTTGTTGACATTAAATGATTGCTATGATCATCGACAAACACGAGTCTCTTAGTACTCAAGCATTACTGAGTTAAGACCTTTGACTTAAGAGTAAGAGTATCATCATAATATAACTATAGACTAGTATAATAATATACTATAACTATACTTATAACTCTAAGTATTGATAGATACTAGATAGGTCACTTGATCGTCTGAAACTACCATGTCAATGTGATTCAGTGCTATGCACCATTCAGTGCATTATTCATTGTCATCGTATCAATTACTTGCTAATTGCACACTGAACAGAACACATGAACACACACTCCCACGCGAGGAATTATATAGACTTATTGTGGCTTATCGAAAACAGGGACTATATAATTGTATCACTATCAGTCACTTCAGATGAGATTATTGAGATGCACTACATAGAAACAGAACAAAACATAATATTCACCCAAACTCGAGTCAATATATAATAAATAAAAATACAACAACTAAACACATCTTACGTCTTTGGGTAAATGTTTAACTATTACTCTGGACATTTTCTATAAATCTCCAATCTTGACAAAGTTTCAACGTGATGGGGTTATGTTGTGTATACTGTAGTACACATGTTTGGTGTGATTAGACGTGATAGCAGTCACTAGCAGTTTCATCTATTATTTTGTACTTCGTACTAATCTACATTCGCCGCTTTTATTTCCTAAACGTAAACGGCGAATATACATTCTGTGATACGTTTATTTTGAGATAGAAGTATTGATAATTCAGCCATGTGTACATATGGACAGACACACCAGACTGCAGAGCACCTACTTTAAGATTGCACCGAATATGATATATTGAGGCAAACTCACTAGCCTAACGAAACAACACTCGACATAAAACCACACGGACCTCTGTGTGAGCTACAAAGGGTGATGAAGTTTATACAAGAGACAACGTTGAATATATAGACAATATTTCAAGCGAACGAAAGGAAGGAAGGATACAAGATACACCATTGAATATACAGACAATATTTCAAGCGAACGAAAGGAAGGAAGGATACAAGAGATAACATTGAATATACAGACAATATTTCAAGCGAACGAAAGGAAGGAAGGATACAAGATACACCATTGAATATACAGACAATATTTCAAGCGAACGAAAGGAAGGAAGGATACAAGAGACAACATTAAATATACAGACAATTCATAGTTCACAAGTACAGTTCCAACTTCACTGCAACAGGTCACCCCATAATTGTTCCGTTCCTGTGCTAAATGCTAACACCTGTGAAAAGTTTCCTGTGTGAACTAATTCCAGAATGAAACAGCCGCTTACCGCCACAAAAAACAACATGCACCGCATAAAATGCATATGGCCGTAGCGAATGTAGCAACACAAAACTGTTCATCACTTGAATTGCAATTTTTATCGAAGGGGACATCAATCATGGCAAAATCCAGCTTTCTGCACTCGCAATATAACTGCATACGGCAGATTGAGCTTGTTCGTCATAACCGCTGTCCGCCATTTTCTGAATACACACAACAAACGCACGGTTGACACAGCAAAATGCATTCCATGTAACAGTCACAGCTCACAGCGTTGCTCAAGCACTAACTCAGTAGCTCGGCAAACGAAACCGGAAAATACCCGACCAAACATGGCGGGAATGCGCTAGCAAAGTCGTGTTCAGAAGCAAACCATTCTGACTCTGAATGGCCCTCCCTCATTCCGCCATTGTTTCATACAGACAATGTTTCAAGCGAACGAAAGGAAGGAAGGATACAAGAGATAACATTGAATATAAGACAATATTTCAAGCGAACAAAAGGAAGGAAGGATACAAGAGACAACATTGAATATATAGACAATATTTCAAGCGAACGAAAGGAAGGAAGGATACAAGAGACAACATTGAATAAATAGACAATATTTCAAGCGAACAAAAGGAAGGAAGGAGATAGAAGTATTTATAAAGAGCTTTTAAGTTTAAGTATTGACTTCATTGCACCGGGTTTTAGCTCATATGGCTAGGCCCCTCTCCGCAGAAATGGCATACCACCTGCCGAGAGTATTGCACAAAACACGAATTCCGTAACTCCAGCAACAATCCTAGGGGTCTCTGGAAAAACTGCACTCGTGAACATTACGGCGTGGTTCGGATTGGAACCCACGACCTTCGACTCCCAAGGCAAAGGACTTAACCACAGAGACCCCCAAAGATAGAAGTGTATGCACAAGGATGAGAATTACATGGATTGTGAATTATAACTGTATGCCGAGGCTAGTATGAAGCCATATTTGTCTTTAAATTCTGAGGACTTAATGATACCATTTGTTCTTCGTGAAACTTGCTAGAACTAATAAAAAAGCCTGGTCAGATTCCTCACCACAACACACATACCCATATGCATTTGTAACATGATCATCATTAGTGTCGCAATCGGATATTCTTTATAAAAATGTCCTTGCAGATCAATCCTCCGAAAAGAGAATAACACAATTTCCCGATCTCCCGTCACAATCTCCCGATCTCCCAACCAGATCTCCCGTCTCCTCCACCTGCTATTATATCAGCGAAAACTGGGGGTGTTTTAGCTTCTACTCCCGTCCATAACAGAAGCCATAGATGGAATGTTTCAAGACTAGGTGGGGAAGGGGTTATCCGTGCTTCTCAGTAATATCGGGGTCAATGGGTGAAAGAGCTTACTATGCCCATCCCCCACCACCAGATTGTCCACTGGTCCATGCAGAGCTTTACTATTCTTCTTCCAACGCTCCATATGGACCACTTGTTAACCACTGTGTGATTTGTGTGTGATATGAGCCTAAGAGCGATTGTACGTTGTGCCAGTTATACGCCTACAAGTAGGCCAGCACATCCACTTTCTGCGGTGCTTTTTATTTACTAATGGCGGGGATCGCGAGAGAGAGAGAGATTTACTAGTGTAGCAGCCTTAGAGTCTACATCAGTCGCCTCTTACGACATGCATTGTAGGTCGCAGTGGTACTATTCTTTGCTTTCCTTGCGGTCCCGGTACCACACGGGCGGTCAGCACATCCAGCACATCCGATCTCTGCGATGCTATTTATTTATTAGGGTAGCTTCCCTTGGTCTTATATCTGTCGCCTCTTACGACATGCGTTGTAGGTTGCAGTGGTACTATTCTTTGCTTCCTTACAGGCCCGGCACCACACGGCCGTAAATGCCGATTAGGAAATGACCTTAACAAGATGTTAAGCAGCACAAAGGATAAGATTTTGTGAAAGACATGATCATCAACGTTAATCGGCACGGCACACCAAAATGTTTGACAAAAATGTGCGCCAGGCAAGCTGCAAGGGAGATTATAATGTTACTATCAAAGTGAACGTAGCGTAAAAGGGAGATAATAGCATCGAAACTCAAAGCCACAACATGTGCAAATGGTAGATAATAATATTAGACGGGTTTGAAGATGGTTGTATGTATAACGATGCTCTGAACAGGTACAATCATTTACGAGACCAGGGATGCTAAATCATCAAAGTTATTTTGGTATTTAGGTTACCAGTTTGAATAACTTTCAAAACTTCTCTAACCAGTAAAGTGCAAATTCAGCAAAATAGGTTTACACATACCCAAAAAAAAATTACACTCTTTCGAAACTAACAAACTCTGAGCGCTCTCGATCGAAGGGTTGATGACGATCGAAGGGTTGATGACGATCGAAGTTTAATACCTTGCTGATTGTTTGATTGATAGGACCATCATTGCACTTGGGTGAGTAACCATGTGTGCTCCGATCTCTTTCTTACACAGGAAGATCTCAGCTGCAGTTCACGAACTCCGTATCACCGGCGAGGTTCTCCGTTGTAATTTTGAAGATTAGGAAGATATTTTCTAATGAATTTTGTCCGGGCAGCGGCTTTCCAGCCTGCTCTTCTAGAAGTAGATGTCCTGTATGCTCCATTTTGCTCTGAAACAACCCTACCATGCGCGCTAGCAAAGAAACCCTAGCCGTGGTCTCCGATAAACATACGGCCGGCGGGATCAGGAAAAAAAAATTATAGGAGATATGATCACAGCTGTCACGTGACCTCGCATTCCAGTATTGTTATATATAGACTTTCATTTTAAAACAACACAGCGCATGCTAAATCAAGGTTATACAGTGTGTTCAAGATACAAGTAGCCCCATTGACAAATCAGATTTGCCAGGTACGCATTGCGTTTTGTCTAATTAATATTTAAACTGGTTCTGGCTAGATAGTCCTTTCGTCACATTTGTTCATCGCCCCTTCCGCACTATAGTTACACACCATCACAAAAGACTCGCTCATTTGACCTATCATCATCATCATCAGGTGCCGTCTCCACATCGAAGGTTGGCTGCAATGAATCTCCAGCATCCTCTGTCTTTCGCCTTGGTATTGCACACTGCCAGACTGTAACCTGTCCATTTCTTAAAGTTTCCTCCCACTTATCTCTCGGTCTTCCTCTTGCTCTTCTCCCTCAACTTTCCCCTCTAGTAAATGTTTTATCATGGTGTCATGTCTTTTTATGTGCCCAAAATACTTTACTTGTCTGAATTTTATTTCTCTTAATAATTGTTTCTTCATGCCTAGTTTTCCTAAAACTTGTTTATTTGTCTGTTTTTCTGTCCATGAAACTCTGCTTATTCTTCTATATATCCACATCTCAAATGCATCAATTCTGTCTTCTAACTGCTTGTTCATTGTCCATGTTTCCGAGCCATACATTAATATAGGATATATATAGCATTTGATCATTCTAATTTTTAGCCTGTTTGTAATTTGTTTGGATGTCAGTAACTTTCTCATACTATTGAAATTATCCTTGGCCATTCCTATTCTCTTTTTAATTTCAGTTATACATCTGCCATCATCTGTTATCATCTGACCGAGATAGGTCAGATGATACTTGACCTATACTACGTCATAATTGAACCTTCTCATTTTCATAAACATATGCCAGATTGGCTCCCTTGACGTCGAGACTTTTATCTTAAACATCCTGTATTATGTTACAAATTAAGTTTAAAGCTCGTCCTTGTGGTGCCGGGGCCCGCAAGGAAGCAAAGAATAGTACCACTGCGACCTACAAGGCATTTTGTAAGAGGCGACTGATATAGGCACTAGGATGCTACCTAGTAAATAAAAAGCAGCGCATAAATCGGATGTGCTGGTCTACCTGTAGGCCCATAACTGGCACAACGTACAATCGCTTTTAGGCTCAGATTACATACAAATCACACAGAGTGGTTGACAGATGGTCGATATGAAGAGTTCGAAGAATAGAAGTTTAAAGCTAAGAAATATCAGTATTATGAATATTTTTCATCAATAAATAACCATGATCACATAGAATGGAGTAAAATTACAAAAAAGTGTACAGTGTTCTATCAAACATATACAAAAACCAGCCCCATCTAACAGGAATTTCCGATTTGTGAGCTACGCTATTCGATCTTATTTTACAGGAGGCTGTGTCTCAGCCTAACTTCTCCCCACAAAACAATTCCTAGAATAACATGTTATACATACACTGTGTATTTTATGAAAATGATAGCATATCTCTCGCTATTCCAGATAGCGAAATATTTATTAACTATTTCTTTATCCAACAGTCAATCTCCTTATTGAGGAGTCTGAGGTTCCATTTTTGTGTATTTGTCTATGTTTTTCTTATCTTTCCACACAGTGTTGTTATGGAATGTTGCTTATCGTTTTAACATACGTCATCATTCTCTCATGTCGGGGCTAAGCTTGTTTACAAAAATGGTGTGTTATCTCCTTACAATCGTTTTCTTTCTCTCTCTCTTTCTCTCTCTCTGCCTACTTAACCCGGATTGAGGCATAGAACCTCAACCAACTCATACCAAGTCTTCCTATCTCTAGCTATCTCCTGCTGCTCCCTACAAGCTCTTCTTTATATTGTTAATCTCTGCCTCCAAATCTCGTCTCCATGTATTTCTCGGCCCCCTTTTTCGCCGTCCCTGCGGATTCCAGGAAAGGACCCTTCTTGTTATATTCCTTCAGGTTTTCGCAAAGTGTGTCCTATCGTATTTTTCTAACCTCTTGGTTGACTGGAATCTGTCTTTTTCTCCAAATAAGTTCCACATTTGTGACACTATCATACCATCTTATTCCCTCTATTCTGCCTTGTTCTCCCTATAACTTCCACATTTGTGACCCTATCATACCATCTTATTCCCTCTATTCTGCCTTGTTCTCCCCATAATTTCCTCATTTGTGACACTATCATACCATCTTATTCCCTCTATTCTGTCTTGTTCTCCCCATAACTTCCACATTTGTTACCATATCATACCATCTTATTCCCTCTATTCTGCCTTGTTCTCCCCATAAGTTCCTCATTTGTGACACTATCATACCATCTTATTCCCTCTATTCTGTCTTGTTCTCTCCATAAGTTCCTCATTTGTGACACTATCATACCATCTTATTCCCTCTATTCTGTCTCTTTCTCTCCATAAGTTCCTCATTTGTGACACTATCATACCATCTTATTCCCTATATTCTGTCTTGTTCTCCCTAGAACTTCCACATTTGTGACACTATCATACCATCTCAGTCCCTCTATTCTGTCTCTTTCTCCCTATAAGTTCCACATTTGTGACACTATCATACCATCTCAGTCCCTCTATTCTGTCTCTTTCTCCCTATAAGTTCCACATTTGTGACACTATCATACCATCTCAGTCCCTCTATTCTGTCTCTTTCTCCCTATAAGTTCCACATTTGTGACACTATCATACCATCTTATTCCCTCTATTCTGTCTTGTTCTCTCCATAAGTTCCTCATTTGTGACACTAACATACAATTTAACACTGGAGTTAAATATCCTAATTTTTGTTCTAGATTTCTATCGTTTTACATCTGTTATTTATTTGCTGTCATTTTACGGTTCCGTCTGTTCTCTTAATCTTAAAAAATTGTTCTTTTATCATGAATATTCCTCTATTTGTCTATTAGTCTATTTGTCTACATATAAATCATGAGAACCGCGATAGTGTAGTATTGATTGATTGATTAATTGATTGATTGATTGATTGATTAATTTGATAGGATCATCATCATTGCACTTCAATGAGTAACCCTGTGTCCTCCGATCTCTTACTTACACATGAAGATCTCAACTACAGTGTACTAACTCCGTAGCACCGGCGAGGGTATTCAATGTAATTTTGAAGATGGTGAAGATATTTTGTAGAAATTTTATTTTGAATTTTTTTCTAATGAATTTTTCCCGGGCAGCGACTTTCCAGCCTGCTCTTCTCGATTTTGAACTGCATAGGGTTCTTTTACGTGCTCAAATTGAACACGAGACCTACGTTTTATCGTACGTCTCAAAAAGGACTAGTAACTCGACCTCACCTACAATAAGATCAGGGATCTCTGGAAATATATCCAGATGGCTCCCCGAGGGAGCAAACCTGGTACTTTTGGCACGAGAGACGAGCAGCTAGCCTCTACGCCACAGAGATCACTGAAAGTGCAGTAAAATGTTAGTAGCAGAAAACCAGACTTTACAGTATCACATCATTTGAGTTACACTTTAGCAGCAGCATGTCAGAACTGATTGATGGACTGACTGAAGACGGATAGATGCATGCATGTATGGTGGGTGACACCGATAATAAAGAAAGCAGGCCTTCATGCAAAAATCAGTCATAAGTATCATACAAGGTGCCCTGACTACACCAGACTTCATAGAAAACTTGCTGCCTTGCAGGTTGGCTGGGGACAGCCAAAGACTGACGGAGAGCGAACAGAGTAAAACCTGCTGCCTTGCAGGTCGGTTGGGGACAGCCAAAGACTGACGGAGAGCGAACACAGTAAACGCTGGCTAAAACCGGACAGATCGCAGAAGGATAAGCACCAGAGCTCCAAATGGCGCTGAAGGTGTTACGAACCACACCAATGCTAAGGCTGCATGAATCAGATTTCCACATGAATATAATTTATGGGAAAATCTGGTACATCAGTCTAAGCGGTGATCGAGAGAGAGAGAGAATTCACAGAAGACGAACGCAAGAAGAAGAAGAAGAAGATGCACCACATCCTTTGAGTTACACTGTAGCATAGTGTCTGATGATTGATTATAACAAAAGTCGGAGATGACATGCCTGTACGACGGGAGGAGAGGAAGGGGGGCAACCAGGGCCGTGCGGTATATTTTCTGAGGATGATGCTTTCTTTCTTTCTTTCTTTCTTTCTTTCTTTTCTCAATCCTGTTTTGTCTCACAGCGTCAGGATAAGAAGAGATTTCTAAAACGAGCCATTGTGTGCGCTTCGTAGATAGTGTCTTTCGTCGCCTCTGTTACCTCTGAGGCCCATCTTTTTCGTGGTCTGTCTTTTGCTTTGTACCCATTGTATCGGAGCAGCATTGCTCTTTGAGGTGCAATGTCTGTTAGTAATCTGCTTATGTGGCCGAACCATTTAACTTCTAATTTGAGCTGATAGATTGGCTGGCTTGACTGCAATATCAGAGGGAGCTGCCATGGATCGAAATGACATTCTTCACGCATTGAGAGAGTCTTTCCGAACAGAGGAGTTTCAGGGCTGTAAATCCTACTCGCTGACCAGATTGAAAGAGATGGGTGTCAATATTGGTGAAGCCCGAAAAGAACGACATACTAAATATGCAAAGAGATTGATTAATCAACATCGAACTGGCGTGTTGGGCTACTAGACGCTGCTGGATGTGCTGAGGCGGAGATCGGAGCACCTATGGACATGTCCGGAGTGCTATGATGATAGTCCTCATATAACTGATAACTGATAACCATTTAACTTATTGTTTTGTGATGAAGTTGAGGATGTTGTATCCACTTTTTCCTGATGTCTTCATTTCTCAACCAGTCTCTTCTTGTTACCCCAGCATTCTGTGTAGACACTTCGGTATGATGCAAGTCTTCGAAATGCCGCCCCTGAAATGTGTTTTCTTTAAAATAACCTCTGTTTGGGATTTTTATTTTAAATCTGTACAAAATGTACCGAATTGTAAACATCAATATCGGAATAACATGGACCAATATAGAAAAGCGTTGCGTAAAGATTTTCATTAATGAATTATTCAAATTGTATTTTGATTTCGCTGCTTATGTCGCCCCTTTTCGCCCCGAGTTTACTACGTGGCGAGGTTTACTACGCGGCGAGGTTTACTACGTGGCGAGGTTTACTACGTGGCGAGAGTTTACTACGTGGCAATGGAGAAGGCCAGAGTCTCAGAAATCTATATTATCAAAAGTTATTTTCAAGGGAGGGGGCAGTTACCCCATTTTACCTTAACGTATGGACGTTCATGGATGTGAGAAGAACGACATTTTGCATACACAAAAAACAAGTAGCATTATTGTGATACAAATTCAGGGAACAGCAGGGTACTTTATTTTAAATTCCCCCCACCTTCCCAAACAAAAGACGACCGAGGTACCATGGGGTTCTCGGGGAGTTTCCAGGGATTTTCCGGAGATTCCCAAAATTGTAGGCCCTATGTAACGTATAACGGTACGAGAGGAATTATTATTATTATTGTTATTATTCCATTAACGTTTAAGGAGTTTCTGTTTGACAAAAAAAAAACCCCAAAAAACCCTGGGTTGAAAGGCACATCATTTCCGCTTTCTTTCTTCTTTTATTTCCAAGATATAAATTGAGATATTTGAGAATGACCATTAGAACGACCGCGCGGTTTGATGTCATATGCCAATGCTGACATTTCAAGGAGATTTTTGATTTATGTCTTCAGTGGTGATCAGTAATCAATTGATTGATTAACCAATCAGTTTCAGACTTTCCCACCATCAACAAATTATTCCCTGTTCTTAAAATCGACTGTCCTACCGGATGACAAGTACGTGCTAAGAATAGCTTTAACATGTCTAAAAATAGTTACATCCTTTGTTTGGGGTGAATTAAAAATGAAGTACCACCAGCAGAACACCAAATTGCATCATCTCTAAAGCCGAAGGATTGACTTCATTGCACCGGGTTTTACCTCATATGGTTCGGTCCTCTCCGCAAAATGGCACGCCACCTGCCGTAAGTATTACACGAACTCCGTAGCTCCGGCAGCAATCCTACGTCTCTCTGGAAAAAAACTGCACTTTTATCTCTAAACGTCTTCCAAACACTGAACCCACTCCCCACCTTTTAAAATTCCCTAAATTTAGTTGACACTCACCTCCATTACAACTATCTTCTCCCATCCATCACTGCAGAGAGGGAAAAAGAAAGCTCATGTTTGTTTCACTAACAGAACCAGCCCAGTACATCTAATAATAAATTCAACATCTTGCGAGGGAGATAACTGCTAAAATATCTTCTCAACCAGTGGCTCTCAACCTGGAGGCGTGAGGTAGTATCAGAAAAGGCATGAAAGGTTATGAAAAGTTTGCGAATTTTGTGTTTTAATAAATTTTTTTTACTAACTTGTTTGTCCAGTTACAATACGTTTTATCATTAACACTGCAAGTTAAAATTAAAATTTTTTTTTTTTAAATTTCTCACAAATTTTGTCAAAAACTGTATTTTAGAAAATGGTTACAGCTAAACAACAGTTGATCAACAGCATCTTCATACCCACTCTTTGTTACCATTGTCAAACATGGACAATGAATAAGACACATGCACAGAAAATAGCAACATGTGAAATGAGATGTCTCCGCAAAGCCACCAACAACACAAGAATCAACAGAGTAACGAATACCAGCATCAGAGAAAGGTTGGAACAAGACCGTGCTTGAATTATATAGCGAAACAGAGAATGAAGTGGCTTGGCCACTTAGAAAGAATTCGAACAGACTAAACTGTCTATGAAGTCCACAACAGAATACCAGGAAGGAAGGCGAGAGGAAGACCGAGGAAAGGTGGATAGATAACGTAGTTGAATTCTGCCAGGGGACTAAGAAAACCATCATACAAGTCACCAGAGAAGTACAAGACAAATACATAAAACCACGACACTGGCTTAACAACCCGGCAACAGTCTGCTGACAAAAGAAATTGGTCTCATCATCATCAGGTGCCGGGCCGGCTGGCGTAGGTGATCATGGATCTCCACAAATCTCTGTCTTTTGTGTTTGCTATCAAGTCAGATGTTGACATTCTACCGTGCCATGCAGTCAGGCTATCCAACATTTTCTCTCTCTGTCTTCCTCTGTCTCGTCTACCCTCGATGTTACCGGTTGTTACAGTGTGTTCTAAACCTCCCTCGTCATCACATGCCCGAAAAATGATGACTGTCTCTTTTTAATATTGATGATAAGCTTTCTCTGTGTCTTGATCTCATTCAACACCTCAACATTAGTCATTTTAGCAGTCCATGGGATTCTCATCATTCTTCTATAAAACCACATTTCTGTGGCCCTCAGAGATTTTTCGATCTGTTTGTTCATTGTCCATGACTCGCATCCGTATGTCAGTATTGGTTCTATGTACCTCTGAATAACTCGCATTCTGATCGGGATTGACAAGGACTTGTTGCAGATAATGCTTCTCATTTTCAGGAATGATGTTTTCGAAGTTGGTCTACATGCCCTAATATAACCAATAAAAGGCTCGCCTTAGGTTGAAAGGGTGTGTCTCGGCTTAAAGAGGCTTCAATCCCCTACAAAACCAACAAACACACTGCCAATGATGTTGTGGATACAAACAAAGGTCGTCCACCAAAAGGTGAACCTTAGAAATAACAGAGCAGGAAAAACACTATTTATGAAGCAACACAAAATCTCGTTCTAGAAATCTCTCTTATCTTCACCTGTAGAGGCAAACATGATTAGAGAACAAACACAAAACCTGTTCTAGAAATCTCTTCTTATCTTCACTCTGTGAGGCAAAACATGATTAGAGAACAAACACAAAAATCGTTTGAAATCTCTTTTAAGTTAAAGTTAATTTCATATCCTTTACAGGACTTTGCGAATCAACCCCATCATTTTAACGCTGTTTGTGATTTTTTTTAAGGCATTATTACTTTCAGTAGCTTGCCATTGCTTTCTGAACGGGTGGTGCCATCGTTATTTTGTAAAATCACGCGAAACAATTTGCAACCAAATTGTCCTCCGCGTGGTTCGAACTCAGAACGTCGGGGTAAATAGACCACCCAGACAATGTTGTATTTAGGGTTATAAAATGAGGGTCGAAAAGGGTAGAGATCTACGTAGTAATCTTGACTCTTGTTCAAGAGGACATCCATATTAAAAATGTTGAGAATCGCTGGTCTGAACAGACAGCCTAACTCGAATTTAGTTTGTGGCTAAAAATAGATGTCAAGTTTATTTAAAGAAACAGAAGTTCTTATTAAAGAGGATTTTCTGAGCTAGAGATAGAAAGAGAGGATGGAATGTAAGAGTCACTTGTTCTTACGATGCTCATCAGGAATTCAGTCAATTTCTGTATCGTCATCATTATTATTATAATCTTCATCAGCATCAACATCATCATCAACATCATCACCATCATCATCATCATCATAATCTTTATCATCATCTTTATCACCACCACCATCATCAACACACTCTTCGACGTCATCATAATCATAATACCATCAGGATTATCACCACCACCAGCACCACCATCATCATCATCAGTAACACCATATTAGTATCGTTATCAGCATTGTCCTCATTATCATCCTCATCCGGACTATCAGCATTCCAATCACATCAACATCATCATCAGCACACACATCGACATCATCATCAGCACACACATCAACATCATCATCAGCACACACATCGACATCATTAACACACACACAAATCATAGACACTGAATAAATCAGACAAACATCAACATCGTTCAGCACCACGTACATCAACTACACATCAGCATTCACACATCAATCTCATCAGCACACACATCAACATCAACATCACACACACATCGTACATCATAATCAGCATCATTTTATCACCACTATCATCATCACACACTCGACATCAACATCAGCACACACATCGACATCAACATCAGCACACACATCACATCATCAGTAAACAATTAGCACACACATGACATCAATCATCAGCACACACATCGACATCAACATACATCACATCACATCAGACATCATCATCAGCACACAATCACATACACATCATCAGCACACCATCGACATCAACATCAGCACACAATCGACATCAACATCAGCACACACATCAACATCAACATCAGCACACACATCGACATCAACTTCAGCACACACATCGACATCATCATCAGCACATCACATCAATCAGCACAACATCGACATCATCATCAGCACACACATCAACATATATCAGCACACATCGACATCAACATCAGCACATCAACATCACATCAGCACACACATCAACATCATCACAGCACATACGACATCAACATCAGCACACACATCAACATCAACATCAGCACACACATCGACATCAACATCATCAGCCACACATCGACATCACATCAGCACACACATCAACATCACATCAGCACAACACGACATCAACATCAGCACACACAGACATCAACATCAGCACACACATCAACATCATCATCAGCAACACATCAACATCATCATCAGCACACACATCGACATCAACATCAGCACACATCAACATCATCATCAGCACACACATCGACATCAACATCAGTACACAATCACATCAGCACAACATCAACATCATCATCAGCACACATCGACATCAATCATCAGCACACAACGACATCAACATCACAACACTCAACATGATTATCAGCACACATCGACATCAACATCAACATCAACATCAACATCAGCACACACATCGACATCAACATCAGCACACACATCAACATCATCATCTCAGACAAATCACATCACATCAGCACACACACGACATCAACATCAGCACACACATCACATCATCATCAGCACACACATCGACATCAACATCAGCACACACATCAACATCATCATCAGCACACAAATCGACATCAACATCAGCACACACATCGACATCAACATCAGCACACACATCGCCATCAACATCAGCACACACATCAACATCATCATCAGCACACACATCGACATCAACATCAGCACATACATCGACATCACATCAGCACACTATCAACATCATTCAGCCACATCGACATCAAATCAGCACACACATCGACATCAACATCAGCACACATCAACATCATCATCAGCACACACATCGACATCAACTATCAGCACACACATCAACATCAACATCAGCACACACATCGACATCAACATCAGCAAACACATCGACATCAACATCAGCACACACATCAACATCATCAGCACACACATCGACATCAACATCAGCACACACATCAATCAGAACATCACATCAGCACACACATCGACATCATCATCAGCACATCACATCGACATCAACATCAGCACACATCAACATCATCATCAGCACACACATCGACATCAACATCAGAACACACATCAACATCATCATCAGCACACACATCAACATCACATCAGCACACATCACACATCAGCACAACCACATCGACATCAATCATCAGCACACACATGACATCACATCAGACACACAATAACACATCATCAGCACATAACGACATCACATCAGCACACATCGACATCAAATATCAGCACACAATCAACATCATCATCAGCACACACATCGACATCAACATCAGCACACACATCGACATCAACATCAGCACACAAATCGACATCAACATCAGCACAACATATCAACATCATCAAGCACACACATCGACATCAAATCATCACACACACATCACATCATCATAGACACACATGACATCAATATCAGCACACACATCGAACATCATCATCAGCACACACATCGACATCACATCAGCAAAATCAACATCATCATCAGCACACACATCGACATCAACATTCAGACACACATCGACATCAACATCAGCATACACATCAATCTCAATATCAGCACACATCGATCATACTATCGCAACATCAAGTCATCAGCACACATCGACATCACATCAGCACACATCGACATCAACATCAGCACACACATCGACATCAACATCAGCACACATCGACATCATCATCAGCACACACATCGACATCAACATCAGACACATCAATTACTCAGACACACATCGACATCATCATCAGCACACACATCGACATCATCATCAGCACACATCGACATCAACATACACAGCACATTCGACATCAATATCAGCACACACATCAACATCATCATCAGCACACACATCGACATCAACATCAGAACACACATCAACATCACACACATGCATCATATCAGCAATAATCAACATCATCATCAGCACACACATCGACATCAACATCAGCACACACACATCACATCAACATCAACATCAACATCAATAGCACACACATAATCAAATTCAGCACACATCGACATCAACATCAGCACACACACGACATCAATATCAGCCACAATCACATCATATCAGCACACATCATCGACATCAATATCAGCACACACATCAATATCATCATAGCACACATCAACATCATCATCAGCACACACATCGACATCAACATCAGCACACACATCGACATCATCATCAGCACACATCGACATCAACATCAGCACACACATCGACATCACATCAGCACACACATCGACATCAACATCAGCACACACATCGACATCACATCAGCACACACATCAACATCATCATCAGTCACATCCATCGACATCACATCAGCACACACACATCAACATCAGCACACACATCAACATCACATACTTCACACACATATATCAACATCAGCACACATCGACATCAATCAATCAGCACATCAACATCATATCAGCACATAATCGACATCAACTCAGCACACACATCGACATCAACATCAGCACACACATCAACATCATCATCAGCACACACATCGACATCAACATCAGCACAACATCAACATCAATACATCAGCACACACATCGACATCAACATCAGCACACACATCGACATCACATCATCAGCACACACATCACATCAATCATCAGCACACATCGACATCAACATCAGCACACACATCAACATCATCATCATCAGCACACACATCGACATCAACATCAGCACACACATCAACATCATCATCAGCACAACATCGACATCAACATCAGCAACACACATCGACATCAACATCAGCACACATCAGACATCACATCAGCACACATCGACATCAACATCAGCACACACATCGACATCATCATCAGCACACTCATCAACATCATCAGCACAACATGACATCAACATCAGCACACACACGACATCAAATCAGCACACATCACATCAATATCAGCACAAATCGACATCAACACAACACACATCGACATCACATCAGCACACATCACACAATATCAGCACACACATCGACATCAACATCAGCACACACATCAACATCAATATCAGCACACACATCGACATCAACATCAGCACACACATCACATCTACATCAGCACACACGACATCAATCATCAGCACACACATCGACATCAACATCATCCACACACATCGACATCATCATCAGCACACATCAACATCATCATCAGCACACACATCAACATCAACATCAGCACAAACATCGACATCAACATCAGCACACACATCAACATCAACATCAGCACACACACATCGACATCAACATCAGCACACACATCAACATCATCATCCAGCAAAACATATATCAACATCAATATACAGCACAATCAGACATCACATCAGCCACACATCAACATAAACATCAGCACACACATCGACATCAACATCAGCACACACATCAACATCAAAATCAGCACACACATCAACATCATCATCAGCACACATACGATCATTAACATCAACATCAACATCAGCAACATCACATGTATATCAACATCATACATCAGACACACATAGACATCATATCATACAGCACACACATCAACATCACAAGCACACACATCGACATCAATATCAGCACACACATCGACATCAACATCAGCACATCTCGACATCACATCAGCACAATCAACATCAACATCAGCAATAATCACATCAACATCAACATCAGCACACACATCGACATCAATATCATCACACATGACATCAACATCATCACTCAGCACACACATCGACATCATCATCACACACATCATATCAACATCAATAACATCAGCACACAATCGACATCAACATCAGCACATCGACATCACATCGACATCAACATCAGCACACACATCGACGTCAATATCAGCACACACATCAACATCAATAGCACAACAGCGACATCAACATCAGCACACACATCGACATCAATCATCAGCACACACATCGACGTCAACATCAGCAATACATCGACATCACATCAGCACACACATCGACATCAACATCAGACACACATCGACATCATCATCAGCACATCATCAAATCATCATCAGCATCACATCGACATCAACATCAGCACACATCGACATCAACATCAGCACACACATCAACATCATCATCAGCACAACATCGACATCAACATCAGCACACACATCGACATCAACATCAGCACACATCACATCATCATCGGCACACATCGACATCACATCAGCACACACATCGACATCAACATCAGCACACACATCAACATCATCATCAGCACATACACGACATCAATCAGCACACACTCAACATCATCATCAGCACATACATGACATCAACATCAGCACACACATCAACATCATCATCAGCACACAAATCAACATCATCATCAGCACACACATCGACATCAACATCAGCACACACATCAACATCATCATAAGCACACACATCAACATCATCATCAGCACACATCAACATCAATCATCAGCACACATCGACATCAACATCAGCACACACATCAACATCATCATCAGCACACATCGACATCAACATCAGCACACACATCAACATCATCATCCAGCACACATCAACATCATCATCAGCACACAATCGACATCAACATCAGCACACACACATCACACTATAGTCACACACATCAACATCAACATCAGCACACACACAACATCAACATCAGCACACACACATCAAATCAACATCAGCACACATCAACATCAACATCAGTACACACATGATATCAACATCAGCACATACATCAACATCATCATCAGCAACACATCGACATTCAACATCAACATCAACATCAGCACACATCATCGACATCAACATCACATCATCAGTACACATCACATCAACATCAACATCAGCACACAACCAACATCAACATCAGCACACACATACATCAACATCAGCAAATCGACATCAACATCAACATCAGCACACACATCAAAACATCATCAATCAGCACACACATCGACATCAATATCAGCACACACATCGACATCAACATCAGCACACACATCGAATCAATCATCAGCACACACATCGACATCCAACATCAGCATACACATCGACATCAATATCAGCACACACATCAACATCACATCAGCACACATCAACATCAGCATCATCACACACATCGCACATCAACATCACAGTCACACACATCGACATCAACATCAGCACACACATCACATCATATCAGCACATACATACGACATCAACATCAGCACACATCGACATCGACATCAACACATCATCAGCACAACATCAGACATCATCATCAGCACACACATCGACATCATCATCAGACACAATCAACATCAACATCAGCACACACATCAATCAATCATCATGCAGCACACATCGACATCAACATCAGCACAATGACATATCAACATCGACATCAACATCATATCAGCACACACATCGACATCAACATCAGCACACATGACATCAACATCAGATACACATCGACATCAACATAGCAGACATCGACATCAACATCACATCCACACATCACACACATCAACATCATCATCAGCAACACATCGACATCACATCATCATCAACATCATCATCGACATCAACATCATCATCACATCACAATCACATCAACATCACATCAGCACACAATCATTTGACATCGATCATCATCATCAGCATCGACATCATTCATCACATCAACATCATCATCAGCAACACATGACATCAATATCATACACACACATCAACATCATATCAGCACACACATCGACATCACATCAATCATATCAGCACACACATCGACATCAACATCATCATAGACACACATCGACATCAACATCATCATCAGCACACACATCGACATCAACATCATCATCACATCAACGACATCAACATCATCATCAGACACACATCGACATCAACATCATCATCACACACATCGACATCAACATCATCATCAGCACACACATCGACATCAACATCAACATCAGCACACACGACATCAATCATCAATCATCAACACACATCGACATCAACATCATCATCAGCACACACATCGACATCAACATCAGTTCGTGTGTTGCCGGCGTTCTCAAGGGGAGCAATGACAATCGTGACATATCCTTTACAGGACGCAGCCATCAGCAACAGTAAACGAGTTGTTGATTTTCTAGGCACCACCATATACTTCAGTGAGTTTGCCATTGCTTTCTGAACGGTAAGGTCTATTTTTACTTTTTGTAAAACTCCCACGGAAACGAATTTGCTTCCAAACTTGCTCACCGTGGGGTTTGAACCAGGTACGCTTGGGTTTTGATCGAGCTCACTACCTCTTGAGCTACATGACGTTCACAGTGTCCGACCTACTGTCCCTTAATGACAAGCCGCCACTGATCATTATTTTTTATTCACCCATCATTATATTTCCCTCAGATGTAGCCTTTAGTTTTTCTTCTTCTCCACCACAACTACTTTGTCCCACCACAACTACTTCTTGTCTCCACCACAACTACTTCTTGTCTCCACCACAACTACTTCTTGTCTCCACCACAACTACTTCTTGTCTCCACCACAACTACTTCTTGTCTCCACCACAACTACTTCTTGTCTCCACCACAACTACTTCTTGTCTCCACCACAACTGCTTTTTCTCCACACAACTACTTCTTGTCTCCACCACAACTAACTTCTTTGTCTCCAACACTCTGTCTCCCACACTTCTTTGTCTCCACCACAACTGCTTTTTGTCTCACCAAACTACTTCTGTCTCCACCACAACTACTTTTGTCTCCACCACAACTATTTTGTCTCCACCACAACTACTTTGTTCCACCACAACTCTTTTGTTCACCATAACTATTCTTGTCTCCACTACAACTACTTTTGTCTCCCCAACATATTTTTATCTCCACCACAACTGCTTCTTGTCCCACCACACTCCTTTTTTCTCCACACTACTTCTTGTCTCACCACAATTCTTCTTCTCTCCCAATACTTCTTGTTCCCAAACTACTTTTTGCTCCACCACAACTACTTTTTCCACCACATTTTTCTTGTCTCCACCCTCTCTTGTCTCCACCACAAGCTACTTCTTGTTCCACCACAACTTCTTTGTCTCACCACAACACTCTTGTCTCCACCAACAACTACTTGTCTCACCACAACTACCTTGTCCACACACTATTTTGTTCACCAACTACTTTTGTTCATACAACTACTTTTTCACAAATAACCCCTTTGTCTCCACAAATTTTTTCACTAAACTACTTTTGTCTCCACCACAACTACTTCTTTCCACCACAATCTTTTGTTCCCACACTCTTCTTTGTCTCCCACACTACTCTTGATCTCCACACAACCTTTTGTCTCCACCACAACTACTTTTTCTCACACAACTGCTTTCTCTCCACCCTTGTTCCCCCCACACACTCTTGTCTCCACTCAAGTTTTGCTCCACCAAACTGCTTTTTTCCCCCATTCTTGTTCCACCACAACTACTTTCTTGTTCACCACAACTAACTTCAACTTATTATCGATCGGTAGTAAAGCTTCCAAACATTCTTCTCATTACCTCTGTCCCACCTCTCGGCCATGAGTCTCCAACATCTCTGCCATCTTACTGTGCGGCTATAGATGTAATTAGTCTTGGCAATGGCATGATAAGATAATGCTGGGAGTCAAGTGAAAATTCCATAAAGAATAGACCACAAACGTCTGCGCTGATGTAAGAAAGGAGAATATTTTAAAAACAAAAAACAAAATCAAGATTATATTATGTAAACAAATTAAGTTTAACAATAAGGATACCGTTTAATATTTTTCATCAATAAATAACATGGTCTAAGAATGGTAAAATTGCAGAAAACGTACAGTGTTCTATCAAACTATTAAGAACAGCCTATTAAGGAATTGGAGCTAGACGGTTTTGATTTTTATCAGAACCTGAGCTTTCGAGCCTTCGGCTTGGTGCCATGGACATGTAACCCTTTTGGCGGTGCAGAACACCAACGGAGAACCTGTGGCTTCTCTGCGCCCGCGGAATTGAAACGACTCCAGGGCTAGTCCCGACGTCGAGCGCTACAAACCGTGCAGGGCAGGTTTATGATTGAGGGGTCACCAAAATAATTTCTCCTATTTTGTCTGTTTTAAAAATCAAACTTCTTAATAAAACAGACAAAGATAAATCAAAGTGGATTGAGTTTTAGAACAAGCAAACATTTATTCTATGAAATTTGTGTACAAAAAAGATGTAAACAATGGCCGAAAAACAAAACAAATAGAGGTTTTAATCAGGCTACACAAGAACCTTATCAAAGAATAAGAATCGACAATCAAGGTTCTTCGGATATAATGCGAGAAGGTTTAGAAAATTGGTGACTACAGAAATAGGAGAGAGTCGTGGGAAAAAGAGGAGAAGATGTTGATTGTCGGACATCGTGGTTCGTCACAAATCGACGACAGAGCTGTTATTGCAGCGAGAAGCCCGGGAAAGTGATTCGCGCTGGCGGTAAATTTATTGATGTGTCTGTTGAGTTACACATCCGGTAACGTAGACGAAATATAATGACCTGGTCTGTTCTGAGATCTTTACAGCAGTCTGCTGATAGGTTACAGCCTTTTGGTAGGTTCTTACAGCAGTCTGTTCCGTAGGTCTTACAGCAGTCTGTTCTGATAGGCTTACAGCAGTCTGTTCTGATGGTCTTTGACAGCAGTCGTTCTGAAGCTCTCAGCTGTTCGATAGGTCTAAGAGTCTGTTCTGATAGGTCTTACGGCAGTCTGTTCTGATAGGTCTTTATAGCAGTTGTTAATAGGTTTTAGATCTGTTCTGATAGGCCAGGCAGTCTGTTCTATAATCATATCCAGTGGTGCGTTGCTTTGTGTGGGACCAGACATTTTTGGTATGGCCGGCCCCCTGCCTAATGACGAGCCGCTACCGATTAAATTCGTTTTATCTTCGAATCTACTGCAGATTTTTCATAAGTTTTGATCTTTAAAGACAAGTGTTGTACATTTGCTTTTAGTACTGTTCATTAGCAACATCAGCATCTTTTGCCTCAGACGCGTGCTGCCGGGGCACAAGGGAGCAAAGAATAGTGCCACTGCGACCTACAAGGCATTCGAAGACAAGGGTGAGGACGGCCTAGGGAAGCACCTAAAACAAATGCTGCACGATGATTGCGACTAGCAAATCCTAAACGCTGCATAATGTGCAAGTACAATCGTTTGGGGTCAGATATATAAAATAAGCGTAAAAGTGGTCGATGTAGCGTTCAAAAGAAGAAGAAGGAATTGCCTTCAGCATGACAGTGGAATATTGCGTGAATGTGCCTATTTGACAGCTGAGCAAGTTCTCTTCCCATATTCTCTACTATGAATGGCTTGTGGCTGTGTTCTAAGAACACTCATGTCCGAGACGCTCAGCAAGAAGCAATAGATGCCGTAAGAAGCTCGTATTGCTAGACAAACAATGCTGTAAGAACGCTCGTATTGCTAGACTAGACAATAGATGCCGTAAGAACGTGTATTGCTAGACTAGACAATGAATGCCGTAAGAACGATGTAAATTTCAAAACCCCTATGAGAACATGGATCTAAGAAGCCGTATTGCTAGACTAGACAATAGATGCCGTAAGAACGCTCGTATTGTCAGACAGAACAATGATGCCGTAAGAACGTTGTATTGCTAGATAGACATGATGCCGTAAGAACGCTCTATTGCTAGACTAGACAATAGATGCCGTAAGAACGCTGTATTGCTAGACTAGACAATGGATGCCTAAGAACGCTCGTATTGCTAGACTAGACAATAGATGCCGTAAGAACGCTCGATTCAGACTAGACATAGATGCCTAAGACAGCTCGTATTGCTAGACTGAACAAGTCCGTAGAACCTCGTATTGCTAGACTAGACAATGGATCAGACGTCATGTGTAAGCATTGCTAAGACGCGTATTGCGAAGCTAATAGACGCAAGAAAGCCGTTTAGACTAGACAATAATGCCTAAGAAGGTCGTATTGCAGACTAGACAATGGATGCCGTAAGAACGTTCGTATTGCTAGACTAGACAATAGATGCGAAGAATGCTCGTATTGTAGACTAGACAATAGATGCGTAAGAAGCTCGTATTGCCAGACTAGACAATGATTGTAAGAACGCTATGCTAGACAGAAATAGATGCGTAAGAACGCTCGTATTGCTGAGACATAGGTGCTGTAAGAAATAAGGGTATGGTTGAACCTGTTTCTTGATAATTATGGTTCGAAGCTCTAATACTTGTTGTACTGTTTATTTATTGTTGATATTCTGTGCTGAAAATCGTGGTATATCCTTTACGGACTCATCAACACAGTAAAGCGGTCATCGATTTTCTAGGCCATTATACGTTCAGTAGTTTGCCATTGCTTTGAACGTGAGGTCTATTTTTACCTTTGTAAAAATCCCAGCAAATTGTTCCAAACCTATCCACTGTGGGTTTGAACCACGTACGCCTGTTTGAGCGATACCCCTTTGAGCTACAGACTTCACTTGTACTGTATTGTGAGCAAATATCCGTTTATTTCGTTGATTGGTACTCTTAATGTAGAATGCAACGTTTATTTGGTTGCGTACGGTACCCACACCGTTTCGCTGTAAAACGCCGCGCAATTTCAGGAAATAGAAAGCCGTTTGAGCCGGTGTGCGATTTTGATCTTACTGAATTTAATGGTAAGTAATGATACTATTCTCAGGTATTCAGAATGAGTGCCTGTAAAGCTGTTATTTATTTTAGGACATGTTTTTATTGCCATACCGACTGCCTTACATCCGATGTTTTATGGTGCCCAGTATACATTGGTAGCCAGAGCTAACTATAAACTATGCGAATAAAGTTATCTAGAGTTGGCTGGTGCGGAGCCCTCGTACTTGTAGCTTAACTCTCTTCCCCTCTCGTTTTCCCCATTGGGGACATAGGCCTGAAACCAACTTCATGCCAAGTCTTCACTATCTCTAGCTATCTCCGCAGCTCCCTCCAACTCTTCTTATATGTGATCTTCGCCTCCAAATCTGTCTCCATGATTTCGGCCTCCTCTTCGTTCCTGCGGTTCAGAAGAACCCTCTATAACCCCGGTTTTCGCAATGGTGTCCTATCAGCGCCAGCGTTAAAATTGTTGCTCAGAATTGTCTTGTTCTTCATAATTTCCCCTTAGACCCTATCATACCTTCTGTCCTCTATTATGCAGACACCAGTTGATGAATGTTTGCAATTTATGCTTTAGAACGCTCTATCGATTGATAATATTCTTTCCTTCTTTTGCTTCGGTTCTTACAGAAATTTTTATTGTCCGTCGACAAATTTGAAGCTACTGAATAGATGAAAATGTTTGTTATATGAATTGCTCTCGTCTCTAATTATCAAGCACAAAAGTTGCATGTTGTAAAACTGTTCGTAAACCTAACCTGATATCTGTGTCAGCTAAACCGACGTTAGAAAACACTCTCAGTGAAGTTATTTTGTGAATGGCTCGTTGGTTGTCGTAAGAACGCTCGTATTTAGGCAGCAATGGGGTCGAAAAATACGGGTAGTGGTTGAATCCTGTGTTTGCAATTTGTTTTTGAAGTTTACATGACCTGTTATTATGATCATTCATTGCTTTCATTGCTTCTATTGGCTCTAAGAAAACCTTTATGCTCATCATCCTAGAAGAATAAGAGATTTCCTCGCGATCACGTCCAGACGATGTACGACCTCCCCATAAATTCTATTCATGGGAACGTTCATCAGCTTAGCATTGGTGTGTTTAAGTCACTTTTCAGCACCGTTTGCAGTCTTGCTATCTCGGTGAGGTCGGTTTACCAGCTTTACGGTTGCTCCCTTGTTAGCCACTAGGTGTTTTTCGGTGTGGGGTAGCTAGCCCCACCAACCTTCTAGCCGCCTTACGACATGCGTGGCTAGGACAATAGGATTCTTTAACCCATTTGGGCCGTAACCACTTGGTGATAAGAGATTTAAGAACCTCAGAGAAGACGATGAATATGATCAATAAATGATGTAACGAGATTTATTATTGATTGATTGATAGGATCTATTGCATTCGATGGACCGTGTGCCTTTTACACATGAAGATTCCAGCTGCAGTGCACGAACTCGTAGCACTAGCGGGTCACCAAATTTGATGCAAGATATTTGTAGGAATTTATTTTTAATTTTTCTAATGAATTTGCTGCCGCGGCTTTCCAGCCTGCTTCATTTTGAACTGTCAAGGGTCCTTTACATGCATTGAACACTGACCTACGTTTATCGTCCGTCTCCGATAGGACTAGAAGCCTATATCCCTATAATAGAAAACTCTGGAAACCTGAAATGTTCCACGATGACAATGTGCCATACTTTACGAGACAAGCACCCAACCTCTGACCACATATACCCCAGATGCTAGTCATGGACAATCAACAAACAGATCGAACATTGAAGGCCACAGTGGTGTGGTTTTACGAGAATGATGAGAATCCCATGGACTGCTAAAATGACTAACGTTGAGGTGTTGAATGAGATCAAGACACGAAGAAACTATTATAATAGAATAGAAAGAGGCAGTCATCATTTTTCGGACATTTGATGAGGAAAGGAGGTTTAGAACGTATTGTAACAACTGATAAAATTGGAAACGAGACAGAAAGACAGAAGGGAAAATATTTGACAACCTGACTATGGCACGGCAGAGGTAACATCTGAGATGATAACAAACAGCAGAGACAAGATTTGGAGATCCATGATCCCTACGCCAGGCAAGTACGCTTTTCTGAAGTTATTTCCAAATTCCTCCTTCCTTTGTTATTTCTCTTTCCGTTCCCACTTCCTTCCTTCCTTCCTCCCCTCCCTCCCCCCTTCCCACCCCCTCCCTCCTCCTTCCCTCCTTCCTCCTCTCCTCCTCCCTCCCTTCCCTCCCCTCTTCCTTCCCCTCCTCCCTCCCTCCCTCCTCCTCCTCCTCCTTCCTCCCTCCCTCCCTTCCTCCCTCCCTCCTTCCTCCTTCCTCCTTCCTTCCTCCCTCCTCCCTTCCTCCCTTCCTCCTCCTCTTCCTTCCCCCCCTCTCCATTCTTCCTCTTTTCCTCCCCCCTCCTTTTTTCCTACTTCCTTACCTTTCCCACCTTCATTCATTCCTTCTCCTTCCTTCCTTCTTTCCTTCTTCTTTCTTTCCTTCTGCCCTTCTTTCCTTGCCATCCTTCCTTCCTTAAACCTATTCCCCCCTTATCTTCTTCTCCTTTCCGTTCTTCCATCTTCTTTCCTCATTCCATCTTTCTTTCTTTGTTTCCTTCTTTCGTTATTCCTTTCTTTTTTCACTCTTTAATACTTCTTTCTCCCTTCATCTTCCTACCTCTTCATTCCTTTCATCCTTCCTTTTTCTTTCATTTATTTCCTCATTCCTTCCTTCCATCACCTTAGCCACCGTAACTTCTAGAAGCACCACAGCATCAATCACCGTCCCTACAAACCATAAAACCATCAACTCCCACCATCACTACCTAGCCAAAATCTACGCCCGCTGCCAGACACAGGATTCGGAGACGATTGTCATTTTGTTAAAATATTGATACTAAAGTGCAGCAAGTGAAACGATTTACATGAGTGACAAAGGTGCCGAGATTTCTGCTTAGAGTTTCACACGGCCCCCGAGTATGTGTTAGCAGAAGCAAAGATACAATCTTCGAACCAGGTAAAGACAGGAAACGGTCACGATTTTCTTACAATTTTCTAGTTTGAGTGTCTGCGATCGATGAGGCGTGTTAGAACAGCACGAAGCGATATTTGGACACGACACTGTTGAACGCGAAAGACACATTTTTGATTGATGTGCAAAACTTTGAATGTTGTGTTGCATTGCTGCAGTCTTGCGTGCATTTCTGTATTCATAATACTTACTACAACTACTACTACTGCTACTATTACTACTATTCCAAGTTTTGGACTTAAGTAACGATCTCTGAAAATTCGAACACTTGTGTAAGACTTCCAATGCTGGGATAAAGATTACTACTGGGACAAATACACACAGGTAATGTGTAGTGCTGTATTGTTAATTATCTTGTGTGTAGTTCGATAGCTGTACAAATCAACACGGTAAACCGGTATAGTAGGGGAGCGTCTGGCAGAATGGATTAAAGCTGGGCTCCTATTCGGGAGACTCGGGTTCAATCCCAGGTAAAGAAAAATCATAACATGAACAGTCTCGCGGCGACTGCACTAGCCATCATCATCAGGTGTCGTGCCGGCTCGTGAAGGCGATAACGGTTATCTATAGATCTCTGTACCTGGTGTTTGCTATCATCTCATATGATGATGCTCTTCCGTGCCATGAAGTCGGGCTATCTACAATATTTCTGTCTTCCTCTGTCTCGTTTTCCCTCGATTTGACCGGTTGTCACAATGTGTTCTAAGCCTCCTCTTCTTATTACATGTCAGAAAAATAATGATTGCCTCTTTCTTATATTATATGTTTTCTCTGTGTCTTGGGCGTCTTTCAACAACTTCATTCAACGACCATTAAATCTCTCAGGCTCGTGTCACCCTTGTCATTCAACGACCATTAAATCCCGCAGGCTCGTGTCACCCTTGTCATTCGACCATTAATTCTCGCAGGATCGTGTCACCCTTGTCATTCAACGACCATTAAATCTCGCAGGCTCGGGTCACCCTTGTCATTCAACGACCTAAAAATCGATGTTACAGACAGGAACGAAAAAAGCACACACAACCGATATAATAATAATAATAATAATAATAATACCTCTCGTACCGTTATACGTTACATAGGGACTGCAAGAAATGTATCCATACCGCTCTATCCTGGGCATCTCGCTCAATATTTTCCATGAAACTGAGAACAGATAATATTTCTGACCTAGAGGTCCTTCAGCACAGTTCGTTTCAGAGTCTCATTAGGTCGTACTCTCTTTCTTGAACCCTTTGCATTCCACCTCACTGCCTGCTTTATATGCTTTGATCATTTCTTCTCAAGGTGTGTCCAACATATCTCCATCTTCTTATAACTGTTGTTACTAGTGGTTGACCAGATATTTCTATGATTTCATCACTTCTGAATTCGTTCCATTTTATGTTCATTATTTTTTGTTATAGAACCGGTATAGCGCAGTGTGTAATGCACATACTTACTGGAATGGTGGTCTCTGTTCGATCCTTAGTAGGTGTGGAATTTCTGTGTCTGCAAATGGTTCCTAGGTAGACCCAGTCAAATTGGGTACGAGATAAACACCGAGAAGGGAAGACGGCTATCGTTCAGAGAATCAGCTATATGGTATAGTTGGTCAAAGATAAATACATATCAAACACGGTATTTATCAATAGCTTATTGGTTACTAAACTGACGTCATTGCACTACTATTATGTTATGCGATCGACGTCATGACATTGGGCATTCCCATGTGTGCTCTGTCCTCCGCTGCAGCAGCCATCGAAAAGTCCATTTGCTCACCGTACCCATGAGAAGTTGATTACTATATCTTCTCTCTCTACCACGAAGACGACACTGTTTGGCATGTCCAAACGTAACGCCTAATTCTCGAACTCGTTCCAGTGTCTGAGACTTGTCGATGTCACATAAATGAGAGCGTACCGCATTGATGATATCGGCTCTGTCCATACTTCTGTCAGTTTGATTCGGGGAAATGTTTGCAAAAAAGTCAGCACGCTCGTTACCCTGTACTCCAGCATGTCCAGGTGTGTACAGCCAAGTCATTTTCTTGAGAACATCAACTTTCATTGCACTCCGGGCAGACCCATATGTGCTCAGTCTCCCAAAAAGATATGGAAGAGTATGCATACTGACGGTTCCCGTGGCTCGCTGGTTAAACACACTTTTCACTTTGCCTCACAGGAATCCAATTCTACTTGTACAACGGGTAACTCCAAATTGTTTAAATCGCTGGATCAACTCTCGCTGGCATATGTTAGGATTGATACAACATTTGAATTGAAAATTCGTAATTTAGTTTTAATACTATATAACTTTGCAGTTTCATATTTTATTTAGACTTTTAAAAGCTGATGTTGCTTTGCCAATTCGTATCATAATTTCTTTTTAACATTTCCTGTACAATCAAAATTGCTACCCAAATAGGTGAACTGCTCTGTTATTTTATCATTTTAGATTCTAGTGTGATATCTGCATTACTTGCCATAGGTGTCTTCATTATATTTGTTTTTCATAGCTTATCTGCAGTCTAACTTTTGATGCTATAGATGACAAGTTGTCTGTTTTTCATTGCATATCTTGGTTGTTACTACTTAACAAGGCAATATTTAAATCCTCCAATTTACTATTTCTACTCAATCGTTGCCAGTTTTGCCCCTGCAACATTTTCTCAACACCCAGTCAATGATCACTCTAATCACAATAGTGGAGATAGAATACATCATGGTTTTACCCCCGGTTTCATCCATACACTAGTGAATAAGGAATTGTAAGAATTCCATGGTAAGCACTCGACCCATTGAATATGGTGATCTGAGCCTAAGAGCGATTGTGCCAGTTATATGCACCTACACGTAGGCCAGCAAATCCGATTTCTGTGACGATTTTTAATTACTAGGTTAGCTTCCCTAGGTCTCTACCTCGGTCACCTCTTACGACATGCCTTGTAGGTTGCAATGTTACTATTATTTTCTCCTGTTGCACTGTTGCCACTGTTGTAGAAGACCCAAATGAGATGGATCGGTCACGTTGCTCGGGTGCTTGATAAACGCATCCCAAAACAGTTGATGTATAGTGAGCGTGAATGGGGCAGATGTTCAGCTGGTGGACAGAAAAAACGCTTTCAAGGCAATCATAAAGTGTCTCTGAAATGCTTTGATTTAGACACCACGTGCTAGGAATCCCTGTTGCAAGATCGCCAAATGTGGCGCTGTAACAACACAAGAGGAACTCGCAAAGCTGAGAATCGTTGTGCCGTTGAGGCACAGAGAAAACGAGCTGCGCGAAAGAGAGAATACACAACCCATACATGTCTAACCTTCATCATGTATGCCGCACCTGTGGTAGGGGATTGTGTTCTAGGATTGGACCCTACAGTTCCCTCCGCACATACCAGAGAAGTGCATCAGCACACGTCTGAGTCTGTTGTCATCATCCCTTGCGATGGACGGCTATTATTCTGTGCTCCCCTTGCGAGCCCCGGCAACACACGGGTGTCTAGCTCACCGACCTTCACCTTCATGTGTTTATCTATTTGACCTGGGTCAGTTTGACTAATTGTTGTCTTGTCTGTCTGCGTGTCACACATAGTTTACCAACAGCATCGTGACATTTTCCTTTCTGTAGTCGACATGAAAGTAGCAGTGACTTGCAGGGATACGGAGTTTGGTAGTCATGATGATTGGGTGCGGGGAGGGTAGTAGCGCGCGTGTGTGTGTGTGTGTGTGAGAGAGAGAGAAATACGACCAATAAACAAAAACAAAAGTCCTGTTGGAATGCACCTACATTTCGTTCTTTTCTTCTGTTCATCATCGCCATCATCATGATCATCATCAGTATCATCATCAGTATCATCAGCATTTTCATCAGTATCAACATCATCAGTATCATCAGCATCATCATCAGTATCATCATCAGTATCATCATCATCAGTATCATCATCATCAGTATCATCATCATCAGTATCATCATCATCATCAGTATCATCATCATCATCAGTATCATCATCATCATCATCATCAGTATCATCATCATCAGTATTAACATCATCAGTATCATCACATTTTCATGTATCATCAGCATCTTCACCAGTATCACATCATCAGTATCATCATCATCATCATCAGTTATCATCATCAGTATCATCACTCATCATCATCATCAGTATCATCATCAGTATCATCATCAGTATCATCATCATCAGTATCATCATCATGATCATCATCAGTATCATGATCAGCATCTCACCAGTATCATCATCATCATGTATCATCATCATCATCATCATCAGTTTCATCATCATCAGTATCATCAGCATCTTCATCAGTATCATCATCATCAGTATCATCATCATCAGTATCATCATCATCAGTATCATCATCATCAGTATTAACATCATCAGTATCATCAGCATTTTCATCAGTATCAACATCATCAGTATCATCAGCATCTTCATCAGTATCATCATCAGTATCATCATCATCAGTATCATCATCATCATCAGTATCATCATCAGTATCATCATCAGTATCATCATCAGTATCATCATCATCAGTATCATCATCATCATCATCGATCATATCATTATCAGTATCATCATCAGTATCATCATCAGTATCATCATCATCAGTATCATCATCATAAGTTTCATCATCATCAGTATCATCATCATCAGTATCATCATCATCATCAGTATCATCATCATCATCAGTACCATCATCATCATCAGTATCATCATCATCAGTATTAACATCATCAGTATCATGAGCGTCTTCATCAGTATCAACATCATCAGTATCATCAGCATCTTCAGTATCATCATCATCAGTATCATAATCAGTATCATCATCATCATGATCATTATTAGTATTATCATCAGTATCATCATCATCAGTATCATCATCATCAGTATCATCATCATCATCATCAGTTTCATCATCATCAGTTTCATCATCATCAGTATCATCATCATCAGTATCATCATCATCATCATCATCAGTATCATCATCATCATCATCATCAGTATCATCATCATCATCAGTATCATCATCATCAGTATTAACATCATCAGTATCATCAGCATTTTCATCAGTATCAACATCATCAGTATCAACATCATCAGTATCAACATAATCAGTATCAACATCATCAGTATCAACATCATCAGTATCAACATCATCAGTATCAACATCATCAGTATCAACATCATCAGTATCATCAGCATTTTCATCAGTATCAACATCATCAGTATCAACATCATCAGTATCAACATCATCAGTATCAACATCATCAGTATCAGCATTATCAGCATCTTCATCTCTCTCTTCTTCCATCTCTTCTTCTCCTTCGTCTGTCGTTCATTCCTTCTTCCTCTTATTCTTCTTCCTTTCTTATTCGTCTTCCTGTCTCGTTTCCTTCCGTTTCCAATGTGCGATGAAGACGATCCTCAAATGAACAGTGTTACTATTCTTTGCTCCCCTGGCAAGCCCAGGAAAACCTACGGGCGTTATTTGAATGAAAAGTCTTCAAACCACTCAATAGTTTCAACCTCTCACACCGGAAATTTTATGAAACCCAATACTGTTCAGTATTTCATCTTTCACTTAAAGTGTACAGAGTGTTGAAAGTGTACAACGCGAGATTTCAATAAAGTGCTCTCACAGGCATTAAACGTTAACCCTCCCTCTCCCTCACACACCCTCTATCACCCCCTTCCCATCATCACATGATCCTCTCTATAAGCTAAACTACATTTTCACTTGACCTCCCACAATCAAACGTTGTCTTCTGTTTCTTATTTGTGTTCTGTTTCTTATTTGTGTTCTGTTTCTTATTTGTGTTCTGCTTGTTATTTGTGTTCTGCTTGTTATTTGTCTTCTGAATCTAAAGTTATGATCAGTCAGTGTTTTTATATGTTCAGTTTCTCCAATTCACTGCTGCTTGCCATGGTAACGCCAGGCCTTATTAAATGGGATGCCAGTGGTGTAGACTTCCGGTGTGTTTTGTTTTAATAAAATACTCAAGTAATTGAACATTTGCCGGTCAGAGATAGATTGGGAGTATGAGTGGGAGTGAGTGAGAGAGCAAGATTAGGATAGAGATAGAGAAGAGTGTTGGAGAGAGTGAGGAGTGAGACATAGTGGGAAATAGATAGAGATGAGTGTGGAGAGTGAGAGAGTGAGTGCGAGACAGAGTGGGAAATAGGTAGAGATGAGTATGGAGAGTGAAAGAGTGAGTGCGAGACAGAGTGGGAAATAGAGATGAGTGTGGAGAGTGAGAGAGTGAGTGCGAGACAGTGGGAAATAGATAGAGATGAGTGTGGAGAGTGAGAGAGGGAGAAAGAGAGTGGGATATAGATAAAGATGAATCTAGGAGAGAGTGAGAGAAAGATTGGGATATAAATAGACATGAGTATTGGAGAGAGTGAGAGAGAGAGAAAGAGTAGGATATAGATAGAGGAGTGACCCGCCTGCCCAGCGTGTTCGTAGCGCGTTGGACGACGGGTGACAAGCTCCTGTGTGTAAGTGCGGGTTCAGTTCCGCGGGCAGGCAGAAAAGCCACAGGTTCTCCAGAGTTACGGTGTTCGTGGCACCGAACCGAAGGGTTACGATATCCATGACACCGAACCGAAGAGCTAAAAGCTCAAGTGCTTCTGTATCAGGGATAAAAAGATAGAGGAGTGTGGGAGAGTGTGAGAGAAAGAGTGGGAGAAAGAAAAAAGTGTGATAGAGATGATGGTGAGAAAGAGTGGGATAGAGGTAGAGAAGAGTGTGTGTGTGTGAGAGAGAGAGAGAGAAAGAGTGGAATATAGGCAGGGAAGAGTGAGAGAGAGAGAGAGAGAGAAAGAGTAGGATAGAGGCAGAGAAGAGTGTGTGTGTGAGAGAGAGAGAGAGAGTGGAATATAGGCAGAGAAGAGTGTGTGAGAGAGAGAGAGAAAGAGTGGGATAGAGGCAGAGAAGAGTGTGTGTGTGAGAGAGAGAGAGAGAGAAAGAGTGGGATAGAGGTAGAGAAGAGTGTGTGTGAGAGAGAGAGAGAAAGAGTGGGATAGAGGCAGAGAAGAGTATGTGAGAGAGAGAGAGAGAGAGAGAGAAAGAGTGGGATAGAGGTAGAGAAGAGTGTGTGTGAGAGAAAGAGAGTAAGATAAAGATAGATAAGAGTGTGAGAGAGACAGAGAGTAATAGAAAGACAAAGAGTGGGAGATAGAGAAGAGTATAGCTTAGTTGAAAAATCTCTGAAATCAGACTACTCACGTGACCCTAGATTTCCAGTATTGTTTGATAAAAGAAAATTCATTTTAAAAAGTAACACAACACGCAAAAACAAGGTTATATTATGTCACAAAGTAAATTTAACGCTAAGGAATATCAATAAATACATTTATTATTCATCGATCAAGAAAAGGCATTCGACAGAATAGATAGAAGTACTCTATGGGAAACACTAGAAAACTATGGGATCATGGAGCAACTGCTAGACAATATCAGAGCAATATACACAAATAGCCACAGTGTGGTAAGAACAACAGACGGAATGACAGACTCATTCGAAACAAAATCAGGAGTAAGACAGGGTTGTGTGCTCTCACCTCTTCTCTTCAACATATATATAGACAGAATAGTGAAAGAGGTACAGTACGAAAAAGACCTTATTGACATAGACAATGACCACGACTACCAATTAAACAACCAAATCAATGAATTGCTTTTTGCGGACGACCAAAGTTTAATCTATGAAGATGAAGATCAGCTACAACATCACATGAATTCATTGCTAATAGCATGTAGAAAGTACAACATGAAAATCAACAAACAAAAGACCAAGACCATGAAAATCAGCAGAACACTAAGCCAAGCAAACATACAAATAGATAACACCAGAGTAAAGCAAGTTTCTGAATTCAAATATTTAGGCAGCATTTTCACAGAGGACGGACAACTCGATAGAGAAATAGAGACAAGGTGTCAAAAGCAAATGCAGTGACCTACCAGCTGGCACCATTACTACAACACCCAAAGATCAAGATGGAAGTGAAAAGACAGATGATAAAAAGTATTTTCCTACCAACACTTTGTTACCAGTGCCAAACTTGGTCTCTTACAGCAACACACCACAGAAAACTCACCACGTGTGAAATGAAAGGCTTGGGGAAGGCAGTGGGAGTCACCAGGAAAGACAGACTACGAAATGAGGACATCAGAAGCAGAGTGGGCATAACTTCATGCACGAATACATCGAAAGACAATAAATGCAGTGTTTTGGACATTTAATGAGAATGAAATACAACCAACCACCAATAACAGCATACCATAAAAAGAGATCGGGTACTAGAGCTAAGGGAAGACTAAGAAAAAAATTGATAGATAATATCAAGACCACACTACATAAACACGGATACAACACAACAAAGGCGACTCATCTAGCCCTAGAACGCAAATTAAAGCTTCCATCCCTAGCTCCAAGTGGACAGCCAACTATCTTCACCTGAGAATAGACAATAGACAGAGTGGACAGCCAACTACATCTTCCACCTGGGAATAGACAATAGACAAGAGTGGACAGCCAACTACATCTTCCACCTGAGAATAGACAATAGACAAGAGTGGACAGCCAACTACATCTTCCATCTGGGAATAGACAATAGACAAGAGTGGACAGCCAACTACGTCTTCCACCTGGGAATAGACAATTGATAAATAACCATGGATTCATAGGATTGAGTAAAATTTCGATAAAGCTTACAGAGAAGGGATGAAATCAGAGAAATGTTTGATCAACCACTAGTGACAACTGTTATAAGAAAGAGAAGATGGAGATATGTTGGACACACATTGAGAAGAAATGATCAAAGAATATCAAAGCATGTATTGAAAGGGGATGCAGAATGTTCAAGAAAGAGAGGACGGCCTAGGGAGATCTTGAAACGAACTTTGCTGAGAGAGGCAGGAAATATCGGTATCAGTTCCATGGAGGAGATTGAACGAGTTGCCCAGGATAGAGTGGTATGGAGAAATTGCTTGCAGGCCCTATGTAACGTATAACGGTACGAGAGGAATTATTATTATATATATAGCCTTTTTCATCTTTACAGACGGTCAATTGACAAGTGTTTTACTGTGACAACTTCTGAGTTTTCGCTTTTCTCTCTTGTCGTTCAGCTCGTATATAAGTCTCTTCTCAAAAGACTGCGCCCTTTCGTAATTTGGCTTTCACACAACTCTGTCATCAGCTAGTCCTTCCCATGTGCTGGGACCTATAGACAAGTTTTTCATTGAGGCTTTGCAGACATCTTTATATCTGAGCAGTGGTCTGCCTTGGTGCCTCTTCCCTCCGAAAGTTCACAGAACAACATTTGTTTTAGTATGCGACAAGTTTCCATTCTTCTCACATGCCCCGACCATCTTAGTCGTCTACTGCTGAGCATTCCCACGATGGAAGGCAGTTTTGCACGTTGCAGTACTTCAGAGTTGGTTATTTTGTCGTACCACCTGATGTTCATAATCTTGCGGAGACATCGAAGGTGAAATATGTTAAGTCTCCTCTCGTGTCTTGAGTAGTGTTATTATTATTATAGTGTTTTATCAAACATATTTCAATTCAGACCACTTCAACAGGAATTCCCCATTTCCCGTATCGGTCTTAAATAGCGTTGACCACGGAGATACTGCGAAGAAGATCAGAGCACATATGAACCTGTCAGGGAGTGCAATGAAGATATTTCAAACTGAAACTGAAAACATTTTGTCGTCGTATAATTAAAGGATATAATGTTTCATGACTGATTGATATGACTATCATCATTGCACTTCGGTGAGTAACCATGCGTGCTCCGATCTTTTTCTTACACAGGAAGATCTCAACAGCAGTGCACAAACTCCGTAGCACCGGCTAGGATCCCCGAAGCAACTTTGAAGATGGTGAAGATATGTTATATGAATTTTATTTTAAATCTTTTTAAAGAATTTCGCACGGGCTACGGCTTTCCAGCCTGCTCTTCTCGATTTTGAACTGCCAAGGGTTCTTTTATGTGCTCAAATTGAACACGGGACCTACATTTTATCGTCCGTTTTCAATAGGGCTAGGAACTCGATCTCACCTACACTGAGAACAGAAATCTCTGGAAATATATCGCGATGTCCCCACGAGGGGGCGAACCTAGTACTTTTCGAACGAGAAGCGAGCAACTAATCTCTACGCCACCAAATCATTTTTCACTTGGGAGAAAATAAACCAATGGCATATATGTGCGTGGTGACAGCTTCCGACACGCAGCCTTAACTCTTTCACTCCATAATCCCTCCACATCAGGACGAATTCATTTTGCAATATATACTAAATTAGCATGTCTTTTGGCTTTGTGCCGTCTTAAAACATAATGTAGATGGTTAAAGGAGAGGTTTTTCGGTCTCTCGCGATTACCTGTTGGATAAAGACACTAAAATAGATGTTGAATCGATCCAGCGATTTAAGCAGTTTGGAGTTACCCGTTGTACAAGTAGAACTGGATGCCTGAAGGGCAGAGTGAGGAGTGTGTTTAACCAGCGAGCCACGGGACCCATCAGTATGCACACTCTTCAATATCTGTTGGGGGAGACTGAGCACCTGAGGAACTGCCCGGAGTGCAGTGATGTCAGTTTAGTAACCAATAACCAAAAATACACTGAGCTGGTAAATCGGCTCAGAATGGTGAATGAGTTAACGCCTCTGCCTTACATCTTATATAATCCCTAAGTGTACTCTGAGAAATGAGATGAAAGTTCTGGAATGTCAGATTTTTCACAGTAATTCGTTTATTGAACATTGCTGGCACCAAGACAAAACTTCGGATGTACAAAGCATGTGTCAGGACAGTTCGACAAAACTTCGGATGTACAAAGCATGTGTTAGGACAGTTCGACAAAACTTCGGATGTACAAAGCATGTGTCAGGACAGTTCTCTTCTGTAGATCTGTGGCTTGGAAAACATATGAGAAAATAGATTGGCAAGCTTGGCTACAATATCATAGGGACCTGCCATGCATCGAAATGTCATTCTTCACGCATTGAGAGAGTCTTGCCTAACACTGCAGTTTCAGTGCTGGGAATCCCACTCGCTGGACAGATTGAGAGAGATCGGTATAGCCATTGGTGCAGCCTGAAAAGAACGACATAGCAAATATGCAAAGAGATTGATTAATCAACATCGAACTGGCTTGCTGGGCCGCTGGGCGCTGCTGGATTTGGTGAGGTAAAGATCGGAGCACCTATGGACATGTCCGGAGTACTATGATGATAGTTCTCATATAACTGATAACTGATGCGAAAATAGAAAGTAAAGAGTATTCGAGGAAGACTTAACAACCACAAGTAGTTTCACAATGGAGGTACAGACGGTTACAGAGGCGGTGACGTGGTTGGCATCTCATAACTACTCTTTCAACGCTGGTTGAAATCAGACACGTCGCCGAAGGACAAACACCAGAGCTCCAAATGGTACTGAAGATGTGACCTAAAATTACGTTCATGGCAAAGGCTGTTTATATATCACAATAAGAATGTTTATATATCACAATAAGAATGATGAAAATGGCCAAAAGAACGATCGCAAGAGAGAGAGAGAGAGAGAGAGAGAGAGAGAAAGAAAGATAACAACCTTTGTGTTTTCATACTCAGTGACTCCATGAATTTTAGTCGTAAATTCGAAACAGGAATGGTGAGATGCAACTGGGTGGATGCACTGGTACAGACATGAATCAGAGAAATCAACTTCAATTTTGTATATGGGCATGCAGGAGTCAGGGGTAATGAACGAGCTGATACAAGCAGGAGTCAGGGGTAATGAACGAGCTGATACAAGCAGGAGTCAGGGGTAATGAACGAGCTGATACAAGCAGGAGTCAGGGGTAATGAACGAGCTGATACAAGCAGGAGTCAGGGGTAATGAACGAGCTGATACAAGCAGGAGTCAGGGGTAATGAACGAGCTGATACAAGCAGGAGTCAGGGGTAATGAACGAGCTGATACAAGCAGGAGTCAGGGGTAATGAACGAGCTGATACAAGCAGGAGTCAGGGGTAATGAACGAGCTGATACAAGCAGGAGTCAGGGGTAATGAACGAGCTGATACAAGCAGGAGTCAGGGGTAATGAACGAGCTGATACAAGCAGGAGTCAGGGGTAATGAACGAGCTGATACAAGCAGGAGTCAGGGGTAATGAACGAGCTGATACAAGCAGGAGTCAGGGGTAATGAACGAGCTGATACAAGCAGGAGTCAGGGGTAATGAACGAGCTGATACAAGCAGGAGTCAGGGGTAATGAACGAGCTGATACAAGCAGGAGTCAGGGGTAATGAACGAGCTGATACAAGCAGGAGTCAGGGGTAATGAACGAGCTGATACAAGCAGGAGTCAGGGGTAATGAACGAGCTGATACAAGCAGGAGTCAGGGGTAATGAACGAGCTGATACAAGCAGGAGTCAGGGGTAATGAACGAGCTGATACAAGCAGGAGTCAGGGGTAATGAACGAGCTGATACAAGCAGGAGTCAGGGGTAATGAACGAGCTGATACAAGCAGGAGTCAGGGGTAATGAACGAGCTGATACAAGCAGGAGTCAGGGGTAATGAACGAGCTGATACAAGCAGGAGTCAGGGGTAATGAACGAGCTGATACAAGCAGGAGTCAGGGGTAATGAACGAGCTGATACAAGCAGGAGTCAGGGGTAATGAACGAGCTGATACAAGCAGGAGTCAGGGGTAATGAACGAGCTGATACAAGCAGGAGTCAGGGGTAATGAACGAGCTGATACAAGCAGGAGTCAGGGGTAATGAACGAGCTGATACAAGCAGGAGTCAGGGGTAATGAACGAGCTGATACAAGCAGGAGTCAGGGGTAATGAACGAGCTGATACAAGCAGGAGTCAGGGGTAATGAACGAGCTGATACAAGCAGGAGTCAGGGGTAATGAACGAGCTGATACAAGCAGGAGTCAGGGGTAATGAACGAGCTGATACAAGCAGGAGTCAGGGGTAATGAACGAGCTGATACAAGCAGGAGTCAGGGGTAATGAACGAGCTGATACAAGCAGGAGTCAGGGGTAATGAACGAGCTGATACAAGCAGGAGTCAGGGGTAATGAACGAGCTGATACAAGCAGGAGTCAGGGGTAATGAACGAGCTGATACAAGCAGGAGTCAGGGGTAATGAACGAGCTGATACAAGCAGGAGTCAGGGGTAATGAACGAGCTGATACAAGCAGGAGTCAGGGGTAATGAACGAGCTGATACAAGCAGGAGTCAGGGGTAATGAACGAGCTGATACAAGCAGGAGTCAGGGGTAATGAACGAGCTGATACAAGCAGGAGTCAGGGGTAATGAACGAGCTGATACAAGCAGGAGTCAGGGGTAATGAACGAGCTGATACAAGCAGGAGTCAGGGGTAATGAACGAGCTGATACAAGCAGGAGTCAGGGGTAATGAACGAGCTGATACAAGCAGGAGTCAGGGGTAATGAACGAGCTGATACAAGCAGGAGTCAGGGGTAATGAACGAGCTGATAGATTGGCTATCATGGCTACGATATCAGAGGAAACTGCAATGGACCGAAATGACATTCTTAACGCATTGAGAGAGTCTGTCCGAACAGAAGTTTCAGGGTTGTGAGTCCCACTCGCTGACCAGATTGAGAGAGATGGTTGTCAATGTTGGTGTAGCCGAAAAAACGACATACCAAATATATAAAGAGATTGATTAATCAACATCAAACTGACGTGTTGGGCCGCTGTTGGATTTGTTAAGTCGGGGATCGGAGCACCTATGGACCTATGCCTGGAATTATGTGATGATACTCCTCTCTCTTCTTCTTCTTCTTCTTTGCGTTCGTTCTTTACGACCAATTTTAATCACTCTTTGTGATATGTTTGATCTTTGCCAAGAACGTGTATACGTTGCACATTGGTTTGGTAGGCCCCTAAACGCATAGACTTCTAGACGTTTAGGACACGAGCATCCGATTTCAGCCAAACCTCCTTAGTCGCCTCTTACGACATGCGTGGCAGGTAACAGTGGTTCTATTCTTTACACCCCAAATTTGGACCCCGGTAACCACTCGGGCGAGATACTCCTCTGAAACTGATACTTGTGTTGAATGAGGATACTAAAATCGATGTTGAATCGATCAAGCGATTTAAGCAGTTTGGAGTTACCCGTTGTTCTAGTCGAACTGGATGCCTGAGAGGCAGAGTGAGTGGTGTGTTTAATCAGCGAGCCACAGGAACCATCAGTATGCATACTCTTCGATATCTGTTGGGGAGACTGAGCACCTATGGATCTGCCCGGAGTGCAATGACGTCAGTTTAGTAACCAATAACCAATAACATGGAAGGATAAGATTAACAATATCAGACTTTAAGAACGAAATGGGTCGGAAGATATATATAAATAGGCAGTGGCGGCTCGTCATTAAGGGCCAGTGGGGCCTGGTCCCACCAAAAATAAGATGTATGGTGCATTTATTATTTTATACATTAAAATATATCCTAACCGAAACCATGATTTTTCCGATAATTTCTATCTGGCCCCACCCACAAAATAGATCACGAGTAAATAGACATGATAGAGCGGATGGCGATGGATACTACATACCCACTTAGAGTATAGACGCTAGTATTTTATTAAACACTTATTTTGTCTCAACCTTTTGATACGAGCGTCTGTAGCTTAAACGGTAGTGAGCTCGACCCCAACCCAAGCCTACCTGGTTCAAACTCCGTGGCGTGCAAGTTTGGAAGCAAACTAGTTCTCTTGGATTTTTACAAACGGTAAATGTAGGTCTCACCGTTCAGAGAGCAATGGCAAACTACTGAACGTATAAGTGGTGCCTAGAAAATCGACGACTCTTTTACTGTTGTTGAAGGCTACGTCCTGTAAAGGATATGCCACGCTTTTTATTCATTTTGATAAGATCAAACCTTTAGTATGAACCATTCCCACTCCAGGAATACATTCCTATCTTCTTATTCAAATTTAAATAGCGAATCCTTTTCTTTCTTAACGTTTTACCATAATAAATTAGATACGCCCACGAACATTGCATACTCGAGTGCACTGTTTAAGAACGCCACTGAGAAGTACATATCTGTATACACTTTTGTGAATACATCAGGAACCAAATTTAAGATTGTATCCTGAACCATGCATATGCAACACACGGCTCGCGGAACTCATCTGACCGTCAAAGGTTTTTTCACGACATAAGAATAAAGCTGGGCTATGTATTTCCTTGACAGTCTGGTAGATTGTAATCAGTTGTTTAGTTTCGTGCTAGATTCTGGAGCGATTAGAGGTGTCAGAGGCGTACCATACACCCACTCTCTAGCTCCTCTTCTTTATGTAAACTTCGAGCGATGGTACACGCATATACAACGGAAGCAGTCATTGACAACAATATCTATTATTACTACTACTACTACTACTACTACTACTACTACTGCTCCTCTACTACTACTACTGCTACTGCACTGCTTATACTACTACTACTACTGCTACTGCTACTACTACTGATACTGCTCCTGCTGCCGCTGCTGCTATTCATGCTACTACATACTACTACTGCTCTACTGCTTATCTACTACTGCTACTGCTACTGCTACTATCTCTGCTACTGGCACTGCATGCACTGCTACTCTACTACTGCTCTGACTGCTCTGACTGCTGCTACTGCTGCTGCTGCTGCTGCTCTGCTACTACTCTGCTACTGCTACTGCTACTACTACTGCCTACTACTACTACTCTACTGCTGCCCTATTCCTACTACTCACACACTACTACTACTACTACTACTGTTGCTTCTACTACCACTACTACTTGTAATCAACCATAGCTACTGCTACTACTAGCACTACTGCTACTCTACTGACTACTACTACTACTAGCTACTCTACTGCTACTACTACTGCTACTACTACTGCTCTACTATCTACCTACTGCTACTACTACTACCACCACTACTACTACTACTACTACTGTTGCTTCTACTACCACTACTACTTGTAATCAACCATAGTGTTGCTGAAACTGCTCATGCTACTACTTTGGCTACTACTACTATCACTAACTACTATTGCTGCATCTACCACTACAAAATGTTACTAGTACTACAACAGCAGCTACGACTACTACTACTACTACTACTACTACTACTATTACTCCTGCTGTTAACAACACTACTTCAACATCCACTTATTGCTTGTCGGAGCTCTCAAGGGGAGCAAAGAATAGTAACACAGCGACCTACAAAGCATGTCGTAAGATTCCACTGAGGTAGGGACCTAGGAAGCTACCTAGTAAATAAAAATGCGTCGTAGAAAGATCGGATGTGCTGGCCTACTAGAAGGCGCATAACTGTCACAACGTACTATCGCTTTTAGACTCAAATCACATAGAAATCACAAAGAAGGGTTTAACAAGTGGTCGATATGGATATGGAGCGTTAGAAGTAGAAGAAAGAAGAAGATTATCTGCACAAAGGAGAGAGAGAAAGAGAGAGAGAGAGAGAGAGACGTGATGGCCTACACCAGCAGGTATGGCGCTTGATATATATATATATAGTTATCATTTATATCAGAACTATCATCATAACACTCCGGACACGTCCATAGGTGCTCCGGTTCCCACCTCAGCAAATCCAGCAGCGTCCAGCGACCCAACACGCCAGTTCGATGTTGATTAATCAATCCGCATATTTAGTATGTCGTTCTTTTCGGGCTGCACCAATATCGACACCCATCTTTCTCAATCTGGTCAGCGAGTGGGACTCACAACCCTGAAACTCTTCTGTTCGGAAAAACTTCGTTAAGAATATATATTTATATGTGAAGTTTTATTTCGTATGAAAATATAAATATGAAAAAACTTCGCGTTGAGAGAAAACTACACACTCCTTTTCATGCAGCGAAAAAAAAAAACGTGTGTCGACGTACACACCCCTTTTTCATGCACCCACACAGTGTTTATATTTCATTTCTTCTATTGCCCGTCCAGTTTACCGTCTTACTATTGACCTTCCTATATTTACTTACTGCTTATTCAACGGAACATTAGTAATGGTACCTCTCTCGTGTAAGATATTTGCTTTCTGTTCATGTGTGGGCCACTTGTTCCTTTTCTTCTGTTGACTCACACCTCAGGAATCCTGCGGCAAAGCTTGTATATATACTTATTCGCAGTTGCTACATAGTTTTACTGCAGTATTCTCTTATATCTTCTTATAATATTCTGTGACGTAGAAGTTAGCTGCTCGCTTCTTGTTACAAAGGTACTAGGTTCGCTCCCTCGTGGAGCCATCGGGATAAATTTTTCAGAGATCTCTGATCTTAGTGTAGGTGAGATCGAGTTCCTAGTCCTATCGGAGACGGACGATAACACGTAAGTCCCGTGTTCAAGCTGAGCACATAAAAGTACCATTGGCAGTTCAAAATCGAGAAGAGCAGGCTGGAAAGTCGCTGCCCGGGCAAAAATTCATTAGAAAGATTAATAAATAAAATTCTTACAGAATATTTTCACCATTATATAAATTACATCGGGGAACCTCGCCGTTGCTACGGAGAACGTGCACTGCAGCTGAGTTCTTCCTGTGTAAGAAAGAGATCGGAGCACACATGATTACTCACCGAAGTGCAATGATGATGTTATTATCGATCAATCACACTTCGTCTCTGTCGTGACTAGTTTCCTTCTATCGTTTGATGTCAACGCCCAGGTCAACATTAGTATCATAATCATCATCATCATTATCATCGCTATTGTTACCATCATCGTCTTCATCATTATCTTCATCATTATCTTCATCATTATCATCGATATCATCGTCATTATTATCAAAATCGTGATAATCCTCTTTAATATCACCACCCGCCTAGTGGTTACCGGGGTCCAAATTTGGGGTGTAAAGAATAGAACCACTGTTGCCTGCGACGCATGTAAGGAGGTTTGGCTGAAATCGGATGCACCGTGTCCTAAACGTGTAGAAGTCTATGCCGTTAGGGGCCTACCAAACCAATGTGCAACGTATACACGTTCTTGGTAAAGATCAAACATATCACAAAGAGTGATTAAAATTGGTCGTAAAGAATGAACGCAAAGAAGAAGAAGATATCACCACTGCTATAACTGCTACCACCATGATCATTCTCATCATCACCACCATTATCATCTTCCAGGTCGTCGATAGCAAAGTCTATCGGATTATGCTAGTGACCGTGCCGGCGAAATCCCATAATTCGAGGCTAGTGTGGCCAAGCATTCTCGGCGTTCACACGGTACGCGGTTGGACAACATGAGACCCTGATCCTTTACTTGGGGATCTAAATTACACATACATCTGAAGTCGAAGTAAGACTCGCCTGAATGTAGAGAGACACTGATGATAAGAAAAGATTTCACGCAAAAGTCAGTCAGAATCGCAAAATTAGGCGCCAGGACTGCACATGAATTCATAGCGGGCAAAAAAATAATTTTTTATTAAATGCGCCCCACAAACATCATCATCAGCATCATGCGCCACACCATCAACAATATCCTGCCCCCAACCACCATCAACAACATCATGCGCCCACAACGACCATAAATAACATGCGCCCCACCATCAACAACATCCTGCGCCCCACAACCACCATCAACAACATCCTGCGCCCCATCAACAGCATCCTGCGCCCCTCCACCACCATCAACAGCATCCTGCGCCCCACCACCACCATCAACAGCATCATGCGCTCCACAACGACCATAAATAACATTATGCGCCCCACAACCGTTATGAACAACATCCTGCGCCCCACCACCACCACCACCACCACCACCACCACCACCATCATCATCATCATGGTCACCAGAATGAATTCCACATACCATACATTCTGGCTAAGGCGACTACGAAACAAAACAAAACACACACCTACATCCCTTAAATCCATCTCACGTATCCATCCCCCTCCCCCTTCACTAACCAGGTTCACGCGCTATTCCCCCGTGCATATAGTTAAAACCAGATCACGACCTTGTCGAGCCGGCGCTGCAGGGCAGGGATGACTAACACATCCCAGTCTTTGAGAACGAGCCAGCAGGTGCCTGGCAGCCCATTGCGCAACAATTCTGGCATTTTCGTGTTCTATATGCATACCTGAACGTGCGTGCACCTTTCTCAACATTCTTCTGTTCAACTGAAACGAATCAGCTATTTTAAGATATATCAGAGTACATTGAGAGAGAGAAGAAACCTTCGCCAAAGTTCTTTACCATTCTTGGAGTCGACAGAACTCGGTGTCAGTAAGTTTGATAAGCGTCCCAGTAGACTATGGTTTGTATTTTTTTTCTCCTTCTTTCTTCATTGTCTTCTTCTTCTTCTTCTGTTCTTTTTCTTGTTTCTTCTTTTTTTTCTTTTTCTTCATTTTTCTTCCTCTTCTTCTTTCTTTTCCTTCATTTTTTCTGTTTTATTCTTCTTCTTTTTTCTCTCTACTTTCTTCATTGTCTTCTTCTTCTCTTTTGTTTTCCTTTATTTCTTTTTCTAATTTTTTCTTTGCTTTTTCTATTTTTGTGTGTTTTCATCATCTTTTTTTCTCTGTTTTTTTCTTCATCTTTTTCGTCGTCTTCTTCATCTTTTTCTTTTTTCTCCTTCATATTTTTCCTCTACGTCTTTCTTCTTGGGGTGTTTTCATCACGAATGTTGGGGAGCATCATAAGTGTTTGCACAGAGAACGTGAATACGTTGATTGATATGAACATCATTGCACTTCGGTGAGTAACCATGTGTGCTCCGATCTCTTTCTTACACAGGAAGATCTCAGAGGCAGTGCACGAACTCCGTAGCACTGACGAGGTGTCCCTGATATAATTTAGAAGATGGTGAAAATGCTTTGTAGGAATTTAAAAAAAAATCTTTCTAATGAATTTTGCCCGGGCAGTGGCTTTCCAGCCTGCTCTTCTCGATTTTGAACTGCCAAGGGTTCTTTTGCATGCTCAAATTGAACACGGGATCTACGTTGTATCGTCCATCTCCGATAGAACTAGGAACTCGATCTCACCTACACTAATATCAGGAATCTCTGAAAAAATATCTCGATGGCTCAACGAGGGAGCGAACTGGTTACCATTGGCACAAGAGGACCATAAGTGTATAATAACTATATATGTATCTGTGTACACACACGCACGCACACGCACGCACGCAGAGAGAGAGAGCGCGCGCAATCGAGAGAGATAGAGAGAGAGAGAGCGCGCAATCGAGAGAGATAGAGAGAGAAAAAAAATTGTTGAACATATAATTCATGATCCTTACAGAGCACAGCTCAGTCTGACTCATATATTTAGCAACTTCAATTTACATTCCGCTGTGGAATCTAAAAGATCAGCGTTTCCCAAACAGGGGTCTGCGGACCCCCGGCAGTCCGCGAGTACTCACAGGAGGTCCTCAAGTGCTTGAAGAAATATTATGATCATTGATATTTCAAACAGAAAAATAATTTTTTAAAACATGTATAAAAACGGCGGTAAACTTGTTCCACTGCGAAATCAAAGCACCCTGACCAGCCCGGAGTCTAAATGTCGAACAGGACAAAATGATTGATTGATTGAGTCAGAAGGCAAAAGGAGCTTTCATTTCACCGGGAAACATATGGAAGTCCAAATAAATCAAATCTAGAACAAAAATTCGGATATTTAACTCTAATGTTAAAGCAGTTCTACTGTATGGGTCAGAAACATGGAGAACAACTAAAACAATAGCGCATAAATTGCAAACATTCATCAACTGGTGTCTGCGCAGAATAGAGGAATAAGATGGTATGATAGGGTCACAAATGAGGAACTTATGGAGAGAACAAGACAGATTCCAGTGGACCAAGAGGTTAAAAAAGCAGCTGGCGCTGGATAGGACACACGTTGCGAAAACCTGAGGGGAATATAACAAGATTCCTATCCTGGAACCAGCTGGGACAGCGGAAGAAGGAAGACGAGAAATACACGGAGACGAGATTTGGAGGCAGAGATCAACAATATAAAGAAGAGCTGGAGGTAGCTGCAGGAGATAGCTAGAGATAGGAAGACTTGGCATGAGTTGGTTGAGGGCCTATGCCCCGATCTTGGTTCAGGCAGAGAGAGAGAGAGAGAGAGAGTGAACAAAATGAAAGATCATTTAAAGTTCCCACAGTCTGAGAAGTTTAAGCCAGCTTGACTGTTGGTGTGGTGTAATAATAACTCTATCGCTAGAAGATTTTCATATATAGAAACGTTTGCGGGTCCGCACTAGGAAAATGCATTTTAAAGGGATTCTGCGGTAATGCAAAGTTTAGGAACCGCTGTAATAGATCATAAATCTCTTTGCATTAGGATATCACTGTCCGGGGTTCAATCCTCTTTGGGATCCATCTATCCTCCCTCCTTCCCGATTCCCGCATTGTATATGAGTTTGCCCTTCTCGTAGCTGTTATTTTGTTCTGTTTAAGGGAGACACGCACGTTGGAGATCTGCTTATGTTGTCTCTGGATTTTCTCACCGGAGGTATTAGGAGCATATACGTGGTTTGTTAAGTTTGACGTTACAGCCATGTGGTGGGTGTATCGTCAGATTGAGTGTGAGTTGTGTGTGTGTGTGGGTTGGGTGTATGACTGCGCGTGCGCAGGTGTGAGGGTTGGTGTGAGTGTTTGTGGAATGGTACGAGTGTGGTTTGTTGTGAGGGTATGTGCAGGTGGGAATATGTGTGTGTGTGGGGGGATACGAATAGGATTTGTTGTGTGGGTATATGCAGGTAGGTGGGAGTATGTGTGTGTGTGTGTGGGGAAGTACGAGTGGGAATTTATGTACAGTATGTGCAGGTAGGTGGGAGTATGTGTGTGTGTGGGGAAGTACGAGTGGGAGTTTTGTACGAGTATTTGTAGGTAGGTGGGAGTATGTGTGTGTGTGTGGAGGGGAGTGCAGTGTTGTTTGATGTGAGTGCATGTGCAGGTAGGTGCAAGTATGTGTGGGTGTGTGTGGGGGAGGGAGAGGTACAGTGATGTTTGGTGTGGGTGTGTGTGTGCAGTTAGGTGTGAGTGTGTGTGCAGTTAGGTGTGAGTGTGTGCAGTTAGGTGTGAGTGTGTGCAGTTAGGTGTGTTTGTGGGATAGCATGAGCGTATCTGTAGGCAGATGTAGGTCGATGTAAATCTATATGTAAGCGTATGTGTATGTTGGTGGGAGTGTAGGTGTGGCAGTGTCTAAGTGTCTTTGTCCATGTGTGTGTGTGTGTGTATACTTGCAGATATATGCCACTGTTTGAGGCTAGATTTGTATGTACGTATGGAAGTGTGTGTGTGTGTGTGTTTATATGTGTACCTAGTAGTGAATATGTATTTGTGTGTGCATGTGTTTTTGTCGTTCTTGGAGGATACGAGTATGGCCATACACAAAACGGATCCGCCTCTGGCTGTCGAGTTCGCTAAAGAACTTCAGTTATCAGATGACTATCATCATAGCACTCCGGACATGTCCATAGGTGCTCCGATCTCAGACTCAACAAATCCAACCCCCAACACGCCAAATTGATGTTATTTAATCAGTCGCTTTGCATATGTTGTTCTTTACGGGCTGTACCAATATTGCTACCCATCTCTCTTAGTGTGGTCAGCGAGTGAGATTTACAACCCTGAAACTCCTCTGTTCGAAAAGACTCCCTCAATGCGTTAATAATGTCATTTCGGTCCATTGCAGCTCCCTCAGATATTGTAGCCATGCCAGCTAATCTATCAGGTCGCTCATTACCCCTAACTCCTGCGTGCCCAGGGACAAAAATGAAGGCGATTTCTTTGGTCCCTATCTGTACCAGTACCTCCCACCCAGTTTCGTCTCACCATTCATGTTTAACTTGTTCTGCAATAATCCAAGTGACCTCATTATCAGGTCTCTCTACTTCTCCTAATCCTCCTCATCCCCAGTTGCCGTCTCCGCATCAAAGTTTGACTACAATGGACCTCTAATAGTTCCTGCCTCTTGCCTTAATTTTGACCTCTGTTAGAATGTCATTTGTCCAGCTCTTGGTATTTCTCTCCCACTTGTGTTACGGTCTTCCTCTTGCTCGTCATTCTCCAACTTTCCTCTCTAGTACAATGTGATAAATCTGTCATATCTCAATATGTGTTTGAGTGTCTCTATGGCGTAGTGGTAAAGACGTGTGCCTGTCCTTCTGATGGTTGTGAGTTTGAATCCGAGCTGAATAACATCTGCATTTTCATTCATCATCGCACTTCGGTGAGTAACCATGTGTGCTCCGATCTCTTTCTTACACAGGAAGATCTCAGCGGCAGTTGCGTAGCACCGGCGAGAGTCCCAGATGTAATTTAGAACATTGTGAAACTATTTTGTAGTCTTTCTAATGAATTTTGCCCGGGCAGTGACTTTCCAGCCTGCTCTTCTCGAATTGTGAACTACCAAGTTTTATTTTACATGCTGAATTTGAACACGTAACCTTCGTTTTGTCGTCCATCTCCGATAAGACTAGGAACTTGATCTCACATACACTGGAAAAATGACTCTACGAAGGAGCGAACCGAGTTCCTCTGGAACGAAATGCGAGCACATAACCTCTACGCCACATAGAGCACCGAATATGTACAGAGAAGAAACACGGTAAAATCAAGCGGGTTCTCTGGGGCTCTTGCCTTGCGAGTCGAATGTCGTGTGTTCAAATCCGGACCGCACCGTTCTGTTCAAGGGTGAATTTTTTTCCAGAGAACTCTAGGATTGTTGAGGAGCTACGGAGTTTCTGCTTTGTACAATACTCTCGGCAGGTGGTGGGCCATTTCTGCGAGGAGGGACCGAACCATACAGGGTTAAACCAGATGTAATCAAGTCAATCCTTCGGCTTTAAAACCCCTTTAAAAACATCAAGCTATCAATCTACACGTCTTGATAACAGACGATAACATTCTTAAGTTAGTAAATTAAATCAATTTCACGGTGTCTGACTCATTCTACAAGTTCTCTCGCACGTCTTAAATACACCAAGTGTTTCCATATTTAATGTAACCAGGATGAGATAAATTTAAGTTTGAGAACGTATGCAGACACCATGGCCCGAGGTAACAACTGCTTTTGGCAGCGGTTCCTAAACTTTGCATTAATGCCAACCCCCTTTTGAATAAATCGTAGCATATCCTTTACAGGACGTAGCCATCAACTACAGTAAACGAGTCGTTGATTTTCTAGGCACCACTTATACGTTCAGTAGTTTGCCATTGCTTTCTGAACGGTGAGGTCTATTTTACCTTTTGTTAAAATCCCACGGAAACGAATTTGCTTCCAAACTTGCCCGCCGTGGGATTTGAACCAGGTACGCTTGGGTTGTGATCAAGCTCACTACCGCTTGAACTACAGACCTCTAAACGTTTCTATATATGAAAATCGTCTAGCGATGGAGTTATTATTACACTACACCAACAGTCAAGCTGGCTACAATTTTTTAGATTGCGGGAAACTTCAAATGATCTTTCATTTTGTCATGTCAGACATGTAGACTCCGGTCTGGTCCGGGTCATATGATTTCGAGGAATTAGTTAACCACTGTTTTTAAATTTTATTTTTATGTTTGAAATGTCATCAAAGATCATCATATTTCTTCAAGCGCTTGATGGGACCCCCTGTGAGTACTTCGTGGAGACCCGGGGGTCCGAGTACCCCAGTTTGGGAAACGCTGGCTTATGACCTTACATACCTAGACTAACTGGCATCAAGGATTCATATCGTGACCTCCTGGTACAGTAGACCTTTTAGTCTTCTTCTTTTATCAAATCCTGTTTTGCTTCACAGCGTCAAGATAAGAGATTTCTAGAACGGGCTTTGTTGTGCGCTTCATAAATAGTGCCTTTCGTCGCCTCTGTTATATCTGAGATCCACTTTTTGCATAGATGGCCTTTTGCTTTATATCCAGTGTATCGGAGTAACATTGCTCTTTGATGCGCACTGTATCGGAGTAACATTGTTCTTTGATGCGCACTGTCTGTTCGTAATCTGCTTATGTGGCTGGAATATTTAATTTGTTGTTTCTTGATGAAGTTCAGTTATCGGTTACTTAATTGCCGTCATTGCACTCCGAGCATACCCATAGGTGCTCATCTCTCTTCTTCTTCTTCACCCTTCGCCCTTAGGGAGTCATAGGCCCACAACCAAATCCTTCCAAGCCCACCTATCCAAGACGATCTTTTCCAGATCTCTCCCCATTTTCTTGCCATGAGTCCCTCCTTGCGTAGTCTTTCCTCGAGTGGCAAGCTATGAATATTCCTGGTTGTGGTTTCTGTAGCTATCTAGTGATTTTTACAGGGTGGGATAGCTAGTCCCAAGCCCAACCTCCTTAGTCGCCTCTTACGACATGCGTGGCAGGTAACAGTGGTTCTGTTCTTTACACCCCTAATTAGGGCCCCGGTAACCACTCGAGCCATAGGTGCTCATGCTCCTCCAATATTTATCGAATGAGTACTGATGTTGTACCCACTTTTTATCTGTTGTCTTAATGTCCTCCGAGAATATTGCACAAAGTACGTACTAAGCACGTACTTCATAGCTCCGGCATTAATCCTAGGGGTCTCTAGAAAAAATACACACGTGAACAGAACGGAACGGTCCAGATTTGAACCTTCGACTCGCAAATCAAGGGCGTAACCACGTAGCTACAGAGACTCCCTGAAGACCCTTCGTCTTCAAAATTTTTCTTTCGAGTTCTGGGTATGTTCTCCGACTGATCGATACCTTAATCTGTCTATCGACTGCATGCACAGCGTGTTCGTAGAGCGTTGGACGACGGGTAACAAGCTCCCTGTGAGTTCAGTTCAATTCTGCGGGCTGGCAGAAAAGTCACAGGTTCTCCAGATTTACGGTGTTCGTGGCATCGAACCGAAGAGCTGAAAGCTCAAGTGCTTCTGGATCGAAGAAAATAATCTGTCAATCTCCGTGTTTCTATTCTTAAGATGAGTGATGTCAAGGTCGATATGTTTACATGTCAGAAACATCAGGTAAGTTCTAGGGTTATAATACACGTGACTATTTATGCAGGTTACCTGGAATATTTATCAGGTACAGGTGTGCTTCAAATGGTATCAGGTGTGCTTCATATGGTATCAGGTGTGCACGGAACAGATGGGTGTGTGTGAGAGATTTATATGTGTGTGTGAGTGTTTCTGTCTTCTTCTTCACTTTTCAACTCCCAACGGAGCACAGGTCTTCAACAAACGTCTTCCACCCATTTCTCTCTCTTGCCATCCCTTCCAATTATTTATACGGTTTACCTATCCTTTGAATACCAGTCTGCCGGTACTTGCAAGGGGAGCAAATAATAGTAACAGTGCGACCTACAAGCCATGTCGTAAGAGGCGATTGAGGTAGGGGCCTAGGAAAGCTGTCATGGTAAATAAAAAGTGTCTCAGAAATCGGACGTGCTGGCCTACTTGTAGGTGCATAACTGGCACAACGTACAATCGCTCTTAGGCTCAGATCACATACAACTCACAGAGAGTAGATAAACAAGTGGTCGATATGGAGCGTTCGAAGACGTCTTCTTTGCAATATCTCCAACAGCGTCCAGCAACTGACCGTGCCAGTTCGATTTTGACTGAGCCCACTCATATACCTGTTGCCAGCTTCCAGAATGTCAGCTATATCCATTGGCTGACCCTCCTCTCACCCCCTCCCTCGCCACAATACGGTGATGGTGCCAGTCAGCCTGTCTGCTCTCTCATTGCCAGCGACACCGATGTGTCACAGAACGAAGGTAAGTGTCATTTTACAAATTGTTGACACTTTTCATTACTCAGATCCACTAAGAGTGGTTAACTTGGTTGATAAGAACAAACGCAAGCAACAAGAAGAGAGTGATATACACGATCAAATGGAATAAGTCAGCATTGAAATATAGTGCAGATTTGAATTGGTTCATATTCTTATCATAGTAACTTAAGCACCTTCAAATGGAATAGTTCAACATTGCAAAAACATAGTGCTGATTTGAACTGACCCACATTCTGGGCATGGTAAGTTGATAATGTCTTTGTTACTTAATATATACATATATTATAAAAATGTATAATACATTTTCTTTTAATTCTCCTCTATGAAGGTTAAGAAGACGTACTTGTTTTCAAGAAAGGAATTCTAACATGCATGGATTTGATGCGCTCCCACTAGAACCCAAGTCTCAACTCTCGTGAGAAATGCAAGATGGCAGGAGATCAACACTAAGATTACTTACGTCGGTTCCAAAACTCATTAGATGTTCTAAATTGTTCTAGAAGAGTCAGTACCCAATCCAGACGCAATGTGTTTCCTCGTGGACGACACGGAAAGTGATGGCGTCAGCCAGGGTGACAATTCAGGCTCTGCAAAGCTGCAGCTAAGGCGACATCACACATGGCTCATTCCAAGGCGTATCCTGATGGTCATTTTTGGTGTTGCTCTAATCTTATGTATAGTTGGAATGATTTTCATGGCCATAGGCGGAGGCATAAAAAGTACCGGGTGAGTACTAGTTTGTGTTGTCTTCCTTCTTCTTCTTGAAGTAGGGGCCATTTTCCGGCCCCTTTAGGTGGTAAGATTGGTTGTTAATTTGTTATAGTTTGATCATTCTTCTTATTCATTTCCCATATTTGGCGAATTGGATTGTTTGTTTGCTTGGAGGTTCTGCTCTATTTCCTATGTTGTACTCCTGGTAGTACGGGTGGGGTGTCAGGATGGCTTGATTGTAATAGTTTCCATTTTTGTTGCTCGTGTCCCGGAGTGGTAGTAGTAGTTTGGTTACTCTCTTTCGTTTGGTTAGTGGTATATTTGATATATTAGTGATAGTGGTCCATTTCCTAATTCGTTATAGTTCCGCAATTATTATTATGTTCTCATTTTAGTTCTGCTTGATGACGTTCCAAATTAAGTTGATAGTGTATTCTTTTGTACAATGTCCCTTTCATACAAATTATAATATATTGAACGACTATGGATTCAATTCTTATATCTTTATTGAATGATAGACCAAGATCAACACACGTCCATCCATGTCAATTGTTTTTCTAAATGTTCTAACTGACCGTCACTACACAACTACGTCGTTTTTACTACGTCAATATCTCGTTTAGTGTTACCCTTCTGCTTAGAGAGTGTAAACACTAAGTCTGCTAATAAAATATCTAAATATATACAAGCTACACACTAAAGCTAACTGTCTGGTTCCTCAGCTTCCACTTGGGGGTGGACTGGCTAGCCACTACATTCTTCTTCTGTCGTTCTGCATCAACCACTTGTTAAATCAATATTTGGGGTCTGTATGTGATTTGTGCATTAGGGTTTAATCTCATTGTGCCTCCCGTGTGTTGCCAGGGCTCGCTAGGGGAGCAACAAATAGTAGCACTGCGACCTACAAGGCATGTCGTAAGAAGCGATTGAGGTAGGGGCATAGGGAAGCTACCCTAGTAAATAAAGTGTCACAGAAATCGGATGTGCTAGCCTATGTGTAGGCACATACTTGGCACAATGTACAATCGCTCTTAAGCTCGGATTACATACAGATCACAGATTGGTTAACCAGTGGTCGATATGGAGCACTCGAAGAAGAAGCTGATTGTACGAATTATACGTCTACAGTCCTGTAGGCTAGCACATCTGGTTTCTGCATGCTTTCTAAATTTGGGTTCGCCTTCTTTTGTAGGAGAAAAAAAAATTATCTACGGAGTCCATTCTCTCCCCCAGGCGAGCCAGACACATGTTAACCTTTGACCTCATGTTCGAATCTGTCTAGTCTACACGACTGGGAGGTGGGGTTGATGTGTGTGTTCTAACGGGTCTAAAACCGAAGAATTGACACCATTGCACTGGGTTTGATCCCATATGGCTCAGTCCCCCCACGAAATGACACACAATCTGCCAGAGTATTGCGCAAAGCTCGAACTCCGTAGCTGCAGCAACGATCCTAGGGATCTCCGAAAAATACACTCGTTAACAAAACGGTGCAGTCCGGATTGGAACCTATGACATCCGGAACGCAAAACAACGTCTTAACCACAGAGACCCCAGTGTGTGTTCTACGAGTCATAAGTAAGCTATTCATTTCTACTTTTCCACCTTCTTAAGAACGACTACCGACCCCAACTCTGCTGCATGCAGAGCCAGGCACAAAACACACTTTGTTGATGGTGTGAGTAGTGAAAATGAATTGGTTTGGCCACTTAATAAGAATGCATCCAAACTCCACAGTATACAAAGTCGTCTACAATAGAACATCGGAAAAGAAGGCGAGAGGAAGACAACGATAAAGATGGTTAGATGGCGTAGCAGAATCCTGTGAAAGAGCAAAGATAACAATCACACAAGCCACCAGAAAAGCGCAAGACAAAAACAGAAAACCACGACACTGGGCAACAACCTGGTAGCAGTGTGACCACAAAAGAAGAAGAAGAAGTGAGTGGTGAGATTGATTGATAGGACTATAATAATTGCACTTCAATGAATAACAATGTGTACTCCGATCTCTTTCTTACACGATCTCAGCGATAGTGCACGAACTCCGTAGCACCTGTGAGGATTCCCGATATAGAAATTTTTTTCAAGGTAGTGACAGTTTTGTAATAATTTTATTTGAACCTTTTTAATAAATTTGGCGGGATTTACATCAAACTAGTATCACTTTTCAACTACCTGGGTTCTTTGACGTGTTCAACTTGAACACGGAAGTGGCTGGGTATAATGGGGAACAGGGAATACAATTTGACAAAGAAATCAGAAAGTAAATGACAAAAAGACACAAAATACAATGTCTCCAAGAAGGTTAAACGTCGAAGATCTTTTTCTTCTTCTGCGTTCTCACTAGATTGGGATTTCGGATTCTCTAATAAAGGCAGCCGTCTATCTTAGGTTATCAGCCACGCCATACAGTTTGTCTTGGACGCTGGTGTAAGTGGGCCACCTCTTTCTTCTCAAGTCTGCATACTGGGGGCAGTTTTGTGGGATATAATTCATATGATTTCTGCTTCCCCGTTTGCGCCGACCTCTTCCCATAGTAAGTTTTGGCCACCCTCATGATGGTAGGTCTGACTTTCTTACTGCGTAGCTAAATCTTTGAGGCCGTAGAATCCGTTATCCCATTCCTCATTGTGAGGGTCGTTGCACCATGTTATGCGCCTTACGGCCTGGTGCATCCGTTTCTGCAAGCATTTGTTTCGGGTTAGCATTCCCTAGCGGACACGTGCATCCGATTTCAGCCAGGGAGGTCCTACATCAGTCGCCTCTTACGACATGCCTTGTAGGTCGCAGTGATACTATTCTTTGCTTCCTTGGGTATCACACGGGCGAAACCCTTATATAAAATACGCACAGCCTTGTGGGTCAGCACTGTTATGCAGAAGGTTAGAGGAGTAAACCTTGACCACAAATCCAGAGAGAGGGACCTTAAGGCGGTTGATGGCCATGTGTGTATTCCATTCCATCTGCTGGCATCCCCTACACACTCTGCTTAATTCCAATCGTAGACACATTGTCTTTCCTTTTTACGAAGCAGTAGGGTAGAGAGGTCGTTTGTGTAAAATGGACAAGGCACATTCACCATATCAGCTGCTCAGGCTAGGCATAATTGGAGAGGACAAATCATCCTTGCTTTCGGCTCAGACACAACACGGAAAGCAACAGTCACAAGAGAATTAAGGATGAGCTGAAAGGCAAGCACAAACTCAGAAGTTGTCACAGTAAAACACTTGCCAATTATCCATCTTTACAGATGAAAAATGGCATATGCAGTAAATACAAGGTAAAATTTGAACCGCACAAAAGGTAAACCTCAGAGATAACAGAGGCGGTGAAAAAAACACTTTATGAAGCGCACATAAAAGCCCGTTCTAGAAATCTCTTCTTATCCTGACGCTATGAGGCAAAACAGTACTAGAGAGAAGAAGAGATATAATTATTGCTAGGATTGCAAAATGAAAATCGTAACATCCTTTACAGGACGTAGCCATCAACCACAGTAAGCGAGTCACTGATTTTCTAGGCACCACTTATACGTTCAGTAGTTTGCGAATGCTTTCTGAACGGTGAGGTCTATTTTTACAGTTCGTAAAAATTCACCGGAACGAATTTGCTTCCAAACTGCTCGCCGCGAAGTTTGAACCAGGTACGCTTGGGTTGTGATCGAGCTCACTATCGTGTAAACTACGTACGCTTACTACTATTATTATCTACTTCTTCTTTACGACTAATTCTTTAATCACTCTCTGTAATATCTTTGATCTTTGTCAAGAACGTATATACGTTGCACATTGGTTTGGTAGGCCCTAAACGCATAGACTTCTACACGTTTAGGACATGTGCATCCGATTTCACCCAAACCTCCTTACTCGCCTCTTACGACATGCGTGGCAGGTAACAGTGGTTCTATTCTTGACACCCCAAATTTGGGGCCCGGTAACCACTCGGGCCCTACTATTGTTATGATTAGTCTTACTTATTTTGATACTAATTGTGTCCTTGAATTTGATTTGCTTACAGGTTGCATGTTACTGGTGGAATTCTATTCGCTTTTGGAGTTATCGGATTAATTATCTGCCTAATCGTCTGCCTCTATGCATACTTTGTCTATGGAACCAAGGACCAGTCAGTGCAGACGGTAAGATGTTTTAATAGAAACACTAGCACATTAACTCCTACAATTCAACAAGCCATGTGACAAACCATTCGGAGAGTACCAATTTTCCGAAAAGCCACACCACAAGCTAAAATGTTTTGTTTAATAATAGCTACTCACAATATCTTCTTCTTCTTATGCGTTCGCCCTATGTAAATTCAGGCGCTAGCCATGACGCCTGGTATTGTGATTCTGACTGAGTTTTGCGTGAAGGCCTGTTTCTACCATTTGACTGGTGTCCCTTGCCTTACACGCGAGCCATCGCCAACTTCAGAGGTGCTTGAAGATTAGATCCTTCAAGTGTGATCGTTACAAGAAACCTGTAGTCCATGTCGCTATGAGTTCTCGTATCCTCGAAACTTTTACGGCCAGTGAGAATAAGTGAAATGCGACTTCTCTATCGGACTTCCTGTCTTTTTCTGCCTGTGATGAGGTCGTTTCCTACGCATCGTATGATAAACACTCTTTATTGATTTTTTATGCCGTATATTTGGACTTGGATCTACGTTAAACAGCGTTAACTACTTTGCAACCTTTCTGACTGGGTGAGGTCGTTACATTCACAGTATAGAGTGGATATTATTTTTGTATAATTCCTTGTAGATTTCAGCAGAATAATTGATAAAATATCGATTTCAATTATGCACATTCTGGTTTATGACATAGTGTACTGGCACTTTACACACACACACACACACACATATATATATATATACATACTAGCTAATTAACCCGACTCTGTACACTTGAAAGTAGTTATTAATCCTTGATGAGGAATTGGTTAAGCCTTTCCAAAAGATATCGTCTAATAGCATGAATTGTATTTTCTGATATTTTTAAAGAAGTGGTTTGAATCGGCTATGCCGTCGTTAAACGATTTTAACGGTTCGAGCGGTTCTTGTAATGCTTCACGTCTAATCAAAGTAGCGTCTTCGCATTCTTCCTAATTATTTAAAAATTTCTATAGTGTAGTTTGAAACAGAAAAGTGAAGCTGTAATGACATGAAAATTATACATTCTGCTCAAATCAACGCAAACGGAAAAACGCAACGCATCTAATGGTGTATTTTTGATCAATACGATCGGCATTAGAAAGATAAAAAAGATCGCGTGTTTATTATACGATGCAAAGTAACGACCTCGCCACAGGCACAAAACGGCAGGAAATTCGTTAGAGAAGTAGAACTTCACTAAATGTCACTGGCTTCACGGCAAATCGTTCTGACTACAGGTCTCATGAATAGATAGTTTAAAACTGAAAGATAAACTTATAACGACATGAGAATTATACAGCTTGCGCAAATCAACGCAAACGCAGGCGTCATGGCTAACGCCTGAATTCACAGCCTGCGATTGCAAAGAAGTAAATGTCTAGGACGTGAGGGGACATAATCAATTTGACAGAGGCCAATTTGTAATTTTAGTGATTATATCCCTTTGACCATTTGGCAAATGTGACCTTTCTTCAGGTAGAGCACTCGGTAATACTGGATTACAAATAGCAAATAGGATTTTATTTATTTTTAAAACTAATATTGATCCGATTTCGAAACATTTTCTTTTGCTGGTCTAAACTTTTGATGATAAAATTTTGCAGAAAAAATGGTAAATATGAATGTAAACTGAGGCGATGTATACCCGGACACACATCGGACACTATTACATATATATATATATATATGGTCTTTTTTGTCCTTACAGACGGTCAATTGACAAATGTTTTACTGTAACAAATTCTGAGTTTTCGCTTTTCTCTCTTGTCTTTCAGCTCATACATAAGTCTCTGATCAAAAGACTCTGTGCCCTTGAGCAATATCGCTTTCCACACAACTCTGTCATCAGCTAGTTTTCCCATGTGCTGGGACCTATAGAAAAGTTTTTCATTGATGCTTTGCAGACATCTTTATATCTGAGCAGCGCCCTGATGGCTCTTCCCCTACGAAATGTCACAGAACAACATTTGTTTTGGTATGCGACAATTTTCCATTCTTCTCACATGCCCCAACCATCTTATTCGTCCACTGCTGAGCATGCCCATGATGGAAGGCAGATTTGCACGTTGCAGTACTTCAGAGGTGGTTATCTTGTATCACCTGATGTTCATAATCTTGCGAAGACATCGAAGGTGAAAGATATTAAGTCTCCTCTCGTGTCTTGAGTAGGCTGTCCATGTTTCTGAGCCATATAGTAAAGAACTAATTACAGAGACTCAATATATTTGAATCTTCGTCTGCAATGTCAGTTTTGTGTTACTTTGCATTAAGGAGTTATAATAGATTCCGTTAGAACAAAACAATTGAATTCTTTAAAATAGCACGTAAAATCCCGGTGGGGGCGTCTCAGTGTTTCCTATCCATCGCCACCTTCTGCTCCTTATCTCTTGTTCCACCTGCTGTTGTCCTGTTCTATCCCAGAGTTCCCTGTTTGTAGTCCTGTCACACCATCGCAGATGGAGTATCATGCGTAGGCATATATTGATGAATGTCTGCAACGTTTTGGTGTTCCCCTTAGTTGTTCTCCATGTCTCCGCTCGATATAGAAGGACAGCCTTGATATTGATCCCCCGTCTACTAGAATCACGTACTCTGTCTGCAGCCCCCACTTTATCCTCTATTAAGTCTCGCTGTGACTGCCAATCCTTCGCCTTCTTCTCTTCCACCATTTACTTCTTTATATAAATTTGTGGGGGAGAAGGTGTAGTGACCTTGTGTATGCTTGTTGTAAGGCACTTTGTAAGCCGTTATTCATTTTCTTAAGACTGTTCTTGATGCCGTCGCTCCATCAGTTGCATTGTCTTCCTCTTGCTTTGTACTCATTATACTTTTCTGTGTGGCTCTCTGTGGTAGGCGATATCAAGGCATTCTTGTCATGTGTCCAAACCATTTAATATGTTGTTCTATTATGAATTGCATGACTGGTTTCACATCCAGTCTTCTTCTGATTTCTTCATTTCTAATGTTGTCTCTTATTGTCACACCTGCAGCTCTTCTAAGACACATCATCTCTGTCGCTATGATTTTCCGCTCATTAGCTGCTTTTATTGGCCATGTTTGACACTGGTAACATAGTGTTGGCCAGAAAATCGTTCTTATGAGATTTGCTTTAGTTGTTAGCGGTATCTCTTTGTGTGACAACAGTAGTGTTAACTGTCCCAGTACCTGGTTAGCTTTTGTGCATCGATTGCTGATTTCGCTATCCAATCAAATATGTAAAATGTTCAACTTTCTCCAGTATTTGGCCATTTATTACGATGTTGTCTGTCGAGTTTGTGAGGTCCATAATTTTGGTCTTGGCAGAATTAATCTGGAGACCAACCTGTTCTGCAAGTGTGCAAAGATTGCTCGTTAGTTTGTGGGTTGCTTGTGTGGTTGAATTCAATATGGCCACGTCATCGGCAAAGTCAAGATCAAATAGTCTGCTATTTTATACAATATTAAAACTAAATTACAAATTTTCAATTCAAATGTTGTATCAATCCTAACATATGCCAGCGAGAGTTGGAAAATGACTAAAGATATAGAAAGCAAGTTGAATGCATTTGAAAATAGATGTCTGCGAAAAATAATGAATATAAAATGGAACGAATTCAGAAGTGATGAAATTACAGAAGTTTATGGCAACCACTAGTAACAATTGTTATAATAAAGAAGGACGACCTAGGGGACCCTGAAACGAACTTTGCTGAAGAGGCAAGAAATATCGGTTTCAGCTCCATGGAGAGATTGAGCAGTTGCCTAGGATAGAGTGGTATGGAGAAATTGCTTGAGGCCTATTAACATATAACAGTACAGAGGAATTTTTATTATTTATTCATTATTATATTATGTTTACATTTGACACTTCAGCTTCAGTTATGCTTTATCAGTCTTTCACAAGTATTAATTGTTATATTAGTCTTTCACAAGTATTAATTGTTATATTAGTCTTTCACAAGTATTAATTGTAATATTAGTCTTTCACAAGTATTAATTGTTATATCAGTCTTTCACAAGTATTAATTGTTATATCAGTCTTTCACAAGTATTAATTGTTATATCAGTCTTTCACAAGTATTAATTGTTATATCAGTCTTTCACAAGTATTAATTGTTATATCAGTCTTTCACAAGTATTAATTGTTATGTTAGTCTTTCACAAGTATTAATTGTTATATCAGTCTTTCACAAGTATTAATTGTTATGTTAGTCTTTCACAAGTATTAATTGTTATATCAGTCTTTCACAAGTATTAATTGTTATATTAGTCTTTCACAAGTATTAATTGTAATATTAGTCTTTCACAAGTATTAATTGTTATATCAGTCTTTCACAAGTATTAATTGTTATATCAGTCTTTCACAAGTATTAATTGTTATATCAGTCTTTCACAAGTATTAATTGTTATATCAGTCTTTCACAAGTATTAATTGTTATATCAGTCTTTCACAAGTATTAATTATTATATCAGTCTTTCACAAGTATTAATTGTTATATCAGTCTTTCACAAGTATTAATTGTTATATCAGTCTTTCACAAGTATTAATTGTTATATCAGTCTTTCACAAGTATTAATTGTTATGTCAGTCTTTCACAAGTATTAATTGTTATATCAGTCTTTCACAAGTATTAATTGTTATATCAGTCTTTCACAAGTATTAATTGTTATATCAGTCTTTCACAAGTATTAATTATTATATCAGTCTTTCACAAGTATTAATTGTTATATCAGTCTTTCACAAGTATTAATTGTTATATCAGTCTTTCACAAGTATTAATTGTTATATCAGTCTTTCACAAGTATTAATTGTTATGTCAGTCTTTCACAAGTATTAATTGTTATATCAGTCTTTCACAAGTATTAATTGTTATATCAGTCTTTCACAAGTATTAATTGTTATATCAGTCTTTCACAAGTATTAATTATTATATCAGTCTTTCACAAGTATTAATTATTATATCAGTCTTTCACAAGTATTAATTGTTATATCAGTCTTTCACAAGTATTAATTGTTATATCAGTCTTTCACAAGTATTAATTATTATATCAGTCTTTCACAAGTATTAATTGTTATATCAGTCTTTCACAAGTATTAAATGTTATATCAGTCTTTCACAAGTATTAATTGTTATATCAGTCTTTCACAAGTATTAATTGTTATGTCAGTCTTTCACAAGTATTAATTGTTATATCAGTCTTTCACAAGTATTAATTGTTACATCAGTCTTTCACAAGTATTAATTGTTATATCAGTCTTTCACAAGTATTAATTGTTATATCAGTCTTTCACAAGTATTAATTGTTATGTTTCCAACATTTGAAATAAGATGGTACCGACACATTCTTAGAACGGCATGGACAGAGAAAAGAAAAAAACAAGAACATTCAAGAAGACTTAACATATCGTGGAGCATTGGCTCATAAACAACATCATATCCCGGAAAATGAAGTATTTCTGTCACGTTAAAAGACATGGTTCCTGGGGGTAGAAGCAGGGGACGACCAAGACGAAGGTAGCAGCAGGACATCAAAGAAACATTGTACATGACGCTGGAGTAGGCGAGAGAACTTGCTAGAGACAGAGAGAGCAGGACATCAAAGAAACATTGTACATGACGCAGGAGTAGGCGAGATAACTTGCTGGAGATAGAGATAGCTTTTCAGGCTGACTTTGATGAATTCCTCATGGGACATGCTACTGCCTGGGGATTAGTGTTATTTGTACTGTTTTTTTTTAGTTTGTCTCTGATAGTTAATTCTACTGTAGATAACACTTCATTGTCATACTATTTTTAACATTGTCATACCATTTTTAACATTGTCTTACTATTTTTAACATTGTCTTAAATTATTTCAAAGGAAATCACTTGGACAGATGAGTACATGGCTGATGCCCCTGGCTATGCAAGTATTGGTCGGCCTTCCGCTCTTAAGTCTGCAGACTCAACCCTCAAGAGAAATGGTTTGGCTGGACAGAAAAAGGTTACGATGGCGCCGGAGATCGGACCTTACGGAGAGAGTCCCCCTAGTGTAGTCCCAGGGACAAATATCGAATCTAGACAACGGGCTCAGTTGGGGACAAATCCTTCCTTTGGAAGTGGGACAGTCTATTTTGGGGATACTACAGACCCTCGGGGTGTTGGTGGTAGGAGTGTTGCTGGGGTTGACGTTGGTACTGGTGGCATTCGAATCAATACGTTGGATAGAAATCAGCCTTTTCCATCACCCGGAAGTCAAGGTACTTATGGAGGGGGCCAGTTCTATTCTGGGGCTGGTAGCGGGCAAAGCGGCTACGGCGCAGGCCATGCTGCTTATTCTGGTGCGGGTAGCGGGCAAAGCGGCTACGGCGCAGGTCATGCAATCTATTCTGGGGGTGGTGGAAGTTCTGTAAGCAGTTCCGTGGAAGCCAACTATGCATATCCAAAGAGCGCATCTCTTCAAAGTGGTCAGGAGTCTGGCTACAATGAGACATCGGGATCTCAGTATTCAACACTTAGGTCTATCCCTGTTACTCATGTAGTCCATGACTCGCAGAAGCACCACCAAGACAATGTGGAATATGCGCGTATAAATAAGCAATCTAAAAGTATGCATTCTTCGGCTTCTGAAATTTCACAACAGAAAGGGGGTTATTTAGTTCAAGGTCATGGTTACTCCCATAGCCAAGGTCAAGTTAGTCCACATTACGAACAGAAATTTCCAGCCGCCGGCGACGACTTTGATTACGACAACCCAGTTGAACGAACCCTATGATCTCCCCAAACCCTACAGCAACTCCTACCATGAGCAACAAATGCAATTTCAGAGACAGCAACAACATCATGATCTCCACGCTCCACGACAACTAAACACGCACAGTATGCAACGCCAGACTGCTAGCAACCCTTACCACAACTACCAAGACCACCAAGAGCAATACCAATCCTCGACATCATCTTTCCAAAACGAATCCCATGATGAACTTCCTGATCTGCAACCATTGGTCTATCCCTCAGCTCGTCGTCCAATGACATTCGAACAAGTATCATCCTCTAAGATGAGCGTTTATGATAATGTTCTGGCTGGACTGAAGGACACTGACGATGAATAGTAGAGATGATGTCAGTTGACTTTCTTGTTGTACAAGAATCTCCTCTTGGGGGTTATTTGGTAAACTTTTAAATAGCCCTTCATTGGGTATTTTAAAGGAACTCACAATTAACCCTTCATTGGTAATATTTGGTAACCTTACAAGTAGCCATACTATGGACATTTCCGGAGTACAATGACGATATTTCTGACACTGAAAATAAACGCGTAGCCCTACTGTGCTGTTATTTGGTGACGTTCGACGTAGTCATTCCTGTGTGCTTTTATCGATATAAGGGAAGACTGCAGTAAAACTATGTAGCAATGACGACACATAAGAGAAGACTGCAGTAAAACTATGTAACAATGACGACACATAAGAGAAGACTGCAGTAAAACTATGTAACAATGACGACACATAAGAGAAGACTGCAGTAAAACTATGTAACAATGACGACACATAAGAGAAGACTGCAGTAAAACTATGTAACAATGACGACACATAAGAGAAGACTGCAGTAAAACTATGTAACAATGACGACACATAAGGGAAGACTGCAGTAAAACTATGTAACAATGACGACACATAAGGGAAGACTGCAGTAAAACTATGTAGCAATGGCGAAACATGTAAAAATAAAGTACTGTAGTTTTACAAAGTACAAAAACAATACACAGTGACGTTTCGACCAAAATGTCTTTATCAAGCAAAGGATACACCAGAAGGAAGGAATTCACTTCTTAATCGGCAGACTTAACATATACAATTAGACAATAAATCCTTAACGGTTTTTAAAATGAAAATATGTTACGAAAAACGAAAATATTTGACGAAAAACGAAATAAATGCTATAGTCCGTTCAACAAACAACTCAAGCCAACGGACGCGTTAAATACCTAGCACAAATAAAGCAATTTCTAGATGATGTGATTGTTTGAATGATCTTTTTGTCGCGTCGGGAACATGTGTGGCTCACATGCACGTTTTCAAGTTATTTAATCAAATGGTTACAAAGATACACAATTGTATGTGTGGGCATGACAAATTGAACGGGCTATAGTATCCCTTCTTGTATGTTGATTGGTGACCTTACTAGCAACCCTTCTCTGATACAGCTAGACGAACAGCTAGACTACGTACATACAGGGCCGTGCGGTATATTTTCTCACTATGATGCAAGTCTTCGAAATGCCATCCCTTAACTGTTTTTTCTTTAAGAAACCTTTAAAAGTAATATTGATTTCGCTGCTTATGCCGCCCACCTTACAGTTCTGCCTGATGCGGCCGCATCTTTGTATCAAAGCACGGTACGGTCCTGCTTACATATATCCTAACTTGTGCGTTGGAAGCTCATTAATAATAGGAATCACAACATTGAAACTTTGGAAATATTGAACTCAAAATGACAGCAATGTTTGGCATCTTGTATTACTCTGTATTTTTACACCGTAAAACGCATCCCAAAACAGTTGATGTATGGCGAGCTTGAAGGGGCAGACGTTCTGCTGGTGGACAGAGAAAACGCTTTAAAGACACTCTTAAAGTGTCCCTGAAATACTTCGATATAGACACCACGTGCTGGGAATCCCTGGCGCAAGATCGCCAGATGTGGCACTGTAACAACACGAGAGGAACCCGCATAGCTGAGAATCATCGTGCCGTTGAGGCACAGAAAAAACGAGCTGCGCGAAAAGACAGAACACACAACATCCACATGTCTAACCTTGATCATGTATGCCCCACCGGTGGTAGGGGATTGTGTTCTATGATTGGACTCTACAGTCATCTCCACACACACAGACACACACACACACACACCAGAGAGGTGCAACAGCACACGTCTGAGGCTGTTGTCATCATCGCTTGCAATGTACGGCTATTACAAATGTTCACATCTGTGCCGTGACGCAAGAGAATGGAGAAATTATTAATGTATCAAGGGAAACAACTGTGTATTTCAATATAGTATCCAGTTCAAGAAGAGTTGCATACCTTTTATTATAGGTTGTGTTTTTTTTTAATTTTTATATTGGATTCTCGGAAACGAGTTAATTCTTATTTCTCATGTTTGTTAGCCTACGCTCTCTAATATAACCAATAAAAGGCTTGTTCTTTGGTTGAAAGAAGCGTGCCTCGGTTTTAAGAGGCTTAAATCCCCTACATAACAGTCAACCAAACAATGAAGTATACTGGGTGGCTTACAGTGTTAGAACCATATTTTTCATTGACCATTGGCACACGGTGGGTGATGTGGTCAACGTCACACTGGCTGACGATATATGTTTTATATATGGACAACTGTAACAACTATCATGTGCTGTATATGAGAAGTAATGAGGTAGTTTGTGATAAAAAACATTAAAGCAACTTGAAAAAGTACTGGATCTGCGCGCGCGTCTGTGAACAAGCTGTTTTAGATATTGGTTCTTCTATGGACAAAAGCGACATCATCGATGCTCAAAGAGAAAATATATGCTCTGACGATTTCAACGATGCAGATAAAGGTTATTCTCTATCTCAGTTGCGCAAGTTGTGCATACCGATTGGTGCGACAAGACGGGAAAACCATGAGAGAAAACCCAGTAGATATATCAACTAACACAGAACGGGAGTTGTTAGTCTCATCATCATCAGGTGCTGTCTCCACATCGAAGGTTGGCTGCAATGAATCTCCAGCATCCTCTGTCTTTCGCCTTGTGTTGCACTCTGCCAGACTGTAACCTGTCCATTTATTAAAGTTTCCCTCCCACTTATCTCTCGGTCTTCCTCTTGCTCTCAACTTTCCCCTCTAGTAAATGTTTTATCATCGTGTCATGTCTTTTTATGTGCCCAAAATACTTTACTTGTCTGAATTTTATTTCTCTTAATAATTGTTTCTTCATGCCTAGTTTTCCTAAAACTTGTTTATTTATCTGTTTTTCTGTCCATGAAACTCTGCCTATTCAATATATCCACATCTCAAATGCATCAATTCTGTCTTCTAACTGCTTGTTCATTGTCCATGTTTCCGAGCCATACATTAATATAGGATATATATAGCATTTGATCATTCTCAATTTTAGCCTGTTTGTAATTTTTTTGTTAGTCTAAACACACTGAAATAAATTGGTGGACATAATTTTAGTTTTCTTTGTATTCAGTAAAATGTTATGATCTTCGCTTGAGTTTAACTGCATGAATTATTGTTACAATATGATATTCAATTGATATTTGTGAACAATAATATCAAAATATACGGCACTGTACAAACATATATCAACTTTTATATCTGTTATTATGCCGTTCATTTTCTCTTATTATGCGTTGTTATGGTATCATTATTACTCGTTGTGATGTTTATTTTGTATGCACATTATTATTAATTGTACATCTGTCTCAGTCCGGATTGGAACTCACAACCTGCAGTATAACAGGCAATGATCAATTAAATAGACAGTGTATAAGTATTAAGAGCTTTCGAATAAAACAAATTGACATAGACAGAATTCGAACCACTTTCCTTTATTTCTTACGACACCCATCGCCTAGCCTAGCAATACGAGCGTTCTTACGGTACCCATTGCCTAGCCTAGCAATACGAGCGTTCTTACGACACCCATTGCCTAGCCTAGCAATACGAGCGTTCTTACGGTACCCATCACCTAGCAATACGAGCGTTCTTACGAACCCAACCAGCGAGACATTCAAGAAAGTGGCTTCACTGAGGAGCGTCTTTCACAAACGCTTCGTGTTAGCTAGACATAGAATAATCAGGTAAGGTTCGATCGAACAGTGTTTGCACAAACACATGCTATAATCTTATTCTGCTTGTATATATTTGAGACGAGACAATATCATACATACACACATGTATACACATATAACAAACATGCATACATCATTCATGGTAGCTTCATGTTTATTGTAAAATGAGAACAAGGAGTTTTTTGCAAGAACCCCGTGGGGAAGCAACGGAAGCAAAGAATATGATCAATAAATAAACAGTGTATTAAGAGCTTCCGAAAACAAATAGACAAATACAGAATTCGAACCACTTTCCTTTATTTCTTACGCCACCCATCGCCTAGCCTAGCAATACGAGCGTTCTTACGCCACCCATTGCCTAGCCTAGCAATACGAGCGTTCTTACGCCACCCATCGCCTAGCCTAGCAATACGAGCGTTCTTACGCCACCCATCGCCTAGCCTAGCAATACGAGCGTTCTTACGCCACCCATCGCCTAGCCTAGCAATACGAGCGTTCTTACGCCACCATTGCCAGCCTAGCAATACGAGCGTTCTTACGCCACCCATTGCCTAGCCTAGCAATACGAGCGTTCTTACGCCACCCATTGCCTAGCCTAGCAATACGAGCGTTCTTACGCCACCCATTGCCTAGCCTAGCAATACGAGCGTTCTTACGCCACCCATTGCCTAGCCTAGCAATACGAGCGTTCTTACGCCACCCATCGCCTAGCCTAGCAATACGAGCGTTCTTACGCCACCCATCGCCTAGCCTAGCAATACGATCGTTCTTACGCCACCCATTGCCTAGCCTAGCAATACGATCATATGACATACTTGACAGACTTGACCACTTCGTCAATGATACCCTGACTGTACGGGTTTGTATCTTCATTATTGCTGGTTGTGAAGTTTGTTTGTTAGAGGAGCGTCTCTTCGAATGGATGAAAGCACGGGCTCACATTCGGGAGACCCGGGTTCAATCCCCGGTAAGGCCAAGGAGTTTTTCTTTTCTGTCGGGGGTATAAAAATAAAATCCTAACCTGAACAGTTTCTCGGTGACTGGAATATCCTTCGAAAATACAATTTAAAAAACTGTCGTTACTGCTTGTAGAACGACTTCTTAGGGCAGTGTAGGACCGGTGGGACGGGAGCCTGAGAGGAATTTAATGACCACATGGCTAGTGCAGTCGCCGCCAAACTGTTCAGGTTAGGATTTTTCTTTATGGCCAGGACAGAAAAAGATATTTGGCCTTACCGTGAATTGATCTTGGTCTCCTGCATGGCAGCAGCTCTCTAATCTATTCGGTCAGACTCTGCTCCTGCAGTAGCCATGCGGCCATTAATTTCTACACACATGCCCCCTTTCCTACAGGTATATGCCCCTGTCCTACAGACACATGTCCCCTGTCCTACAGCCACATGTCCCCCTTTCCTACAGGCACATGTCCACCTGTCCTACAGGCACATGTCCCCCCTATCCTACAATGTCCTAAAAAGCGGTATTACAGACAGTAGGATTATTTTTATATTTTTTAATGAATTTATTTGGTGTCTCATTGTGAGTTTTTTTGTATCGTGACTATTGCTCGTCTTGAGATATTATTTGTATCTTCATTATTGTTAGTTATGACTTTTGTTGTTACTTCATTATTGTTAGTTATGAATTTTGTTGTTACTTCATTATTGTTAGTTATGAATTTTGTTGTTACTTCATTATTGTTCGTTGTGAGTATCTTTTGTTGTATTCTAATTATTGCTAATTATTAAGTTTTAAAATCATTATTTGTAATTATTGTGGTTATTGTGTAGCATTATGTTTTACCGATACAATTAAAGACTGCAGTAAAACTATGCAGTAATGGCGAAACATGTAACAAAAAAGTACCGTAGTTTTACGAAGTACAAAAACAATAACGATACACAGCAACGTTTCGACCAAAAGCCTTTATCAAGAAAAGGATATAATTTTTCATTTTAACACCGTTAAAACTGTATTGTCTGGTTCTATATGTTCGGTGCCATGTAAGAAGTCAATTTCTTCATTTCTGTTGTATCTTTTGCTTGATAAAGGTCTTTGCCCTTCTGCCCAGCGTGTTCGTAGCGCGTTGGACTACGAGTGACAAGCTCCCGTGAGTGCGGGTTCAATTCCGCGGACTGGCAGAAAAGCTACAGGTTCACCAGATTCACAGTGTTCGTGACACCGAACCGAAGGGTTACGATATCCATGGCACCGAACCGAAGGGTTACGATGTCCATGGCACCGAGCCGAAGAGCTGAAAACTCAAGTGATTCTGGATCGGTAATTAACAAAAAAATATATAAAAATCGTTTGGTCGAAACAATAAGGTTATTGTTTTTGTATTTTGTAAAACCACACTACTCTGTTTTTATGTGTTTCGTCATATATTTATTATTGCTTGTTACCAAGTTTATTGTATCCACATTATTGCTTGCTTGTTGTGAAGCTTTTTATTTGTTCTATATTATAATTTTGTTATGAGAAGTAAAACTACACGGACCTCTGACCTCTGTGTGAGCTACATAAGACAGTGAAGTTTATACAAGAGACAACATTGAATATATAGACAATATTTCAAGTGAATGAAAGGAAGGATACAAGAGACAACATTGAATATATAGATAATATTTCTAGCTAACGAAAGGATGGAGAGGAAGAAAGGAAGGATGGAGAGAAAGAAAGGAAGGATGGAGAGAAAGAAAGGATGGATGGAGAGAAAGAAAGGATGAAGAGAAAGGAAAGATGGAGAGAAAGAAAGGAAGGATGGAGAGAAAGGAAGGATGTAGAGGAAGGATGGAGAGAGAGAAAGGGATGGAGAGAGAAAGGAAGGATGGAGAGAAAGAAAGGAAGAATGGAGAGAAAGAAAGGAAGGATGGAGAGAAAGAAAGGAAGGATGGAGAGAGAAAGGAAGGATGGAGAGAAAAGGATGTAGAGGAATGGATGGAGAGAGAGAAAGGATGGAAGAGAAAGGAAGGGTGGAGAGAAAGAAAGGAAGAATGGAGAGAAAGAAAGGAAGGATGGAGAGAGAGAAAGGAAGGATGGAGAGAGAGAAAGGAAGGATGGATAGAAAGAAAGGAAGAATGGAGAGAAAGAAAGGAAGGATGGAGAGAAAGAAAGGAAGGATGGAGAGAAAGAAAGGAAGGATGGAGAGAAAGAAAGGAAGGATGGAGAGAAAGAAAGGAGAAGAGAAAGGAAGATGGAGAGAAAGAGGAAGGATGGAGAGGAAGGATGGAGAGAGAGAAAGGGATGGAGAGAGAAAGGAAGGATGGAGAGAAAGAAAGGAAGGATGGAGAGAAAGAAAGGAAGGATGGAGAGAAAGAAAGGAAGGATGGAGAGAAAGAAAGGAAGGATGGAGAGAAAGAAAGGAAGGATGGAGAGAAAGAAAGGAAGGATGGAGAGAAAGAAAGGAAGGATGGAGAGAAAGAAAGGAAGGATGGAGAGAAAGAAAGGATGAAGAGAAAGGAAAGATGGAGAGAAAGAAAGGAAGGATGGAGAGAAGAAAGGAAGGATGGAGAGAAAGAAAGGAAGGATGGAGAGAAGAAAGGAAGGATGGAGAGAAAGAAAGGAAGGATGGAGAGAAAGAAAGGAAGGATGGAGAGAAAGAAAGGAAGGATGGAGAGAAGAAAGGAAGGATGGAGAGAAAGAAAGGAAGGATGGAGAGAAAGAAAGGAAGGATATGAGAAGTTGTATTATTTTGTTTTCATGAATCTTTTTCGATGTTGTAGCTTGTATTGACTTACTTGACTTATTACTCTCCGCTCCTCGTGGAGCATAGGGCCTCAACAGTTGTTCAACACTTTTCTCGGTCTCTGGCTGTTTTCTTTATGGTCTCCCAGGATAGTCCAGCACTCAGTTCCTCAAGAAGACTTCGTCTCCAGGTCTTATTAGGTTCTCTTTCATTTTCTCTTGCGGATTCCACTAAGTTCATGTCTGTGACACTCGACTGTGTCTTCCGTAGAAAAGATTGTCCGACCCATCGCCACGTTCTCCCCTAGACCTGGGTCATCATTGGTTCCTATCTGGTTCTTATCCACAGATCTGTGTTTGCAACTCTGTCATACCATCTCAGTCTGAGAATCCGCCAAAGACATCCGTTGACAAAGGTCTGAATCTTATTTATAACTTATATTACAATTACATTTTTTATGTGAGTTATTACATTACAATTACATATTTTGATGTAAGAGCTTACATGTGAGAGATTACATTACAATTATATTTTTGATTGATTTGATAGAACCATCATCATTGCACTTCGGTGAGTAACCATATGTGTTCCGATCTCTTTCTTACGCAGGAAGATCTCTGCTGCAGTGCATGAACTCTGTAGCACCGGCGAGGGTTCTCGATGTAATTTTGAAGACGGTAAAGATATTTTTGTAGGAATGTTTTTTAATTTTTTCTAATGAATTTTGCCCGTGTTTCGAGCTAGAACGCTTTAGGAAAACTAACTTCACTGAGGGAGGTGACATATCCTGCTCAATGATTGAGAAGAAATTCAACGAGTTGCACAGGATAAAGAGGTATAGAGAAATTGCTTGCAGGATCTCAGTAAAGTTTAACTGTATGAGATGAATATATATTTATTTGATTTATAAATTAAGAAATGTCTGGTCAATCACTAGTAACAACTGTTGTAAGAAAGAGAAGATGGAGATATGTTGGACATACTCTGAGAAGAAATGTCTGATCAATCACTAGTAACAACTGTTGTAAGAAAGAGAAGATGGAGATATGTTAGACAAACTTTGAGAAGAAATGTCTGGTCAACCACTAGTAACAACTGTTGTAAGAAAGAGAAGATGGAGATATGTTTGACATACTCTGAGGAGAAATGTCTGGTCAACCACTAGTAACAACTGTTGTAAGAAAGAGAAGATGGAGATATGTTAGACAAACTTTGAGAAGAAATGTCTGGTCAACCACTAGTAACAACTGTTATAAGAAGGAGAAGATGGAGATATGTTGGGCATACTCTGAGAAGAAATGTCTGGTCAACCACTAGTAACAACTGTTGTAAGAAAGAGAAGATGGAGATATGTTGGGCATACTCTGAGAAGAAATGTCTGGTCAACCACTAGTAACAACTGTTATAAGAAGGAGAAGATGGAGATATGTTGGGCATACTTTGAGAAGAAATGTCTGGTCAACCACTAGTAACAACTGTTGTAAGAAGGAGAAGATGGAGATATGTTGGGCATACTCTGAGAAGAAATGATCACATAATTACAAAGCACGAATTGCAGTGAGAGTCTCAGAGAGTCTTTCCGAACAGATGAGTTTCAGGGTTTTGAATCCCAGTCACTGATCAGATTGAGAGAGATGGATGTCGATATTGGTGCAGCCCGAAACGGACCACATACCAAATATGCAAATTTGTTAATGGTTATTGGTTACTAAACTGACGTTGTTGCACTCCCGAAAGACCCATAGGTGTTCAGTCTCCCAAATAGATGTCGAAGAGTTTGCATTCTGATGGTTCCTGTCGCGCTCAAGGTTAAACACACTCCTCACTCTGCCCATAAGGCATCCAGTTCCACCCGTACAACGGGTAACTCCAAGCTACTTAAATCGCTGGATCGATTCAACATCTATTTTAGTGTCTTCTTCCAACAGGCAGTCGCGAAGAGACCGAAGAACATCCCCTTATCCATCTTCAACTCCCCAATAATCGATGCTGCCGATGCAAGCATGTCCGTACTCTGTTATTACCTCAAACACCTGCATGATCAGGACAATAGATTTACGTAAGTCTCTGGAGGTTAGAAACTTCTATAGACGACATCCACTCATACCGAAACATGCCCTTCTGGATCTTGTGAAGCATCGACTGAGAGCCAGTTACAGTAACTAAACATGCAAATTTGTTTAAAAAAAAGTAATTAATCAACATCGAACTGGCGTGTTGGGCCGCTGTACGCTGCTGGATTTGTTGAGGCGGAGATAGAAGCACATTTGGACATGTCCGGCGTGCTATAATGATAGTTCTCATATAACTGATAACTAAAGTGGGAAGCGAAGGCTTCAAGACAGAGAGGACACCTAGGAAACCATGAAACGAACTTAACCGAGAAGGACAAGAAATATCAGGCTCAATTTTTTAAAAGAAGAAATTGAACGAGTTGCACAGGACTGAACGGTATGGAGAAATTGCTTGCATGAACTATACAACGTATAACGGTATGAAAGGAATATACTAATAATAATAATATATGATTTCACTGTCTCTGTCTTGATGTTGCTGTCAGTGATATATTTATATAAATAAATATATATATACATAAATGTATAGATAGATTTTTGTTTCGTTAAATTCCAAATCAAATTCAATAAACCAGTGATTGTGTATTAACACTTTATTATGTATTGTTTATCTTCTTTTTCTACTTCTAGTTTTGTTTTATATTTATTTCGTTATTCGTTTTTAGTCACATATTTTCATTTTAGGACGGTTAGAAACTTGTTGTTTCATTCTATATGTTGTCTGCTGTGTGAGAAGTGAAATTCTTCACCTCTCCTGTATCTTTTACTTGATAAAGGCCTTTTTGTCGAAACGTTGCTTTGTACTGTTTTTGTATTTTGTAAAACGACAATACTTTGTTTTTATGTGTTTCTCTATTATTTAACACTACAGAATGTTCTTCTTCTTCTTCTTCACACATCGCTTCTACGGAGGCATGTGTCCTCAACCAAGGCATTGCAAGCTCTCATACGCTTGCTTGTGCTTTTTATAGCTGAGTGTTTTTACATGGTGGGGAGACTAATTCCACGCCAAATCTCCCATTTCGTCCAGAACACGGCAAGACAGCCCCAGATTATGCAGCATTACAATGGAAATCTTTCAGAACACGGCAAGACAGCCCCAGATTATGCAGCATTACAAGGGAAATCTTTCAGAACACAGCAAGACAGCCCCAGATTATGCAGCATTACAAGGGAAATCTTTCAGAACACGGCAAGACAGCCCCAGATTATGCAGCATTACAAGGGAAATCTTTCAGAACACAGCAAGACAGCCCCAGATTATGCAGCATTACAAGGGAAATCTTTCAGAACACAGCAAGACAGCCCCAGATTATGCATCATTACAAGGGAAATCTTTCAGAACACAGCAAGACAGCCCCAGATTATGCAGCATTACAAGGGAAATCTTTCAGAACACAGCAAGACAGCCCCAGATTATGCAGCATTACAAGGGAAATCTTTCAGAACACAGCAAGACAGCCCCAGATTATGCAGCATTACAAGGGACATCTTTCAGAACACAGCAAGACAGCCCCAGATTATGCAGCATTACAAGGGAAATCTTTCAGAACACAGCAAGGCAGCCCCAGATTATGCAGCATTACAAGGGAAATCTTTCAGAACACAGCAAGACAGCCCCAGATTATGCAGCATTACAAGGGAAATCTTTCAGAACACGGCAAGACAGCCCCAGATTATGCAGCATTACAAGGGAAATCTTTCAGAACAAACTATGGGGGACAGGTGAAGACCTCAAGCGCATCGCACCTGTTTATAACACATACTGGAGTAGTCGCATAGCAGAAGTTGATCGCAAAAGAAAAAGAAAATATCTTGATAAAGACCTACGGTCGAAACGTCTAGTGCTGTTTATTTTCATATTTAATCATTAATATTTCCTTACTTCTGTAATAACGATATAAGGTGAGACTGCAGTAAAACTACGTCAACTGGCAAAACACGTAATAACAAAGTTAATATTTTGTAAAACTACAGTACTTTGTTATTATGTGTTTCGCTACTTTTGTAATACTCTATATACATGTCTTTGTTCATATTGCCCGCTTATCTATCAGATGGGTGCGAAGCATGGACATTTAACAAAGCAGTGGAAAAACATATATGTGCTTTTGAATACAAGTGTTGCAGAAGAGTCATACGTATATCATGGACAGAGATGAGAACAAATAGATCTATCCAGAAAGAACTCAAAATCAAAGAAAACTGGTTGATGCTACAAATAAGAAAGAAAATTGAAATATTTTGACATCATATAAAAAGACATGAAGGGCTGGAAGACCATCATGGAAGGAGGCATCCCGGCAAGGAGGAGAAGAGGAAGACCACGGAGAAGATGGATTCAGGATGTAACTGATGGTTTGAACATGACGGCTGCAGAGGCAGGACATCTGGCCTATAAGAGGGAAAAATTTCGAAGGACTGTTGGGGTGGCAAAGTTCTGCTCCGGACAAGCTTATTTGATGGTGAGCTATCTAGAAACAATGGAAGCTAGTCGGTTGGTATATGAAAAGGACAGGCATGGACGACACATAATAGTGATTTCTCTATCATGTTTTCACATCCGTTTTACATTGATCTTGCAATTTGTAAAAGTAAACTACCATCTATGTCTTAGCGCCCAGCAAACCATGTGCAAATTGTTTTACAGCACCCGGAATTCTCATGTTGATTTCCTGGCTCGATGAAAAAGTCTCTCGGCGAGTCTCACCTCGGAGGACGCTCAGAGATTGTGAACTTACAATTCAAAAACAACTAACAGTTTTAAAACTCGTGACTCGTGGTATATTTTTAGCGTCCTGGTCATTCTATATGTCTGTCTGTTCATATTTCTGTTCATCTATCTATCTGTCTGTCTATCTGTTTGTCTGTCTGTCGGTTGATCGACCTGCCCTGTCTGTCTGTCGGTTGGTCGACCTTCATATCTATCTATCTATCTATCTATCTATCTATCTATCTATCTATCTATCTATCTATCTATCTATCTATCATCTATCTATCTATCTGTCTGTCTGTCTGTCTGTCTGTCTATCTGTCTGTCTGTCTGTCTCTCTGTCTCTCTGTTTGTCTGTTTGTCAGTCGCCGGCCTGCCTGCCTGTCTGTCTCTCTGTCTGTCTGCCTGTCTGTCTGTCTGTCTGCCCGTTCGTTCGTCCGTCCGTCTGTCTGTATATCTGTCTGTTATCTATCTGTCCATCATCTGCCCTTTCTATCTGTCCATCTATCTGTCCATCTATCTGTCCATCTATCTGTCCATCTATCTGTCCATCTATCTGTCCATCTATCTGTTTATCTATCTGTCCATCTATCTGTCCATCTGTCTGTCCATCTATCTGTCCATCTATCTGTCCATCTGTCTGTCCATCTGTCTGTCCATCTATCTGTCCATCTATCTGTTCATCTATCTGTCCATCTATCTGTCCATCTATCTGTCCATCTATCTGTCCATCTGTCTGTCCATCTATCTGTCCATCTATCTGTTCATCTATCTGTCCATCTATCTATCCATCTATCTGTCCATCTATCTGTATGGCTGTCTATCTGTCCATCTATCTGTCCATCTATCTGTCCATCTATCTGTCCATCTATCTGTTCATCTATCTGTTCATCTATCTGTCCATCTATCTGTCCATCTATCTGTCCATCTATCTGTCCTTCTATCTGTCCATCTATCGGTCCATCTATCCGTCCATCTGTCTGTCCATCTATCTGTCCATCTATCGGTCCTTCTAGACCGATAAAGAGAAGAAGAGAAAGACTACAGAGAAGATGGATTCAGGATGTAACTGAAGGTTTGAACATGACGGCTGCAGAGGCGGAACATCTGGCCTATGAGAGAAATTTCCGAAGGACTGTTGCTGTGGCAAAGATCTGCTCAGAACAAGCTACTTGATGATGATGATGATGATTTAAAACTATTGTCAAGCACTGAATTGAACAGCTACCTTTTACTTCTCTTGGCGCCCATCGCCTATCCGTGAAGACGACATCTTGTAGAACCACAGTCAGCTAGTTCTTCAACAGCAACAAAATAGACTCGCTTTATCGTGTCTTACTAACAGCATCGGCTAAATAACAAGGAAAATCAGGTCAGATTCTGACAGTACTAGCCCAAGCACATATTTATCCTTTATAAAATACCTTTCTTCTTCTTGGATCGTTCTTTTCGGCCATCTTGATCATTCTTGTGGTGAAATATAAACAGTCTTTGCCAAGAACGGTTTTTTACGTTGCGCCAATTATGCGCCTATGCTGACTAGGCCAACACATCCGATTTAGTTCCAGTATTTTATTTACTAGGGTAGCTTGCCCTAGATTGTACAAGTTCTCTCTAACGATCTTGTGCCGTGTATTTTGGCTTGGATCTACGCTAAAGAGCCTTTTGTACTGCAACCTTTCTGACTGAGTGCGGCGTTTCTTCTGCATCGTATGATAGACACTCTTTAATGATCTTTTAATGCTGTATATGTTGGCTTGGATCTACGCCAATGAGCACTTCCTACTTTGCAGATGACTGGGTGAGGTCGTTCCGGTATAGGAACATTTACAACCCTTCTAGGACCGGTCATTGGAACGGTCACTTGTTGGCTGCTTTGTGTGTTCATTGCTCTTTTACGATCATCTTCTGCCATAAAATACCTTTCAACAGAAACTCAAATACACTTGATCTCTGAACGGACCCGAATACACCAGTTGGAAAATGACTAAAGATATAGAAAGCAAGTTGAATGCATTTGAAAATAGATGTCTGCGAAAAATAATGAATATAAAATGGAACGAATTCAGAAGAAGTGATGAAATCAGAGACATGTCTGGTCAACCACTAGTGACAACTGTTATAAGAAAGAGAAGATGGAGATATGTTGGGCACACCTTGAGGAGAAATGATCAACGAATATCAAAGCAGGCATTGAAGTGGGATGTAAAGGGTTCAAGAAAGAGAGGTCGACCTAAAGAGACCCTGAAACGAACTTTGCTGAGAGAGGCAGGAAATATCGGTCTCAGTTCCATGGAGGAGATTGAGCGAGTTGCCCAGGATAGAGCGATATGGAGAAATTACTTGCAGGCCCTATGTAACGTATAACGGTACGAGAGAATTATTATTATTATTAAGAGCGTACACCATGAAAATGAAATCATCAAAAGCAAGGAGAAGGCCAAAACAAAATGGGTTCAGGGAGTTACAGACATCTTAAAACTCGACAATAAAAATAGCATAGGAAGCGACCGAGCGTGCACTATCTCAGAAAACGATCACCAGTTAAACTGCTACGCATAAAGGCAAAAAAGCAGAGAAGGACAAAAGAAAATACCTTTTTGTTATTTACCCTTTGTTGAAGCTAGATGAGGATGATGTTTAAATGACGTATGCATGTTTGTTATATGTATATATGTGTATATATGTGTATATATGTGATATATGTGTATATATGTTTATGTATGTTGTTTCATCTCAAATGTACCGCCCACGGTGCCGGGGCCGCAAGGAAGCAACGAATAGTACAACTGCGACCTACAAGGCATGTCGTAAGAGGCGACTGATAGAAGAAAAAGAAGAAGTCTCAAATACACAAACAGAATAAGCTTGTAGCATGTGTTTGTACAAACACTGTTTGATCGAACCGTACCTGATTATTCTGTGTCTAGCAAAAGCAAGCTGTTGTGAAACTCAGTAAAGCTAGTTGTAAGAAAAGCTTGCTGGTTGTGTTCGTAAAAGCGCTCGTATTGCTGGGCTAGGTTTCTTCTTCTTTTTCTTCTTCTTTTTCGAACGTTCCACATCGACCACTTGTTAAATACTCTGTGAGATTTGTATGTGATCTGAGCCTAAGAACGTTTGTACATTGTGTCAGTTATCGCCTACAAGTAGGCCACACATCGGGTTTGTGCGACGCTTTTTATTTACTAGGTAGCTTCCTAGGTCCTACATCAGTCGCCTCTAACGACATGTTTTGTAGGTCGCAATGTTACTATTCTTTGCTCCCCTAGCGAGTCTCTGCAACACATGGGAGGATTGATTGATATGAAACCATACATCTGTGCCCATACACAAGAGAATACACATATAAGATACATGCTCTCAGTGTTTGACGTTCTTTTTTCCCAGTTTCCTCAAATACTTAACTAATGTACATTTCTTTGCTATGTACATTAATCATGGTGCTGTCCTGTTCTTGTTACATTAATCATGGTCAGTCCTTCTTAAACCTTTTTCCTCACTCAATTCATCATCACGGCGTCTTTGTCTCAAGAGACATATGGTTGTGCGTCACATAGTGTGTTCTGTGCTGAGTTCCATAGTTTGTTGGGACTGTGTTGGTTTATTCTGAAGTGGTAATCCTTGCTGCAGTTAAAACTGGGTTTAAGAGCTGATACAGAGGATAGTCTCTCTGCCTCTGCACTACCTTTGCCTCGATATGTCTTTACAACTCCATCTCCGCCGTGTGGTGCCGGGCCTGCAAGAGAAGCAAAGAATAGTATCCCTGCGGTTTACAAGGCATGTCGTGAGAGGCGACTGATGTAGGAACTAGGGAACCTACCCTAGTAAATAAAAGCATCGCAGAAATCGGATGTGCTGGCCTACTTGTAGGAGTATAACTGGTACAAAGTACAATCGCTCCTAGACTCAGATCACATATAAATCACACAGAGTGGTTAACAAGTGATTGATATGGAGTGTTTGAAGAAAGATGAAGATTCCTTTAGCCATCACTCAATGTCACTCGTCATAGATATCCATCTCTCTCTCTCTCGATCCTGGCCTAGACTGACGAACCAACTTTTTCATGAATTTTACTGCTTTCGTTTTAGGGACTCCGTTCCTCCGTACAGCTTCTCGAAGCTCTGTGTTTTGAGGCCAGGTTTCTTTTCTTATACCTGCTATCAGTTGACAATCTTGCAGAGTGTGTTCTGCGTCATGTCCGCTTTTGCAGGGGCACAGGCTAGTTGGCCAATACAATATCCATATCTAACAACGCTCCTACTGAGCTTTGTCTAGACTACATGATGTTAACTCACTTCTGCAGGTGCCAATGAAGCGTAGTAAGGACGACCATGCAGATTATACCAGCTGCAAGTTGGCTATATGGATGTTGTTTGAGATTCTACCATCGCTCATGTAGTACATGCGTCCCATCGATTCCCAGACGTCACTGCCCAACAAGGAATATTAAAGAAAAAAACATTGTCCCGTAATTCTTTCAGACTTTAGAATATAAAGTGTTTGTCCCTTAACATTTGTGGATCTAAATTGGCAGGAGGTAGGAGGCTCAATTTCTTTACTCACATGTGGAACGTCAAGTGTGGGAGTGAACCAACACCATTCTTGTTCTGATTCGATAAGCGAGCGTTCTATACATTACGCTAACCCGTCCCACAAGGACGGTGTCCCACATACGACTGTCCCACAACGTCCACAGGACGGTGTCCCACATAGACGTCCCACAAGGACGGTGTCCCACATAGACGTCCCACAAGGACGGTGTCCCACATAGACGGTCAATAACATCAGAACAGCAACAATACAAAACAAAACAACGGCAATAAAGCACAGCATCAACAATAAAAACACAACAGCTGGAATGAAACACAACAGAAAAACAAACAGCTGAATAAACAAACAGCAACATACACAACAGCTGGAATGAAACACAACATCAACAATAAAAACACAACAGCTGGAATGAAACACAACAGCAACAATAAAAACACAACAGCGAAACAAAGCAGCAATACACAACAATAAAACACAACAGCGAATAAAACACAACAGCAGCAATAAAACACAACAGCGGTAATACAAAACACAACAGCGGTAATACAAAACAACAGTAATACAAACACAACATCACCAGCAATAGAACAGAAGAAAACAATTAAAAACACAACTACAATAGCAAGAAAGAAAACAGCCACAATACAAACGACGAAAATTTTTTTTTTTTAAATACCACATTGTTTTTTAAAAAACACAACGCCATGAAAACACGCAACAAAAGTCCACCATACTCCACCTGGAAGGTGGCATACTTGAACGCATAAAAATGTGGTTATCGTTGCTATCACACCATTAATTTTGCAATTATTTGACATTGATCTGTAGTTAACCAAAAACATCACATTATATAAAATGTCTGTGGTAAATTAATGAAGAACGGGGTGACCAGGAAAGTAATGTTTTATCTGCGGAGTGAACATATCCGTTCTGGTAACGTGGGTAGTTAGTTACAGACCAGACCAGTGGTTCTCATAGGGTGTGTCCAGGCGCTTCAGTGTGACAGATCAGGTGTTGGTAACTCGGTGCCAACAGGTACCAGGTTCAAAAAATCACAAAGACGTAAAAGGCCAATGCTTCTCATCGGCAGAAAGTAAACGATAAATAAAGATACGCAGCATTTTCAAATTATTTCTGTTTTTCTTTGCTTTTGAATCTTATTTATTTCGTTTGTGTGTATAGTGAACCTACGATTTGTTGTACGACTTCAAGTGTGCCACGATTTCAAAGTTTGAGAACCACTCTTCCAGACCAATCTTTGAGCTCTGGTGGGTTAGCGTCGTGACAATTGTGTGTGATGTTTACGAGGGTTTTCAATTCTGGATATATGGATACTGTTTGTTATCTATCGATCTTGTACAAGACTTGTACTTGGACATGGGGGTCCATATCTTAAGCAAGGAAGGGGGTGACGATGACTGACAAAACAGTGTGATTCTTTTTCCTCTTTTGAACAAGGAGGAGGGTCGATGACTGACAAAACAGTGTGATTCTTTTCCTCTTTGCTGTCGGACAATGATTCTATTTTGACGGAGTGCATATCATCAAGTTCCTTGTCCCTTCTGGAACTTGGCTCCCATGACAGAAGTCCTGAACAATCTCTATTCTGTGCAAGTTGACGTGACGTCAGAAGCACTCTTCTCTGATCATCAATGACATTTGCACCAAAATCTTATAATCTTTCCTCTCACTCTTTCCCCAGGTACCACTTTCTCTAAAATATCCTCTCCAGGCACTTACGCCACCCAATGTGTCCGAAACATTTAATTCTCCTTGATTCTATGCTCTCCAATAGCCAGCCTTCTATAATATCAAGCCGCAGTAGAATAGAAGCATTCGTTCCTCTCTCTGTCTATGATATTCCAAACACTCTTCTGCAGCATTTGTCGAGAACACTTAGGATTAATAAGATCAGATAGTTCCATTCTCATTTTAGATTTATTTTTTAGTTTGTTTATTGTAGCGTCTGTAGCTCAAGCGGTAGTGAGCTTGATCATAAACCCATGCGTACCTGGTTCAAACCCCACGGCAGGCAAGTTTAGAAGCAAATTCGTTTCCATGGGATTTTTACAAAAGTTAAAAATAGACTTCACCGTTCAGAAAGCAATGGCAAACTACCGAACGTATAAGTGGTGCCTAGCAAAATCAACGACTCGTTGTGGTTGATGACTACGTCCTTTAGGATATGCTACGATTTTCATGTTTTCATTTCAGTGTTTCATGTTGATGTATGTTTTCTTGATAAAGACATACGATCGAAACGTCGAGTGTTGTCATTGTTCATATTATAACCAGTTTCTGCTGATATAATACTGTATGACATGTCTTTACCTAAGTTCTTTTAATATCAGACTGTGACCGGGCTGTTGCCAGTGTCCTGCTTTTTTGTTTTGTGGTACGATGCTCTAGTGACTTGAGCGATAATTATTTTAGCATTTTAACATTGTGATTGACTGTTGCAAGAAGAAGCCAGTTTAGAAATGAAGACATCAGAAATATAAGTGGGTACAACATCAATATTGAACTTCATCAAGAAACAACAAATTAAATAGTTCGGTCACATAAGTAGTTTACCAACAGACTGCGCGCTTCAAAGAACATTGATATTCCGATACAGTGGATACTCGATCACGTGATCTCACTATATCGGAAACCGATTATCAGTTAAACCTGCGACGCCTAAATGCAAAAAAAGCAAAGATGGACAAAAGACAAAAAGTTATCAAACTTAATCCTTTGACTCCGTAAGTTATTTTACATGCAGGGGCGTTTACTTCGCAATGTATACTAAGTTAGCCATTATACTGACTTTGTTGTAAATTAAAAATTACTATCAGCCGCTATATAGGCCCAGAAGGGTGAACGGGTTAAAAATACGGCCAAGAATATTGTTCTTTTAATTCCCCGTCGCAGCGGAGTTAAAAAATAA